>CM024753.1:56234885-56834885 GCA_014218235.1 Colocasia esculenta | reverse complement strand
ATATACCTTAATGAACTAGTTAGAGTGTTTGCATGCATGTCCTTTTGGAGTTTATAGTTGTCTTTGAAGTTAAGGCCAAGGGCTGTGTAGCCTTGAACAGGTGTGAGTACAGGAGTTAGAGATGTTTCATAAAGTAAGAGGAATATTGAAAGGTGACAAGTTTAGGTGTTGTGATTTGGTGAAAGGCGTCCGAGCCTAGTGACATAATTTTCAAGAGGCCAAGCACACGATATAAGCGTACCCATGCAAATCTATTAGAACTCGTCGGTGGACGTTTTAATAACATTTTAAAACCATCCCTTTTCAAGCCAATCATTCAAGATTAAGATTTCTATATACTTGTCATCTTTTTAGAAGTCAAGCCATTCTTAAGAATCAACTACTCCAAAGGAATTATATTCATTTGTTCTCAAGGCTCTTCATGCATTCAACCGAAAATCTTGTTTATTTCTATGATTGTTTCAGTTGTTCAGTTGAAAGTCTCTATAACTTGGGCTGTTTTTTAATGCTTTTTCTATGCTTTGTATGTTCAGTTGAAACTCTAATTTTACTTCAATTGTTTCTTATTAGTCGTAAAACAACTTTGATTCGAGTTCTCTTCATTTCCAAAGTTAACATTAAATAACAGTAAGTTGTAGCGCAATAAATGCCCCCCTGTACTTAGTGTAAGCCCAAAATTGTATTAATTAAAGTATATGAATAATACATCTAAAATTAGTATAACTTTACGTAGAGAAGTCCAAATTCGATGAAACTATGCCTCCTAGAAAAGGATTTAAATTCTATACAGATTTTATGTTAATCACTTTTCGCAATTACATCATTTAGTAGTTGAAAAGTGGCAGAATCAACTACCGGTCCATTTGTTGACCCATGACTTAAGTTTAAGTCCTTTGACCAAATTTTTTTAACTTCCGGTCCATTTGCCCTTGACATTTATTTCTAGGTCCAAAAAGTGGCTCCACCGTCAGTTAACTGATGGTGGGTACGCTAAAATTACCGTATTGTCCTTCAAGGAGCCAGGATATTGGCTCTGTTCAAAGAGCAAAAAACGCAGTAGATTTCTGCGCAATACATACCTCATTTTATGTCATTTAGCTATGTTCAAAGAACCAGGATATTGGCTCTGTTCAAAGAGCAAAAAACATAGCAGATATTGACACGCAGACCTCATTTCACACCATTTAGCTCTGTTTAAAGAGCCAAGATAATAGCTCTGTTCAAAGAGCCAAAAACGTAGGATCAGGAACCCCAGCTCCCAAAAAAAACCCAGGAACTCTACTCACGTCGCCAGGAACTGCCAGGAACCCCGCTCACGCCGGATCAAGAACCCCTGCTCCCAAAAAAACCCAGGAACCCCCTGCTCACGCCGGATCAGGAACCCCTGCTCCCAAAAAAACCCAGGAACCCCCTGCTCACGCCGGATCAGGAACCCTTGCTCCCCAAAAAAATCCTGCGCCCTGAAGAACTGGTAACCCTCAAGAACTGGTAACCCTAAAAAACGAGATCTGTTCACAAAGAACAGGATCTGCTCGCGCCAGGAAGAGGGCTCGCGCCTGCTCGCCGGATGCTCTGGCCGCACCCTCGCCGCCTGCTCTGACCGGGCCCTCCTCGCCACCTGCTCTGACTGCACCCTCCTCGCGCCTCCTGCTCGCGTCCGCGCGGTGCCTGCTCGTCGCCTATTCTGACCGCTCCCTCCTCGCACCTCTTGCTCGCACCCGTGCGGCGCCTGCTCGCCGCCTGTTCTGACCGCACCCTCCTCGCGCCTCCTGCTTGCGCCCGCGCGGCGGCGGCAGGAAGAGGGAGGGCTTCGCCATCGCCTCCTTTGCCCTCAAACGGAGCCGAAGGAATCACCCACTTTTCGCCCCCCACCTTTTCGCCCTTGCTAACCTCAGCAAACGGAACCGTCACGGATTGGGTTAAAAAAAATGGAAATAGTGCAGTTGGACTTAAAAATAAGTTTTTTGGTCAATGGACCTAAAAATAATTAAACAATCAACAAATGGATCTTAAATTGAAAAACCCGTTGAAAAGTACTAAAAGATGGAAATCATTTGGGATGCAAAATTTGTTAAATTACCATATTGCCATTGGTAGGCTTAGGCAGTTTAGAGTGTGGATAAAAGTGCAAATATAATAAATGGAGGGTTTTTTCTTAAACCCCCACCTTAATATCAAACTGATAATATAATATTTAAAAAATGATTTATTAACTTTAAATTTTGATTAGGACCCTTAATGAACTACATTAATATTCATTTTTAGATTAGTGACTGTTCTTTAGGGTAGATCATGATAAAAATGTTAATATAAATATTTAAGAATAAAAATTGTGAATGTGGTCAGTACATAGTGCGTGTGGCATTTGATTGTAGGTTTGAACAAAGTGTTTGCCTTTTTAAATATTTGACCATATAATTAAGAATGTTGAGTTAAAGTGGTGGGATGGTTGATTGAAAATTGATGTGTTTCTTGTGTGAAATATTTAGAATATAGATAATATTTATTAGTAGTCTATGTATATGTCAAGGGATAAGGCTCTGATGATGATGATGGGTCTATGTATATATATATTACTGTATTAGGAAAATATAAAATAAAATTGGAGGATGGAAATTGTAACGACGCAATCGTTCGGATCCGTGTTCCAGCGATTCTGGTATGGTGCTCTTGGCCAATGTGGGGTCATAGAGCTTGTTCATGACCTTTGTGTCTTGCGTGGGCGTTGTGGGGCTTAGCTCTCAGCCCATTTAGCCCACAGGTTTTCTGGTGAAGAAGGCGACGAGCCATGTCGTCATATTTTGAACGCAACGACTTCCTACATCACGATTCACCAACCGCCTTTGTAACGCGTGGCGTGCTGAGTTTCGATTAGCGACGGTGGGGCTGGTCGCGTTTTACATGTTGCAAATGCCACGTATGCCTCCATTGCGATTTTGACTGAGTGTTTAATTGCTCTATTTCGGCGAGACAGAGTAGAGAAGCTTTGTCCGGCAATAGGGGAGACTGCTGCGGCGTCTCCTGTGGCATTTTCTAGCATCTGGTGGTTCGCTCAGCGTGGGGTCCATGCAAGGAGCGTGTCCGAAGCGTGGAGTGCCGGCGACGTGGAGTTTCTAAGTGGTAAGGAGACTTCCCCCTATGGTTAATTTGTTTTAAATGGTTTAAGGAGTGAAATCCATGTTGGGGTGGAGTGTGCTACAATATAGCTTTCATTTTACTGTTTTAATAGCCATGTGAAAAGGATTTGAATGGGTTTTCTGGTGGAGAAGATGGGCTCGGCTATTGAGCCGACTCCACTGTCGCGTTTGAAACGCGATGTGCTTCACCATCGCATTCATGGTATGAATGCGACGCAGTGAGTCGTCGCGTTTCTAATTTTGGTAGTTTGCTTATTTGGTTGGCGTGAACGCGACCATTGGATCTATCTCATTCATGGTTAGTATCGATTTGTGTTATCAGAATGGCTTTGTCACGACGTAGGGCGTCGTCACGATTTTCACTCTGTGTAACAGTTGGGCTTTAAGGCGACGTATCGGGCCATCGTGATTTTGTCGCGACACTGGACCCTGTCGCATTTTGGTTGTTGTCGCGTCCAAACAGGTCGTCGTGATTTGAAAGGCGACGCCTGTGTCCGTCACATTTCAGCTTCTGTGGTTTGCTTGTGGTGGCTGGGCAGTGAGGTTCTAGTGTGGACCTAGCTCTGGTTATTTGGTGTTATTTAAATGGTTTAAGTTGTTTACTGTTAGTAAAGCATGTGTAGGGTTAATGAATGGTTTTATGGTTAGTCGATGTTTTATGTTAATTATGTTACTCATGTTAGGTGTGATGTGGTATTAAGTTAAGTATTTAACATGCTAGGTGGTGTGTGTTGCATGGAGGTCATGAGAGGACCAATGACATGCAAGGTTATTATGTGTTGTTGTGGTTCATGTATTTATAGGTGTATGTTTGCTTGGAGGTCACACGGTGACTGGTGATGAGCTAATTGTGATGCATGTGTACCGTGGCTTATAAATAAAGATTGTATAATCATGTATCGTGGTTTGTGTGCTTGTTGAGTTTGGTGGTCCGGCGCCTATTCCGGAATGCCTCTTCAGTCAGATACCCCAGGTTCTCTGTGAGCCAGGCACGTGTGTTTATTGTGCTCGGAGTTTGTCCCGGTATACTGTGTGTGTACTATCGAGGTCTGTGTCGTCTTCCTAGACACCCTCACTCCTGTGTTTGAGTTGTACGTCCGGCGGAGGGAAAGACAACAGTGGGGCAGAGACATGTGTGTTGAGTTTGTGTTCGGTCGCTTGTAGCGCACTCTTGGTTGAGGGACGGACACCAGTAGACGTATTGGTCCCCAGCTAGTCCCGTGTTTCCAATGCCTCACTTTAGGGAGCTTGGGCCGGAGTCCCTGAAGGTGCTAGGGATGGGCCTGCAGTTGTGTGGACTACAGGTATGGTGTTGGTTGGTCTCCACAGTTCTTTGACTACTGCTGTTTGTTTGTGGAGTGATAGTTGGACCTTTCGTCCCTGACTGTGAGACTGAGAGGTGATTCTTGTGTTGTGTTGTTCGAGTTGGATACTAGTGTCATGAACCAGTAGTCCGTTCTCGTGTGGTGGCATCATTCCTTTCTGACTCATGTTTTTCCACTGCAGGCTATGATCTGTGAGTAGTGGCTCACTGGTTGAAGTTTTACCTATTGTGGTGTGCTTTGGTTGTGGCACAGTTGTGGTTGTGGTACCGTGGTGGTACCTGTACCCTTTGTGGGTAGCCTTTTTGTTGTGGTACATCGTGTATCAGCCTTTTCAGGTGTTGACGTGAACTTGTGTTTCGTGGAGGTCGTGTGGTGTGACCTTCCACTTGTGGTGTTTTACCCTTCTAGGGTGAACTTTCGATTGTGGTTTTAGTGTGCGGTGGAGTGGCATGTTGATGCCAGCCCTGTTACCTTGCATGGGTAGTTTGCCTTTGAGGCTAGCAGCCTAGGCGGTGGTTTGCCTATAAGGCTTATGGCCTAGGCGTTTTAGTTGTTGGGCGGACTAGTGGTACTGTGCCAGTCCTGTTGTTTCCTCTTACTTTTTGCTGATGCCAGCCCTGTTACCTTGCATGGGTAGTTGTACATTTCTCTTGGACATGTAATAATGTATTGGGATAGTTGTACTTTGTTGTATAAAGGTATGAGTACATGTACTTTCTTGTATCTTATACAGTTGTAGTTGTCTTTTATATTCCTACTGAATACTTGTGCGAGTTATCCCTTGCGAGACTTCGATCTATTCGCGGGAGATGGATCTGGGTATGGAGCCATATTGGGCATAAATACCTAGGGTCGTTATAGTTGGTATCAGAGCATGGTCCAGTTAGAATATGAAAAGACATTGAGGTTACAATGTCCCAAGACATGGTTTAATTTCCACTGTTGGTAGTAAGTCTACGGTTTTGTGTGGTTTAAAGTGGTTTTCACATGAGTTTTTGGCATGTGAATTGTGTATATATGTTTGTGAATTTGGCAGTTGTTAGTAGTTACTGAGAAATGGTGTGACTAGTAATGGTACAATTTGTGTGGTTATACCGGTGTGCCAATTCGTGGTAGAAAGTGTAGTTGTTTAAAGATTCCCAGTGACAAAAATTAGAGGAATTAGTGAATTCGGCTATGATATTCAGTCATGGTAAAGTTGTGTTCCGGGAAGGATATGCTTTGATGTTATGAAGGTGTTTTAGCAAGATACAAAATTAGTCGAGCCATGTATAAGATAATTGTTATGAATATGAGAAAAAGGAAATTGTTGTAGAAGTAATTGTGTGATGGAGTTATAGCGGTGTGGATCAGAGTGTGCTAAAAATTATTAAATGTAAGACTTGCGATTGAAAACTTTAGCAGAGGTAATTGTTGTGTTTGAGATTTGTATCAATAAGTATTAAGAAATAGTTTGGATGGAAATGTAATTAGTAATATGGAAGACTTTGAATGGTTAAGTGAGGTAGATTATCTTCAGATGAGGTATTAGTAAACAAAGGAGCAGTGATTTGTGGCAGTCGGACTAGATGTGTTTTGTAATTAGAGATGGTTATAGCTGAGAGTTTGAGAATAGTACTGTTATAAGTGATGATGGTAATAAAAGTTTGATATAAGGATTCATATAAATATGTGCAGTGGTGAATAGTTGGGTGTAAAGAGAATAGAGAAAGATCAGTATTCAGTTAAATCTTCTAAGAATTTCAAAGGAAAGATCTTTAATTGGTAAGTGACAATTTGTAAAGATTCCACAGAATGATTTGTTAAAAATTGCAGTGCTAAAGATAAGATTAGTGATGTTTAGCAGTTGTGTACAGTTTATGGAAAAAGAGAGGTAAGGTATGTGTTAGGAAAAGATTGAGGTTGAGGTTAAGAATGTTTGGAATGAGATAGAGTTATGTGAGTAAGGACAAATAAAGTTAAATCAGTTGAGAAGCAAATAAAAAATATCAGGCTGAGTGGAACAACAAGGCAGATTGTGGAAGGAATTAAAGTAAAGGTTTGAATGAAAAGGATAATAATGAGTATGTTGTAGCAGTGGTGTTTTCAGTATTGGAGAATAAAGCAGTTATTGCAAAGTAAATAAAAAGGTAGATATTGATATTGTAAAGCAGCAATGTGGAATAAAAGAATCAGGTAGAACATGTTATTGTATTTAAAGAGATCGGTATTCAAATTTTGTCTTTGGCAGTATTTTAGTGAAAGATGATTGTATATTAAGAAGAGTTACAGTGTGAATGGTATAGTGAGGTTAGCCAGATAGTAGAATTGTAACGCCCCGACGCGGAATATCGGAGCGGGATTACAGTTATTAAATAGTACAGAGCGAGAAAATAAATGCAAACCATTGCACAATTGGATAACACCAAATGAACTCCAAATTTCATTAATAATCCAACAATCTCCATTACATTCACTAATAACTCATCATCTTCATAAACTGACTAATACATCAACGTATCAGAGCCAAATCTAGGGCCCTGAGTACTTTATTCTAAATCAACTATTACATCATGACTAACTGACTCATAACTATACTAACTGACTACTAGACAGTACTGGTTGCATAAGGGTCACTCTTGAGCCTCCTCATCGGTCCCATCCTCGTGAGTGTGGTCATGATCCGACTCACCTGAAACACATTAAATAAATACGCAGGATGAGCGAATAACGCCCAATAGGACTTAATATCTCATGAACACAAGCATGCTTTAAATAGTTAATGTCTTAATGGCAGGTTAACTAGAGAGTAAAGTCATGTAGAGCATGTCACGATAACGAGAGAACAATTGCAACTGGCACAGGGAAAATAGTACAACGAGAACGATAATAGAATGGCCTTGTAACGATATAACATGTAAATTGCACAACGGTGCACTAGTAACGATCACGCTTGCACTTGTAGAGATAGCACTTTGATTGTCATAGATTAATCTAGATAGTAAACTGGCGCTGGATGCATGCCGTAACACATCCTATGATCATTTTAACTCCCATGGGTACTGGCACTTTTCGGGCGCTCCTCCCAGGACCTGATCGGGCCCTATTGCGCTGGCATTAGTCATTTCTTTTATCTTAGACAATCACACGAATGGCCAATAGAGTACTAAGAAGAGATAAGAGAGTACTAGACGAGATAGATGAGAGTGTAGAGAGAACGTGAACAGATGAGAGGATATAGATAGTAGATGAGATAGGGACAATTCCGTAAAACACATGAAATTCCGATAGTAACGGTTGCACAGCACCAGGTCGGGTGCCGGCAGCCTGGTAGAAGTCACAACCGCCCCTTAGCCGTGCTGTGTACACGGGTCAGGTGGTCCGGTGTGAACTCAAGACGAGAAGGAATATACTAAGGTATGGATCGTACTGATCCCTAAGGTGTAACGGGTTTTGAGGTACATCCAGCTCGTTGACTAAGGACGTGCGCCAAAGCCAAGAAGACTTACAGAGGTCTTGACAAGGAGTCTCTGGTCCAATCGAGAGTATTCCCGGTAGAGAGGTGGTCCAAGTCAAGGGAAAGTGTAGAAAAACGGGTCCGTCATGCCTCGAGTGCTTGAAGGCCGAGGGAAAACGGTAACGGTAGATAAAATACGCGAGTCAAAACGGAAACAATTGTATTTAACAAAATAGGGTAATTTAGTCATTTATTTCTATAATTTACCAAATACATTATTGCATAATTTATCAAGGTCAAATGGCAATTTACAATGTTATGTGTGTGCAAATGTAAAGAAATCTTGAGGATGTGACAAGTCGTGCAAACGTCCTTTTAAATAATTAAATGTATATCATTAATGCCAATTATTAATTTACCAAGTCGAATCAATTATAACATGGGTTAATCATAGCTAATTAAGAAGTATATAGACTAATCAGCAAGGATATAAGCATAATTATCTGTTGTGGCCGAAATTTCAAGAAGGTGACGGGGTGCAAGGGCGCGTTCTTCATGGTGTCGCGACGGGGTATCCGGTCGCGGTTCTGTCCGCGGCGGTGCGGCCTAGCGCGACAGGCGAACCGGCTTGGCCTGGCCCGGTTCGGGTTTGGGAACACGGCGGCGAGGCCTGTCGTGTTCATGATGCGACCTGAAGGCCGACCGCGACACGCCTATTATCGCGGCGGATCGCGCCGTCACGATAACAGGTGGATTTGCTCTTTTTCCCTTTTTCCCAGGGCGAGTCCTCTGTGATACAGGGACATTCTAAATTCCATATAAAATAGCATGGTGATCTAAAAAGCACGAAACTAGTTTTAAATGAAAGTAGACATGTATATCTATCAACATGTATGATTAATTTGAAAATAGACAAGGTTTAGACATGCATTGATCAGGTTACTTTTCAGTGACCTAAACAGACACAGTCAGGTTTCAACGAATTAATTAGAGAGATATACATGACTAAAAATTACGAAACTAGGGCCGTTTAAAAGATAATAAGAAGTAGTATTTATGATAATTTTATCATGATCTGAAGTCAAGCATGAACGGGGTTCACAAGCAATCATGAAGGGTAGGGTGCATGTATCTGACAGGGATTCAATGAATTAATTCTCCTTAATGGGAGATCGAAAGAGCACGAAACCAGAGACGTTTGAAAGATATTATATGGTAGTATCAATGAGAACTTTCTCATAGCATGGGAACAAGTACGTGCAAGGTATTAGAGAATACATGAGATTCGGGTTCATGGTGACAGTAGGAATTCACAAATTAAATTCGCCTAAATGGATGAACGGAATAGATTGAAACCATAGGGCTTTTGAAGAGGTACAGGAAGGCTACCTAGGGTAATTATTTCACGATTTGTGCTTGAGAGATTGCCTACCTTTTTCGTGAAGTAAGAAAGCCCTAGTTTGAATGACGAAAATAAGAAAACCCTTCTTGCTCCAAGCCTTCTCCTTCCTTGCTCCTTGGTCCAGATCTTCTCCTCTTCGTCTCCAAAGGTCTTAGCACGAAATTGTGGGGTGTTAGGGTCAAATGGGGGGTGTTTTGATGGCTTATAGAGTTTTAAATCACCTAAAACTCTTTCTTTCTCATCCAACTCCGAAAATTGACATTTATCTCCAACTTTCTCTTATTTATCTACCTAATAGAGTTGGGAAGGGTTTCAATTTCGTGGGTAAGGGTTTAGGATAAGTGTAGGACTCTTTAGGATAGATATGACTTATTTTAATAGTTAATTTGTCCATTTTCTATTTATTAATTAATTAGGTACGAATTTCACCTAATTACTTCTCCTCTCAAGATGGGCTATCACTAATTGGGCCCAATCTATTTGGTTTGGGTTATTAGAGTAACCCATTAATAATTTAGCTTAATGGGTATTGCATTAATTCTCTTTTATTCCATGTATTCTCCTTTTATTATAATTAAATTGATTTATCTCATTTATTAAATAATAATTTTTTTTCTTGATTTTAAAATTCAAGGGTGCTACATCCTCCCCCTCTTAAAAAGAATTTGGTCTCCAAATTCATATAATCGTAATATGAAGAATGTCTTACTGAATAAATCTGGATAATTTCGTCGCATGGTTGCTTCGGGCTCCCATGTTGCCTCTTCAACTTCATGGTTCCTCCACAGAATCTTGACCACGGGTATAGATCGATTCCGAAGCTGTTGCATCTTCTTGTCTAAGATCTTCACTGGTCTTTCTTCATAGGTCATATCCTTGTTCAAAGTAATGTCAACATAGCTGATTACGTGCGATGGATCGTACACGTACTTTCTCAGCATTGACACATGGAACACGTTATGTACGATAGAGAACTGGGGAGGTAGTGCTAGTCGGTACGCCACCTCGCCAACTCTATTTAACACCTCAAACGGACCTATGAATCTTGGTCTCAATTTACCTTTCATCCCAAATCTTTGGAATCCTCTGGTCGGAGATACTTTTAGGATTACATGATCTCCGGCTTGAAATTCCAAGTCTCTACTTCTTTTTTCTGCATAGCTCTTTTGCCTGGACTGAGCTATCTTAATTCTGTCTCTGATAATCTGTATGTCCCTGCTAGTATTCTGTACCACATCTGGTCCTAGCCATTGCTGCTCACCTACTTCATTCCAGCATACTGGCGATCTGCAACTTCTGCCATACAGTGCTTCAAATGGTGCCATCTTGATGCTGGCCTGATAACTATTGTTGTAGGCAAATTCTATTAGAGATAGTTGTTCATTCCAATACCCCTCAAAGTCTATTGCACAAGCTCGTAGCATGTCTTCCACTATCTGATTTGTTCTTTCAGTCTGTCCATCCGTCTGTGGGTGGAAAGTTGTGCTAAAGTTGAGTTTCGTGCCTAAGGCAGTCTGGAGTCCCTTCCAGAATCTAGAAGTGAATCTGGGGTCACGATCTGAGACAATGGATACTGGAACTCCATGTAGTCTGACTACTTCTTTCACATACAAAGCTGCTAACACATCCACACTCCAAGTGCTCTTAATGGCAAGGAAGTGTGCAGACTTGGTTAAACGGTCCACAATAACCCATATAGCATCAAGTCCACCACGAGTTCGGGGTAAACCCATGATGAAATCCATTCCGATGCTTTCCCATTTCCATTCAGGTATGTCCAGGGGCCTAAGTACACCCGCAGGACGACGGTGCTCGGCTTTCACCTGTTGACAAGTGAGGCAGTGCGCGGCATGCTCAGCCACCTCACGCTTCATGTTTGGCCACCAAAATGACCTTTTCATGTCTTGGTACATCTAGGTTGCACCTGGATGTATTGTGTACTTGGTCTTGTGGGCTTCATCCATCAGTTTCCTTTTCAGCTCTTCATTGTCAGGCACACATGTCCTGGCTTGGAATAATATTCTTCCATCTTCAGCGATGGAGAAGTTCGGCTTGTCAGCTATGGTCTCCCTTACTCTGATTAGAAACGGATCATTAGCTTGTTGCTCTCTGATTTCGACAAAGATGTCGGGTTGAGCTTTAAGGTTAGCCACTGACATCTTATCACTTCTCTTTTCAATATTCAGATCTAGACTGGCGAATTGCTCTAACAATTGCATCTCACCCATGACTAGACAGGATAACGAAACTACTGGCTTTCTACTGAGTGCATCAGCTACTGCATTACCTTTGCCTGGGTGATATTGAATGTTGAAATCAAAATCCTTTAGGTACTCCAGCCATCTCTGTTGTCGCATGTTGAGCTCCTTCTGAGAAAATAAGTATTTCAAATTCTTGTGGTCGGAGTAAACAATGAATTGTTCCCCATATAGGTAATGCCTCCAGATCTTGAGTGCAAATACCACAGCAGCTAGCTCTAAGTCATGGACAGGATAGTTAGCCTCATGTTGCTTCAATTGCCTTGATGAATAGGCTATCACTTTCTCATTCTGCATTAATACGCAGCCTAGATCGATTCCAGATGCATCAGTATAGACTGAGAATCCTGCGCCTTCGACTGGTAATGCGAGGATAGGTGCAGATGTCAACAATTGCTTGAGTGTCTGAAAGCTCTTCTCGCATTCCTTGCTCCAGACATATGGGTTTTCCTTCCGTATAAGACGCGTAAGAGGTACAACTATCTTGGAGAAGTCTTTTATGAACCGTCTGTAATAACCAGCAAGTCCATGAAAACTTCTTATCTCGGTGACATTGGTCGGCCTTTCCTAGTTCAGCACAGCTTCTACCTTGGAAGGGTCGACAGTGATACCATCCTTGGAAATGACATGGCCTAGGAATGACACCTCCTCGAGCCAGAATTCACACTTGCTCAATTTGGCGTAGAGTTGGTTGTCCCGCAAGATTTGCAGAGCGATCCTCAGATGCTCCTCGTGCTCTTCTTTGGTCTTGGAGTATATGAGAATATCATCAATGAATACCACGACGAACTTGTCGAGGTAGGGCCGGTAGATGCTATTCATTAATTGCATAAAAGCTACAGGAGCATTGGTTAGTCCAAAAGGCATGACTACAAATTCATAATGACCGTACCTGCTCCTGAAAGCTGTCTTGTAGATATCTGCATCTTTAATCCTCATTTGATGATATCCCGATCTAAGGTCAATCTTAGAAAAGTACTTTGCTCCTGATATCTTATCAAATAGTTCATCGACACGCGACAGAGGGTACTTGTTCTTGATAGTGAGATTGTTCAACTGCCTGTAATCGATGCATAACCTTATGGATCCGTCCTTCTTCTTGACGAACAGCACTGGTGCTCCCCAAGGAGAAGTACTTGGCCTAATGAAACCCTTTTCTAAAAGTTCCATCAGTTGCTCTTTCAACTCTTTTAATTCAGCGGGGGACATCCTGTAGGGTTGCCGTGAAACCGGTGCAGCTCCAGGTACGAGATCAATTGAGAAATTTACATCTCTCTCGGGTGGAATGCCTGGCAGCTCATCGGGAAACACGTCTAGATATTCTTGCACTATATGAATTTTTGATATCTTGGTTGCTTTCTTCTCAACTACAATTGCGGCGAGAAATGCCACACAACCCTTTCTTATCATGTTTTGTGCCTTTATGGCAGAGACGAGAGACAAGTGCCTCTTGTGTCTACGTCCTGTGAAGATCAGCTTAGGGAATTCACTAAAAGAAATCTTCCCTCTTCTACAATCCACGATAGCCCCATACGTGGATAGCCAATCGGCTCCCAGAATGACATCGTAGCCCTCCATGGGCATACAGATCAAGTCAGCTCTTAGATTGAGTTCACCAATCTTAACATCAGCCAATGGATAATATTTATTCAATTAAGCCCTTTTTTCTAGTGGTGTTGTGACAGGTAATTCAAATTGCATAGATGCAGGTTTTTCATTTAATGTATCAGCAAATGCTTGTGATATGAACGAATGTGTTGCGCCAGTATCAAACAAAACGAATGCTGATTGAGAAAAGACTGGTAGTGTACCTTCCACCACGCCACCTTCCTCGGTGGTGTCCACTTCTTGCAGAGCCTGCAATCGGCCTGGCTTCTTCTGTCCCATAGGACGCTTTTCATTTTCTTTCAATAGGGGGCATTCTTGTATGCGGTGATCACGACTTCCACAGCGAAGGCAAGCACCTGCCTTCCTCCAGCATTCATCTGTCGTGTGACCAAGCTTGTCACAATGCTTGCATCTTGGTTTGTTGTTCGGAGCAGTAGTGGTGGGGATTTTGGGCTTCCGCTCCTGGCTTGGCCCGTCAGTGACACTTAACGGCCTTTTCTTGCCGTTAGTAGGCTTGCTCGATGCCCCAGAAGTTTGCTCTTTTCTGAACATCCTACCCTTGATGCGCTCAGTGAGTTTAGTCGCATCTTCCAGGCATTGTGCTCTCCTGACCATTTCTGGATATGTCTGAATATCAAATGGCGCAAGTTGAGTGATGTAAGCGGGCCTGAGCCCATTAAGGAATCTCTTTGCCTTCATTCGTTCTGTACTGACCAGATGATTGGCGTATCGAGCCAATCGGGAGAACTGTGCTTCGTATTCAGCAACTGAGAGGTTCCTCTACTTCAATGCAGCAAACTCAGAGGCCTTCCTCTCTTTGACTCTCTCAGAGAAGTACTTGGAGTTAAAGTTCTCCTTGAACTCCTCCCATGTGAACTGTGCATTTGCTCGAGTAGCCTCAATGGACTCCCACCATGCACGGGCGTCCCTTTCCAGCTGGAATGTGGCAAGTAAAAGCTTATCTCCATCCGCGCATTGCATAACGCGAAAAATACGCTCAGTCTCCTTGATCCAGTTCTCGGCCTCATCATGGTCTGTGGTACCACTGAATCGAGGCGGATTCAGGTTACAGAAATTTCTATGTAAATCACCTGCTGCTCGGTTGTTGTTATTATTGTTGTTGGCTCCAGCAGCGTGAAGTAAAGCTTGAGTGAGCTGCTGAATCGTGTGTTTCATATCACGGAGTTGAGCACGCTCCGCTGCCATTGTTGATGTTAAGTTCCTTCAAAAGAGAATTTAAAATGTAAGTTGTTGGGTTTGCACTAAGTTTGTGCGTGTGTGTATCCATTTTATCTTATTACCCACGGTTCTACCCATCTCACATAGGTATGGAATTTGACCCTAAGTCAAGGCAGGTCAAACCTAGATCATCCTATACTTAAGAATAACCTAGGCTCTGATACCATAAAACTGTAACGCCCCGACGCGGAATATCGGAGCGTGATTACAGTTATTAAATAGTACAGAGCGAGAAAATAAATGCAAACCATTGCACAATTGGATAACACCAAATGAACTCCAAATTTCATTAATAATCCAACAATCTCCATTACATTCACTAATAACTCATCATCTTCATAAACTGACTAATACATCAACGTATCAGAGCCAAATCTAGGGCCCAGAGTACTTTATTCTAAATCAACTATTACATCATGACTAACTGACTCATAACTATACTAACTGACTACTAGACAGTATTGGTTGCAGAAGGGTCACTCCTGAGCCTCCTCATCGGTCCCATCCTCGTGAGTGTGGTCATGATCCGACTCACCTGAAACACATTAAATAAATACGCAGGATGAGCGAATAACGCCCAATAGGACTTAATATCTCATGAACACAAGCATGCTTTAAATAGTTAATGTCTTAATGGCAGGTTAACTAGAGAGTAAAGTCATGTAGAGCATGTCACGATAACGAGAGAACAATTGCAACTGGCACAGGGAAAATAGTACAACGAGAACGATAATAGAATGGCCTTATAACGATATAACATGTAAATTGCACAACGGTGCACTAGTAACGATCACGCTTGCACTTGTAGAGATAGCACTTTGATTGTCATAGATTAATCTAGATAGTAAACTGGCGCTGGATGCATGCCGTAACACATCCTATGATCATTTTAACTCCCATGGGTACTGGCACTTTTCGGGCGCTCCTCCCAGGACCTGATCGGGCCCTATTGCGCTGGCATTAGTCATTTCTTTTATCATAGACAAACACACGAATGGCCAATAGAGTACCAAGAAGAGATAAGAGAGTACTAGACGAGATAGATGAGAGTGTAGAGAGAACATGAACAGATGAGAGGATATAGATAGTAGATGAGATAGGGACAATTCCGTAAAACACGTGAAATTCCAATAGTAACGGTTGCACAGCACCAGGTCGGGTGCCGGCAGCCTGGTAGAAGTCACAACCGCCCCTTAGCCGTGCTGTGTACACGGGTCAGGTGGTCCGGTGTGAACTCAAGACGAGAAGGAATATACTAAGGTATGGATCGTACTGATCCCTAAGGTGTAACGGGTTTTGAGGTACAACCAGCTCGTTGACTAAGGACGTGCGCCAAAGCCAAGAAGACTTACGGAGGTCTTGACAAGGAGTCCCTGGTCCAATCGAGAGTATTCTCGGTTGAGAGGTGGTCCAAGTCAAGGGAAAGTGTGTAAAAACAGGTCCGTCATGCCTCGAGTGCTTGAAGGCCGAGGGAAAACGGTAACGGTAGATAAAATACGCGAGTCAAAACGGAAACAATTGTATTTAACAAAATAGGGTAATTTAGTCATTTATTTCGATAATTTACCGAATACATTATTGCATAATTTATCAAGGTCAAATGGCAATTTACAATGTTATGTGTGTGCAAGTGTAAAGAAATCTTGAGGATGTGACAAGTCGTGCAAACGTCCTTTTAAATAATTAAATGTATATCATTAATGCCAATTATTAATTTACCAAGTCGAATCAATTATAACATGGGTTAATCATAGCTAATTAAGAAGTATATAGACTAATCAGCAGGGATAAAGCACAATTATCTGTTGTGGCCGAAATTTCAAGAAGGCGACGGGGTGCAAGGGCGCGTTCTTCATGGTGTCACGACGGGGTATCTCGTCGCGGTTCTGTCCGCGGCGGTGCGGCCTGGCGGGACAGGCGAACCGGCCGGCCTGGCCCGGTTCGGGTTTGGGAACGCGACGATGCGACCTGAAGGCCGACCGCGACACGCCTGTTATCGCGTCGGATCGCGCCGTCGCGATAACAGGTGGATTTGCTCTTTTTCCCTTTTTCCCAGGGCGAGTCCTCTGTGATACAGAGACATTCTAAATTCCATATAAAATAGCACGGTGATCAAAAAAGCACAAAACTAGTTTTAAATGAAAGTAGACATGTATATCTATCAACATGTATGATTAATTTGAAAATAGACAAAGTTTAGACATGTATTGAGCAGGTTACTTTTCAGTGATCTAAACAGGCGCAGTCAGGGTTCAACGAATTAATTAGAGAGATATACATGACTAAAAATTACGAAACAAGGGGCGTTTAAAAGCTAACAAGAATTAGTATTTATGATAATTTTATCATGATCTGAAGTCAAGCATGAACGGGGTTCACAAGCAATCATGAAGGGTAGGTGCATGTATCTGATAGGGATTCAATGAATTAATTCTCCTTCATGGGAGATCGAAATAGCACGAAACTAGAGGCGTTTGAAAGATATTATATGGTAGTATCAATGAGAATTTTCTCATAGCATGGGAACAAGTATGTGCAAGGTATTAGAGAAAACATGAGATTCAGGTTCATGGTGACAGTAGGATTTCACGAATTAAAGTTGCCCAAATGGATGAACGGAATACAACGAAAACATAGGGCTTTTGAACAGGTATATGAAGGCTACCTAGGGTAATTATTTCACGATTTGTGCTTGAGAGATTGCCTACCTTTTTCGTGAAGTAAGAAAGCCCTGGTTTGAATGACGAAAATAAGAAAACCCTTCTTGCTCCAAGCCTTCTCCTTCCTTGCTCCTTGGTCCAGATCTTCTCCTCTTCGTCTCCAAAGGTCTTAGCACGAAATTGTGGGGTGTTAGGGTCAAATGGGGGGTGTTTTGATGGCTTATAGAGTTCTAAATCACCTAAAACTCTTTCTTTCTCATCCAACTCCGAAAATTGACATTTATCTCCCACTTTCTCTTATTTATCTACCTAATAGAGTTGGGAAGGGTTTCAATTTCATGGGTAAGGGTTTAGGGTAAGTGTAGGACTCTTTTTAGGATAGATATGACTTGTTTTAATAGTTAATTTGTCCATTTTCTATTTATTAATTAATTAGGTACGAATTTCACCTAATTACTTCTCCTCTCAAGATGGGCTATCACTAATTGGGCCCAATCTATTTGGTTTGGGTTATTAGAGTAACCCATTAATAATTTAGCTTAATGGGTATTGCATTAATTCCCTTTTATTCCATGTATTCTCCTTTTATTATAATTAAATTGATTTATCTCATTTATTAAATAATAAATTTTATTTTTCTTGATTTTAAAAATCAAGGGTGCTACAAGAATAATTAAGAGAAATATTTTGTTGAGATGATATTATGTTCAAAGTTGTTGGCAGTAAGTTAAAAGTTGAGTATTATTGATTAAAGAAGAAACATAGCAGATTATAGAATGAATATAATCAGATGGTTCAGGAAGTGTTCAATAAGAGTTTTTATGGCAACGTACAAAAAGTGATTCAGTTGAGCAGAGGTGTACCTTTATAAAGGTATTCCCTAGTTTGATGTAAGAGCAAAGGCAGATCAGTTAAACAATAGTGAACAGTTAGGATTATGGTAGAGTTAAAGGTAGAATATGTACAGAGTTAGTTGAGCAATTTTAATATAAGATAAGAGAGTATGGTGTCGCAACAGTGAGAATGAATATTTTGATAAGTTATGGATTTAATGTGATTAATTAGCCAGAGAATGTTATTTAAAGCGAGAAATGTATATGAAGAGTAAAGTATATCAGTAGTGGTATGGCAGAGGTCAGAATTTAAGTAAGTGGCACAAAAATAATTGAAATATTAAAGAAAGCAGTTCAGAAATTCAGGTATTTTCTTCCAGTGATAGTTAATTGAGTAAGATGATTTGAGAATCAGGTAAAGTCAGAATTGAGCCCAGCTGGGGTCAGAGTAATAGTGAAAGTGAAAAGTAATTGAAAGCAATAATGAGGGCAGAATTTGCAGGACATTTCGCCAAGTATCCGGTGTAATCAGAGTGGCGCAACGGAAGCATGAAAGATTTAATATTCATAGGTTTGTCAGAGATTTGATTGATTAAAAGAAAGTTTAAGGTTTTGCACAGTTAATTAAAGAGGCAATGGTTCTTAGCAAGATATGAGTTAAGGCAACATGAATAGACTGGTATAAAGAGATAGGAAATTCAGATATGGTAATTTGATTTTCTTTGAGAAACTGGCAGGTGAGAATATGAATTAAGGGCAGGACAGAGTAATGGTTGGTAGTGATAGGCAAATGATGGAACATCAGTGATAAGTCAACATGGAGAAATCAAAAATTTGAGGATGGTTTGATATGGCAGAGCACCTAAGGGTGGAAATTTATGGTAAAGGGGTTTAAGTAAGTGAAGCGGCACAAAAAGAAATGTTGCAAACATAGTAGGGAAAATATGGAAGCAAGTTGAGTCCAAAGAGATAAAGAGCCAACAGTAGAATGGAATTGCCTACAATTGAAAGGTAGAGAAAGGCAGATTAAGTCAATAGAGCAGAGCAGTTGTGAAATGAATTAGAGGGAAAAGAAAAAGCAGAATCGACACAGAAATGAACATATTAAAGTAGTTAGCATGGAATGGTTTGTGAGACAAGCACAGAGAAAGTGTATCCTACTTGTTCTGTATATGGTTTAAACACTTTTTAGGTGATAGTCCGGCTTACCGTGGTTCGTTTCTGAATGTCAAGGATGACATTCCTTTTTAGGTGATAGTAATGCAACGACGCGATCGTTCGAATCTGTGTTCCAGCAGTTCTGGTGTGGTGCTCTTGGCCAATGTGGGGTCATAGAGCCTTGTTCGTGACCTTTGTGTCTTGCGTGGGTGTTTTGGGCCTTAGCCCTCAGCCCATTTAGCCCACAGGTTTTCTAGTGAAGAAGGCGACGGGGCATGTCGTCACATTTTGAACGCAACGGCTTCCTACGCCGTGATTCACCAACCGCCTTTGTGATGCGTGCCGCACCGAGTTTCGATTGGCGACGATGGGGGTGGTCGCATTTTACATCTTGTAAACACGACGTATGCCTCCATCGTGATTTTGACTGAGTGTTTAATTGCTCTGTTTCGGCGAGACAGAGCATAGGAGCTCTGTCCGGTGATGGGGGAGTGTAACGTCGTGACTTTTTCGGATCATAGCTTAGTGGATTTAGTGGCCAGTGTGTCACCCAATATTGATTTTTTGAATGGTTTGTACAGGTTGTAGGTAGTTGGAAGATTGGAATCTAAGCCAAACCAACCTCTGGAGTGGTTTTCATAAACGCGACCAACACAGGTGTCGCGATTTTGAGAATTGTGATCGCTCTTGTCATCGCATTTTGAACGTCGTTTCTGGGGTGCGCATTTGCATGCGTGCCGCGTGTCGCATGGAGGGACGTCACCTTTAATTGCAACGGATATACCTGTCACGATTAAATAGCGACGTCGCGACCCGTCGCGTTTTTGACTGTGAGTCTTAGCTAGCCGACCCCAGGCCAAGCAGTGCAGAAAACACTACTCGGCCGTGGGGAAGGATTTTGTGAGGTTTGCTCGGCGATTTAAAGGTTTCGGCGTGTGGTTTGGCAATTCTCTAGTGCGAGGACGTTGGGCAGAGCGCGGGAAATGCCAGGGCTACATCATTTTATGCGTTCTTTGTGTTCTTCATGTGGTAGGGGGATTCTTCTCCTTTTCGATTTAAACGGACCATGTTTAAGGATTTAAATGTGTAAAGTGGGTTAAGGGATGTAAGATGCATGTGTAGGACTTTATTTCACTACAAAATATCATGTAAAGGGGCTATACAGGATGGTTTGGACACTTCCCGGAAAGGGTTTCGGGTAGGGTTTCTGCAGCTGAAATGTGACGGATCCAGAGGTCGCGTTTCAGTCTGTAATGCGATGGTTTGGTACGTTGCGATGCAGTCTTCTAAAAGCGACCTCTGTGTCCATCGCGATTTAGAAGACTGCTACCCGAACCCTGGTTTACCTGCATAGTGCTATGAGTTGTTTATATGTATGGGTCCGTATGATGGTTGGTTGACATGCAATGGTTAGTAAGCAGTGCATTGGAACTTGTGGCAAGTGGGAATACTGAGTTTGCGTGAGAGGCAAGTCGGGTATATGACGCCACTCGTGGTTGTTGCCCAGATGGCAAGCCCAAAGGGGGGGGGGGTGAATGGATTGCTAAAAATTCTTCTTCTAAAAATTCATGTAAATAAACACACTTGACAGACAACATTAAGGTCGATAGTTAGAGTTAGTGTTAATCAAAACAAAGAGAACAATCACGTAGACAACATGAAATTTTATCCTGGTTCGGATCTCCTATCCCAAGGAGTCCTACGTCCAATCCCCAAGCAACCACTTGGAATTCTACTAAACAAAGGTACAGTCCCCCTTAAGGACACTTACACATCCAGCACTAGCTATCCTTCTCTTCTCTACCAGAAGAGGAATCACACCACCTGATGCAACAGGTCTTCTCTTCGCACACGAAGAGGAATGCTCATAGAAAAAGGAGTTTTATGAGAAAGGCCCCAAGACCAAGCTTATAGACAATGCTTGATCTGAGGCGAAGACTGAGAGACACACGATTATCTCAAATGAACTCTCTCTCTCAGATCTACGCAAGCTCTCAAAAGTAATGCACTATTCTCACAGAGAGCTAAGAGCTATGGAAAAATGGAATGGAGGAGCTGGGTCTCGTTGTTCTTCAGGTGACTAAGATTTTCTTTTTGGAAAGACTATTCGAACTTTTTTTCTGTGGAGTCATGAGTCTTTTATTTATCTTGTTTGAAATAATTTGACCGTTGTAGTATCCGTTGAAATATTCATTGCCTCACATCTTCATGCACGTTGGGATGTCTGGTCCGAAGCAAAGAGCTCGTGAGCCTGCAGCCATTAATGCTCGGATAGATGCACACACTCAGGAGGAAAGATTGTATGAATCTTCTATCCTCTTGTCAGCTTGACAGGTCCATCTTGAGACGTGCGTTTCCTCTGGAAACCCTGCACACAATAAATGCTGACACCTAGACAACTTATCTTTGTCTAAACTGTCAGTCAATATTAGTAGTTGTGCCGTATGAAGATACACTAAAGGGGAAATGTCATTCTGTCATTGACTTTGTGTGAATAGGCAAGATAGGTAAAAGATATATCGTGCAGAGTTTTGTACTGCCACAATAAATGTTAGACAATGTGGGATACAACATGCTTTCGCGGGAAAACTTTGAAATCCACAAAGATTTGAAATACATTTGAATATCACGTGGAATGGAAATAAAGAATGTTTAAAAATGATTTGAACAAGAATATTTGACAGCTGTATTAAATGTAATCATTAAAAGAGAGAGATGCATTTAGACAGGCTGACAGTCAAAAAGAGAGAGTCGATGTGCGCATAATCCATGATGAAATCAAGTTGATGTGAACATAATCCATGTTCTAATGAAATGAAGTCGATGTTCTGTACAAAGTCGTTATTTAATAGAAATCGATGTGTTGATGAAGTCGTTGTTTGAAACGATATAAGCATGAAGTCATTGTTCTACAAAAATCGTTGTTTAAGTGAAGTCGTTGTAGAGATAAAATCGTTGTTTCAACCAAATCGTTGTAACAATAACAAAATCATTATGGCGACCAAATCGTTGTTTATGTGAAACAGAATCGATGTAGCGACCAAGTCGTTGTTTAAGTGATTAAATCGTTGTTTTGATGATGAAGTCGTTGTTTAAGTGAAATCGATCATGAAATCGTTGTTTCAATGATGAAATCGTTGTTTAAGTGAAATCGATCATGAAATCATTGTTTCAATGATGAAATCATTGTTTAAGTGTAATCGATCATGAAATCATTGTTTCAATGATGAAATCATTGTTTAAGTGTATCGATCATGAAATCATTGTTTCAATGATGAAATCATTGTTTAAGTGATATCGATCATGAAATCGATGTTCAAGTGAAATGAAATCGATGTAACAACGAAATCGATGTTTAAGTGATATGAAATCGATGTATCAATGAAATCGATGTTTAAGTGATATGAAATCGATGTATCAACGAAATAGATGTTTAAGTGATATGAAATCGATGTATCAACGAAATCGTTGTGAGCTATTATATGGAAGTTGATGTATACTTAGACAAAATTCATGCTTTGAACTTCAAATGACAATGTGTGAGGACAACTTATAGATTTTGCTTGAGTTATTTCCTGTGGATAAACTTCAGAAAATGTTGTTAGAAAATATTTTTTAAGGTTTTGTTAATCACCAAAAATACATATATAATTCATAATATTTAATATGGCGATGGACTGATCATCAGTGGTTACCTCTCGAGTTGGGTACCCCAGGTTCATTGTGAGCCAGGCACGTAGTGCTCGGGGTTTTGTCCCGATACTTGTGTATCGCTAGGGTCTGTGTCGTCTTCCTGGACACCCTCACTCCGTAGTTTGAGTAGTACGTACGGCTGAGGGAAAGACGACAATGGGACATCGACTTGTGTGTTGTGGTTGTCTTTAGTCGCTTGTAGCGTGCTCTTGGTTGGGGGATGGACACTGGTAGACGTAGCGGTCCCCAACTAGTCCTTTTTTTAGTGCCTCACTTTAAGAGCTCGGGCCAGAGTCCTTAAAAGTGCCAGTCATGGAGCTACAGCCATGTGAGTTGCAGTTTTGGTGAGGTGTGGTCTCCACAGTTTGTTGGTTCCATTGTGGTGGAGCGGCAGCTGGACCTTTCATCATTGGCTGCGAGGCTAAAAGGTAGACCTGTGTTGTTTGTCCGGGTTTATAGCTGGTGTCGCGAACAAATCTTCGTGACTCGTGTTTGGCATTACCCTTCTTTAGCTCATACTCTTGAGCGTGGTTTGCCATTTATTTATGAAAGTTGAAATCCTATTTTTAGCTTAATTTTATTTAAGCATTGTGATTATAGTTTCATGCTCAGGTAGACTTGTTAGTTATATATATACTGTGTTATACTCCTACTTCTCTTGTGTTTTATGGTATACGACTTTTGAGAGAATTTCCCTACTGAGCCAATGACTCGTGAGGCTCACCCCTTATTACTTTCAGGTGAGGGAGAGTAGGAGGTTTCTCACCCATCTTCTAGTCCGGAGCCGCATTGCAGCGGTGTTGGGTCCACACGTCCAGCAGTGTAATTTTCTTTTCTGTTGTGCCCCAGGGTATGCCCCAGGCATCTGTACATGAGTTTGATTTTTGTTGAAATTTGGCTATGCAAATCCTTTGTAAATATGTGTGAGATGTTCAATCTTATATACATCAGTGTGTTCTATTATATTTCCACGGACATGTATTTTGATATCCCTGGCGAGGCTTCGGCTTGTTCGCGGGAGGCAGAGTCGGGTCAAGCTCGTTATTAGGTTAACGGGTTTGAACAACGTGGTCTGTCACAATTGGTATTAGAGCAAGGTCTGTGTAAATATGAAGGAACTGAGAGATTACATAGCTTGGTTTCTACACTAGTCCACTGCTGGTAGTCGACCCTAGTTTTGTGTTGATTTGTTAGCATATATGTGGCCTAGAATGTTGTTTGTGAGGCCCCCGAATTTTGTGCAGTTAAATATGTTTAATTGGTGCATGTTATAGATATTTACACCTATATGCATGAGTATAATATATGTTATTCTTGTGTGTGTATATTGTATTTATTATTATAAACATAACGTATTTAAATGATGTGGTGCATATGAGCTATTTTTCGAACATGTATATAATATATATATATATATATATATATTATAAAATGTGTATGCATTATCTAATTATTGATGTACATGTTTTATTATTTAAGAACATGCATGTTGTATGAAGTTACATTGTGTACATGTGTGTAGGCATATGTTTAACTTGATACCTATGATATCTACTTATTTCTGTACCCATTAAGCCGTTTATGATGCAATTGTGTGTCTGTTTTCATGTTTGTCTCTCTCTGGCCGAAATATCAATTGTTGACGGCATGATCCTATGCCGCTGACTGCGGCCAGGATTGGCGTCCAGATCGATGGACGCTAATACCTCTGTGGGCGGCACCTGATGTGGACGCCTACTTTTCCAACTGTGTGCATTTTCAGATCTGAAAACGGTTGTGGTTTGGCCGGGTTCTTGTTTAGGAAACTTCCCCAATGAGAGGATAACCTACCCTATTGCGTCCCCAATCCCTTAAGTTCTATAAATACACCCGTTTTAGATGGATTAGGTTTTTTTAGGATCTCTAGAGGAACCCTAGGAAACCTGTGCGAAACCTGATCTTGAGAGGCTTAGATCTGGTGATTGGGTGCGACTCCTGGCGTTCTTCTTCGACTAGAAGATGTTCCATATGTAGAGGAAGGCTTCCCTGATCTTGGTGTGCAGGCTTCATCAACACAGGACCGGATTTGGACGGATTTTGGGCGCCTTCTTGGCACAGGCCGAGGAGGGCTTCTTCGATGAAATCATCGCTTCCAGGATTTATTTGAAGGCAAGTAGCTTAAGGATTCAACCCATAGACTCATCTTTTAGGGTTTTATCAATTTTCTGGATTTTTATTCCATGCCTGGATCGCCCAAAATTCTATGTTTTTGTGTTTCGGTCTGCATTTTGAGCAGGCAGGAGATTGGTGGCCACAGTGTTGCCGCCAAGCTCTTAGGTAAACGACAGTGTATCCTGCCGTCTATTGTGTTGGCGGCCAGACCCTGGACGCCAAGTTCCCTGGGTTTTCCAGAACAATCTGTGACTGTATGGAATGTGATTTTTCGGGGAAAATTTGTGCATACATGCATGGTTTAATTACTGTGGTCCTGTCTATGATATTCAGTAGATCATTCCATGAGATGTTGATGAGTTTCGATGATAATTGGCATTTATAAAATTTCTATCATGATAAAATGTACATGATTTGATATTATTTAAATTTAGAATAATTAGAATTGATGCGTGTTATGTTCACAGAAAATTTCCATGAACCCAACACTACTGTATGCACGATACAGAACTATTAATACTCTTAGATCACTGTCTATCATGTATAAATTGAATTATCTTGTAAATTTCCTGAAGCCTTGTTTATTATTAAAAAAAATAGTTAGACTGCCCAGAAATTTATGAAAACTTCGTGATATGTTTTGTGATACCTATGTACCCTGTGGTTAAATTTTCAGCTTGTTCTGATTTCTGTAGAATGAATCATCTTGCTAAATTTCATGTAATCTATGCTAGTTATTAAAAAATGGTTTTAATATTCTGAAAATTGTGAAAAATTACAGACATGTTCTCTGTGCTATATTGAAATTGTAGTTAAAATTTTATATGATTCTGATTACTGTGCATATTGTTATAAATTTCTGAAGCCTTTGTACCATGTTGTATTAAATCGTAATTATGTTAAAATGTGATTAGCATTATGACTTAACTACTGTTAAATGATTGTTTATGAGTGATTGAGAGTCTAAATGTGATAAGTTATGTTTCATAATGCATGTGTGTGTATGTGCTTGGAAAGTGAAAGAATAAATATATGTGTGGGTAAAATGTGAATTGGGATAAGATAAATAAATTGTGCCCATAAGACACTGCCACCCTAGGCTTCTTGGAGCTGTACTGTAGTAGCCCCTACAGGAAAGCTCAAATGGTAAAACGTGATACCCTAGGTAAGGGTCTTGAAAAATCCTGGAGGTGGACATGTTCCACTGGTTATGGTAGGGAGTGCTTCCCTCGGTTCTGCAGTGACCAAGACTTGATCATGATTGCCTAAGTGCTTAAGTAAATGTGAGTGTATGTGTAAGTGACATGATCTGTCTAGTGGTGGTTTGGGCTGTGTCTTGGCAATGTGTAAACGGGAACATGTGTATAAAGTGTAAAGTGACTGGAATTCGTGGCACAAGGTATGTGCAAATGATATGTAAACGTGGCACATGATGTGTGCATTATGACATGATAAGTGATACGTGAATGTGCAAAGTAAAAACGTGAGTAAGTGTATGTGAAAACCAAGGATAAGTATATATGTGCACGTCATAAGAAAATAGTACAAGTAAATGTAATATTGTTTAATTGATATCCTGTCTAGTACATGTATAAATGTGTGATATAATACCCATGAAATAAATCATTTCTTGGTGCGCAAGTGTTAATATGGTTCTTGACAAATGATAAAAATGATGATATATTTAATACCAAGTAATGGTGCATGTTTCCATATCCACGAATTATAACTACTTGATGTACACGTATTAGTATTATGTTGGGAGGGCTAATGTGATCTATATGTGGGTGTGATAAATTTTCTATAAAAACAGCAAGCTAAATGTAGAGAAAAATGTTATATTTGCATGTGAAACGCATTAGAAATCATGCTAGGAGTGTTGCTTACCTTGCCCTTATTTCCATGATTAAATGTGTAGAATTGCACATGATTAGAATAAAGTATGAGAGCAGGTGATTGTATGTTGAATCATGTTAATGATACCATGCTATTAGCATCTATGATTAGAATATTGTTTTACATTTGGTAGATAAATTGTTTAATGTGATTCCATGTTTATTCATTTATGTTATAGCATGAGCATGTATGGATTTAAATTGCTGAATTCTAACGAATTAATAGTATTAAATTGTTAGAAAGCATGATTGGTAAGTATATGGTTTGAAATTTAAGTTACTTGCTGAGTCTATTATGTAGACTCACCCTTGCTAAACATTTCAGGAAATTTAGAAGCTGAGGAGCTAGCAAAATCCGAGGAGGAGTTGGAAGAGTGAATTGAAGATTTGTAATTTATTTTCATAGTATGTAATGCTGAAATTGTAATTTGAATTTTGATTATATGTACTTGGAGTTGGCTATGTGTTTAGAGAACATTGTGTTTATGTTATTTCTTATTGGACTATATAGACTGTGGTATGTGAATTAAAGTTGATGGAATAAGATTATTTAAATTCCGTTGCATTATTCATTTCTATTCGTGTATATCTCAGCTCACTTGTATATCGTTGGGGTTTTTTCCCCTGTAGCGACTTGCTCTCATCCGATGTGGGTTGGTGTAACCGTATCGGGTGGAAGTGGGTCGTTACATTGTTTGTGCAAGAACTTGAGATGGCTGATAGGAGAGATTGGGGAGGTGAGGGGGATGAGCCGGAAGAGACAACACATCAATTGATTGAGAGGCTATGGGAAAGTATAACTGAGATAAGAACAAGGTTGGACCAACAGGGTCCAGTTCAGCTAGCAGTAGCAGGGCCTCCGATTGTTGAGGAGGTAGAGCCAGTACCAGTTATACCACCCCCACCACCACCAAGAGTGGAGGTACCTCTTGTAGTACATGTGCCACCAGTAGTACCAGTAAGACCAGCGGAAGAACCTACCATGCAGATTGAATGATTTTTGAGCTTGCAGCCACCTACCTACATAGGGGGACCCAATCCAGATACAGCTGAGCACTAGATACATGAAATATAAAGAGTTTTTGTTACTATGAGAAGTCCATCAGCAGACAGAGTGTTTCTGGCTACTTACCAGCTTCGGGGCTTTGCACAGGAATGGTGGAGGTTAAAAATGCAAACAACCTTTGCAGGTAGAGCGGAGGACACTATTACATGGCCAGAGTTTCTGGAGGTGTTTAATGATACTTTCTTCCTGGTGCAAGTTCAGCAAGCTAAGAGGGAGCAGTTCAGGACTTTGTAGTAAGGAAATTCTTCAGTTCTTGAATATCAAATAAGGTTTATGGCACTAAGTAGATATGCACCGTATGTTGTCACAAGTAATGCAATGATGGTAGAATATTTCATTCGTGGATTGCGGTCAGAGTTGCAGAATGCGATGATACCACTGATGTGTAGGACTATGGAGGAGGCGGCGCAGAGGGCAGCCATTCTAGAGAGGTCAGTCCGGACTCGCCAGTCGGGCGATTCAGGTAGTTTTCGGCTATCACAGCAATCCGTAGGAGTCAGCAAGGGGAAGGCACCAGCAACGTCATCTTCCTTAGGATTTAGCAAATGGGGTTCAGAATTGAAGAAGATATTTAGATGACGAGGAGGAGGTCGCCAACAGACTTTCCAGCAAGGGCGAGGTTATAGACCGGAGGTAGAAGAATCTCAGCAAAGTACAGCAAGGCAAACTATAATTCCTCCGGGTTATAGGTGTTATAATTGCGACCAGCCGAGACATTTGATTCAGAATTGTCCCTATCCAAGGGAGTATGGATATGGTAAAGGAGTGCAACAGCAGTAGCCCCAGCAGCCACCAGCAGCACGAGGTAGAGAAGCACCACACCAGCGTGGTCGAGGCCGGGTTATGACTATTACCCGGGCACAGCAGAGGCTTCCAACCTGATTGAAGGTATATTGCCTATTTATGACTTTTCAACAAGAGTTTTAATTGATCCAGGTGCTTCGCACTCTTTTATTTCTGAAGAATTTATGGATAGTATGGTGCACCCGTTAGAAGAAAGGTTGTGTGAGTTAGTAGTAGAGATTCCTTCAGGTGGTTTCATGCTCACTTCTTGCTACATAGATGAAGTTCCTATTGTGATACAAGGAAATCAGCTGCCTGTCAGATTGTATGCTTTACAGTGAAGGATTATGATATAATTCTAGGAATGGACTGGTTAGAAGCCTATGGAGAAGTGGTTGATTGAAGAAAGAAGAGGGTTAGATTATGTCACCCTAGCGGAATTGTATTTGAATTCCAAGGTATGCCATTTTACACTCTCAAGTTTATAATTTCTGCACTTAGGGCTAGGAAGTTGTTAAATGTAGGATGTGTAGCTTACCTAGCTTCAGTGAGTTTGGTTGAGTCTGGTAAGTCAGTTGAGGCAGTCCTGATAGTTAGAGAATTTGCAGATGTATTTCCAGATGATTTGTCATGTTTAGCTCCACACAGGGAAGTGGACTTTACAGTAGAATTGCAGCCAGGTTCTATTATAATTTTCAAAGCACCGTATAGAATGGCATCGGCAGAGCACAAAGAATTGAAAAGGCAGTTACAGGAATTATTAGAGAAAGGTTTTATCAGGCTGAGTCACTCACCATGGGGATCTTCAGTGTTATTTGTGAGGAAGAAAGATGGAAGCTTTAGAATGTGTATTGATTATCGGAAGTTGAATGAAGTTACTATTAAGAACAAGTATTCATTGCCAAGAATAGATGATTTATTTGATCAGCTTCAGTCAGCTAAAGTATTTTCCAAGATTGACTTGAGGTCCGGATATCATCAGCTAAGGATTAGAGAGGAAGATATTGATAAAACGACATTCAGAACAAGGTATAGGCATTGTGAGTTTGTTGTAATGCCATTTAGGTTGACCAATGCACCAACAACATTTATGAATTTAAAGAACATGATCTTTCATCCATATCTAGATCAGTTTATTATGATTTTTATTGATGATATACTGATATACTCAGTATCAGAAGAGGAACATGAAGCACACTTGAGAGTTACTTTGCAGACTATGTGGGAGAACCAATTGTATGCTAAGTTTAGTAAATGTGAGTTTTAGTTGCGAGAGATTTAGTTTCTAGGGCATGTAATTTCAGCAGAGGGTGTTGCAGTTGATCCAGCAAAGGTTGAGGCAGTCATGAAATGGGAAGCGCCGAGAACAATTACAGAAATTAGAAGTTTCCTGGGTTTAGCAGGATACTACAGGCGCTTCATACAAGATTTTTCTAAGATTGCAGCACCAATGACAAGATTAACCAAAAAAGGTGTACCATTTGTTTGGTCAGATGATTGTCAGAAAAGTTTTATGGAGTTAAAGAGAAGGTTTACAGCAGCACCGATATTGACATTACCAGTAGGCAGCGGAGGTTTTGTGTTATACATAGATGCATCCAGAAGGGGGTTTAGAGTTGTTTTAACTCAAAATGGTAAGGTTATAGCTTATGCATCCAAACAGTTGAAGCCTGCAGAAGAGCACTACCCAACTCATGATCTAGAATTGGCAACAGTTTTTTTGCTTTGAAGATGTGGAGGCATTATCTTTATGGTGAGAGGTTTGAAATTTTCACAGATCATAAGAGCTTGAAATATATCTTCTCCCATAAAGATTTGAATCTTTGTCAGTGCAGGTGGGTAGAATATTTAAAAGATTATGATTTCAGTTTGACCTACCACCCAGGTAAAGCAAATGTTGTAGCAGACATATTAAGCAGAAGGGCCTATTTAAGTCAGATGATGATTAAAGAGTGGAAGTTATATGAAAAAGTGGTAGAAAATTCTTTATATGTTCCAAGAAGTCAGTGGCGAGCAGTGTTAGCCAACAGTGCTATTGAACCATCATTGTATCGACAGATAGTTGAAGCTCAGAATACAGATGGAAATCTGGCAGAAATTGTTAAAATGGAAGGTGTTACAATTGATGATAATTGTGTAGTTAGGCTTAGAGGCAGATTGTATGTCCCAATGGATATGGAAGCAAAGCAGAGGGTTCTAGAAGAAGCACACAAATCCAGGTACACCATTCATCCGGGTAGGACTAAAATGTATCAAGATTTGAGAAAGCATTTTTGGTGGCCACACTTGAAGAGAGAGATAGCAGAATTTATAAAAGATGCTCAGTTTGTCAGCAAGTAAAGGCCGAACACCAGAAACCAGGAGGACTACTTCAGCCGTTACTAATACCACAGTGGAAATGGGACGACATTTCTATGGATTATGTCATAGGATTACCCACGACAGCGACAGGGCACAATGGCATATGGGTGTTTGTTGACAGATTGACCAAGGTATGCAGATTGCTAGCTGTGAGTATGTCTTGGACTGTAGACAGATTAGCTAGAATATATGTGGACAGAATTGTACCATTACACGGTATTCTGAAGACAACTGTCTCTGATAGAGATTCAAGATTTACTTTTGGTTTTTGGAGAAGTCTACAGAGAGTAATTGGCACTGAGTTAAGGTATAGTTCAGCATATCACCAACAAACTGATGGACAGATAGAAAGAACCATTCAAACGATTGAAGACATGCTACGAGCTTGTTGTTTAGTTTGGGGAGGCAGCTGGGATGTCACGCCCAGACATTTAGCAACAGAATAAATATCGAGATGTGTGAACGATATGAATATAAGTATCACAGTTGAGTAATGCAGAGTCACAATTAAATATAACAACATACTTGAGATAGTAATAATACCAACTATAATACTCCTTATTTCATTCCATTCATCTAATTAAACCATACATCAATAGAACCAACTAAAGAGTCCATTATTTAAATATAAACTCCAAGAAAATGTTTCACTATTACATAAACTACTCAAATATCTATTCCTAATCTTTCAACTCCTCATGACGGGTGCTCTTCACTCATGCCCTGCCCCATCGGAGTCCACGAGATCCTCATCACTACCTGAAATGGACAGGATGATAGGGTGAGCAAACTAGCCCAGTAGGATTTGCATCTCAATGTGCGGGCACTGATATACATGATTAACATTTTAAATAAGCAGGATCTAAATATGAACATGATGACTATGCATGATTCTAACAAGTCGAATGGCATAATAGAATAGATATCGAAACAAATACTGATCTTCATATATAAGGACAGGTAGTTCAAGAATAATATCATATCACAAGGATTGGCCATATTCACACAGATATCACATATTCACGTGATCAGACGTATCATATCAAATTTATCATATCATATCAAACGAAGGCACATTCCCACAAATCTTGCACACAAACCAATGCCATGCCAAGCACCACAAGTCCATACTCCCGCGGTTATAAGTACGTTGGGGTGCTCCTCCCCAGGACTAGACAGGGCCCCTATTGCACAGGCATTAGTCAAATGGACCGAAGTCCCATGTTGTGCCGATCAAATATATACACATTATGGCCACAGAATTTCAATAACAAGCTCATTGTAATAAGGACATGATCATTCATAGAGTCAAGGTATGACAATAGGTCAAGAGATTATTTGGACAACATAACGACGTATCTTATGTTTCATAATTCTTTAATATCTTGTCAAGAGGATGACTAATGACATATCATACGCGGTACAAGTGCCCTCTATCTCCAGGGTACTTCATGGTACATCTAGCTCGGTCTCTATGAGGGAATCCATAGAGTACGTAGACTTACGAAGGTCTTAGGGAAAAGATCGCTAGTCTGCCAATACAAAATGATCGGCAGAGAGCTCCCAATTTGTGACAGCCCTGGATATTTATGCCCAATAAGGCTCTATATCCAAGTTCGCCTCCCACGATTGGACCGAAGTCTCGCTAGCGATATCTCGTACACGTGTCCAGTAAGAATATAGAAGACAAGAACAATAGTATAAGACACAAGAAAGTGCATGTGCTCATATCTATATACAACATAGTACAACTGTCCCAATACATTATTACATGTCCAATAAAAAGAGTACAACTACCTGGGGCATACCCCGAGGGAGCACAAGCTCACACAACACGACTGACTCTACTGCTGGTGGTACAAGTCTGCCACAACGCCTCCGCAAACCACACAAACAGAAAGCCCTGAAAAGAACTGTAGGGGAGTGAGCCTCAACAAGTCACAGGCTCAGTAGGGACTACCCAAAACAACACGAAACTAAAGAGACCTCAACCCCAGAGGGTCTCACTGGCAACACTGATAGCCAAACCATTTCATGCTCACAATAAAACATGATTAACTACAACTAAACATAATCCCATCGTCTAATATAAATCTCATAAAGGAAGAGGGACAACAGGACTAGCACAGTATCACTAGTCCGCCCAACAACTGAAATGCCTAGGCCACAAGCCTCATAGGAAAACCATTATAATAACTAGTCACCTAAGCTACAAGCTTCACAGGCAACCTACCCATAAAGGGTAACAAGACTGGCATCAGCAAGCCAGTCGACCACACACTTAAACCACAATTGGAAACTTAACCAAAAAAGGGTAAAATACAACGTGTGGAAGGTCACACCACTTGACCTTCACGGAACACAAGTCCACCTCAACATCTGAAGGGATTGGTACACAATGTACTACAACTCAAAGCTACCCACGAAGGGTACAGGTACCTACTACCACGAGGTACCACCACGGAACCACAAACACAATTGTGCCAACACTAGGGCACACCACAACGGGTCAAACCTTAACCAACAACTCACACACACAAACCAGAACTAGTGTCAAAGCACGAGTCGGAAAGAACGACGCCACCACACGGGAATGGACTACTGGTTCATGACGCCAGTATTCAACCCAGACAACACAACACAGGAACCACCTCTCAGTCTCGTAGCCACGAACTACTCAGTCCAACTACCGCTCCACAAACACAAAAAGTAAGTCAACCAACTGTGGAGACCGACCAACACCACACCTGCAGACCACATAGCTGTAGGTCCATTCCTGGCACCTTTATGGACTCCGGTCTGAGCTCCCTAAAGTGAGGCACTGGAAACACAGGACTAGCTGGTGACCAATACGTCTACTGGTGTCCGTACCCCCAACCACGAGTGCACTACAAGCGACTGCACACCCACAAACACAAGCCGCTGCCCCCAGTCATCTTTCCCTCGGCCGGACGTACAACTCAAACACAGGAGTGAGGGTGTCCAAGAAGACGACACAGACCTTGATGGTACATAGTACCGGGACAAACCCCAAGCACTAACGTGCCTGGCTCACACAGAACCTGGGGTACCCGACTAGAGAGGCATTCCAGAATAGGTGCCGGACCACCAAATTTGGCAAACACACAAACCATGATACATACACAAACTATCTTTATTCATAAATCATGGTACACCAAATACTTATACGACACTCATCTGTAAACTATTATATATACAAGTGTCAGATTTAGCTTATCACCGGTCACCTTGTGACCTCCAAGCTAACCGACACCAACACATACTTAAATCACAATAACATATAACAATCTTGTCTGTCCTTGGTCACCTCATGACCACCACAGTAATACACAATACCTTGCTCTTTAACCACTTAATTAAATATAATAACAAACGTAACATGAGTTATACAACTTACTAACTACTCATATATTATCCTTACACATACTTAACCAATCATTCATTAACTTAGAACAACATAAAATACCTTTAAACAACCCGGGCTAGGTCCACACAGGACCATCATTGCCCAAAGCTCAACCATTCATTTCGTATAGAAGAACGCGATGTGGGTCATTGTCGTGATGATAACGCGACAGCCCGACTGACCACGAACAAGAATCAGAACGCGACAAAGTTTACCGTCGCATTAAGAACACGTCGACTTAACAGAAAAGAACATGACAGCGTTGACTGTCACACTAAGAACGCGACAGCTCGACAGACCGCATTCAAAAACCTGAACGCGACAGGGCCAAACGTCGCGACCTGAATGCGACCACCCGACCCGTCGCTTTCACAATCAGAAACCCTACATTACGGTTCTCACATAGAAACCTCCACACAACACCATTTCCATGCATTCCAAATCTTTACAAATCAACTATACTATGTAGAAAACTCAAATACACATCCATGCACAGTAATCATGCTTCAAATCCATCGAATAATGCAACAAAAATGAGGAAAGTCCCTACCTTCGCGAAGAACGCGAAGAACGGCGATACCCCGATGTTTCCCCCACTCTGTGTGACGTCCTCGCGGCGAGACCACGCCGAAAACGACCCCAACTCGCCAAATCACCCAAGAAACTGGTGAAACCTCCTCCTCCTAGCCGAACGAAGCTCACTGGAGCTCTGTTTGGCCGACCTCGCTTAAAAAATGCATCACAGTTAGGAACGTGACATACCCTACCGTCGCGTTAGGAACACGACGTAGGAGGCCGTCGCCTTCCCACTGCCGATGTCAGAAAGCCACCTAGCGCGCGACACGTGGTAGACATGCAGACGAAGACCCTCAAGCGTTGTCAACCTGAACGCGACACTCAGGACCGTCGCGTTCAGAACGCGACACCAGACCCTGTCGCGTTCACAGACAGAGAACCTGTGGGTGCTTTGGGCCTAACCTGTCGGCCCACAAAGCCTCACAACCTATGGAAACACCTAAAACACATACTAATGGGCCACACACTGACTACCAAACCCACTAAGCAAGGATCCACGAAGATCCGAAAAATGTGCGATGTTACACAATTTCCCAAGAGGGGTGTGCCTAATCGTGCAAACGTGTAGTGTTGTGTCGCGGAACTTTCCTAGTCATGTATGCAATGGATGAACAAATTATGGAAACATTGGAAAGCATATAAGTAAGGAAAGTTCATGCGCAATAAACAAGTAACACAATAGAAAGCTCTTAACCAAACAAGTCCACTCTAACATGTAATCTCCACAAATTCATATCACATTCTTATTATGACAATTTCACATCAAGCTAGATCACAAGAGGATAATCAAATGAATATAGATCAATCAATTCATATTGTACTTAAGAATCGTATTCATGTCTTTATGAATTTCAAATGGGTTGATTGGTTTTAGGTCATTAGACAGACTACACAATGCATCTTAAGAAGATATCATGCAAGACTAACATTAAACACTGCAAAAATAGGTCTCGGGTAGGCCTTGGAATATGCGTCGGACACAGTCGATGTATTTAATAACACTGTGTACAGTCGAAACAAGCATAACTTGGGAAAACCCAAATCGCAACGGCCTATGTGGTCGCCTTTATCATTGAATCGCGATGGGATACCACGTTGCGTTCATAAAATGCATTCAAAATAATAATATAAGAATTGACGAAAACCTTGAGTGGGAAAACTGACCAAATCGCGACGGGGGTTCACGTCGCGAATCAGACAGACACAAAAAACCATGCAGCGCACAGTCCTATGCAGGCGGTTGACCGGTCAAACAGGAAAGTACGACGGAGTGATTAGTCACATTTTAGTGAATCATGACGGTCAAGACCGACGCGATACCAGGCGATGTAATCGTGTCGCCTGGATCGGTCGCGATTCAAACCTCAACCTGAAAATGTAGAAAACAGGCAGCGATCCTCTTGCAATGCTTATATCTCTCTATCTAGGGCACTTGGGTCAAAACGGTGAACATGAAACTTGTAGGGGACATCAAGAAGAAGAGATCTATGCCTTTGGACTGGATCAATTTGGACTCGTTAGGCGTGCAAACTAGCATGAACAAGAATCGGGACAGACTTGCACGACGATGGGAAAACACTTAACACGATGAACATGCTTGATGAAAATTGGGAAAAATAGATGCAAACTAAACTAGACACGATGCTCTTTCATATGGTATAGGTTTCGTTTAGTTTTGGCCCGAGATCACCTACCTTTGGATGGATCTAAGAGATGCAATAGCCCAGGTCGATGTAGAGCAAGGTTAAGGAAGAAGCTCAGTTTTCCCCAGCCGTTCTCCTCTCCTCCTGCGCCCTAGCTTGCTCCTCATAACCCCAACTCAATGCCAAACTTTCCCTAAAATGTTTGTGACGATCTCTTATAGTTTTAGGGTTTAATTCCATGTCCTAATGGTGCTAGGAAAGGTAGCTGCGAAATCTGCTTGGCACCTTCCAAAAATTGGGATTTCTCCTCCCAATTGAAGTAACTACCCCATAGGAAGGTTCTTAGCATGGTTGGCCACAATTTGGCTTGCTATGCTTGGCTAATAGCATTAGTTTAAGCCCTAATTTGCCCTTCCCAATTACCACATAATTACAGGTACGAATTTTGTGTATTTTTCTTGCTCCATTTTATTCTTGGGCCAAATGTGATCCATTGGCCAAATTTTGATAATGGGTCATCAATACATGATGTTGGTAGTCTCTCCAACATCTTTATTTAATTTATGATTGTGTTATATTTCCGCGTTAACGGTTTTCCGACTTTAGTTTCCTAATTTGGGTAATTAGTCACATTGTGACGTAGACTTAGCCAATTAGATTTTTCGTTGCATGAATTTCTTCGTGGAACACTTAGGAATAATGTTTGGGGTTGATTTATAATTTTTACGGAATTTTCCGATGTGTTCTTGCACGTACGATAGTGGTACGTATGTTCTACCATTCCGATAATACAGAAATTATTTATTTCCATTTATTTCTAATTTTTCAATTACTAAATTTCTAGGGTGTTACATGGGAGCACCATCTGGGAATGGTGGAATTTGAGTAAAATAACAGTTATCACACAAGTATTGGGATGACACCATATGAAGCTTTGTATGGCAGGCCATGTAGAACACCATTAAACTGGCATGAAGTCGTAGAGAGGCAGGTTATGGGTCTAGAATTGATTCAGCAAACTACAGAAATGGTCAGATTCATTAAGAGAAATTGCAAACAGCCCAAAGCCAATAGAAAAGTTATGCAGACACCCGACGCCGGCCACTTTAATTTGAGGTTGGTGATTATGTTTTTCTGAGGGTTTCTCCTACCAAGGGTGTATTGAGATTTAGTAAGAAAGGTAATTTAAGTCTGAGGTATGTGGGCCCCTTCCAGATATTGGAAAGAATAAGAGAGACAGCATACAGAATAGATCTCCCAGCAGATTTCACAGATGATCATGATGTCTTCCATGTTTCTATGTTGAGAAAGTATATTAAGGATCCATCACAGGTAGTCAGCTATCAACGAGATGATCTGAAGCCAGACATGTCTATGCCAGAGTACCCGGTACAGATCACAGGCCGAAGAACACATAAATTGAGGAATAAGGAAATTGAATTGGTAAAGATTAGATGGGAATATAGACAGGGAGGAGAAGATACGTGGGAGTTAGCAGAAGAAATGTTTAAAATGTATCCTTACCTGTTTGAGTAAGATTTCAATTCTCTTTAGATGATGGTATGTGGTGTTGTGTTTAATGCATTATATGTTTAAATTCCTTTATAGATTTCGAGGTCGAAATTTCTTTTTAGATGATAGTAATGTAATGTCACGACTTTTTCAGATCATAGCTTAGTGAATTTAGTGGCCAGTGTGTGGCCCAATATTGAGTTTTTGAATCGTTTCCACAGGTTGTGGGGGGTTGGAGGCTTGGAATCTAGGCCAAACCAACCTCTGGTGCAGTTTTCATAAACGCGACCAACACAGGTGTCACGATTTAGAGAATCGCGACCGCTCTGGTCGTCGCATTTTGAACTCCGTTTCTTGGGGTGCGCATCTGCATGCGCGCCGTGTTTTGCATGCAGGGACGTCGCCTTTACTTGCGACGGATATACCCGTCACGATTAAATCACGACATCGCGACCCGTCACGATTTTGACTGTGAGTCTTGGCTGGCCGACCCCAGGCCAAGCAGTGCAGGAAACACTGCTCGGCCATGGGGAAGGATTTCGTGGGTTTGCTCGGCGATTTGGAGGTTTTGGCATGCGGTTTGGCGAATCTCCGGTGCGAGGACGTTGGGCGGAGCGCGGAAAATGCCAAGGCAGCGTCGTTTTACGTGTTCTTCATGTGGTAGGGGGATTCTTCTCCTCTTCGATTTAAATGGACCATGTTTAAGGATTTAAATGTGTAAAGTGGGTCAAGGGATGTAGGATGCATGTGTAGGACTTTATTTCACTGCAAAATATCATGTAAAGGGGCGGCACGGGGTGGTTTGGACATCTCCCGGAAGGGGTTTCGAGTAGGGTTTCTTCAGCTGATATGCGACGGATCCAGATGTTGCGTTTCAGTCTGTAATGCGATGGTTTGGTACGTCGCAATTCTGTCTTCTAAAACCGACCTCTGTGTTCGCCGCGAGTTAGAAGACTGCTACCCGAACCCTGGTTTGCCTGCATAGTGCTATGAGTTGTTTATATGTATGGGTCCGTATGATGGTTGGTTTACATGCAATGGTTAGTAAGCAGTGCATTGGCACTTGTGGAAAGTGGGAATACTAAGTTTGCGTGGTTTTGCGTGCGAGGCAAGTCGGGTATACGACGCCACCCGTGGTTACCTCTCGAGTTAGGTACTCTAGGTTCTTTGTGAGCCAGGCACGTAGTGCTCGGGGTTTTGCCCCGATACTTGTGTACTACTAGGGTCTGTGTCGTCTTCCTAGACACCCTCACTCTGTAGTTTGAGTAGTACATCCGACTGAGGGAAAGATGACAAAGGGACAGCGGCTTGTGTGTTGTGGTTGTCTTTAGTCGCTTGTAGCACGCTCTTGGTTGGGGGACTGTAACGCCCCGAAAATTTAAATAATTTAAAATATAAGAAAATAGCAATAAATAAAAATGGGGAATAAAAAGGAAATAAAAGTCATGACTAAACTCCCAAAATGTGGAATTAACCATTTAAATTATATTGGTCCAAGACAACTCTATTTGGGCCAAAGAACAAAACCTAATGTCATAAAATCCCAAAACTTCGCAACTATAATTATGCAAAAATTAGGAAAGGGCAAATTAGAGCTAAAACTAGGGCAATTAGCCATGGATGGCAACCCAAATCGTACTCAGCCATGCTAGGAGCCTTCCTAATGGCATTCCTACTCCAAATGGGAGGAGAATCCCCAAAACTTAGAACGGGCCAAGCCAAAACTGCAACCCACACTTCCTAGTCTTGTTAGGACTTGAAACAAACCCTAAACATATAAATAAACGTCATAAGACTTGTTGTGAAGGTTACCATCAAGTTAGGGTCGTGTGGAGGCGAGCTAGGGCACTAGAGGAGGAGGAGAACGGCCAAGAACCAGCGCTTCTTCCCCAATCATCCTCTGCTGTGACCTGTGCACTGACCAATCTTAGAACTACACAAAGGTAGGCGATCTCGGACTTAACCTAAACTTTGCACATACCAATGGAAGGAGCATTGAGTCTAGTTTCATTTGCATGTATTTACCCCAATTTTTATAGACCATGTGAGTCATATTAAGCGTTTTCGAAGAGTCGTGCAGATTTCGGGCTTTTGTATTCTTATTGTGATTCATGTAAATCGAGGCCGTATTGGGTCAAACCAAAATAGCAGTTTTCTTCTACTTGATGTCCACGACGCTTTTTCATGTTTAGAGTTTTGTCTAAAGATCTCTAGATTTCAAGTTATAAGTCTATCATTAGGGATTGTAGCATTTTTCTGCATTTTTAAGCAAGATCCAAGAACGTGACGACACCAAACGTCACGTTCTTGTTGCATGAACGTGACGTACATGTACGTCGCAATTCTGATAAAGTTGACAGACCATTCTGTCATATTTTGATGTCTGACCAGTCAACTCTGACGCATGAAATTGTGTACCGCATGGGTTTTAGCACCCCTCTTGAAAGCGACAACATGTGCCATTGCGATTTACTTTTTTTCCCACCCAAACATTTTTGCCTATTTTTATATCCGGAGTTTGAAGTCAACTCTTGAATGTGACGGGTAGAACCATCATGATTCAAAGTTGTCGCGACATATCGTCCTGTCGTGTTATGAACGCCACAGATAGGACTGTCGCGTTCTGATTAACAATCGATCTGAGAATCGATTCTTGACCGAAAAGGTGACGCTTTGACCTGTCGTGATTTGAACACGATAGGTAGGCCTGTCGTGATTTAGAAATTTTACACAGAGTCTTGTTTTGACTGTGTACGGCCCTTTGAAGTGCGACGACTGTGTCCATCGCGATTTAAAGGCCAACCCGAGACTGTTTTATTGAGATGTTCAATCATCCATATGCATGCCCTATTGTCATATCATGTCATATAGTTATGCAATGGCCTAAAAGGGATCAACCTACATGAAAACCATAAGAATATGAACTTCTATTCTAAGTGCTAATGATTGATTGATTTCATCTACCATGTGATCATGTGATTGATATATATTATGACCATACTCTGTCTTGTCCATAATTGAAAGTGATTATATGCTAAAAGTACAACTACCAGGTGATAGATTGAATTGCATACATGTCATGCTAGATTGTTATAAGCTTTCCGTCATGTTTTTAACCGGTGGATTATGGATAAGAGACGCTCTCCATGTCACATTCCACATATAGGCAGCCCTTTCTTGGGGGATTGGAAACTTACAGTCGGTCATTCTGTATCGGCAGTCTACTGACCTTTCTGTTAAGACCTCTGTAAATCTCCGTACTCTGTAGATTCCCTCATGGAGACCGAGTTGGTTGTACCAATGAAGTACCCGAAAGGTAACTTGCACTTCTATTCTTATCTACTTCTCGTGAGACTGATTTGATAACATTGAAATCAAACCATTAAATGTAAATATTGAACTAAAGAGATTAAGTAGTTATACTGCCGAAATTAATCTGGATCATGTCCTCTTGTATCATTCACGCATCCCGATATTTATTTCCGCTGCTAAATGTCGGGCATGACAGTTGGTATCAGAGCCTAGGCTTTCCCTTAAGTTCTAGGCAAATAGGAAATTGTTAGGCTTAGTCAAAACTAAATCCCATATGTCGACTTGTCAAAAATCAACATTGAGATTGGGGTAGAAACACGGGCTAAGTCATTTAGTTAGAATTAAGTTGTGATAAAGTTAACATCTAATGAACATAATGTGGTTATCTTGAAGGATTGCAATGGTCGCTGCACGTGAAAGAGACTTGCAGAGGACGATCAACACACTAACCCGGGCACTATTATAGGCCACTCAGGTTAGAGCTGAAACTCAGGGAGATCTCCACAGAAACTTCAGGAGTATGAACCCACCCAGGTTCGGGGGTAGCACTAACCCGGACGAGGCTGAGCATTGGCTCAAAGAAATAGAGTGTGCATTCTGCGTGATGGGATGCACAGATGAGAACAAAGTTACTCTAGCTACTTATCAGCTAGAGAGGGAGGCACGTACCTGGTGGGAGTCAATTGAGGCTACATTAGGTGATGCCTAGGCCACTTGGGCATAGTTCAAGGAGTACTTAAACAACAAGTACTTCTCAGACCGAGTACAAGAAAGGAAAGTGGCGGAGTTCGCCAACCTAAAGCAACAGAGTCTATCTGTAGCTGAATATGAGGCCCAGTTTTCTAAGCTGGCTCGTTATGCCCCATACTTGGTCCAAACCGAGTGGTTGAAGGCCAAGAGATTTACGAGCGGTCTGAGGCCCCAGTACATCACACAATTGGGACCGATGGATTTGCAAACCTATCTGGAGATGGTGAGAAAGGCACTCCTACTAGAGGACTCTCTAGCTATTGTTGAAAACATCAAAAATAGTATGCTAAAGAGGGAACGGGGATCGGTATCCAAAATGCCCCAGTTGTGGTCGGAACAAAGAGGCCGAATGGTCAAGTAGGGATTAGGGAACCAACTGTAGACACCCGATTCTGGCCTACAAGTCGAACCACATTTCTTGTTATCTTAATAAGCCCCATGTTGGTCATTCACCTCGAGCCCACCATTAGCCTTGCTTTGAGCCTATTAACAGCCCAATTGTCATGATATCCTGTCTATTATCTCTTAAAAAAGTCCTTGAGCCTTAAATGCCCATTATTCTCCCATTTGATTGGCCAATAATTCAAAAATAATCGATTTTCATTGAAGCGACGGGTCATGGCGCCACTTCAATCCTTGTCGCGCCCCCTATGGCTGTCGCGACAGCCCATGCATATCCATGCACGTGGCCTTGCTGTCGCGCCCCTTCTAGTCATCGTGTTCATCCCTGTCGTGCCCCTACGACCCGTCTCGACAACAGCCACATGCGCTAGCCTCCGCAACCACCTCCTATTTATCCTCTTATGGCCTTTAGATTTATCCCCAAGCAACCCCCCAACCTCCTGAGTGCATCTAGGGTTTGTGGGACTCTTTGGAGGCTCCTTTGGACTCTCACCCACAAGATTTAATGGCAATTATCTCTTATTTGGGTATTTATCATAAAAATGGGATTATTCTCTCTCATTTCTTTATAAAAGCAAGGCCCTTCCTTCAGAACGAGGGGAGCCCCCATTTTTCACCCCGAAGGGCTGCCAAAATTTCTGGTGACCAACACTTAGCTCGCAGCTCTTCCATTCCTCTCATTTTCCTCTTATTCCCTTCACCAAGACATGCCCATTTCTTCATCTACAGAGCTTGGAGCTTGAGGAGGGCGACCCCCACTTCTTCTAAGGCTTCAGCACGAGCTAAGGACGCATATAAGGAGTCGCCTCATATGGAGCTCTTTTTTCCCTCTTCCCTCATTTCCTTTTCCCATGCATGTCATTTTATTTTCTCGATAGGCTGCATTTCTTTTCACCCATGTTTTTCCATCACCCAAGGGGTTAAAAACCACCCCCCAGGTCAGTTCCCACCATGCTCTTTTTTCTTCCATTTCATTTGTGAATAGTTTCTACACTTAATTTGTTCTAACAGGGTTTGTTTGTTTGTTTCTCTTGTTTTGGCAGGTATTCAGGCAACATTCTATGAGCAGCTCTTGTTCTCTGGCCAGCCAGAGAGCAGGAAGAAGGCCCTCTCATGTTTCCTCCCACACAATACAAAAAACAAACCTACACGGGTGTTGCGACATCAAGCCCGTTGCGACGGGGTCCCCCGTCGCGATCTCAGTAAGTCCTTCTGTCCTCTTTCCATTTCCTAGCCTAGTTAGCTCGTCTCGTTCTTATTATTAGGCAACTATCTAGGTGGCGATCACATCCATTTTTCATGCTTCTATAGTTAATCCATGTTTGCGTGTTTTGGGGGTGCCCATTCCCCGTGATTACACCTTTTGGCGATCACGGTGGGACCTTCAGTGCTAGCCTCGTGAGTTTAGCCTGTTCCCTGCCATGTTTTGTTGTTTAAATTCTTTCCTAGAACCCTGTTAGGTTTGTTTTTTGTATTGTTTTGACATTCCTATCTTCTGTTGGGAACGCGGCGTATCGCGTTGCCACGATCTGGTCGCGTCGGCAGTGATCGATGTGAAAAGAGGTACGCCCTTCTCCTCTTCTGTCCACCCTATTTCTTTTCTAAAGATCCATCCATGTCTCTTCCATGCTATTCTGCCATATATGTTCGCGTTTCTGATTGTTAGGATCCTACTAGGGTTCAGATTTTCCTTTTCTTTTACTGTTTGTTTTTTCGGATCCTATCGCGGCAGGTGGTAGGGCCGCGATCTTGTCGCACCGTGCTTGGAGGGTGCGTCTTCAGGTACACAATGCATGTTAGTGCTCTGATCCATGTGCCGGTTTCTGTTTGATCCATGAACCTTGCTGTGTTATTTTAGTTATTCCATGCTTGTATTGTAGTTTAGGTTAGTCTGTGTGTTCTTTGTTTGCTTGTAACTCAGGGTTTAGGCATTCTGCTGATATCGTGGCTCGGTTCTCAGTCGCTATAGGGTCGCAGCGTATCTGGCCGCCGTGACTTCATCTGAGGCTTGTTAGTCACCCTGTTTTGCTATTAGTTAGATATTCCATACATTTTGGGTGCTTAGGCCCGTGCATACACTACTGATCCATACTGTTTAGGTTGTCCTCCTTGGTTGAGTGGGTCCTCTCACCTGCGAGCACTCGTGGGTTGACTAGGGCCACCTTCTGAGGGCCTCCGTAAGTCCCCGTGACCGTACGCACATTGTGGTTCACCGGGCTAGTTGTACCTGTTGTACCCTTAGTTTGAGCCATTCACCATGTGTGAGCCTTGTGTCTCCCCTAGTTACACCAAAGGACTTGGGTTCATACCTATTAGGGTCCTGCTTGATCGAGCGATATTCCATTAATCAATCCATTTAAATGTTAAGTGCAAACTCTAAAACTTGGGCGCTAATCATAATAACTTGAGTGCTTATTCGATGCATCACTTCTTATCTCACAGTCCCTTCTTGTTTGTAATAGAGTTTAGGATTTACTTGGTTAGTGTCATCTCCCCTAATTGCTTAAGGGCGGTGCATGCATCATTGTTTAGGTAGATCGAGTCAGTCCCCTCCCTCTATTGTTCTATATCATAATCCTCTATTCAACATGGACCATTTCCGCGTTCTTGCCGATAATTCTCTGCCCATTGGGCTTTTGGAGGATGTAGCCTAGCCCTCCGCGGCTGTCCTCTCTGGGCACATCGAGCCCTCTCTTGCCACCGGTGGTCAATCCCGCCCTCCTTCTCCTCCTGGGGTGGATGACCCACATTCTCAATTCAGTCATCTTCTCCCTCATCTGAGTCCGGATCAAGTACGTGAATTTTCGGCCGCTGCCAAAGGCAAGCAACCCTTATCTCCTCCCACCCAGAGTTCTGCCCAACAAGCAGCTTCCTCCGCTCCTATTATTTCAGCACCACAAGTACCCTCCGTGGTGGTAGATCCTACACCCCTCCGTCTGCGGGCTATTCACTTCTCTGAGCCCAGCTATTTCTTGGCACAGGATGTTCGGCCTAGATCCCCTCCAGTCTCCTCATTCTATAGGGCCGAACCTGTTCCCCTTCCCTGCGAGAGGTCTTACTCCTTAGAGCAACCCCACTCCCTCGTCCCTACTCACCATGCCACGTCTCCCTCTGACTTCCTTGCAGAGTGGATGACCATGAAGAGGGAGCTCCATGACCTAAGGAGACAATTGGACCCGTGGAAAGCCGTGGACATTCCCCTTCCATCTTTTCAATACCTCCGGGTCCCACCTCAGTCAGAACTTTCTGTGTACCGACGTTATTCTGGGGTAGGAGACCCTTATGTACATTTGAAAGATTTTGTGTATGAGTCTGCACCGCACAAGTACGACCGCCATCTCATGGCGTACTTGTTTCGAAAGTCATTGGATGGAGCGGCCCTCGAGTGGTTCTACTCTTTGCCCCTCGATGAGGCCGAAGATTTTCGCATTGTTCAAGAAAGGTTCTTACAGTAGTTTCAAGATCTGGTCGGACCCGAGTATTCTTTTGTTGATCTAGTGGACGAGAAAATGAATCCTGATGAGGAATTTGTTGTCTATGCTGATAGGTGGCGTGCCCTGACTGCTAAGGTCCGATGCCCCATGCCAGAGGAAGAGAAAATTAAATTGCTGATTTCCAACGCCACACCCACCTACCGTGCCATCCTAGCTATGAACGACATCACCTCCATGCACCAGCTGTACAACCGAGCCCGTTTCATCCATACCCAGCTCAAGGATTCACCCATCCACTCTATGTTTGAGGCCCCTAAATCCCGCTACCCCAAGAAGCCCCAGGAACCTATCACTGAGGGAATCCAAACCAATGAGCAGGTAAGTGTAGTGAACAACCCCCAAGGCCCGGTAGGTAGGGCACCCTTTAATCAGCAACCCCAGCAACCATGGAACAATAGGCAGCCGCCTCCTAAGGGTCAAAACCCCCAGCAAGACCAACGTCAATACAATCAAGTCCCTCCGCCCCAAAATGGCTATGCTCCCCGAAAGCCCAATGGGCCTAAGAGAGCTCAATATCCTCCTCTTCTTGAGACCCTGGCCGACATCTTTGCGGCCCTTATGGCTCTAAATGCTCTTAGGCTCCCACCCAAAAAACCAAATTGGAACATGGCAGCGGACCAAACAAAATATTGTGTGTACCATCACCATCCGGACCACAATGTGTCAGATTGCTTCCAATTTCGGGACATTATTTATGATCTCCATGAGCATAATCAGATTGATTGGGCCGAGATGAAGAGATTGATCCAGACACTGAGGGACCAACAGGGTCAAAGGCAGCAACAACAACAGCAAAGGCGACAGCAGCCACAGCAATAGCAGCAGCAATTCCAGCAGCAACAGCAACAATTCCAGCAGCAACAGCCATTCCAGTAGCAGTACTAATAGTAGCAGCAGCAGCAGCAACCACAGCAGCCAATCAATGACCTCGGCATAATTCGTAACCTTATGCCGCAACACCAGCCTGCTCCGACCCTCAGCCTGCTCCACCACCTCCTCCACCTGCTCAAGTTAACCCCGTTGTCCACCATCCACCACCAGAAGCTGCGTGGGCCTACGAAAATGAGCACGAAGTAGGCCAGCTGTTGGTTATTTCCCACGCCACACCAACTTCCACCATGCCTAATACCACCACATCCACACCTACCACACCCACCGTTGCCACCCTTACCTCACCACTCTACAAAAACCCCATCATACCACCTGTTATCCCGTCACCTCTCAACATCCCATTCTCCCCTGTGCCAACACCCTTATTAGCCACCCCCTCTAACATTGACACCACTTAACCTCCCCATCACCACAACCTCTCCCTACGGAGCGGGCAGATGTTCCACCGGATGTACCCAAATGCATCTGTGTCTATGCCGGGTCAGCCGACCCAAACTTCCAACAACCAGCAGCAGCAACAAGACATTGAGGAGATAGATCTGGTCCCGGGGACCCAATATGACATATTGAAGCATCTGGATCAAACTCCAGCCAAGATATCCATCCTAGAGCTAATTAAAAGTCGCAGACACACCAAGATGCCCTGAGAGCCTTTCTGCAAAGGGTCATGGTAAATGAAGATTTGAATCCAGATAATCTGCCATTTGTTCTCTCCATTGTCAACAAAGTGCCAACCATTACTTTTACAGACGGAGAGCTAGCTCCCCTAGAGGCCAGGAGAATGCCATTATGTGTCACCTTGACCATAAACAAAGTGGCTGTTGATGCCACATTAGTCGATACCAGAGCTTCTATAAATGTGTGCTCACTAAGTACTTTGAGGTCCTGCAACATTTTCGAGCGCCGCCTGCAGCCCACTCCTACAACCATAGCGGCCTATGACAATTCCCGGCGGGCTTGCCACGACATCATCTCTTTACAAGCAGAATTAGGCCCACTTGTCATGACAGTAGATTTTTATGTGCTTGACATTGATCTGACCTTCAAAGCCATTCTGGGTCGCCTATGGATTGAGGCGTTAGGGGCAGTCCCCTCTACAGCTCATCAGTGCTTGAAATTTCCATTCTAGGGCCGTATAGTCAAAGTTAAAAGTGCAGCAACTTCACATATAGTGGAGGCCATCGAGAAGATAATGCCATCGGTCTGGCCATCTAACAAGCCCATCATCTCAGTGCTTGATGTGAATTTTCCATGGGCTTACACATTTTCCAGCAGCCGTCAGATTGTATCTCCATCGGTGGCCGCCGTTAAGAAGAACACATTGACAAACACCAAGGGGTGGAATATCATGGTTAGAATTGGATATCAACTTGGAAAGGGTCTTGGCGCCCGCCTTCAGGGGAGGACTCAGATCATCAATGACCCAAATAAATTCACAAAGCGTGGCCTTGGATATCAAGAAGGACTCAAACCATGGGCGGCACATTCATCTGCACCAAAGTCAGACTAAGACCCTCTCACCTGGACAGCTAGGCTATAATACTATCATGACAGAAGCACTATTATCCCCGTATCAAGCTCTGGAGGCCCAGCGACCCAGCAAAAATAGGAAGCCTGAAGAAACAGGGGCAGAAGAACTAGATCTGGAAGACTTGGTCTCAGACGTCAGTTTCTTGTTCAAGGATGACAACACCGTGCAGTCTCCAGTAGCAGAGGCAGAGGACCAAGACCTTGAAGACCTCGTCTTGGCAGTCAGTCGTTTGTTCAACGAGGACAACATTTAACACTCTCCAGTAATGGAACAGTCAGTATCAGCAGCCATCACCAAGCGACAGTTGCTTGGACCTGGTGAGAATTTTGAAATCATAAAACCCATCAATCCAACAAAGGAGTTCTGGCCAGGGTATTCCCGGCCTTCTAGTCATTTTGTATCTTCCATCCTTGTTTATAATTTCGCCTTCATCCCTTCTTCTCCTCTTCTTATCATCCAACTCTTCCCTAACACTCCGGAAGCGTTAACTATTTCTTCACCTCTTCTCGCTATTTCCTTTAATGGCTCGGTCCTGTCCTTTTCCCGACACCTCCACATGTAGGATAGTTCATTTCTTTCCTTAGTTTAATATATAAAAAAAAGGGTGTGCTTCCTCCCTTCAATCCCCTCATCAATCGGATGGCGATCCCCATCTTCTCTCCCTTTTTTCTTCGAATGGTGATCCCCGTCTTTCCCTCCTTCCTCCTTCATCGAACGGCGATCCCAGTCTTTCCTCTCCTTCCAAGCACCAATTCCCCACTTTGATCCCAACTCCTTGCGGCAATCCCTGTCACTTCCTTCTGCAATCTCCTTTGCTTGACGGCAATCCCCGTCACCCCGTTCTCAGCACTCGGATGGTGATCCCTGTCCCGGTGCTCCCTTGCTTTCGACGGCGATCCCCGTTACCCGCACACTCCTTTGCTTCCTTGACGGCAATCCCCGTCACTCTCTCCTCCTCCTGGGCGGCGATCCCCACCTTTCCCTTCCTTCTGCTTGAGCCGCGATCTTCGCCCACTGACCACCATGGTCATTTTGGGCGATCTGGGTGAGGGGCCTTCTGTTCCCCTACACCCCAACTCTGCTGTGGGCAGCCTGAGCTCGGGTGGCCCGCATCCACCTCCAAACCCATCGAAGGATTCCCGTGGCCCAGCCGCGCCTGTTTCTTTCCCTTCAAATAATCCTCTAGACACTTCTCCAGAGCCTTCTATAAATATCAACCCTAGTTTAGATTCAGGGGTAGGATCTAGCAAGTCCCCATCCCCGTCTAGGAAGAGAAAGGGTAGTGGCATACCTAATAGATATTTGATGGATCTGGTGCAAAGGTGTGGCGCTCTTCTAGCTGTTGAAGAGTTCATCCAGGAAGCTGTAATTCTAAACATAGAAGCTCAACACGAAGAGGAAGGGCTAGACGATGGATTTGGAGTTTATGAGATCTTAGCTGAGGAAGACCCAATGGATGAAGAGGATGGTGAGATAGAGGATGTTGCCGAGATGTATGCAAGTGGCATGAGAAGATTCGACGAGCCTACATCGGCAGTGGACGAACCCACCAAAGAGGTAAACATTAGAACTGAAGAAGATTCCAAGCTCCTAACTATAGTTTCCAGTCTCCCTCCTGAGGAAGAAGAGGCGCTCATAGAAATGCTAAGGGAGTTCAAGGATTCTTTTGCCTGGTCATATGATGACATGTCTGGCATCGACCCCGAATTGGTGGAGCATAGGTTAATCTTGAAGCCAGGGGCGGTTGCCGTTAAACAAAAATTGAGACGATTCCTCCCCCACATTGCTTTGAAGATGAAAGAGGAGATTGACAAACTACACAAAGCTAAGTTCATCCGTGTAGTCCTCTATCCATTGTGGGTGGCGAACATAGTCCCAGTAATGAAGAAGGATGGAAGAGTGCGAATTTGCATTGATTTCCGGGACTTAAATAAGGCATGTCCAAAAGACGATTTCCCTTTACCTCATTTGGATGTCTTGATTGATAACACCGCTGGGTATGAAACTCTATTGTTCATGGATGGGTACTCAGGATATAATCAAATCCGTCTAGCCCCGGAGGACCAAGAGAAAACCTCCTTCACCACATCCTATGGAACTTATTGCTATGTGGTTATGTCGTTTGGATTGAAGAATGCCGGCACCACTTATCAAAGGGCGATGCTAGCTATCTTCCACGATATGATCCATATTGATGTTGAGGTTTATGTGGATGATATTGTGGTGAAGTCTCGGACTCGAAGAGAACACTCCTCCGTGCTTGCCAATATATTTCGCCGCGTGCAAGAATATAAATTGAAGATGAATCCAAAGAAGTGCGTGTTTGGGGTTTCTTCAGGCAAATTGCTAGGTTTCATAGTCAACAAATGGGGGATTCAGATAGACCCTCACAAGGCCAAGGCAATAAATGAAATGCCTCCTCCTAAGAACATATCTGAGCTTCAAGGTTTGATTGGTCAGTTACAGTTCATAAGGAGATTCAAATCTCAGTACTCCCAAAGATGTTGGCCTTTCTATGAACTGTTGAAAGGAGGAGCCAAATTTGAATGGAAAGCTAAGTGCCAAGAGGCCTTTGATGAGATCAAGAGTTATCTCATGAATCCTCCCATGCTACAGGCACCTGTCCCTGGGAAACCCTTAATCCTATATCTGTCGACTATTGAGGACTCCCTAGGAGCTGTCCTTGCTCAACATGATGATTCTGGCAAAGAAAGGGTAGTCTATTACCAGTCTAGGCTCTTTAATCCTTCCGAGCTCAAGCTCACCACAATGGAAAAAACATGTGCTGCGCTAGTGTGGGTAGTGTAGAAATTGAAGCACTACTTTCTAACACATAGGGTGAGTTTGATTTCTAGAATGGATCCTATTAAGTATCTCCTGGAGAAGCCAGTCCTCGCCGACAGATTGGCACGTTGGCAAAGCTTCTTGTCTCAATTCGATATCACCTTTGTAGTCCAGAAGGCTATAAAAGGTTATGCCATTGCTGAGCACCTCGCTCACCTTCCTGTTCCTCACAGTGACACAGTTCAAGAGGATTTCCCCGATGAAAACCTGTCACTCATCTCTCGCGATCCCTTCTGGTCGCTCCACTTTGATGGGGCTCTCAATTCTAGGGGACGGGGCATAGGTGCTGTCTTGCTCACCCCAGAAGGGATCACCATTCCACTTGCATATCAACTCCAGTTCCCTGCCACAAATAATGTCTCCGAGTATGAGGCTCTCCTAGCCGGTCTGAAGCTCGCCTACCTCTTAGGCGCGTGCCATCTCAAGATCATAGGGGACTCTCAACTTGTTCTCCAGCAGGTCCTTTCTACCTATCGCACTCGTGACCCCAAGCTAAAGCCTTATTAAGATCTATTCACACTCCTAGCCAAGCAATTTCATAAACTCATCTACATTCACACTCCTCGCTCTCAGAATATCTGGGCCGATGCCCTGGCATCCCTGGCCTCATCTCTCTCTTTCCCTCTCAGCCGCAGCGCTGAGACAATCACTGTTCAAAGATTAGAATCTCCCTCCACTCAGGACCCTTAGTTCAATAACCTTAGGAGCTCTTTAGTCTTAAAGGCAGAGAAAAGAGAAGCGAAGGAAGTGTTGTTAGTAGAGCTAGGAGAAATGATGGAGGAAGAAAGGCCATGATACCACGAGATTGAGTTGTATTGCAGAGACGGTACCTTCCCAGAAGAAGCAGAAGCAGAAGATAGGAGGGTCATCCATAGAGCAGTGTTAAGATATACCAATGTTGGAGAAGTGTTGTATAGGCGTGCTCTTAATGGAATGCTCCTTAGATGTTTGCAAGATGAAGAAGCCTGGAAGGTGGTGGAAGGAGCCCACTCTACTGAATGTGGAGGGCATGTGAATAGCCAAATGTTGGCTAAGAAGATTCTTAGGTAGGGCTATTACTGGCCAACCTTAGAAGAAGACTGTGCCATCTACGTACGTAGGTGTGTCAAGTGCCAGCTTCATGCCGATAATATCCATGCTCCATCCTCTTCTTTGCATCCACTATCTTCCCCTTGGCCTTTCTCCATGTGGGCCTTTGATATCATTGGACCCCTTGGTGATCCTAATGCTCAAGTAAAACAAAAATCTTTCATCCTTACAGCTACTGAGTACTTCACCAAGTGGGCCGAAGCAGAGGCATTTACAGAAATCAAAGGCTCGACCGTGTGCAGATTCATCATGAAGAACATCATCTCGCGGTTCAGAGTGCCAAGTGGCTTCATCACCGACAATGGACCCCAGTTCATCTCACAAGAGCTTCAAGACCTATGTAAGAAATTCAATATTTCCTTGCATCATTCGTCTCTGTATTATCCACAGGGCAACGGCCAAGCCGAAGCCACAAATAAAACACTTTTGAAAATTTTAAAGAAAACTTGTGAGTCTCATAAGTTCGTTGATTGGCCTGAAAAATTAATTGAGGCTCTGTGGGCCTATCGTACCTCCGTCCGCACGCCCACTAGGCAAACTCTCTTTTCACTCACTTACGGGGTGGAGGCCGTATACCCACATGAGATCCTTATTCCTTCGCTAAGAGTTCAGCTAGACAAAGAACTTAATCCCGACGAACGTCGAGAGGCGTTGCTTACACAGTTAGAACTCCTAGACGAACAACGTATAGCTGCGGCCGATCATGTGCTTTCATATCAAAATAGACTCTCAAGATCTTTTCAAAAGAAAGTGATTGAACGCAAATTCCAAGAAGGAGACATGGTTTTGAAGCGAATTTTCATAAAACCTGGAGGTCCTAGGTCAAAGTTGCAAGCAAACTGGGAAGGGCCGTACGTTGTTAAGGAAGTGTACCCTGGGAACGCGTATAGGCTTATCAATGTCAATGGTGAGGAGCTCTCTCACCCGTGGAATGGGCTATATCTTAAAAGATTCTACCCTTAATAAAAAGTTTTCAATAACGACATCATTTTGCAAAAGAATGTTAGTAGCTATGTGTCTCACTCCCTATCATGTGCTGTCAAATGACCCTTATGCTCAGTCACACACACCACATGGCAACCCAGGGCCAATTTTCCTTAGTTAGTGGTGTTTCTGCCTAGCCCTGGTATGGGGGGCGAAGGTCAATTCTCTTCTTGCTCGGACAAGGTCTAGGGGCAAAAGGACACTGACTTGTGGACTAGGGAAGGTGTAGCTCGTATGTATGAAGTCTCAAAGAGAAACGGTTTGTTCAAAAGAAAGAAAGAAAAGAAGAGAAAAGAGAAAATTGATAAGAGTAAGAAGTAAGCGGAAAATTGAAAATAGGGGCATGTCAAATAGTGGCAGTACAGTTCCCCACGGGATGCCCTTGAGCCCGCTCATACGCATACCCCAGACAAAATAATGACCATAAAGTCTCTGGACAACAGACTGATTCCATGTGAGGTACACCCTTGCAAGTCCTACAAGCCAGTCTCCTAAGCAACAAGTCCAAGTCTTGTCTCCTTTAAGTCTTCCTATCCCTGCTAATGACTAGAGAACCCCGTACCTAGTCTATGTTCAAACGTTAGTGTCACGCCCCGACGTGGAATATCGAAACGCGAGGCAGTTGCAAGAAAATGGTATAGAGCGAGTACTAGACATCAAACCATTACACAATGAATAATACTAAAGCGAATTCATTTCATTAATACTTTTCAATGCCTAGTTACAACCACTAATATCAAAGCCAATCTATAGGGCCCGATTACATTGAAAGAAGAAAAAAGACTAAACTTCAAACCTAACTACTACCATGCTAAACAAAGCAATAGGACACTAGGGTTCTCATGACATCACTCCAGGTCGTTCCCGTCCTCTTGAGTGTATGATTCATCATCGGTCTCACCTGAGAACACAATGACAAATAACGCAGGGTGAGCGAACATCGCCCAGTAGGACTTAAATCTCAGGCTCAAGCAGGCTTTAAGTAATTAATACATTAAAGGCAGAGTAACTAATGATAGAACAGAAGAGAGTGTCAAGTAAAAAATATAGCAGGACAGTACGTGAACAAAATAGAAAGACTTTCCAAATATAGACTTACCAAGAATAGCACAAGTGTCGGGAATAGCACAATAATAGCAAGATAGCACAATGTCAAGTATAGCAAGATGGCCATAGTACAGATAGCACAACGATATAGCATAGCACAACGAGTATAGCATAGCACTTTGTTGTCAATGGACAACGAGAGAACATAGCACTTTTGATTGTCATTTAGATAGTCAAGATAGATAGCACTTGAGTGTAATGCCAAACACTCTGATCATTTAACTCCCATGGGCACTAGCACTTTCGGGCGCACATCTCAGGATCAGATCGGGCCCTTTATATATTGCCAGGTATTAGTTATATTGTTTATCTTTAGACAATCAGTCAATGGCCAATATAGAGTACCAAGAAGTAGATGAGAGCACTAGATGAATAGAAGAGATAGTAGAGTGAACGTGAATAGATGAGCGAGTAGAGTATAGATGAGAGTTAGTGGACCTTGCACATGAAACGTCGAGTAACGAGTGATAGTAACCGTTGCACAACACGTGCACATGGTGTTGGCAGTCAGGCGAAACTCACGACCTTACCACTGGCCATGTTAAGCACAGGTCCAGAGGTCCGACGTGATTCAAGACGAGAGTGAATTTCTAATAGCCGTTTGGACCATATTGATCCCTAATGGGTGTAACAGGTGTTAGGGTACAACCGGCTCATCGACCATGTGGGAATCCATAGACAGAGGAGACATACGGAGGCCTTGAACAATGACTTACTAGTCCGGGAGAAGGAGTATCCGACAGAGAGTTCATCCAAGTCAAGATAGAGTGTATATAGAAACAAGTGCTCGGCATTCTAGAGGAGTTCTAGAACAGTGGAGCATCGATATCGGTATTCCCAAAACATCGCGAGAAACAATAGACAAGTATAGGGTAATTTAATTATATAAATTACCAGATGTATTATGAAATAGTTTGATGCCAAATTATGCCATAACTGGATGGTTCAAAGTGTGTGTAACTGTCATGAAATTTTAGATAGAAAAGATCATGTGCATGTATTTTAATCATACATAAATATTTAATTTATAACAAGAGTTATTTTCGGGATGTATGACTGTTAAACAAGAGTACAAACACTATAGGTAATTAGGCATTTGCTGAGACAGGGGGTTTTATGCAAAAAGAACCCAGATCGCGATGTACCCTCATGAGGGTCGCGACGGGGTCAACTGAGATCGCAACGGGTGCTTGTACGGGTCGCGACAGGCTTAGTCAGGTCGGGCAGCAGATCGCGACGACAGGCCCTGTCGCAATCAGATCGCGACAGAGGGCGCTATCATGATAACCCTTGTGAACGCGGCCTATCGGGCCGTCGCATTCACAGGGTCTGCGCCCAGGTCCGACAGGGAAAGGACATTACCTTGGATTGAGGGCCAGAACTTGCCCTATTTGACACAGGGTGGTTCAGAAAATCACAACTAATTGTATAGTCAACAAAAAATTGTGAAACTAGTTGCAAAACGACCTAGACATGCATGGGTACTTACAATAAATAGGAATTGGAAAACAATCAGGGTTTGGACATGTTTTAAACACGGGCATTCATGATGAACATGAAACAGTACATAGTTGAGATCAATGATTAAATTCGTAAGATAGGATGAATCAAATTTAGAGCTTTTAGGTGCAAAAGATGCCTAACATGCATCAGTTCCTACAGTAAAAATCTCGTAGCGTGGGGTTGACTATACAAGGAGATCAAGAATTAAGAAGAGGGTTCGAGGTCATGTAAGTTGCAGAACATGAATAATCAAGAACGAAAGATATGCTCGATGGAAAATTATGAAACCAAAGGGCATTTGTTCCTGATAGACGAGACATCCTACAGAAAAGGTTTCATGGTTTATGCTTGTGAGAATGCCTACCTTTGATCATTTTCCTCTTCTAGGGTTAAGACTTGAAGAACTCGGGGAAGAACTTGAGAGATCCTTCCTCTCCACGAATTCTCCTCCTCTTGGCCTCTCCTCCTGGTCCAGGAACCTCTTGGCACGAGCTAGGGCCGGCCATGAGGGTTTAAGAGAAGTATTTAAGCTTCTCCCTATTCCCTTTCCTAGTTTAAGCCTAACTCCTATTAAATTCTAAATTTCCTATTTTCCTCTCCCCTTTTTAAGCAAGAGATCTCCTATTTGGGTTGGGAGAGAGGGAATTTCGTGGAAAATCAATTGGGGTAGGTTTAGGAATCCAATCCTAATTCAAACAAGCTATTTAATGCATTACATATCTTTTTTCTATTTTAGTAATATTTTAGTTACAAATTTTGGGTATTTCTCTATTATTCCCCTTCTAAAATTCTCTATTTTAGCCCACTCATTTCTAATGGGTCAATAAAACAAAGCCCATTACTCTTTTTCTTTTAATGCGTTTTATTTAATTCTCTCTTATCTGATATCCTAGTTGATTTAATACATCTTCCGTTTATTTGATTTTTAATTAAATAATATAAATATTTAATTTTTTTCCCATAAATTTAGGGTTGTTACAGTTAGTGACTAGGGGCAAGTGGCCTTTGGGAAACCAAAAGCAAATGCACACTGTGTTTAGAGGATATCTTGACAAACATAAGATAAGAATGAGATCCATAGCCGATCGCTCAAACGCAGAGGATGTCGTTATTAGAAAATAAAAAAAAATATCCAAAAAAAACCCCAAAAATAAAAAAAATCAGAAAACCCCAAAATATCCAAAAAAATTAGAAAATTCAAAATCTAAAAAAATCAGAAAATTCCAAAACTCAAAAAAATCAGAAAATTCAAAATATCAAAATCCAAAAAAATTAGAAAATCTCAAAATCAAAAAAAAAAATAGAAAATCTCAAAAAATCCAAAAAAATGTGTGTACATATCGCTTTCTTTTAGCATACATTATTTCGATTTACTTTCTGCCTATTTAAATAAGGCTCAGCCCCTTGACAATTACAAAGTTGAAGTCATTTTACTTAACACAAGGGGTTGAGCCAAAGAGCAGATCTAACCTATTTTCCTAAGTGTGCAGGGACATGAAATTTTTGGAACGCGCGCAATGATGTCAGGGTGCTCTCTTCCTCTCTCTCTTATTCCGATCTTGTTTCACACTCGTGACAATTGCAAATTCATTCATTTTTCATAAATATTGACATAAAATAAAAGATCCACTAAGAGATAAGCATTATGTACAAAGATAAGAGGGAGGTGGCTCACAAACTCCTCACTGTCCACTACCACTCTCCCCGGATCCCTCATGCCTATCTGGTGGTGGTGGCATCTCACCACCACCACGACCCCTCCAAGCGCTTGTCGCTCCCGTCAGGCGCCTCTCCTCATCCTCGTTCCTCCGGCGGCTGGAGGAACCTGCCAAATATTGCCTAACGGAGGCGCCAGTCGCTCCGTTGGCCCCACTTGCGCCGCTCCTACTCTGGATCCGTGACCGGCCTATGGCCGTCTTCACCTCCTGAAGTCCCTGAGCTAATGTCTGATGTGCATGCAGATCAGCGTGCAGCCGGGCTAGCTCCTCCTGGTCCACTGATGTAGCACCCCGGAAATTTTAACTATATAAAAATTCAAATTAATGGAAATAAATAATTTCCATAATATCAAAGTATTTAAACATACGAATCATTATCGTATGTGCTAAAACACATCGGAAAAATCCGTAAAAATTATAAATCAACCCCAAACATTATTACTAAATGTTCCACAAGGAAATTTGTGCCAAGAAAAATCGGATTAGCCAAGTTTAAAGTGTTTTGTGACTTATTATCGTAATTCATAAATAAGTCGAAAAATCATTATCACACGTACTTGGATGAGTCAGAAAATTAAATAAAAATCATAAACGGACTTCACATAATATCTTCTAATGACCCATCAAAAAATTTGGGTCAATAAAAATTATTTGGGATAGGATTAAGAGTTATTGTGACCGATTATCCAAAATAGGAAACAAGTCAGAAAATTGTTAACACGGAAATACGACGCTATCATAAATTAAATAAAAATATTGGAAAGACTTCTAACATTATATATTAATGACCCAATATCATATTTGGCCAATGGACCACATATGGCCCAAAAATCAAATGAAGTAAGAAAATGCATAGAAATTCGCAACTTTAATTAAGCTGAAATTAGAAAGAGATAATTAGAGTTGAATTGGGAAGAGATCTTGCATTCTTGGCAACCCAATTCATGCTTAACTGTGGTGGGAGGTTTCCTAAAGCCTCACACACTCAAATGGAGGAAGAAATCCTCAAAATAGGAAACTACTATGTCAAAACCGCAACCCTAGTTTTCTTGTCACAATAGGACTCCTAAACACCATGGATGCTTAAATACTCTTCATCAAACCCTTGGGGACGAGTTTACATCTTGTGGGGGTTGTGTGGAGGAGTTCTTGGTGGCTGGGGAGTAGGAGATCGCCCACACCAAGCCGTTCTTTTTCCCCTTCTCGTCTACTGCGACTTGCACAAACCGTCTACTTGAAGTCGATCAAAGGTAGGCCAAACCTAAACCAAACCTTGCAAGGCTTATATCCCTGGCAATATGGTCAAGTCTACGTTCTAACCCAAGTGGAATGCCCAAATTCCATGCAGTATACATGGAGTATTAAGCATTCTTCGAACAGCGGTCTGAACACAGGTTTTCTGGAAAAATGAGACTTCATCAACCCAAAAGGTCGGTTTTCTCGGGCAAATCCTTAACATATCCTATACCAATGTGTATAGAATCAAGTTACCTTTCGTTTCCCACTGGTTTCATCAAATTCTAATGAGTAGAGTTTGAATTATAAGCGTTTTCCCCAAGTCGCGCACTGTCAGGGCTTTTCCTATTCTTTATATGTTGCATGCGATTTGAGACCGAATTTGAACAAACCCACAACATGAAAGTTGTTCTTCTTGTTGTCCTCCTCATGTCTTGTGTTGAACGTTTTGTCTAAATGTCATTAGTTAGAGAGTTATAAGCATGATAATAGGGTCACTGCATGATACTACGTTTTCAATTTGCACTTGGCTTTTACGTTTGTGTTTGACTTGATTAAAGCCTATCGAAACCATCATTATTTTATAATTTCGATTTACTGGAAGCACCCCTGCATGTCTAGGTTGGTTTAAAACTAGTTTTGTGATTTTTCATGCACTGTACAATTTGTTCTTAATTTTAGAACAACCCTATGTCAAAATAGGGAAAATCAGGTCCGCAATCCAAAGCACTGCCCTTTCTCTGTCGGACGCTGGCCAAGGACCTGAGAACACGATGGCTCGATAGGCCGCGTTCTCAGGCAGATCGTGACAAAAATTCCATCGTGATCTGATCGCGACAGAACCGCCATCGCGACCTGACCTCCGGGTCTGACAGCCCTGTCGCCTTCTTCATATGAACCCGTCGCGAACTTCCTGCGTGATCAGACAAGCCCGTCGCGATCCTTACAAGGCACTGTTGCGATCTGATCTGTTCCCGTCGCGACCCTTACAAGGGTCTGTCACGACCTCAGGATTTTTCATGAAACCCCACTTATTTTCTTGCAAATCTAACCGCTATACCTGAGGTCTGTTTAAATATGATATTTAGAATGTAATTCCCATGTCTTAGGTCTGATCATTGCATGATGGTTATTTTAATGGCTTAAAAGTGGTTAACCCATTTAAAAGTTTTAATTACATGAATGTTATTCTAATTGCTCCTTAAATGATATGATCCATTCATGCAACTCGTGATTTAATCGATCCATTATTTTACCATGTTTTAAATGATAATTATCATTCTTAAAATCTTGCAAGCCCATGTGTAGTTAAATGCATTGTTCAATTTGTGCCATCATGTTAAGTGCTTTTTCGCGAGTTTGAAACCAATGGTTTGAGAACTGAGACACGCGTACATCACTACACAGTTGCACATCTAGGCAGCCCTTTCTTGGAAAATTGGAAACTCTCTACCGGTCATTCCGAATCGGTAGACAAGTGACCTTTTCTTTAAGGCCTCTGTAAATCTCCTCTGGCCATGGATTCCCACATGGCCGATGAGTTGGTTGTACCATTGAAGTTCCCTAAAGATAGCGCGCACTTCCTCTCTCATGTTGTTCTTGTGAGTGTGATTTACAATCTAGACTAAAGCCATTAATGTAAAGATTGAATTAAAGTATAAATCGTACCGTTATGCTGCCAAATTTATCTCTCGACCATTGTTCTCATGAAATCATGTTCAATTTGCTTATTACTTGTTCTCATCATCATCGTGAACATGACATTACACATGCTTACATTTGAAACTCTTGTTGGCCATTATTAATGACTGTGTGTATCTACATTTAAAATTTAAGTGAGATGCTGACCGGGCACGACGAGTGTCCAAGGGCTCCAGTCTAGCCCCAATGACGGAGAGTCATAAATATACTGTTAACCATGGGATATAATGATTACTGGCGTTGCATCTGCGCTGGGAGTCGTGCGTGCATGTTGAATGATAGATACAATAACCACATACACATGTCCAAGTGTACATTCTTGATGGATCTTTTCTTGGTGTACATTAGTGTCTACGTGCCTGATTAGTGTTACATGATCGTGCTTGTGCGTGCTTGCTTGCTTGCGTGATATGGCCATCCTACATTAATTGCAATTAGTGATATCTTGCGTTCGTGAAAGCTATTGACATCAAGTGAAATCTTGCGTGCTCCTACAAAGTGATCTATTGCTAGTTTCATCTCGTTATATCGTTCTAGTTCTTGTTCTATCATGATCTCTATATCTAGCTTGTTTCATGTATCATGTTTTAATGAGTTTTATTCACACATGCATATCATGACATTCATCGTGCTTACCTAGTTCTAAAATGTTAATCACTTATATCATTGCCCGCACATTGAGATATAAATCCTACTGGGCTAGTTTGCTCATCCCCTACTTTTACCCAATCTAGCTGACTATGAAGTTCAAGAGGAAGAGCAAGTCGAGGATGGGAATGCTTCCAAGTGATGAGCGTTCCAATTATGAGTCTATCTATAGTTAGTTTATTTTGAGTGTTAGAACAATGTAGTAGGAAGTGAGGTATTATGTAATTTCCCTTTTATTGAGTCTTAGTCCTGTATTAGTTTCCATTTTGAATACAATAAGTTGAGATTTGAATGCAATTTATATTTAGCTCAACATTTGGGCCCTATGATGATGTTGTGTCGTTAAACACTTAGTGTGTGCTAGATAGAGGCTTATTTGCCGACTGTTCATGTCTCGGGATATCGACTCGAATTATTTCTGAATAATTAATTTATATCCGCTGCGAAATTCTCGGGACGTGACAGTTTAGTGGTATCAAAGCCTAGGAATACCAAATAGGATGTATGTCTCACGAATAGGAGATACCTATGGAACCTAGGTCATGGAAATTAAATACAGTACCTAGTAAGAATGGGTAGAGACTGGGAATATGTTAGCAAGAATTAAACACTCCTACCCATTGACTCTTATAATGTATCTAAAGATATTAATTGGTTTCCATCCTTTTGTCAGGAACCCTCATAACTCTCTCACTCAACCGCAATGGCTCGCAACCAATGGCAAGCTATGCAAGAAACAGTAGCTGGATTGACTCAGGCCCTGCAAAATGTGGTTCAGGCTGGAAATCAGGCTACTGCAGTTAGAAATGGAGCCGATGATCTGCACCGCAATTTTAGGAGTTTGAACCCTCCTCGTTTCTCTGGATCCCCTAATCCGGACGAAGCAGAGAACTGGCAGGAGGAGATAGAAAGGATCTTCCAAGTCATGCAATGCACTAACAGGGAGAAGGTGGTACTGGCCACTTTTCAATTCACTAAGGATGCCCGAGCATCGTGGAAGGCCACATCAGCCCACCTGCCAAATGTTGGCGAACTGGAGTGGGCCAGATTCCTGGAGATATTCCGGGGTAAGTATTTCTCTGAGAGAGTCAAGGAGAAACAACAGAGTTTGCCGCACTAAAATAGAAAGGAATGTCCGTGGCTGAGTATGAGGCTCAGTTCACGCGTCTTGCTGTGTATGCCCCACACTTGGTGGGAATTGAAAGACTTAAGGCAAATCGGTTCATGGATGGGCTCAGGCCCATGTTCATTGAAAAGCTCGAACCACACAACATTCAAACTTACACTGAGATGGTCCATAGAGCTCAGCTGGTGGAAGACACCATGGCCAAAGTAGAGGGCATGAGGGGCAAGGACAACTCCAAGCCGGTCTTCATTAAGAAGGGAGCACCTAATATTGCTCCAACTTTTTGTAACAACAACGTCAACAACAACAACAAGAGGCCGAATGTCGGAGGAGATGCTGCTAGAGACAAGAGAGTGAAAGTGGAAGGTAGGCAGTTGGCTGAAAACTGCAAATTCTATGATAAACCGGGGCACCGAGCTGAAGAATGTTGGAAGAAGCTCAGGGCGTGCTTGAAATGTGGAGGTTGTGACCACCGTATTCCTGATTGTCCTATGCTGAAGGACCAGCCAGGTAGAGCTCAGAATGTACCACGACGTCAGGGACGCCTTAATGCTGTCATAGAAGCTGACATACCCGAGGAAGGGGGTATGGTGGAAGGTACCATTTCCATACACTCACAACCTGCATTTGTGCTTATTGATACAAGAGCTGCATATTCATTTATTTCCACCACATTTGCTGCAACTCTACCTGTCAAACCTGTACCCTTGAAATCCAAGATCACAGTAGCCTCTCCACTAGGCTCAGAATCTAAACTCACTCACTACTTTCCGAAATGTGAAATTATAATTGGAGGACACAATCTCCCTGCCAACCTTATCTATTTAGACATGAAGGGTTATGATGCCATTTTGGGTGTCGATTGGCTAATTGAATATGATGACGATGTAAACTGTCGCCATAGGAGGGTCACTTTTAAAAGACCAAACTTTCCAACTCAATCGCTACTTGGCACCCGTTATCACAAACACTCTATCTTGATATCCTCCTTAAAGGCTTCTAAGCTTATCAACCAGGGTTGTGATGCTTTCCTAGTTTCCGTCTTGGCAACTGAAAAGAATAAACCAACCCTAGAAGACATTCCAATAGCCAGGGACTATCCTGATGTATTTCCAGAGGAATTACCTAGTATACCACCTGAGCGGGAGGTAAACTTTACCATTGAGTTACTCCCTGGGGCAGCCCCTGTTTCAAAAGCTCCGTATCGCATGTCCCCTGTTGAATTGCAGGAGTTGAAAAGACAGATCCAAGAATTGCTAGATCAGGGTTTTATCAGGCCTAGCACATCTACGTGGGGAGAGCCGGTGCTATTTGTCAGAAAGAAGGACGGGACAATGAGGCTATGTATTGATTATCATTAGTTAAACCAGTTGACAATAAAGAATAAGTATCCACTACCCCGCATCGACGAGCTATTTGACCAGATCTCCGGTGCACAATATTTCTCCAAAATAGATCTATGATCAGGTTACCATCAACTAAGAATAAAGGAGGAGGATATTCACAAGTCTGCATTCCGGTGTAGATATGGTCACTATGAGTTCGTGGTCATGCCGTTTGGTTTAACAAATGCTCCAGCGGCTTTCATGCAACTTATGAACAATATTTATAGGCCATACTTGGACCAGTTTATAGTGGTGTTCATTGACGACATCCTTATTTACTCCAAATCCAAAGAAGAACATGAGGAACACTTGAAGGTTGCTCTGCAAGTGCTCAGAGATAATCAACTCTATGCTAAACTTAGTAAGTGTGAATTCTGGATGGAGGAAGTGTCTTTCCTTGGTCACATCATATCCAAGGAGGGAATCTCTGTGGATCCATCTAAGGTGGAGACGGTAAAGAACTGGGAAAGGCCGACAACTGTGTCGGAGATTAGGAGCTTTCTGGGTTTAGCCGGTTATTATCGTCGCTTCATTAAAGATTTCTCAAAGATAGTTGTACCATTGACCAGGCTTACCAGGAAGGAGAATCCATTTGCATGGACTGATGAATGTGAAGAAAGTTTCAAGGCATTTAAAGAGCACCTTACCTCGACACCCGTACTGAGTACTGACACTACCAGTTGCTGGGGGGAGTTTTGAAGTATACACCGATGCATCCGGGATCGGCCTAGGCTGTGTGCTGATGCAAAATGGGAAAGTTATATGCTACACGTCCAGACAATTGAAGAAGCACGAGGACAATTATCATGTACATGATCTGGAGCTAGCTGTTGTAGTCTTCGCCTTGAAGATATGGCGTCATTATCTATATGGTGAGAAATTCATTGTGTTTTCTGACCATAAAAGCTTGAAGTATCTGTTTTCCAGCAGGACTTGAATATGAGACAACGGAGGTGGTTGGAGTATCTCAAAGACTTCGACTTCACGATCCAATATCATCCAGGAAAAGGAAATGGTATGGCAGATGCTTTAAGTCGAAAGCCAATGATCACATTGTCAAGTTTAATGGTGGACGAATGGAAGTTATTAGAGGACTTCGCCAAGTTAAATATTGATGCTGACATCAAAGAGAAGGGATGCCTTGTTGCTAGTGTTAGAGCACAACCTACACTATTGGAGGACATCACAACACTCTAAGATAATGACCATGTACCTGTGGAGATTAAGGCTAATCTAGACCAGAGGCTGGATTTCTCATTAACTAAAGATGGAAGACTATTGTTCCGGGATCGAGTCTGTGTACCCGACCATGCGGAGACAAAGAAAATGATTATGGATGAGGCTCACAAGACCAGGTATACCATTCATCCTGGAACTACCAAAATGTATCAAGATTTGAAAAGAAGCTTTTGGTGACCTAATATGAAGAGAGAGGTGGCGGAATATGTCGCCCGATGCTTAACATGTCAAAAGGTCAAGGCGAAACACTTGCGACCCGCAGGTAAACTTAGACCCCTAGAAATCCCGGCATGGAAATGGGAAGGCGTAGGGATGGACTTTATCTTCGGACTACCCAAATCTAGAGGTGGATTCGATGGTATCTGGGTTATAGTCGACTGCTTAACTAAGTCAGCTCACTTCTTGCCAGTGAAGAATAAGTGGTCAGTAGATGTTCTGGCTACATTGTATGTGAAGGAAATAGTCAGATTACATGGAGTACCGGTGTCTATCGTGTCTGATAGAGACCCTAGGTTTACATCCCACTTTTGGAAAGGACTGCATTACTTCTTGGGATCTAAACTAAACTTTAGCACGGCTTTCCATCCACAGGCAGATGGTCAGACGGAGAGAACCAACCAAGTGATTGAAGATATGCTTAGAGCATGTGTCCTAGATTTTGGAGGTAGCTGGCATGAACACTTACCTCTCGTGGAGTTCTCCTACAATAATAGCTATCAAGCTAGCATTCAAATGGCACCATTTGAAGCACTCTATGGCAGGAGTTGCCGATCTCCAATATGCTGATATGAAGTTGGCGAAAAACAAATGCTAGGACCAGAGATGATAAGGGAAACCACAGAGAAGGTAAAGCTTATTAAAGAAAGAATGGCAGTGGCGCAGCAAAGACAAAAGGCATATGCAGATAATAGAAGAAGAGACATGGAGTTTCAGGTTGGGGAGCATGTATTCTTAAAAGTGTCTCCAGGCCGTGGGATCAGGCGTTTTGGCATTAAAGGCAAGTTGTCACCAAGGTTTGTCGGGCCTTCCGAAATCCTTGAAAGAGTCGGCGAGGTGGCATATCGTCTCGCTTTACCACCACAAATGGATGGAATACACAGTGTGTTCCACATATCCATGTTGAAAAAGTATGTACGAGATCCGTGGCATGTCATAGAATATGAACTCTTGGAATTCAACAAAGATGGAACCTATCAAGAGAAGCCAGTTAAGATCGTAGACCGGGAACTGCGCCAACTAAGGAACAAGGTCATCCCACTAGTAAGGGTTAGATGGAATCAACGCATGGATGAAGATGACACGTGGGAAACCGAGGAAGCAATACGCAAAAGATACCCGGAGCTATTCACAAGTACACCTCACTTGTACAATAACTTTCTATACATGAATTTGGAGACCAAATTCTCTTAAGTGGGGGAGGGTGTAGCACCCCGAAAATTTTAACTATATAAAAATTCAAATAAATGGAAATAAATAATTTCCATAATATCAAAGTATTTAAAACATACAAATCATTATCGTATGTGTTAAAACATATCGAAAAAATCTGTAAAAATTATAAATCAACCCCAAACATTATTACTAAATGTTCCAAAAGGAAATTTGTGCCAAGAAAAATTAGATTAGCCAAGTTTAAAGTGTTTTGTGACTTATTATCGTAACTCATAAATAAGTCGAAAAATCATTATCACATGTACTTGGATGAGTCAGAAAATTAAATAAAAATCATAAACGGACTTCAAATAATATCTTCTAATGACCCATCAAGAAATTTGGGTCAATAAAAATTATTTGGGATAGGTTTAAGAGTTATTGTGACCGATTATCCAAAATAGGAAACAAGTCAGAAAATCGTTAACACGGAAATACAATGCAATCATAAATTAAATAAAAATGTTGGAAAGATTTCTAACATTATATATTAATGACCAAATATCATAATTGGGCCAATGGACCACATATGGCCAAAAAATCAAATGAAGCAAGAAAATGCATAGAAATTTACAACTTTAATTAAGCTGAAATGAGAAAGAGGTAATTAGAGTTGAATTGGGAAAAGATCTTGCATTCTTGGCAACCCAATTCGTGCTTAACTATGGTAGGAGGTTTCCTAAAGCCTCACACACTCAAATGGAGGAAGAAATCCTCAAAATAGGAAACTAGTATGTCAAAACCGCAACCCTAGTTTCCTTGTCACAATAGGACTCCTAAACACCATGGATGCTTAAATACTCTTCACCAAACCCTTGGGGACGAGTTTACATCTTGTTGGGGTTGTGTGGAGGAGTTCTTGGTGGCTGGGGAGCAGGAGATCGCCCACACCAAGCCGTTCTTCTTCCCCTTCTCGTCTGCTGCGACCTGCACAAACTGTCCACTTGAAGTCAATCAAAGGTAGGCCAAACCTAAACCAAACCTTGCAAGGCTTATACCCCTGGAAAGATTATCAAGTCTATGTTCTAACCCAAGTGGAATGCCCAAATTCTATGCAGTATACATAGAGTATTAAGCGTTCTTCAAACAGCAATCTGAACACAGGTTTTCTATAAAAATGAGACTTCATCAACCCAAAAGGTAGGTTTTCTTAGTACAAACCTTAACATATCCTATAAATGTGTAGATCATCAAGTTAACTTTCGTTTCCCACTGGTTTCATCGAATTCCAATGAGTAGATTTTGAATTATAAGCATTTTCCCCAAGTCGCGCACTGTCAGGGCTTTTCCTATTCTTTATATGTTGCATGAGATTTGAGACCGAATTAGAGCAAACCCACAACATGAAAGTTGTTCTAATTATTGTCCTAGTCATGTCTTGTGTTGAACATTTTATCTAAATGTCATTAGTTAGAGTGTTATAAGCATGGTAAGAGGGTCACTGCATGATACTACGTTTTCGGTTTGCACATGGCTTTTACGTTTGTGTTTGACTTGATTAAAGCCTGTCGAAACCATCATTGTTTTCTAATTCCGATTTACTGGAAGCACCCTTGCATGTCTAGGTTGGTTTAAAACTCATTTCGTGATTTTTTCATGCACTGTACAATTTATTCTTAATTTTAGAACAACCATGTGTCAAAACAGGGAAAGTCTGGTCCGCAATCCAAAGCACTATCCTTTCTCTATCGGACGCAGGCCAAGGACCTGAGAACGCGACGGCTCGATAGGCCACATTCTCAGGCAGATCACGATGAGAATTCCATCGCGATCTGATCACAACAGAACCGTCGTCGCGACCTGACCTCCGAGTCTGACAGCCCTGTCGCCTTCTTCATATGAACCCATCACGAACTACCTACCTGATCAGACAAGCCTGTCGAGATCCTTACAAGGCACTGTCGTGATCTGATCTGACCCCGTCGCGACCCTTACAAGGGTCCATCGCGACCTCAAGATTTTTCATGAAACCCCATTTATTTTCTTGCAAATCTAACTGCTATACCTGAGGTCTGTTTAAATATGATATTTAGCATGTAATTCCCATGTCTTAGGTCTGATCATTGCATGATGGTTATTTTAATGGCTTAAAAGTGGTTAACCCATTTAAAAGTTTTAATTACATGAATGTTATTCTAATTGCTCCTTAAATGATATGATCCATTCATGCAACTCGTGATTTAATCTTTCCATTATTCTACCATGTTTTAAATGATAATTATCGTTCTTAAAATCTTGCAAACCCATGTGTAGTTAAATGTATTGTTCAATTCGTGCCATCATGTTAAGTGCTTTTCCGCGAGTTTGAAACCGATGGTTTGAGAATTGAGACATGCGTACATCACTACACACTTTCACATCTAGGCAGCCCTTTCTTGGAAAATTGGAAACTCTCTACCGGTCATTCCGAATCGGTAGACAAGTGACCTTTTCTCCAAGTCCTTCGTAAATCTCCTCTGACCATGGATTCTCACATGGCCGACGAGTTGCTTGTACCATTGAAGTTTCCTGAAGATAGCATGCACTTCCTCTCTCATCTTGTTCTCGTGAGTGTGATTTACAATCTAGACTAAAGCCATTAATGTAAAGATTGAATTAAAGTATAAACCGTACTGTTATGCTGCCAAATTTATCTCTCGACCATTGTTCTCATGAAATCATGTTCAATTTGCTTATTACTTGTTCTCATCATCATCCTGAACATGACATTACACATACTTACATTTGAAACTCTCATTGGCCATTATTAATGACTGTGGGTATCTACATTTAAAATTTAAGTGAGATGTTGACCGGGCACGGCGAGTGTCCAAGGGCTCCAGTCTAGCCCCAATGACGGAGAGTCATAAATATACTGTTAACCATAGGGTATAATGATTACTGGCGTTGCATCTGCGCTGGGAGTCGTGCATGCATGTTGAATGATAGATACAATAACCACATACACGTGTCCTAGTGTACATTCTTGATAGATCTTTTTTTGGTGTACATTAGTGTCTACGTGCCTGATTAGTGTTACATGATCGTGCTCGTGCGTGCTTGCTTTCTTGCGTGATATGGCCATCCTGCATTTATTGCAATTAGTGATATCTTGCATTCGTGAAAGCTATTGACATCAAGTGAAATCTTGCGTGCTCCTACAAAGTGATCTATTACTAGTTTCATCTCATTATATCGTTCTAGTTCTTGTTCTATCATGATCTCTCTATCTAGCTTGTTTCGTGTATCATGTTTTAATGAGTTTTATTCGTACATGCATATCATGACATTCATCGTGCTTACCTAGTTCTAAAATGTTAATCACTTATATCATTGCCCGCACATTGAGATATAAATCCTACTGGGCTAGTTTGCTCATCCCCTACTTTTACCCAATCTAGGTGACTATGAAGTTCAAGAGGAAGAGCAAGTCGAGGATGGGAATGCGTCCGAGTGATGAGCGTTCCAATTATGAGTCTATCTATAGTTAGTTTATTTTGAGTGTTAGAACAATGTAGTAGGAAGTGAGGTATTATGTAATTTCCCTTTCATTGAGTCTTAGTCCTATATTAGTTTCCATTTGGAATACAATAAGTTGAGATTTGAACGCAATTTATATTGAGTTCAACATTTGGGCCCTATGATGATGTTGTGTTGTTAAACACTTAGTGTGTGCTAGCTAGATGCTTATTTGCTGTCTGTTCACGTCTCGGGATATCGTCTCGAATTATATTTTCGAATAATTTATATGCGCTGCGTAACTCTCGAGACGTGACAACTGACGACCCCTACACTCGCAGCATCGCCAGCTCCCTCGTCATCTCTGCCACCCGGGACTCAGCTGCCTCCGCCCGGATGCGCATCTGATCTCTCTCTCCTGTCACGGTGTCGACCTGCCTCTGCAGCTGGGTCGCTTGGTCTGTGGCAGTCCTCAGCTCCGTCTCCTGCAAGAAAAGCCAAGTCAATGCCAAATGTAAATAATTTTCAATTTAAATCAATGTCTTGCTTACCCTCTCGGCCAACTCCGTTCACGCCTCCTTGGCTCTCCTCACCGCGACTGCCAATCGATCCTCCAGATCCGACTGGGAGCCCTCTACCGATCTGGAGTAGGAAGCACCAGCCTCCGCTGCTCTCCTCACCCTGTCTAACTCCCTCCGCTGCACATGCAACACACGTCAGTTTCTCAAATCAGCCTATGAAATTGGTAAAGTACTGAAGCCTGAGTAAGTGCTTACTAACTTCTCTGCCTCCCTCTATGCGACCTCTCGGTTCTGCACCGCCGAGCGGAGCAGGGCCCGAAGTAAGGCGATCTCGCCAGCCACGTCCACCTACAATTCATTTCAAAAACTGTTAGCTCAATTCCAAAAGAAGCAATTCACAAGTTCTGGGTTTAGGAGATCTACCTGTCGTCATGCACCCTTATAGACCCTCGCCCCCTACTTTAAGGCGAAAGCCTGAAGGTACGCATCATCCGATGTGGCGGTGGACTTGACTTGCTTGCCTCGGCACTCCCAATTCTAGATCTACTCCTTGGCCCGCTCGTGCTGGGGAACTCCACTACACCCTGACGAAGGCCAAGCGACCTCTGGGACAGATGTAGGTGGAGAGGTAGCACAAGGTTGAGTGCATGCACCCACACCGACCTACTAAAGTAGGGGCGGGCCTGCACCAACCAAGGCTGTCCCTCATCCCCCTCCTCTAGATATGGCTGCCACACCACCTGCACATCAAAGCATATCTGGTTAGTCGCCAAGCAATTAATTCAAATCATTAAAACTTAGAGAGAAGGGTCAGATCACTTACATCTAACTGAGGGTAGGTGTCGATTGCATCTTGAATGGACGCCAGCTAATTGCTCAAAGTATGTGTGTCGCGACGTGGCTCCCAGCGTCGAGCTATGGGCACGAGGCCCAGTCACTCCAAAATCCCCCTCCTCAGGCCAGGGAGGTGTAGGTAGGCCCATACCTGCAAGAGCATGAAGGTAGTCAGATCTTAATTCACAACAAGTGCAGTGAATGTAAAGGAGCAAAGAGAAGAAGAGTACCTGAAGAAAAGGGAAAAACTCGCTCGTGGACGTCTATCACTCAGAGGTGCCCAGGCTGTCGAAGTGGTGCGCCAGGAACACTGCTCCCCAGGTGTAGTCCCCCACCTGGTCTAAGTCCTCCAAGAGTGGTAGAAACCAGCAGTGGACTGCGTCTCACCTTGTGGCAAACAGGAGTCTACCTAAGAGCAAGATGAGAAATCGATGCAGGTCCAGGTCTGCCTCAGCCCCTGGCTTCTCCGCTAAGACCTCCTGGTAGCCTCTCATCAGTCTCCGTAGCTGCTCATCCACTATTTCTCCCACCCTCTTACTTGTCTCATAAAGCCCAAGACTCTCCTGCAGACTCACTCTGGGGATGAGGGAAGACCACGGCTCTACAGTCAAGGCTAGTACTTTGCGGGCTAGATCCCTATAGCAAGGGTAGGTGAACCCACTCATTGGCCGACCATATACCCTCAAACCTATGATCCGGCTCACATCCTCCAAGCTGCGGATCATATGACCCCATGGGAACACGAAGGCAGTCGCCTCCACATCCCACCTGCTGCGCAGGGCCTGGGTGAGTGCGGGATCCGCCCTCATCCTGTCCATCCTCAGGACCTCGCCAAAGCCCATGCCATCTAACCTCTCTTTTGGAAGCTATGGAAGGCTAAGTACACTGCTAAAACTAGGATCTATGAGACCCGGGCCCTCATTTCTCCCTGCAAGCACAAATCAGTTCCAAAAATTAGTCTAATTACTCTCCTAGTTGGACTCTCGACTGAGGTTGCGGCGGCTTAGTGGGCCGCGACCTTGTCATGGTGCCCCGATGCATCGCGACCATACTAGTGCACCGTGACCTTGTCGCGGCGGCCTTGGCCGTCATGACATGGTCGCAGTCTGTTGACCCGGTGCGACACCTGGCATGTGACGACCCTCATTATACTGATACGGTTATACCAACCCACGTCGGTATAGCGAGCGCTGCCACAGTGGGACATTTACCCAAACGATACGTACAGCTGAGATACACGCGAATATACAACAGAGTAGCGGAAGTAAAAGACAACAGTGTCCATTCATTCATCATCCACATTAAACATACATGCAATTCGCCATTAACATAAAAGAAATAAAGGTCCACATGATTTAAATTGCTGAAATAAAATACAAATTGTCCACATTCATACATCCTTTTCATAATACTCTAATACAATGTTCAATTACATACTTATGAAATACACAAATCTCAAGAAACTCCAAAGCTAGTCTCCGCGCTCGGAGTCCGTCTCCACCGTCTCCTCCAACGGTGCCGTGTCACCAACTATACCTGTACGCCGAAACAAGGAGTGAGTCCAAGGACTCAGCAAGCAACACTACTCACGATATACACGTACAAGTCCTAGTGGTTTCTACATGCACATTTACAATTTGCAACACATAGCATGCTAGTCAATTCAAGTTTCAACCTAGCATGAAAGTTCTACAATTTTATACATGAATCATGTTTTCAGATTTCTAAAATAAAATTCACCTATCACATGCTCTCTATTCAATTTACTCATGAAACTTTAATCTTTAAAGAATCAAAACATGAGAGCTATCAACTTGAACATTATGCACACATGAAAGGGGAACACCACTAGCATGGATTTCACATGTCCTTAAGTACATACATAACCTTTTAACATGCTTTGGGTTGCTGATTTCACATGGTTTAACGGCTGTAAACCTATACATGAAAGCTACAATATTGCATAAAACATATCATGTGTTCAAACAATCATGCTATCTTTTGCCCGTTTTCACCAATTATCCCTAACATGGATTCTAAACATCCTTGCACATAATAACATGATGATAATAACATAAATTCACTTATTTCACATGATTTCAGATTTGTCTCACATGGTTTTCAATAACACATTTTCACATCTTTAGTTTCACATTTTCTTTACACGAATTTCCTCTTTCACATGGTTCACTTTACACATACACATTCACATTGTCACTTACACATTTACACATGGACACATACACATTACACATTTCACATTACACATTTTAGGTGCCGTGACACATAGTCCAAACCACCATAGAAGGACATATACACATCACATTACACATAGACTCCATCTAGGCATTCCAATGGCGACTCTTGGACTGCGCAGACCGGGAGAACAAGTCTCCACCCTAACCAGTGGTACTTGTCCACCTCCAGGATTTCCCCCTAATGCCCTTAGGGTCACTTACACATTGAACTTTCTCAAGGGGACTTTTCCCTGATACAGCTCCACTGCCCTCTACGGAAGCAGTGTCACATTGGCACAGTTGTACATTTACACATTTACCGTTTTACACATGGTTTTACACTTCACGCTTTTCCTCACATTCACTTCCTCACTCACATGAATATCTCTGTTTTTCCTAACATGGTACTACAGAATTTCAAGAGCTTAGCACATAGTAATTTCACCAATCAAGTTGGTTTTAGACAATAACTAATCACATTACGATAATATACGTAGATTATCACATTTCCCATGAAAATACATAACTTCTTATTTACTGGTCCAAATGACCTGAAATTTTAACCACGTGCTGTTTTCGGGTTCAAGATCATACACTCAAATTTTCAGATTTTTCTGAGCTAAATAAAATTTACAGAAAATAAAACACCTATTTAGCATACTATTCACAACTTAAGTTAACATGGGGTTTAACATATCCTGCAAATTGCCACTTACTGGTTTAAACAGAGGCTACTAATATATGCATGATTTGAGAATACAAAATTTCCCTAAATCATACATCTATGGATTTCACCACAACCATTCTTGCATGCTTTTATTTTATCGAGCCGGATTTATTAGCAATTTACACAAGCATGGATAATTTACCAAAATTGCAAACACATATACTGACCCACTAATCTTCATGATCAGACCAAAACCCAGACATTCATACTAATCCTAATCATGAACAAGGATTTGCAAGATTATCTCGAAGTCATGCTCACAAGTTTAAAAGGGGTACAATTATCCTACATTTACCATCACGCATCACACTCATTCACACACCACAATTGATAATATACATAGAGTATAGGATTACCATATATCCTCATCACGGAAAACATACCGAAATTAATGTATAAGAAGGGCAGAACAGCTCACTGTTCTGTCCAGAGGAACTTGGCGGCGGTCTCTGGCCGCTGACTCAGGGTCAGCGACAGGGCCGATGGACGCCAAGCATGATCTGGGCGTCCAGGGACCTTGCCGTCAAGCTAGGTCTGTGCAGAAACACAAACCCGAGCTCTCAAACTTGGGTGAATGGGAGGGTCTAGGACTCGAGGAAAAATCCATAAAAATAGCAAAACCGACCTAGACTCATACGGGGACACCATGGATAGGTCACTTGCCTTTCAAAATTTCTTCCAAAGGATTTAGGGCTCGGTGAAGCTCTCCTTGGGCTGTCCCAAGAAGTGCAGAAATCCCTCCAAAGATCTCTTCCTCCGGGCTCCTGGATGATCTCCACGCCAAGGGGATGTCGGGGAAGCCTCCTCCTTTGATCCAGCTACCTTCTTGAAGCAGTGGAACGCCGGATCAAGCTCCAGGGGGGTCGGATTTGTGGGTGCTAAGAGGGGTTTTTCTCACAGACTTTCTCTAGGGTTTTCTTTCTCACTTTTTCTCCTCTTGCAAGGTGAAGGGAGGAGTGGGGAGAGCCATTTCGGGTTCAGACATAAGGGGAGTCTCTCTCCCACTCACCATGCTGATTTGACAGCCTTCAGAGCCGTTGGGGACATCCCCCAATGGTTGGCTTGCCTTGTTTCAGAAGCTTGCAGCTCTGCTGCGCATGCAGGCCAGAGAGATTGGCGTCCATATCGCTGGACGCCAGGATTAGTGTTGGCGTCCAAGTCTGGACGCTGACACCACCTCAGCGGCCAGGGGTTGACGCCAAGGGGCCTTCGGCCAGAACCCTAAGTTATGCAGAAAACCATGCATACCATGCATATATACATGCAATACGTATACGGAATTATACCCATACTATCACCATGCAATACATACATTATTTATATTTAATCTAAACATATGCACACGTAATTATACTATTCGATACGTACGTAAATATGTATATACATACACAAGCACAACATACACACATAAATACAAATAATGCGACGGAAATTAGAGGGCCTTACATGGCATCACGACGGGACGAACTGTCGCGTTCTCAGACATTAGCCAACTGAAACTTCCTTTGTCCGGAGGCCGTTTCCTTGGGTGTCACGCCCTACATTAGGCCCTCTAAGGGCTCCTCCATGCATCCACACATCAAATCAAGGGTTTAGGGCTTGAGATCCTACCTTTTGCATTACTTTTTCCCGAGCCCTTGCCGCCGCCTCCAGGTCGACGGCAGGTGCCTCCTCCTCTTCCATCTCCACCTCCATCTCCACCTCCTCCGCCGGAGGCGCCACTTCCCGCCGCTGGTCTCTTCCCCTTCCCACTGGGGGAACCCGCTCGATCGCCGCCGCCTTCCATCGAATTCAGGAAGTGAGTAAGAGTCTGAGATTGAGGGTGTTTGAAAGAGGGAGAGCAAAAGGGGAGCAAGAAAGTGAGGGAGTTGGGAGAGGGATCGTCGGAGGGTGAGAGGGATTCTGGGCGCGTGAAAGAGGGAGAAAGTAGTTTCTGTATTTTTGAATCGCTAGTTGATGTCGCGACGCCACGGGGCGTCGTGTTCTTGTTACGGTGGCTAGGTAGGCCGCGACAATGTCGCGACCCACAGCCCCGTCGCGACCTTTAGGCGGCTTAGGAGAGGGTCGCGTTATCAACAGAACACAGTGCGCTCAAAGTAAAAGTCCGTGTTTATTCATTCAAATCATTCATTACAAATGTCCAATCTTCCCTACAATCAATCAAATGCACTTTCTTGCCCTAATTACCATCTGATACAATGCCTACGTCAATCTAATCCTTCTCAAGCTCCCGGTTCAGCTGGACGGACACTCTTCAATGCCTCGAGGTACCCTCGAGTCATGTCTTCGTCCTCCACTACCTCTGCATGAAGGAGACCCGTGGGGCATCCTGCCCAGTGGACGATGGCACTCCATACATCCCGCTCATCTTGATCATCATTCCTCTTCCGTTCCTGAATGGGCGGGTAGTGAGAGAGCAGAGGCACCACCGTGCGTGCAGTGCCACATTAGAGATGGCAGCGGTCCGGGTTGTATAGAACCAATGCTTCATTGCCCAAGAGTCGAAGTGCTAACTCAGGGCGCTGAGGTAGGTGTATCATCGTGTGGTGGAGGTAGCACGGGCGCATGTCAAACTCTGCCACCGTCATTGCCTTGAAGTAATCGTGCCATCCCTTCAGTCCTTTCACTTGTGCCATCTTGCACCACGCCTGTGGTGTCATATAGAGGGGTGCACCCACGAAAGCTAATGGGTGATGCAGCATGCTCTTGCACTCAGTAGAGAGGTTGTCCATCGCCCGAAATTGAATGTGCATCCCCATCCAGAGCTCGAGGAAGACGACAGACCCATAGAAAGGGCCTCTGGTGGCTGTAGAAGATAATCTAGCATAAAGGTAACCAAGGATGGCATGTGCAATGCTCATACCTTCAGATACGGAGTCGATTATGCTCAGGTTGGAGAATGAGATGGCACTGTCTTTTGTCGGGAAAAGGATGATGCCGCAGATGCAGATGGCGGCGGCCTTGGCTATAGCAAGATAATTCCTAGTCTTGCGCTTACACTGGGAGACAACCCACTGGGAGATGGGGAGGAGGTGGACATGGTTCTGGCTAGTTATGTTGTGCAAATCAGTCTTCTTAGTGGTAATCTTGCCGAGGATGCTTCATGCGTCGATAGGCGCCACAGTGTAGGAAAGGGCATGCTCCTCTCCCCTCTTGTACTTAGGGAGACCCAATATCAGCTCCAATTCCTCCAGCAGTATAGTGGCCTCAAACCCGGGGAAGATGAACGTGTGTGTCTGCGGGTGCCACAACTTCGCCAGTGCAGTGAGGCTGTCCCACACATGCACGATCTTGTGGTACTGTTTCTCCAGAACGAGCACCGTTGAGAGCCCCCATTCACGCAAATGCCGGGTAGAAGCTAGAGGGAGCATCTCTATCATGGGCACCAACCATGGGACTTTGGAGAATCTCCTATGGCCCCGGAGGATCTGGAATAACAGAAGAAAAGAAGAAGAGGGTTGGTAGCAGTAGGAAAGGAAGAAGAAGAAGAGCATGAAGAAAGAGAAGAACTAGAAGAGAACGAAAGTACACTTACTTGGAGTTCCGGCCTTGCGCAAATGTGCCCGGGCACGGAGGAGAGGCGCTGTAGCTCGCGTGGGACACTCGGGCCGCCTTGAGGCCGCCATAGGGCTTGATGTTATCCTGGAAGGCAGAGAAAGACCTCTTCATGGCTGAAGAGAGAGAAAATTGAGCAAGTGGAAGAGAGAGAGAGAGGGTTGCGAATTTGAGCCCCCTACAACCCTATTTATAGAGCCCTAGGGTACCTAGTCCATCCCAATCCCGTATCTAGGTGTTAGTGTCATAGTAGGGTAGGTTTAAGAGTCCTAGGAGAGGTCTAGGTAGGATTAGACTAGGATAAGATCGGATTTTTCTGTCTTTATCCTGCGGCAGGTGTCGCGACGCCGCGATGCGTCGCGCTAAGGTTGTGACCACCAAGGGCACCGCGACCTGTTACGACCCCCAGGTGCGTCGCGTTTCGGTTTATTATGTCTTTCTATGTCTATGCATTGTTTGTTGTGTGAATGTATATTTTTTATTGTTGTCATGTTTGTTCGCTTTAATTATTCGTCAGAAAAAACCAAAAAAAATTAGAAAATCAAAAAATCACAAAAAATAGGAACGTCACAGGTAAGTCAGGTAAGTATCTCTCTCCCTATTCCCTTGCATTACTATATGGTATTATTACTTATTATATCATGTCAAGGACCGGCTGGTTCTCAATGTGTTCTGGGATTTGAGTTCCCCTTTACCAAAAATAGTGATGATCTAGGTACACATTGTTAATCGTTGGACAGGCCGTTAAGTCAAGTGAGTTTGGGAACGATGGACTCTATCTTGCACAGCAGTTGCAGGAAGACTCTCGACCCATTATTATCTGGTTTAGCAATATTATCCTTGATATATTTTCTATTTTTTCATTTCTTTTTATTTGTTTTAATGATTTCTTTTCCTTGAGCCCAGCATGCATCATGTAGGATTTTGAGTTTTCACATCTCATCCCTGGCGAATGGTGGGCCCTTGTTGAGTGCCCAACCATTCTTCGTTTTTCGAAACAAGAAATCCTATTCCACTCTGAATCGGAAGGTCTACCTCTGAGTGAGTTGTTCCCGTCAATTTGTCAAAGATTTCCATGTCTGGATTCTCTATAAAATTTCGTCCTTATTCCTTTTGATCCATTTTGGTTGTGAACCGCTCCCAGGACAGAGTCATGAGTTACCTACCTGGCACACACATGTCCCTCCAAAATAAAACATGCAGGCCAATCGGCTAGGGTACCTCTCAATCAAGGGGTTGATCGTCCTTTTCTTTCTTCCTTCTCGTCCAAACTTGTGTCTTCCTTGCATTCCGCTTGAGCAGCTAACTCGGGGCTTTCACGAAGATTCCACTTGCTTCTTGATTAGATCGGGTGTCTCTTTACCTTGGCTCCCACTTTTCAGTCCACTCTGCATCATCTCCACTCCGCCGTCACTTCATGACACCTTCAGCTACACTTCTGCTTCACTCCCTTGTAAAGTGGAAGCCAAGGAGGGGCAATCTGTAAACACCCGATTCTGGCCTACAAGTCGAACCACATTTCTTGTTATCTTAATAAGCCCCATGTTGGTCATTCACCTCGAGCCCACCATTAGCCTTGCTTTGAGCCCATTAACAGCCCAATTTTCATGATATCATGTCCATTATCTCTTAAAAGAGTCCTTGAGCCTTAAATGCCCATTATTCTCCCATTTGGTTGGCCAATAATTCAAAAATAATCAATTTTCATTGAAGTGATAGGTCGTGGCGCCGCGTTAATCCTTGTCGCGCCCCCTATGGCTGTCGCGACAGCCCATGCATATCCATGCACGTGGCCTTGCTGTCGCGCCCCTTCTAGTCGTCGCGTTCATCCCTGTCGCACCCCTACGACCCGTCATGACAACAACCACATACGCTGGCCTCCGCAACCACCTCTTATTTATCCTCTTATGGCCTTTGCATTTATCCCCAAGCAACCCCCCAACCTCCTGAGCGCATCTTGGGTTTGTGGGACTCTTTGGAGGCTCTTTTGGACTCTCACCCATCAGATTTAATGGCAATTATCTCTTATTTGGGTAATTATCATAAAAATGGGATTATTCTCTCTCATTTCTTTATAAAAGCAAGGCCCTTCCTTCAGAACGAGGGGAGCCCCAATTTTTCACCCCGAAGGGCTGCCAAAATTTTTGGTGACCAACACTTAGCTCGCAGCTCTTCCATTCCTCTCATTTTCCTCTTATTCCCTTCACCAAGCCATGCCTATTTCTTCATCTACGGAGCTTGGAGCTTGAGGAGGGCGACCCCCACTTCTTCTGAGGCTTCAGCACGAGCCAAGGACGCATATAAACGCCAGGGAGTAGCCCCATATTGGGCTCTTTCTTCCATCTTCCCTCATTTCCTTTTCCCATGCATGTCATTTTATTTTCTAGATAGGCTGCATTTCTTTTCACCCACATTTTTCCATCACCCAAGGGGTTAAAAACCACCCCCCAGGTCAGTTCCCACCATGCTCTTTTTTCTTCCATTTCATTTGTGAATAGTTTCTACACTTAATTTGTTCTAACAGGGTTTGTTTGTTTGTTTCTCTTGTTTTGGCAGGTATTCAGGCAACATTCTACGAGCAGCTCTTGTTCTCTGGCCGGCCAAAGAGTAGGAAGAAGGTCCTCTCATGTTTCCTCCCGCACTGCAGAGGATGCGACAGACGAGGGCGACGCGACATAGAGACGCGCCCTATACGGGTGCCGCGACATCAAGCCCGTCGCGACGGGGTCCCCTGTCGCGATCTCAGTAAGTCCTTCTGTCCTCTTTCCATTTCCTAGCTTAGTTAGCCCATCTCATTCTTATTATTAGGAAACTATCTAGGTGGCGATCACATCCATTTTTTATGCTTCTATAGTTAATCCATGTTTGCATGTTTTGGGGGTGCACATTCGCCGTGATTACACCAGCCAGTGAAGAAGTACAAAGATGGAGGTTATCAACAAGCCCCCGTCAATTGAGATCCATGTAAACACTGTGACAAGACTAGTCACAAGTCAGAACACTGCTGGAAGGCACTGGGGAGGTGCTTACGTTGCGGGAGCCAGAGTCACAAGATCTCTGCCTGTCCGTGTATGAATAATCAGACACCAGCAACACAGGGAGGCCAGAAACACCAAGGTAGGCTGCAGGCATTTCAAGAACCAACTACATCAGAGGAAGGTGGTGCGGTTGAAGGTACACTTACTATTTTATCCCGTTCTGCATTTGTACTATTTGATAGGGGAGCTACTGATTCCTTCATATCGCAAACATTTGCTGATACCATACTTTTAAAACCCGTCCCTATGAAATCTGGAATAGTCGTGTCAACCCCTATTGGTCCTGGCACCAAACTTAGAAGCCATTTTCCATCTAGTGAGGTGTTGATTGAAACTCAAAACCCACCTGCAAATTAATATGCATAGACATGGAGGGTTATGATGTGATACTCGGAGCAGATTGGTTGTCTGAACATGGGGCTAGTGTAACGACCCCGAGAACCCGACCCCCAGCCCAAGTCGAGGACCCGATTTTCGCAGTCGCCGCCCACGAATTCGGAGACCCGAAAGGGCTATAATATAAATCTAATAGAATATGTAACGAAAGTAAACGTCAACTTCTAAACTAGAAGCGCACTCGCGGAAATAGAAAGAAGAGCGAGACCGCTGCGTACCACCTAAGTGTAGTCCCAACACACACACAACTAGTACAAGTAAAAGACAGTGGAAGAACAAGTCCCTTAGGGGCATACCCTGAGGGTGACCTACACTGAGAGGGGGAACCACTGCTAGCTACAGGGACCACGACTACCACCCCATCTCCTCCGCCCACCGCGCGCCCTACCACTGCTGAGAAGTCTCACCTGGGAAAAAGGAGGGATGAGCTTCACAACAGAAGCTCAGTAGGGACTACCAATCTCCTACTGTCTCTAACACGTAGTCAAAACTATGTACTTAAGTAAATAACAATAGTTTATCTTCTACCTACGAACGGAAGTGCGGAAGCAAAGCTATTGGCTAACAACGGTACGGAGAACACTATGGTCGGAAACTCCGTAAGGCCTGCACGACGTGACCACCACACGGATAGAAACACAGACAAGGGGCAACCCTATCTGGACAAGAAACACTAGCTATAGAAAGCACTACCACTAGTCAACCGGTCAGGTGTGTCCACTGACGTCTTATCCTCGACCCAGATCCAAACCTCCACGTCTCGTCAGAGTGAGGCAAGACACAAAGTACACAACAGTAACCACCGTAGTCTGGCTGGACTATGGTCCCATGCCTGGCCTCTCTAGGTGGTTCCGGGGCCGCAAAGAGTGAGGCAGTGAGAAAAGGACTGGCTAGCCTGCATCGAGTAGAACTCCAGCCGTCCTCGGTGTCCCAGGCCTAACCAAAAGAGCTCTATAAATGACTCGACGCCGCCGTCCTAACCACCGTTTTACCCTCAACTCCAGAGTCCGTGACTTGAGTACACTCGTCACCCCGAACGCTCCCTCTAAGGCGCACGAGGATGGGGGTCCCAGGCAATGATAACAACCTCTCTCACGGGACAACCCTCAGGTGCCGAGCACCGGGCGAATGACTAGTGTAGGACCGTACTCGGGAACTAGCACAGGTGCCACGGGTATAGTAAGAAGCGGAAAGCGGCGAAGACTCCACAAAAACATGGAACTTCGCAAGATCTACTTGTCTCTTCTGTAGTCGCGATGCATCGGTCCATCGTGACCTTGTCGCGACGCCCTACCCTGTCGCGGTACTGTTGCAGTGGCCCAAGCCGTCGCGACCAGGTCACAACGCTCAAGAGCGTTGCGATGGTGTCGCGGCGGCCATACCGGTCACGACATCATCGCGACCTCTCGACAGGTCGCATCTTCAGCCGAGGGGGGTTCCAGAGCAGTCCTCCTAGAGACCACCCCAAAAACACGATACAAGCATTCCACAGGGGGAGGGGAGCATGCTCAACATGTAGGAAAGCCCTTAAACCATGCAAACCACCCTTGAAACCCCACAAACATGGATTTCCAAGAATCTACACACGATGGAAACCTCACTCAACCACGAGCATGGTTCTCACACTCCTACACCCCAAACCACGAGGAAAACACCATCTCAAGGGGGAGGGGAGCATGCTAGGGCAAGAGGATCAAGGGTCGCTACCTCCACAAGTAGAGGCGACCCGTTGGGGCCTTCACGTCGGAATGTCCACCTCCTCCTCGCTCCAAGCACAACGAGCACGTCCCTTACACGAACGGGGTGATACCACCTCAACACGATCACCACGAGTACCAAGAACCGTCAAAGAATCACAAGGAAGCTCGAGAGGGGAAGAAGAGGGAAGAAGAAGAAGGAAAGGGGTGAGAGGGGGAAATAGGGCACAGCCTCTGTTTTAAACTGACGGCCCCCAAGACGCGACAGGTCAGACCGGTTTGACAACACCCGTGTCGCGACGCCCATAGGCGTCGCGACCATGTCACGATGGCTACCCCCGGTGTGACCCCAAAAGGCAGTCAAACCTTGAAGACTGGGAAACCAGAACACGACGGCCTGACAGGTCGCGTCAATGTTGTACGCACTTGGCACCCGACAAAGCCGTTCTGACAGAAAGGATAGTTGTCGCATCGGTCAGAAAAGCAGTCGCGACGCCTCTAGACGCCACGACAAGAACACGACGCCTGCCCCTGTCGCGATGATGTTGTGATGACAAGGTGTGCTGCATCACAAAGCTGTCATGACAGGCTCCCCTTGTGCAACCATGTCGCGACCAGGGTGCCTGCCGCGACCCTGAGGATGGGGCCAAGGGCCCAAGGGGGCGGGGTCTTCATCCCACCCACCTTAAGAAATTTCATCCTCGAAATTAAAATAAACTCAGTCTCAAACCAGAAAGCAGTATAGGGAAAGATAACATACCAATAAATCAAAAAAAAATGGGAACTGCTCTCTCATCTCATCCTCGCACTGTCAGGTGGCCTCGCCACCAACGCGGTTCTACCAAATGACCTTAACCAGTGGAATCTACCTCCAGCGCAACTGCTGCACTCTGTAGTCTACAACTCTGACTGGGTACTCTGGAAAAGACAAGTCTGGTGCTACCTCAAGTTGTGAGTAGTCCAACACGTGCGACGGATCTGCAACGTACCTCCTGAGCTGCGACACGTGGAAAACACTGTGCATGCCTACCAACTCTGCCGGAAGACTCAACCTGTAAGCCACCTCGCTGATCCTCTCTATGATAGGGAAAGGCCCAATATACCTGGGACTGAGCTTTCCCTTCCTGCCAAATCTCATAACTCCCTTGGTCGGTGAAACCCACAAGAACACAAGGTCACCTATGCTGAACTGCAATGGCCTCCTGCGGACATCTGCATAGCTCTTCTGTCTACTCTCCACTGCCTGAAGCCTCTGCCTGACCAATCTGACTGTGTCTGCATACTACTGCATCATCTCTGGTCCCAAAAGTTGACTCTCACTGACCTCGAACCAGTGAAGTGGTGTCCTGCATGGGCGACCATACAAAGCCTCGTATGGTGCCATTCTGATGCTCGAGTGATAATTATTGTTATACGCAAACTCTACCATCGGAAGGTGCGACTCCCAAGTGCCACTCTAGTCCAAACAACATGCTCTCAGCATATCCTCCAAAGTCTGAATCATCCTCTCTGACTGCCCATCTGACTACGGGTGATATGCTATACTCAGCCTCAACTCTGTACCAAGAGCTCTCTGCAGACTGCGCCAAAACCCTGATGTGAACCTCGGATCTCTGTCAGAGATGATCAAAACTGGGGTTCCGTGCAACGGAACAACTCTGTCCATGTACAGCCTGGCTAACCTGTCTACTGACCAAGACATTCTAACTGGAAGAAAATGTGCTGACTTGGTCAACCGATCCACAATCACCCAGATGCCATCATGCCTCTGCAGAGTACGGAGCAAACCAACTACAAAGTCCATGGTGATGTCGTCCCACTTCCACTCAGGAATGGGCAATGACTGCAGCTCACCACCAGGACGTTGATGCTCATCCTTCACCTGCTGACAAGTAAGGCACCGAGTGACAAACTCTGCCACGCCCCTCTTCATCCCTGGCCACCAGAAGAACCTCCTCAGGTTATGGTACATCTTGGTGGAGCTAGGATGAACAACATACCTCGACCGGTGTGCCTCTAACAAAAGTACCTAGCGCGCATCACCGAGAACATATAGCCTACCTCTGAATCTGACCTCACTGTCCTCGTCCAGCTCAACATCTGGCATCTGCAAAATATCTACCAACTCTGAGTCTGCCTGTTGTGCCTGCAACACTGACGGTACACTAATGGACGAACTGACAAGCTGGCCATCACTGCACGGTCTTTGCGCCTCTACGGGTAGAACACTCCCTGGGACAGCTCCTCGAACAGCCTCCACTCTATGACCATCATCGAAGTCAAGCGAACACGCCTGCTCAAAGCATCTACCATGACGTTAGCCCTTCCTGGGTGATAGGAGAGGGTAAGGTCGTAGTCCTTCAAATACTCAATCCATCTGTGTTGCCTCGAGTTCAGATCCCTCTTAGTGAAAATGTACTGCAAACTCTGATGGTCGATGAAGATCTCGAACGCCTCTCCATACAGATAGTTCCTCCACAACTTAAGAGCGAACACCACTGCTGCCAACTCTAAGTCGTGGGTACGGTAGTTCTCCTCATGCTTCTTGAGCTACCGAGAAGCATAGGCAAAGACCCCACCATGCTGCATCAGTACGACACCCAAACCTGATCTTGACGCGTCGGTGTAGACCACGAAACCTCTGCTACCTGACGACAAGACCAACACTGGCACTAAAGTCAACCTCATCTTCAGCTCCTGGAAACTCCGCTCACAGTCCTCTAACCAAACAAACCTGGCGTCAAGTCTCGTCAACCTGGTCAACGGCTCTGCAATCCTGGAAAAATCCTGGATGAACCTCTGGTAGTAACCTGCCAGACCTAGAAAGTTGTGAACCTCTGACACTGATGTGGGCTGCTCCCACGACAACACTGCCTCCACCTTGGCAGGGTCCACTGCCACACCAGAACCTGAGATCACGTGCCCGAGAAAGTGCACCTCCCTCAGCCAAAATTCGCACTTGTCGAACTTGGCGCAAAGTTGGTGACTCCGTAGGGTCTCTAGCACGATCCTCAATTGCTCCTCCTCAGAAGCCGAGTAGACCAGGATGTCATCGAAAAAGATGACCACGAACCGATCTAGGTACTCACTAAACACCCTATGCATCGAATCTATAAAAGCTGCGGGTGCGTTCGTGAGCCCAAACAGCATCATGACGAACTCAAAGTGACCGTACCTGGAATGGAAAGCCGTCATGCCAGTATCAGACTCTCTGATCCTCAACTGATAGTAACCGGATCGTAAGTCAATCTTCGAGAACACCCTGGCTGACTGCAACTGGTCGAACAAATCATCGATCCTCGGCAATGGGTACTTGTTCTTAACTGTTACCTAGTTCAGCTGCCGGTAATCGATGCACAACCTCAAACTGCCATCCTTCTTCCTCACAAACAACACTGACGCTCCCCACGGCTAATGACTCGGACGAATGAAGCCTAGCTCAAGCAACTCCTACAACTGGCGCTTCAACTCGCGCAACTCAGCCGGAGCCATCCGGTAAGGTGCCTTAGACAAAGGCATCGTACCAGGCAAAAGCTCAATGGAGAATTCTACCTCCCGCTTAGGCGGCAAGCTAGGAAGATCCTCTGGGAAAACATCAGAGAACTCACAAACAACTGGCACATCAAAAACCGATGATCCGCTAGGCTCCAAGGAACAAATAGAAGCAAGATATGCTACACAGCCATCACGGATCAAATGACGAGCTCTACAGAAGGAAATAAAAGGTCGATGGGTAGGCCAGATACCTCGGAAGCAGAGAACAGGCACTCCAGGTATCTCAAACCGAATGGTCTTCCACTAACACTTCACCACAGCTGAGTGAGCCTCCAACCCGTCCATGCCCAAGATGACGTCAAAGTCATCAAGCTACAACGCGTACAACCTGGCTGGCAACTGGTGTCCTTGGACCTCAATTGTGACACTGTCCAGGTAACCAAAGAATGCATATAATCAACAGATGGGAGATCGACCATCACATCACATTGCCTCTCAGGGGTGTGATGAACCAGAGACTCGTAAAACTCCTCGGAAGCAAAACAAAGAGAAGCACCGAGGTCAACCAAAACATAGGCAGCTCTACCAAGGATAGGCAGGGTACCTATAACCAGGTTTGACGCCTCGGCCTACTCCTTGGTAAGAGCCATCATACGACCACGCCCACGCCCATGCTGTGGCGCCTGTTGGGGCTGCGGCGGCTGCTGGTGCTGAGGAAACTGCTACTGCTACTGGTACGGCTGTTACTGCTACAGCTACTGAAACTGCGGGAACTGTTGAGGCTGCTGCTGGTACTGCCCCTACTGTTGCTGTCGGGGTGCCTGCTGCTGGGGAGGGTACTGGTACTGCGATAGCTGTTGTGCGTACTGTACTGGCTACTGTGGCTGCTGAACTTGCCGCATCGGGCAATCCCTCCTGAAGTGGTCTGACAAACCACAAGTGTAGCAAACTACCTCCTGTCTGCCCTGCTTAGCTCCCTGCTAGACTAACTGCTCTGTAAACCTCGACTGGCACTTCTGCTGCTTCCGCCGACCACCACCACGTGTGGTCATCTGCTTGAACCTTGAGCACAAACTTGAACTACCTGAGCCCGAAGAAGAAGAAGTCATGCTACTGCGACTACCTACGGGATGCTGGTACGGAGAGGACCTAGAAGAGGTTGCTAATACTGCTGCTGCTACTGCTGGGGCTGCCAGGTCTCTCTCTCCAATGCGGTGGCCTTAGCCACGGCCTCTCCCAAGCTGGCACACATGTGAGCAGTCATGCCCCACCTCAAGTTTGGCCTCAGTCCTACAATGAATCTCTGTGCACAAGCCTACTCACAGCCTGGAACATGAGGAACATGCCTCAACAATCGGACGAACCTCTGGTGGTACTAAATAACTGCGAGATCACCCTGAACCAACTCGTGGAACTGGTCTTGTCTCTCATGTCGAGTGTAGTCAGGGAAGTACTCACCGTGAAAGATCTCCAAAAACCGCTACCAAGTGATCTAATCCAAATGCTGCCCCTGGAAGTAGGTCTACCACTGCACTCTCCCTGCTAGACTGACTGCTCTGTAAACCTCGACTGGTACTCCTACTGCTGCTGCCCGCCTACTGCTACTGTCACCGCACCCTGAGGCTATGCCACAGACTCCTCTGCTGACACCTCCTCCTGGACCTGCCCCTGCACGGGCATATCAGACTCATCCTGTTGCTCTATCAGCTCTCTGGCCTGCCTACGCCTGCGCAGAGCCAAATCCTGCATGACACACAACCTACATGGTTAGCAATACCAACTCGGGCGGGTAGCAGTGTACTTGTACTACTGTTGGGACTTCCTGTCGTAGTTTAAATCCACTACAAATCCTATCAGACTCTCGCTTTGATACCAATTGTAACGACCCCGAGAACCCTACCCTCGGCCCATGCCGAGGACCCGATTTTCGTGGTCGCCGCCCACGGATCCGGAGACCCGGAAGGGCTATAATATAAATCTAACAGGATATGTGAAGGAAGTAAACGTCAACTGCTAAACTAGAAGTGCACACGCGGAAAGCAGAAAGAAGAGTGAGACTGCTACGTACCGCTCTAAGTACAGTCCCAACACACACAACTAGTACAAGTTTGTTGGGTTCATATTCTGGAAACTAAGTGAATTCACACTCTAAGTGATAAATGAAAGTCAAACAATGTTTTTAATGATGAATGAGTTGAATTGAGGTTTCATACATGTCAATTAAGATGATACAATATTTGGTTATCTATGTCTACATTATACCTAACTATACATGTTTTATCATGCAGGTACAAATGCATATAACCAAGCCTTCTCAAATCATGAGAAAATGATCACAATCACAGAGTATACATGTACCTGTCGACAGACCCAAAGGCATATGTCGACAGATGCCGCAGTTGTGATCAGACTGAAGAACTGAGAGCACCTGTCGACAGATTCTCAGAGACCTGTCGACAGATGTCGCAGACAGAAATACCAGAGTTCTGTGTTTTGGCAAAACTGTCTCTGCCTGTCGACAGATGGATATCGCCTGTCGACAGATGCCACAGACCAGAGCAACCTGAAGTCTGTCTGTTGCAAATCTGTTGCAATCTGTCGACAGATACTCAGAACCTGTCGACAGATGCAGAGGATCTTCAAATACGGAAACCTTCCTTCATATCCAAGATTGTGTTTTCAAGTCCCACGACTCTCCACATGAAAACACAACTATATAAGCATCCTTTTGAAGAGAATCTCGTACAGAAGCAGCCACAACCAAAAACCCTAAAGCCAAGTCCAAGAGAAAAGAAGTTGCTGCTGCTCTGCTTCAAGTCTGCAGTGCAGAGACCGAAAGATCAGTTGATCCTGCAGTACTGAAGATAGATCGTCGTGGATTCAACCTTCTCCATCAGTCCAGAGCACTCAAGTCGAAGTTTGAACTCCATCCAGGCGTTCTCAGAAGAGTTCCACATTAGGATTTACTCCTACGCTCTGAACTCTTCCTGTTTCATAATTCTCATCAACTGTGTGTGTGTTTGTGTGATTCAAGCGTCTCTTGTGCTTGAGATCACGTGTGTGTGTTGTTCTGATCGTGGGTGCACATCAGAAAACACGTGTGTGTGTGAGTTGTAGTCACTGAACTCGCTCATAAGCAGTTTACTCTGTGTGTGTGTGTGTGCCGTGGACGTAGGATACACTGTTGTGTACTCCGAACCACGTAAATCTGCGTGTCTCGTGGTTTGATCATTTCTACGATAGATGTTTGATAGACACGTTGCATATTCACACACTAGATAGGTTTCTACATCATCTACACATAGTTTAGATCTTGATACTGTCTTGATAATCTGTGCTTTAAGAAAAAGAACGTGATAATAGTTTTTAAGAGACAGTAATCTATTCAACCCCCCTTCTAGATTACCATATTGGGAATTCCGCAACCCTTCAATTGGTATCAGAGCGTGGTTTCTCCGATTTATTGCTTTATCTATTTGATCTAACGATCAGGAGATTCACGATCAAATGGAATCTACCAAGGGGTATATGGCCGAGGGACACTCTGTGACCAGGCCACCCTTCTTTGATGGCACTGACTATCCATATTGGAAAAACCGCATGCAGGTGTTTCTACGAGCACAAAACTATGAATTGTGGAAGATAGTCAGAACAGGACCATATGGATTGCCTCAAGACGAAGATACATGGACCAAGGACCAGATTGCAAAAGGGACACTCAACTGGAGCGCCCTCAACATGATGCAGTGCGCGGTCCACCCAAAGGAATACTCGAGAGTCTCCACATGCACCTCAGCTAAGGAGATGTGGGACAAGCTCGAGTTGATATATGAAGGTACGTCTGAGGTGAGAGAATCCAAGGTAAGCATGTTAGTCTCAGAATATGAAATGTTTAAGATGAACCGTGATGAGACAATTTCTGACATGTTTGCTAGATTCATGGTACTTATAAATGGATTGAAAGGTCTTAAGAAGGAATACTCAGAAAGTGATTTGGTGAGGAAGATACTTCGGTCTCTTCCATCCTCATGGAACACCAAAGTCACTGTCATCGAGGATTCCAAGAATCTTTCAACAATGAAAGTGGATGAATTGATTGGATCTCTCATGACTTATGAACTAAATGTAAAAAGAAAAGAAACTGAAGAGAATCCAAGGAAGTCAATTGCCTTGAAGGCCTCAAATAAAGTATCTTCAGATTCCAAAAAGAATGCCCAACAGGAAGGGTCTGAGTCTGAAACCTCTACTGATAGTGAGAATGATGAAATGGCCATGCTCACTAGACAGTTTAAGAAGTTTTTAAAATTCAAGAGAAGAGGTTCAGGAAACTCCAAACCTTTCCAAAAAGGCACCAACAGGTTTGATTCGTCCAATAAAAAATCTGATGTTGTGTGCTATGAGTGCAAGAAGCAGGGACACATGAGAGGAGAGTGCCCCGAGCTCAAGAAGAAACTGAAAAAGGACAAGTTCGTCTTCAAGAAAGCCAAAGCAATGCTGGCTACATGGAGTGATGAAGACGATGATGAAAAAAGTCAAGCTACCTCAGGAGATGACGAGATTCACTGTCTTATGGCAAGGAGTGATGACTCCTCTGAGGTAAATTCTTCCTTTGAGTCTTTTTCTACTGCTGAATGGGAAGAAGCATACACTGTCCTTTTTGAAAAATTCCGTCAATTCAAATCAGAAAATAAAGCACTCAAGAAGAAAGTTAATTTCCTTATTCATGAAACTGATAATAATGATGAAATTGAATCTCTGAATAAGGTAATTGACATGATGAAAATAGATGAACAAACACACAGTGAAGAGATGGATAGCATGAAAATTAAGCTTCAAGAAGCTCAAAAAGAGAAAGATGATCTAATGAACCTCCTTGAAACTCTAAACAATGAGCATACTGATCTAAAAGAGAAATTGGAAAAAGCTGAAAAGGAATTGAAAGGCAAAACAAAGGATCTATCTAGTTTTGTCAAGAGCAAACAGAATCTAGATGCAATCTTAGGATCCAATGTGTTTGTTGCTAGACATGGGATTGGGTTTCAAAATCCCAAGCCAAAGGAAACAGGAAAAAATCTGCTGACTAATTTCACTGATCCTATCCCAAGTTCTAGCAATCAAAATCCCTCAAGGAAAAGGAAAAATCAAACCAAGGGCAAAAACCAGGAACCTAAGGCTACCAAATTTGTTCCAACTAAGCTTAAGGAGTTTGCTACCAACCCCAAACAGGGATGTCCCAAGGCAAAACAGCAAGTTCCTAATGCTAAGCTCACTAGGCAACAAAAGGGTAAGATGCCTATGCATGCAACTAAGAATCCAAAATCCACTGTTGTTCATAAGCCATCATCATGTAAGATCTGTAAAAAGATTGGGCACAATGAAAAACAATGCTGGAACAATCCACTAAAACAGAAATTTAAACAAATCTGGATTCCAAAGCATTTACTGTTTGGCATGAATGATGAAACGGCACCCAAAGTAATTTGGGTACCAAAACCTCTTGTCTGATCCACATGTGCAGGAATGCCTAGCAGCACACAATCAAAACAAATGGTACCTGGATAGTGGCTGCTCGAGGCATATGACGGGCGATAAAGAAAAATTCAGTTTGCTCGTGGAAAAAGACGGAGGTCACGTTGTCTTTGGAGGTAACAACAAAGGCCAGATCATTGGCTCAGGTAAGGTTGGTAAGTTTGCCTCCAACTCAATAGATAATGTACTATTAGTTGATGGTCTTCATCACAATTTGCTTAGCATAAGTCAATTGTGTGATAAAGGCCATAAAATTGTTTTTGAATCAGATTCATGTCAAATCCTTGATAAGGAAACAGGAAGTCTCAAATTTTCTGGAAAAAGAATGAATAACATCTACATGGTTGATTTGGATGATCCAGAAAATAATGATTTATGTCTTGTAGCAAATAAACAGGATGAGCTTACATTGTGGCATCGTAGGCTTGGACATGCGAGTTACAATGTTTTGAACAAGATAATGAGGCTCAAACTTGTAAGTGGACTTCCTGAAATTCCATTCAAGAAAAATGAAAATTTCTGTGATGCATGTGCACAGGGAAAACAGACCCGAAAATCCTTCAAATCGAAAGCACCGGTAAGTACTTCCAAAGCATATGAACTGTTGCACATGGACCTATTTGGACCTACTAGAACACTGAGTCTCACTGGCAAACGGTATGGTTTTGTCATTGTAGATGACTTTTCAAGGTTCACTTGGGTGAAATTTCTGGCTCATAAGAATGATGCACTGAATGTTTTTGAAGACTTCTTCAATAAAATTGAGCATGGAAATGTCCACAAGATATGCTCCATTCGCACTGATCACGGGGGAGAATTTGACAACCACTCCTTCACTGATTTCTGCAGGAACCAAGGAATAGAACACTTGTTCTCCTCCCCAAGAACTCCAGAACAAAACGGGGTTGTGGAGAGGAAAAATAGAACCTTGGTGGAGATGGCTCGTACGCTTCTGATCGAAAATCAACTCTCCAGAACCTTTTGGGCAGAAGCAGTAAACACGTCATGCTACATTCTCAATCGAGCCATGGTAAGACCGGTATTCAAGAAAACTCCCTATGAGCTTCTGAAAGGTAAGAAACCATCCCTTGGACACTTCAGAGTTTTTGGTTCAAAGGTGTTCATACATAACAATGATAAAATTGATCTGGACAAATTTGAAGCCAAAAGCGACAAAGGTATTTTTCTTGGATACTCAGAACACTCTAGAGCTTATAGAGTGTTTAATCTTAAAACCAGAAAAGTGGAAGAAACTCCACATGTTGTATTTGATGAATCTCAAACCAAATCTAACAGTCCTAATCCTTACAGGTTTCAAGATGACACTGAAGATACAACACATGAAGAACTGCAAAGAAAACCAAACACAATCTCTAAGTCAGTTCCAACAATAATCAATGGCTATCTACGCAGGTACAATGATGAAGATGACGGATTTCTGTTCAGAAATGAAGATGAAGTACCTGCACAAGATCCACAACATGGAAGTCCTCCAGCCACCCCTCCTCCAGAACAGACTTCTGAAGTGCAAGATCAACCCGGTCCTTCAACAATCACAAGTGTGAGGTACTCTAAAGCTCATCCACTTGAGAATGTCATAGGTAACATAAATGATTCAGTTCAAACTAGGTCTCAAGTTCATCAAATAGTTGAACAGGATCATTTAGCCTTTGTCTCTCAAGTGGAGCCTAAAAATGTTGAAGAAGCCTTAAACGAAAATTCATGGATTGATGCTATGCATGAGGAGCTAGGTCAATTTCAAAGAAACAATGTCTGGAGCTTAGTTCCTAAAACCCCCGAAATTTCTGTAATTGGAACACGATGGGTCTTTAGGAATAAACTAAATGAAGAGGGAAAGGTGGTGAGAAACAAGGCTAGACTGGTTGCAAAGGGGTATAATCAGGAATTTGGTGTGGATTTTGAAGAATCTTTTGCACCTGTAGCTAGACTAGAAGCAGTCAGAATCTTGTTAGCTTATGCATGCTCAAACAAGTTCAAACTATATCAAATGGATGTTAAAACTGCTTTCTTAAATGGCTACATCAAAGAGGAAGTTTATGTCTCTCAACCACCTGGCTTTGAACTTCATGACAAACCAAACCATGTATACAAATTGCACAAGGCTCTCTATGGTTTGAAACAGGCACCCCGAGCTTGGTACGACAGGCTAAGCCAATTTCTGGTAAGCAAAAACTACTCACGAGGTAAAGTAGACCAAACTCTCTTTACAAAGAAAGTTCGCACACACATCATTGTTGTTCAAGTGTATGTGGACGACATAATCTTTGGCTCTACTAACCCATCACTTTGTGAAGAATTCTCACATCATATGCACAGTGAATTTGAGATGAGCTTAATGGGGGAGCTTCAATTTTTTCTTGGTCTGCAGGTCAAGCAAATGGAAGATGGCTTCTTCATAAACCAAGAAAAATACGTTAAAGAGCTTCTCAAGAGATTTCAGTTTGAAACTGCAAAACCTGCCTCAACACCGATGAGCACAAGCATTAAGCTAGAAAGTGATGAGAAAGGTAAACCGGTAGATGCTAAACATTTCCGAGGTATGATTGGCTCACTCCTCTATCTTACTGCAAGTAGACCTGACATACAATTCAGTGTTTGCCTCTGTGCTAGATATCAATCTAGTCCAAAGGAAAGCCACCAAATTGCAGTTAAGAGAATATTCAGGTATCTCTCAGGTACACATGACATGGGTCTTTGGTATCCGGCAGGGAGTAGCTTTAACTTAATCTCATATTCTGATGCTGACTATGCTGGATGTAAAATTGACAGGAAGAGCACTAGTGGCTATTGTCAGATGCTTGGTGGTTGCATGGTTTCGTGGGCATCCAAGAAGCAACATTCGGTTGCACTCTCCACTGCAGAGGCAGAATATGTTGCTGCAGGGAGTTGTGCAACACAGGTGTTGTGGATAAAAAGTCAGTTGTGTGACTACGACATTGACCTTGGATGCACACCAATCCTATGTGACAACACTAGTGCAATCAATCTATCCAAGAATCCCATTCAACACTCTAGGACAAAACATATAGAAATTCGTCATCACTTCTTGAGAGATGAGGTTGCAAATAGAAATTTGGAAATTAGCTTCATACCAACAGAACAACAACTAGCTGATATCTTTACAAAACCATTGGCAGAGGATAGGTTCACATCTCTTAGAAGAGAATTAGGCCTATGTAAAATTCAGTGACAAATATCCCCAGTCCTTGATGAATGTCCTTCGTAAGCAACAACTATGGGGTATATCAAATGGTGATTTGTGGAAAAACAAGTTCGGCTTGTTTGGAAACCTTCATTATGCGTGAGAAAACATTCTCCGCCAAGTACCCGTAGTTGGAGCCCATGAAGGGACATCCATGTTGGATAAAGGGGTAAGTCTCATTTCATTAGCCAAACTACTCTAACACAAAAAAAAAAAAAATCTCAATTCCATGAATGTTTTGCTGAATACATGTGTGCTAATCTTGCTTGGATTGAATTGCATTGATCAACTTTGTGTCTTTTCATGAGCACACATTATGGGGGAGCTAGTTCAAAAGTTGGGTGTTATTGTGAAGGAAAACATTTATTCTTGCTGTTCATTAACTCCTTCACATAAAATGATCTTTTCATATTCCCTTCTTTCTCTAGACTGGCCTTCAACAATGATCTGTCGACAGCTCCTTCTTTTCCTGTCGACAGATAGGCATCCACAGACCACAGGTTCTGAACTCTGTGTGCATCTGTCGACAGTCAACCATGCATCTGTCGACAGATCTCACAGGTTTTGTCCTCCCCGCACACCCTTCACTCTGTCTGTGTGTAGCTGTCGACAGACTCACCCTGGCTTGTCGACAGATATCACAGTACTCACAACTAGCTGAACACCCATTTCTCTGTCTGAGTGTACCTGTCGACAAGCTCCCCTTAGCTGTCGACAGACACACTTCTACCTGGCATTCCAAGCCTATTCAATCCAAACCTCTTTGAGCAGGTTTCTTTAAAATGTCTAAGGTGTTTATCTGATGTTAATAACATATTTGATCACATCATGTGCATAAGATATTAAAGCAATTTTCAACAATCTTGTGATTTTTACATAATACTCAAGTTAAGTCTAGGTTCAATCATTCTGGAAACATTTCACCATTTTCAAAAACTTAACACCTAACTCTTCTTCATTATTTACTTATAGGCAAATATGATTCTTTTTTAAAGGTATTATGATCATTGAGCTTAATGTTTACAATTGCTAGATAATCAATCGCTATATTAAACTTGGGTTATTAACACAATACTTGGAGAAAAGCTACCTAAACAATTTTATTCCATTAGATTAAAACTACATAATTTGGAAAAATGCAGAGCAATGATGAGTTCTTGCTGAGTAACCGGGGAGTGGGCATCACAAATGTTTGCCCTCGCGTCAAAAGGCTAATTCGTCAACTCTGTACAACGGTATGATGGACACTTTCACTGAGTAACTGGGGGTACGGGCACGAATAATGTCTACCCTCATGTTCAAAGGCGAGACGTTATCTTGATTACCATTTTCTTTCCATTGCATAAATGAAGGGCAAATGAGGACAATAATGCAATAGTGTGAAGCCTCCACTGAGTGATAATTCCCATGAGTAATTGATGTTTTTGAATGTCTTGGCATGTAGATATTTCCCTCCTTGATCATTTGCACCTCCACTGAAGATTGTGTTGTCCTATACTCTAATTAATAAAAAGAAGAGTAAAAGTGTTTCTTTTTGGATACCCGTAAGTGTTTTCTTCATGCTTCAGCTTCAGGCTAATTCAGTATTATGTTTGAACCATTAAGATATTTGAAGTGGCTTTACATCTTCATGTATATGATAGGTTCTTATATATGTATTCGTCATCTATTCACCTTAGGTAATCTGTTAAAAAACACTGCTCAAGAGGTCCACTTCAAATTCCTTACAAAAATCCAACAAAGTCATATTCTGCAAGCATCTGTCGACAGATACAAATATGTCTGTCGACAGACGCCGGCTGTCCTGTTGGGAAGCTCAACGGACACGCCGTTTGGGGCAGACTTGGTGGGCCATTGCCTTTTAAACTTCCCCCTCCTCCTTTATATAGGCATCTCCGGCCCTTTCCACATCCAACACCACCCCAGCCATCCCTTCCCTCTCTCACATACATCCTCTCCCCTTTCTGGACGGGAAACCCTACCTCCATCTCCCTTCTTCTTCTTCCCACTGTCTCCAGCACTTCTTCCCTTTTCTCCATCCGTGCCTCGTCTTTTCCATGGCACCCAAGGCGAAGAAGTTGGCCTCACGTCGTCGTCCCGCCTCCTCCTCGCCCGGCGAAGGATCCAGGGCTCACGATGAACGTCGGACCAAACACCGGGATGATCGCCTTCCAGAGTTGGTCGTACCTCCCCGTCTCAATCTCAAACGGGTTCACGGTACATTCACAAAGTTTGTTCCTCCACGTTTTGTGGATTTCCACTCCTTGGCCGATCTCTTTCCCAACCTCCAACCCCTGTTTGATACCCAGGGTTGGACAGTCTTTCTCTACGCTCATACGGCATACTCCCCCACTGCCGTAACTGAGTTCTTCAACAATCTCTCCACCTCTGCTCAAGGGTTCTACACCTCTGTGAAGGGCACTCCCTTTCAAATCACTGCTAACCTTCTTAGCACTGCCCTCCAGATTCCGAACATCGGGGCGGATATTCTTGCTCATCATCCAGACGCCTCTGTCTACTATCCCCTTCTTACTCTTCAACCTTATGATACAACAAAGGAGATTGCTAAGCTCAATGCCAACACCTTCCCTCCACTCAACCGCATGATTCACCAAATATTCACCACTTGCATTGCGCCAAAGCATGGCAGTCGTGAACTCGTCACCAATGTTCACAAATCACTGTTTACCTTCTTCCTTCATTGTGAACCAATAAATCTTCCTCTCCTGATGTTTAACTTGATCACCAAGTGTTTCTACCAACCCAGGAGATCCATGCCCTTTGCTTGCCAAATTACTTCTCTTTTGAAGTTTATTGGCATTTCCATTCCAGACAGTGAGTGTGTCTCACTCAACTCCCGCAACAGCTTTGATATCACTGCCGCCTCACGCATGGGCTACAAGCTAGTGGATGGGGTCGTCACCCGGGAACTTAAGGGTAAGGCACCTGCTGCTGCCGAGGATGAAGATTTCATTGGGGCTGACGATCAAGTTGATGATGAAGAAGATGCTGAAGAAGGTGATGAAGACTCCCAGTCAGAGCCACTAGATGCTCCGGGAGATGCTGGTATTGGTGAAGCTGCTCAGCCCTCCATTAGGGATTTGTTAGCCCAGCTACAAGTCCAAATGACACAGGGTTTTGAGAGGCTGCATGAAAGAATGGATACCTTGGACACACGCATTGATAGACTTGCAACTGAGCGTCATGCCCCTCCTCAAGCTCCTGAAGATGATGCTGCTTAGATATACTAGATGTATAGGAGTGGGTCATGTCCTGTACTTTCACTTCAGTCTGAGCAATGTTGTTTCTGTCTTTTGTTATTTCCTTTTCTTTATGTATTTTCACTCCTGTCACACTTTTGTCATGTGAATGCTTCCCTTTCCAATGAATGAAATCACATGTTCTGTGCAAATCTACATATGTGTGTGTTGTCTTTACTTTTGATGTTGTCAAAAGGGGGAGAAGAAACCTCAAGTTCATGAGCATTAATTGAATAATTTTGTCATCATCAAAAAGGGGGAGAATGTTGGGTTCATATTCTGGAAACTAAGTGAATTCACACTCTAAGTGATAAATGAAAGTCAAACAATGTTTTTAATGATGAATGAGTTGAATTGAGGTTTCATACATGTCAATTAAGATGATACAATATTTGGTTATCTATGTCTACATTATACCTAACTATACATGTTTTATCATGCAGGTACAAATGCATATAACCAAGCCTTCTCAAATCATGAGAAAATGATCACAATCACAGAGTATACATGTACCTGTCGACAGACCCAAAGGCATATGTCGACAGATGCCGCAGTTGTGATCAGACTGAAGAATACTGAGAGCACCTGTCGACAGATTCTCAGAGACCTGTCGACAGATGTCGCAGACAGAAATACCAGAGTTCTGTGTTTTGGCAAAACTGTCTCTGCCTGTCGACAGATGGATATCGCCTGTCGACAGATGCCACAGACCAGAGCAACCTGAAGTCTGTCTGTTGCAAATCTGTTGCAATCTGTCGACAGATACTCAGAACCTGTCGACAGATGCAGAGGATCTTCAAATACGGAAACCTTCCTTCATATCCAAGATTGTGTTTTCAAGTCCCACGACTCTCCACATGAAAACACAACTATATAAGCATCCTTTTGAAGAGAATCTCGTACAGAAGCAGCCACAACCAAAAACCCTAAAGCCAAGTCCAAGAGAAAAGAAGTTGCTGCTGCTCTGCTTCAAGTCTGCAGTGCAGAGACCGAAAGATCAGTTGATCCTGCAGTACTGAAGATAGATCGTCGTGGATTCAACCTTCTCCATCAGTCCAGAGCACTCAAGTCGAAGTTTGAACTCCATCCAGGCGTTCTCAGAAGAGTTCCACATTAGGATTTACTCCTACGCTCTGAACTCTTCCTGTTTCATAATTCTCATCAACTGTGTGTGTGTTTGTGTGATTCAAGCGTCTCTTGTGCTTGAGATCACGTGTGTGTGTTGTTCTGATCGTGGGTGCACATCAGAAAACACGTGTGTGTGTGAGTTGTAGTCACTGAACTCGCTCATAAGCAGTTTACTCTGTGTGTGTGTGTGCCGTGGACGTAGGATACACTGTTGTGTACTCCGAACCACGTAAATCTGCGTGTCTCGTGGTTTGATCATTTCTACGATAGATGTTTGATAGACACGTTGCATATTCACACACTAGATAGGTTTCTACATCATCTACACATAGTCTAGATCTTGATACTGTCTTGATAATCTATGCTTTAAGAAAAAGAACGTGATAATAGTTTTTTTAAAGAGACAGTAATCTATTCAACCCCCCTTCTAGATTACCATATTGGGAATTCCGCAACCCTTCACAAGTCCCTTAGGGGCATACCCCGAGGGTGACATACACTGAGAGGGGGAACCACTGCTAGCTACGGGACCACGACTACCGCCCTATCTCCTCCGCCCGATGCGCGCCCTGCCGCTGCTGAGAAGTCTCACCTGGGAAAAAGGAGGGATGAGCTTCACAACAAAAGCTCAGTAGGGACTACCAATCTCCTAATGGCTCTAACAGGTAGTCAAAACTATGTACTTACGTAAATAACAACAGTTTATCTTCTACCTACGAACGGAAGTGCGGAAGCAAAGCTACTGGCTAACAACGGTATGTAGAACACTACGGTCGGAAACTCCGTAAGGCCTGCACGACATGACCACCACACGAGTAGCAACACAGAAAAGGGGGAACCCTGTCTGGACAAGAAACACTGGCTATAGAAAGCACTACCACTAGTCAACCAGTCAGGTGCGTCCACTGACGTCTTATCCTCGACCCAGGTCCAAACCTCCACGTCTCGTCAGAGTGAGGCAAGACACAAAGTACACAATAGTAACCACCGTAGTCTGGCCGGACTACGGTCCCACACCTGGCCTCTCTAGGTGGTTCCGGGGCCGCAAAGAGTGAGGCAGTGAGAAAAGGACTGGCTAGCCTGCACCGAGTAGAACTCCAGCGTTGGTGTCCTAGGCCTAACCAAGAGAGCTCTACAAACAACTAGACGCTGCCATCCTAACCACTGTTTTCCCCTCAACTCCAGAGTCCGTGACTCGAGTATGCTCGTCGCCCCGAACGCTTCCTCTAAGGCGCACGAGGATGGGGGTCCCAGGCAATGGTAACAACCTCTCTCATGGGACAAGCCCTCAGGTGCCGAGCACTGGGCGAACGACTAGTGTAGGACCGTACTAGGGAACTAGCACAGGTGCCACGGGTACAGTAAGAAGCGAAAAGTGATGAAGACTCCACAAAAACATGGAACTTCGCAAGATCTACCTGTCTCTACTGTAGTCGCGATGCATCAGGCTGTCGCGATCTTGTCATGACGCCCTACCCTGTCGCGACACTGTCGCGGTGGCCCAAGCCGTCGTGACCAGGTCGCGACGCTCAAGAGCGTCGTGATGGTGTCGCGGCAGCCATACCGGTCGCGACATCATCGCGACCTCTCGACAGGTTGCGTCTTCAGCCATGGGGGGTTCCGGAGCAGTCCTCCCGGAGACCACCCCAATTACACGATACAAGCATTCCACAGGGGGAGGGGAGCATGCTCAACATGTAGGAAAGCCCTTAAACCATGCAAACCACCCTTAAAACCCCACAAACATGGATTTACAAGAATCTACGCTCGATGGAAACCTCACTCAACCACGAGCATGGTTCTCACACTCCCATACCCCAAACCACGAGGAAAACACCATCTCAAGGGGGAGGGGAGCATGCTAGGGCGAGAGGATCAAGGGTCCCTGTTGCCCAGTTAGCAAGCCCAGAGGGGGGGTGAATAGGATTCTTAAAATTTTGATCACTTTAAAACCTGTCCAGAAAAACAATCACACAACACACTTCGATGACTGTTAGTGTTAGTAAAAAGAGGATAGCAAACACAAGGCAATCAAACACACGACACACAGAATTTATTCTGGTTCGGACCTCCTCTCCACAGGAGTCCTACGTCCAGTCCCTGAGCAACAACTCAGGATTTCACTACCCAATGGTACAGTCCCCCTCAAGGACACTTACACACTCAGCCGCAGCTGGTCTTCTCTTCACAACCCGAAGAGGAATTACAACACCCTGGATCCCACCAGGTCTTCCTTCTACACGAAGGGAAACAAACACCCTAGAACCCACCAGGTCTTCCTTCAACACGAAGGGAAAGAACACAAGAATGTATTCAAGGGAGGATACGCCCCTAGATCAAGCTTAAGGACCAACGCTCGATCTGAAGCAACGACTGAGAGGGAGAGTTCTACGATGAGGAACACTCTCAGTTTACAGAAGCTCTCAAGACTAACACAATGAATGCATAGAGCTATGAGCTAGACAAACAACGGAGTAAGGCTTTTTGCTCTTTCAAATGCTTGCTGGATGCTTGTAAAAGATTATCGTAAGTGTTGTGTGTTTATGGAGCTTCAGTCTTCTATATATGACTTCCATTTGAAATTTGAACGTTAAAGTGTCCGTTATCTCTAAGCTTTTGTTTACGTTAGACTGCATGTCACTGTAGAGCTTCTTGTTCAACAGTCTTTAGCTTTCCATGCACACAACAAGAGAGGATCTTCTTTGATGTCTATTATCTTCCATATTGTCAAACGTTGTATTGAGGTGCACTGTCAGAGACCTGCACGCATTAAATGCCAAAACAATAGACAGCTAAGCTGTCTCTTGTTGTCATTCAACGTTAGAATGATTTTATATCAAAATAGAAGTTCAATTCTGTTCTTCTAAATGGATGTTTACAGTATAAGCATGGAAATAGAAGATATCATTTGCATGCAGTGCAGTGATATGATCAGTCATAATAAATGCATGGATGTGAGACAAAAGCAAGGGAAGACATTGACTTTTCAAACTATCTGAGAATAGGTTTGAATATCAAGTCGATATAGACAATGAAATCGATACGAGCATAACTTATGAAACCAATGTGTGGATGAGTCATTGTTCATGTGAATCATTATACATTCATAAGCAATTCGATGTACACACAAATCGTTATGCATTAATAACCAAATTGTTATGATACTATCAGCAAATCGTTATGAGCAAATCATTTGTTCACTTATTGAGTCGATATAGTGAACAAATCGTTGTTTAATGTATCGAATCATTATTGCGACCAAGTCGTTGTGTAACTTAATGAATCCTTACAGTGACTGAGTCGTTGTGTAACTTATCGAATCGTTATGAAACTTAACGAGTCATTGTGAAACTGAAATCATTGTGAGAGCAAATTATTGTTCTCACTTATCAAATCGATGCGATGACCAAATCGTAATAAACCAAGTCGTTGTGAGAGCAAATCGTTGTTCTCACTTATCAAATCGATGCGACGACCAAATCGTTATGAACCAAGTCGTTGTGAGAGCAAATCGTTGTTCTCACTTATCAAATCGATGCGACGATCAAATCGTTATGAACCAAGTCGTTGTGATCTCTTAGCGAATCGTTATGAGAGACAAATCGTTGCGATCTCTTAGCGAATCGTTATAAGATAGACTTCAATAGAATAGCGATGACTTATGAAATCGTTATGGAACCAAAATCGATGTGAATGAGGAAATCGTTATGATTCTAAAGAAATCGTTATAACAACTAGAGAGTCGATGTGTACTTAGAAAATTATATGCTTTGAACTGTAAATGCTGGTATGAAGAATACTTACCAGTTTAGCTTGTTTTTCTTTGTTAGATTTTCTGTGCTCAAATCCTATAGAAGATATGTTAGAAATGCACATTGCCTTAGTTTCGTTAATCACCAAAATAGATATTTAATTCATTTAAATTATATGGAAAAAATCTGATCATCAATCTCCTCCTTTTTGGTGATGACAAAACATAGCAACAATAAAAGATGTTCTAAAATAAATCTAAATAAATTGCGAAATAAAATATAAGAGATGTATTTCAGAAATACTATATTTCTCCCCCTTTTTGTCATTAAGCAAAAGGAATCATTCGGAGACAAAGAAGAGAGATAAAAGAGAGATAAGAGCAAAGAACTTTTCTATTTATGTTGAGGGGTTACATGAAGGTAGAAAGCAGGAGATAGAAGGGAGGCATGCCGCTGAATAATGCACAAAGCCTTGCATTCCTACTCTTCAAAATAGGTTTGGAAAACCCCAAAAGCAATATAGTAAGATGACCCCATGTCTGGAAGCATCCTCTTGATGTGAAGTTGGCGCTGATCTTCTAGAAAATTAGCATATTCATCTTTGCCAAGAGATTCTTTGAAGGAGAAGAAAGATCCAAAGCTAGCAAACTGAAGAAATTGGTTGATCTTGACAGGGTAGTGGATCTGATGCTGCAGAAGATCTTTCTTCAAGGCCAAAAATAGCTTGTACCACTCGACCCACTGAAGGTAAGGGTCCCGAACTAAATTGATAGAGTTCATGTCCAAAAAGGCTTTAGCTGTAAGAGTAGGTTTCCCTTCTTTGAACAAGGAGGTTGATTGATTCCAGCTGAAGGGCAGACTGATTATAGTGCTTTTCCCAGTCAGTAGGAGAAAGCCTTTCACATTTAGATAGCAAAGGCGCAAGAACTTCAGAGGAAATATGACCTAGATGAAATTCTCTGAAGATGAATCTTGGGAAGGAGGGGAGACGACCCTGCTGAGCTGAGATCCTACCCATGACATGAGCAAATCTATCAAAAATTACAGGACCAACTGAGGAGTCCATGACCAAGGAGTGCAGCTTAGGGAGAAACACAGTGTCTGGAATTTGCAAGGTAGCGAAATCCACTTTGAAGGAGCAATTTACTAGATTTTCAACTTTCAACAAAGCAATGGCTCCCTGGAATTGACCCAATTGCAGTTCAGGTAGCTTGTGAAGATACCAATAGTCATTGAAGAGCTGGAAGTACCTGATGAGCTTAACTTCCTTTTGAATAAAGGGTGCCCAGGTAGACTGATGATGGATGACAAACCACTCAGAGAGAGTGAGTGGATGATCCCGGGGTGGAAACCATTCGGACTTCATAAGAAGAAACTTCCTGTAGAAAGCCTTATGCCCTTTAGCCCACTGATCTTCAGTCTTGCATTCAGCCATTTGGATGATTTTGGATTGATCGGCTTTTGAGAAGTGATTAGAAGGACAACATTGAGATGATCGGTGAGGTTGAGAAAAGGAACACCAAAAAGGGTGGCAAAGATGCATTTTTGGAGATATTCACACTAGATTGGTTTTCTCCAATTTTCAACTGTGAGGGAAAACCAAAGAGGAGGAAATTTAGGTTTGGTGGGAAGAGCAAGAGTGTTAGAGAGTTTCCTCTTTTTAGAGACAGGACTAGAAGAGTCAGTCCTGTGGACATGAGAGGCAACTGCCAGAACTGAACGAATGGTGGTAATTTCCAACTCATCCTCAAATTTATTGAGAAAGGGACCTTCTAGTTGTGTACCTTCAGGTATAAAGGTGACAAAGGAAGGAGGAGTAGGAGGATGGAGAAATGATTGATGGGTAGAAGGAGGTGTGATGGACGGTCCATCTAAAGGAGGACCAGAGGAAGAAGAGGCTCCAGCTGATGATGAGAATGGAGGGTCTTCAAGAATAGGAGGAGGTGGTGGAATTGATGTAGAAATGGCAGGAGACGAGGAAGGTTCAGAGGGAAAAGGTGTTGGAGATGAGATGGTTCTAGGTACAGGTTGTTTGAAGGTAGGTGGAGCTGGAGGTGCTGTGGAGGAGGATGGTGGTGAGGAAGGAGCTGGTGTCTGAATGGGAGAAGGAGCTAAGGGCTCAGGAGCTATAGCTTCTTCTTCTATCCTAACATGATCAGCTTCAGTAATGTCACGTCCCGAGAATTACGCAGCGGATATTAGTTCGAACAATTCGAGTCGATATTCCGAGACGTGAACAGTCGGCAAATAAGCCTCTAGCTAGCACGCACTAAATGTGTATCAACACCACATCACAATAGGGCCCAAATGTTGAACTCAATATAAATTGTATTCAATTGTATTAAAAATGAAAACTATTACAGGACTAAGACTTAATAAAAGTGAAAGTACATAACACCTCACTTCCTACTACATTGTTCTAACACTCAAAATAACTAACTATAGATAGACTCATAATTGGAACGCTCTTCACTCGGACGCATTCCCATCCTCGACTTGCTCTTCCTCTTGAACTTCATAGTCACCTAGATTGGGTAAAAGGTAGGGGATGAGCAAACTAGCCCAGTAGGATTTATATCTCAATGTGCGGGCAATGATATAAGTGATTAGCAATTTAGGACTAGGTAAGCACGATGAATGTCATGATATGCATGTACAATAAAACTCATTAAAACATGTTGCATGATATGAGCTAGAGAGAGAGTGATCGTGATAGAGCAAGATCTAGAACAATATAACGAGTTGGAACTAGCAATAGATCACTTTGTACAAGCACGCAAGATTTCAATTGATGTCAATAGTTTTCAAGAAAACAAGATATCACTAGCTGCAATAAATGCAGGATGGCTATATCACACAAGAAAGCAAGCAAGAACGCACGAGCACGATCATGTAACACTAATCAGGCATGTAGACTCTAATGTACACCAAGGAAAGATCCACCAAGAATGCACACTAGGACACATGTATGTGGTTATTGTATCTATCATTCAACAAGCAAGAAAGTACTCCCAGCGTAGATGCAACGTCAGTAATCATTATACCCCATGGTTAACAGTATATCTATGACTCGCCGTCATTGGGGCTAGATTGGAGCCCTTGGACACACGCCGTGCCCTGTCAGCATCTCATGTAAAATTTTAAATGTAGATATCCACAGTCATTAATAATGGCCAATGAGAGTTTCAAGATGTAGCATGTGTAACGTCATGTTCATGATGATGATGGGAACAAGTAATAAGTAATTGAACATGATTTCATGATAACAATGGTCAAGAGATAAATTTGACAGCATAGCGGTATGATTTATACTTTGGTTCAATGTTTACATTAATGGCTTTAGTCTAGATTGTAAATCACACTCACGAGAACAAGATGAGAAAGGAAGTGCACGCTATCTCCAGGGAACTTTAATGGTACAACCAACTCGTCGGCCATGTGGGAATTCATGGTCAGAGGAGATTTACGGAGGCCTTGCAGAAAAGGTCACTAGTCTACCGATTCGGAATGACCGGTAGAGAGTTTCCAAATTCTCAAGAAAAGGCTGCCTAGACGTGTAAGTGTGTAGGGATGTACGCGTGTCTCAATTCACAAAGCATCGGTCTCAACTCACGGAAAGCACTTAAAATGATGGCATGACATGAAACTGTGCACTTTAACAAATCATGGTTTGCAAGATTTTTATGGCAACAAAATTATCATTTTAGTCAAGCTAGAATAGTAAGAAGAGTAAATCATAAGTTGCATGAATGATCACGTCATTAGGAGAGCAATTAGAATATCATTCATATAATTATAGATTTTAAATGTGTTAATCACTTTTAAGCCATTAAAAGACATCATGTAATGCTCAGACACAAGATATTCAATTTACACACTAGAAACCATGTTAAACTGACCTCGGGTTAGCATGATAATACCTTGTAGAACCTTTCTATAATAGTTCAAAACTCACACATATGAAGAGTGGCGTAAAACGACAGAAACCGAAACATATGCCTTTTAGGAAGTAGATGTAGTCCCAACCCTTCCACTTATAGAGTCATAACTCACTAATTTAAAATGCACATCTGACACATGAATATACCACATTGAAGCCCTTTGAATAAGAAATCCAACCAAAAAAACGGCGCGTCAATCCGAGATCTATAGAAACAGTTACAGCCATTTAAGCGAACACTGCGCAGAGGCCAGGTCGGGACACGAAACCAGTCACGTTCTGAACGCGACAGGACGATACGTCGCCTTCTGGAGAGAGGTTTTGGGTTGCCAAATACACCCAGTTCGACTCATACTTGGACTGGGTTGATATAGGGAACTTATACGGCTTATAACTCCTAATCTAGTGCTTTTGGGGTAAAACTTTCAACATGAAAATTGTCAAGAACATCTAGTAGAAGAACTTGGATGTTGGTGGTTTGATCTAATAAGATCTCGAATCTCATGAAAAAAATATGAAGTACGAAAAAGGAAGTGCAACCCGAAAACACAATTTCCTGTAGCGGCTTTCTTATGACGCTTATAACTCTCTAATTAATGACGTTTAGACAAAAGTCTCAACATAAAAGTTGTAGGGAACATGAAATAGGTGTGAACTTTGATTGTTAAATAATTTTAAACGACCTCAAGATGTATGATAAATCGACTTGAACAGGAAAGGACCCTGACAGGCGCGACTTTGGCAAAATGCCTATAACTCATGATGTACTAAATGGAAAATGATGAAATTAGTGGGAAATGAAAGTTAACTTGATGCTCTACACATTGGTATAGGATATGTTAAGGTTTGGCCCGAGAAAACCTACCTTCTGTGCTGAAGAAGTCTCGTTTTTCCAGAAAACCCGAGTTCAGACCACTTGGAGGAGAACGGCTACTGCTCCGTGTATACTGCATTGAATTTGGGAATTCCACTTGGGTTAGAACGTAGACTTGACCCTCTTTCCAGGGGTATAAGCCTTGCAAGGTATGGTTTAGGTTTGACCTACCTTTGGTCGACTTCAAGATGACTGTCTGTGCAGGTCGCAGCAGATGCAACGAGGAAGAAGATGAGCTTCTTGTGGTGATTCCACAGCTCCTCAGCCACCAAGAGCTCTTCCACACGACCCCAGCAAGTTCTAAACTCGTCCCTAGGGTTTGGGTGAAGAGTATTTAAGCAACCAAGGTGTTTAGGAGTCCTATTGTAACTAGGAAAGCCAAGTTGCGGTTTTGACATATTAGTTTCCTCTTTTTGAGGATTTCTTCCTCCCTTTGAGTGTGTGAGGATTTAGGAAACCTCCCACTATAGTTAGGCATGAATTTGGGTTGCCAAGAATGCATGATTGCATCCCAATTCAACTCAAATTGCCTCTTTCTAATTTCAGCCTATTTAGAGTTACAAATTTCCATGTATTTTCTAGCTTTATTTGATCTTTGGGCCATGTGTGGTCCATTGGGCCAATTATGATATCAGGTCATTAACATATAATATTAGAAGTCTCTTTAACATTTTTATTTAATTTATGGTTGTCGTATTTCTGGGTTAACGGTTTTTCGACTTGTTTCCTAATTTCGATAATCAGTCACAATAACTCTTAAACATAGTCCAAATGATTTTTATTGACCCAAATTTCTTTATGGGTCATTAGAAAATATTAGTTAAAGTCTATATATGATTTTTATTTAATTTTCTGACTCATCCAAGTACGTGTGATAATGATTTTCTGACTTATTTATGAATTATGATAATAAGTCTCAAAACGCTTTAAACTTGGATAATCCAATTTTTTGTTGCACAAATTTCTTTGCGAAAAACTTAGGAATAATGTGTGGGGTTGATTTATAATTTTTATGGAATTTTTCTGTGTGTTCCTACACGTACGATAGTGGTACGTATGTTTAAATACTCCGATATTATGGAAATTATTTATTTCCATTTATTTTGAATTTTTATGTAGTTAAAATTTTCGGGGTGCTACACCCTCCCCCACTTAAGAGAATTTGGTCCCCAAATTCATTGATCATTAATTGGATTTTGAAAGTTATGATCCTTGAGGTCGTTTCGGATTTAATTCCTCTAGCTTGTTTCAACATCGTGGATGCTAGTCCAACCTTTACACCTATGGCCACCCGTACTATTCATTTGGTTCCTTCCACTCCTGTTTTCTTTCACAGTTGACATAACTCCATCTTAATCCTCCGGATGAACTATGATATAATTACTAGATTATTCCTAATCTCTCCTTAATGATCTCCCCCACTTAGAAATGTACTAATAAGAAAACATTATAAGATCAGTCTAAGGGGTTTAACAATCATACCTCCTTCCGGGAGCTCCGCTTGCATTATTGCATTCACGCATCCTGGACGCTTTACCCCTCCTTGGTTCCTTCCAGCTTGGTCTTTTAGCATGGGACAGTTCGGTATACGATGTTCATGACTCCCACATCGCAAGCAAGCCCCGGCCTTCTTCCAGCACTTGTCCGCTTGGTGCCCAGGCTTATTGCAAAATTTACAATACTCCACTGTCATTGTTTCTTCTACTTTGATCTTTTTTTCCATGCCATAGTCCTTCCCAGTGGTTGGCCTTTTGTTGTTGTTATTGTTGTTATTGGGGAAAGTTCTAGTTGTATCGACTGCTCCCCTTTTTGTAAAGGTCGGCTTTGAGATGTCCTTCCCCCTCATGCCTTCCACCTTAGCCATAGTATCTTCTACCAGTTGAGCTCTTTCGACCATCTCAGTGTAGGTTCGGATGTTGTGTGGTCCGAGCTTTTCAATGAATATGGGTCTGAGCCCGTCTATGAAACGGTTAGCCTTTAATCTTTCTGTTCCCACCAAGTGTGGGGCATACACAGCAAGTCGTGCGAACTGAGCCTCATACTCAGCCACAGACATCCCTTTCTGTTTTAGTGCGGCAAACTCTGCTGCCTTCTTCTCCTTGACTCTCTCAGAGAAATACTTTCCTCGGAATATCTCCAGGAATCCGGCCCACTCCAGTTCAGCTACATTTGGCAGGTGGGCCAAAGTGGCCTTCCACCATGCTCGAGCATCTTTAGTAAGTTGGAAAGTGGCCAATACCACTTTCTCTCTATTGGTGCATTGCATTACTTAGAAAATCCTTTCTATTTCCTCTTGCCAATTCTCTGCCTCATCTAGGTCAGGGGACCCAGAGAAACGAGGAGGGTTCAAACTCCTAAAATTCCGGTGCAGATCATTGGCTCCATTCCTTGCAACTGCACCCTGATTTCCAGCCTGAACTACATTTTGCAGGGCCTGAGTAAGTCCAGCCACACTGTCTTGCATAGCTTGCCACTGGTTGCGAGCCATTGCAGTTGAGTGAGAGTGTTATGAGGGTTTCTGAGAAAAGTATGGAAACCAATTAATGTCTCTAGATACATTATAAGAGTCAATGGGTAGGAGGGTTTAATTCTTTCTAACATATTCCCAGTCTCTACCCATTCTCACCAGGAACTGTATTTAATTTTTCATGACCTAGGTTCCATAGGTATCTCCTATTCCTGAGACATATCCTATTTGGTATTCCTAGGCTCTGATACCACTAAATTGTCACGTCCCGAGAATTACGCAGCGGATATTAGTTCGAATAATTCGAGTCGATATTTCGAGACGTGGACAGTCGGAAAATAAGCCTCTAGCTAGCACGCACTAAATGTGTATCAACACCACATCACAATAGGGCCCAAATGTTGAACTCAATATAAATTGTATTCAATTGTATAAAAGCGAAAGTACATAATACCTCACTTCCTACTACATTGTTCTAACACTCAAAATAACTAACTATAGATAAACTCATAATTGGAACGCTCTTCCCTCGAACGCATTCCCATCCTCGACTTGCTCTTCCTCTTGAACTTCATAGTCACCTAGATTGGGTAAAAGGTAGGGGATGAGCAAACTAGCCCAGTAGGATTTATATCTCAATGTGTCGGCAATGATATAAGTGATTAGCAATTTAGGACTAGGTAAGCACAATGAATGTCATGATATGCATGTACGAATAAAACTCATTAAAACATGTTGCATGATATGAGCTAGAGAGAGAGTGATCGTGATAGAGCAAGATCTAGAACAATATAACGAGTTGGAACTAGCAATAGATCACTTTGTACAAGCACGCAAGATTTCAATTGATGTCAATAGTTTTCAAGAAAACAAGATATCACTAGTTGCAATAAATGTAGGATGGCCATATCACGCAAGAAAGCAAGCAAGAACGGACGAGCACGATCATGTAACACTAATCAGGCATGTAGACTCTAATGTACACCAAGGAAAGATCCACCAAGAATGCACACTAGGACACATGTATGTGGTTATTGTATCTATCATTCAACAAGCAAGAAAGTACTCCCAGCGCAGATGCAACGCCAGTAATCATTATACCCCATGGTTAACAGTATATCTATGACTCGCCGTCATTGGGGCTAGATTGGAGCCCTTGGACACACGCCGTGCCCTGTCAGCATCTCATGTAAAATTTTAAATGTAGATATCCACAGTCATTAATAATGGCCAATGAGAGTTTCAAGATGTAGCATGTGTAACGTCATGTTCATGATGATGATGGGAACAAGTAATAAGTAATTGAACATAATTTCATGATAACAATGGTCAAGAGATAAATTTGACAGCATAACGGTATGATTTATACTTTGGTTCAATGTTTACATTAATGGCTTTAGTCTAGATTGTAAATCACACTCACGAGAACAAGATGAGAAAGGAAGTGCACGCTATCTCCAGGGAACTTCAATGGTACAACCAACTCGTCGGCCATGTGAGAATCCATGGTCAGAGGAGATTTACGGAGGCATTGGAGAAAAGTTCATTAGTCTACCGATTCGGAATGATCGGTAGAGAGTTCCAAATTCCCAAGAAAAGGCTGCCTAGACGTGTAAGTGTGTAGGGATGTACGCGTGTCTCAATTCACAAAGCATCGGTCTCAACTCACGGAAAGCACTTAAAATGATGGCATGACATGAAACTATGCACTTTAACAAATCATGGTTTGCAAGATTTTTATGGCAACAAAATTATCATTTTAGTCAAGCTAGAATAGTAAGAAGAGTAAATCATAAGTTGCATGAATGATCACGTCATTAGGAGAGCAATTAGAATATCATTCATGTAATTATAGATTTTAAATGTGTTAATCACTTTTAAGCCATTAAAAGACATCATGTAATGCTCAGACACAAGATATGCAATTTACACACTAGAAACCATGTTAAACTGACCTTGGGTTAGCATGATAATACCTTGTAGAACCTTTCCATAATAGTTCAAAACTCACACATATGAAGAGTGGCGTAAAACGACAGAAACCGGAACATATGCCTTTTAGGAAGCAGATGCAGTCCCAAACCTTCCACTTCTAGAGTCATAACTCACTAATTTCAAATGCAAATCCGACACATGAATATACCACATTGAACCCCTTTGAATAAGGAATCCAACAAAAAAAACGGTGCTTCAATCCTGGGTCTATAGAAAACGTTACAGCCATTTAAGCGAACACTGCGCAGAGGCCAGGTCACGACACGAAACCAGTCACGTTCTGAACACGACAGGACGATACGTCGCCTTCTGGAGAGAGATTTTGGGTTGCCAAATACACCCAGTTCAACTCATACTTGGACTGGGTTGATATAGGGAACTTATACAGCTTATAACTCCTAATCTAGTGCTTTTGGGAAAAAACTTTCAACATGAAAATTGTTAAGAACATCTAGTGGAAGAACTTGGATGTTGTTGGTTTGATCTAATTCGATCTCGAATCTCATGAAAAAATATGAAGAACGAAAAAGGAAGTGCAACCCGAAAACGTAATTTCCTGTAGCGGCTTTCTTACGACGCTTATAACTCTCTAACTAATGACGTTTAGACAAAAGTCGCAACATAAAAGTTGTAGGGAACATGAAATAGGTGTGAACTTTGATTTTTAAATAATTTTAAACAACCTCAAGATGTATGATAAATCGACTTGAACAGGAAAGGACCCTGACAGGCGCGACTTTGGCAAAACGCCTATAACTCATGATGTACTAAATGGAAAATGATGAAATCAGTGGGAAATGAAAGTTAACTTGATGCTCTACACATTGGTATAGAATATGTTAAGGTTTGGCCTGAGAAAACTTACCTTCTGGGTTGAAGAAGTCTTGTTTTTCCAGAAAACCCGAGTTCAGACCACTTGGAGGAGAACGGTTACTGCTCCGTGTATACTGCATGGAATTTGGGCATTCCACTTGGGTTAGAACGTAGACTTGACCCTCTTTCCAGGGGTATAATCCTTGCAAGGTTTGGTTTAGGTTTGACCTACCTTTGGTCGACTTCAAGATGACTGTCTGTGCAGGTCGCAACAGACGCAACGAGGAATAAGATGAGCTTCTTGTGGTCGTTCCACAGCTCCTCAGCCACCAAGAGCTCTTCCACAGGACCCCAGCAAGTTCTAAACTCGTCCCTAGGGTTTGGGTGAAGAGTATTTAAGCAACCAAGGTGTTTAGGAGTCCTATTGTAACTAGGAAAGCCAAGTTGCGGTTTTGACATGTTAGTTTCCTATTTTTGAGGATTTCTTCCTCCCTTTGAGTGTGTGAGGATTTAGGAAACCTCCCACTATAGTTAGGCACGAATTTGGGTTGCCAAAAATGCATGATTGCATCTCAATTCAACTCAAATTGCCTCTTTCTAATTTCAGCCTATTTAGAGTTACGAATTTCCATGCATTTTCTAGCTTTATTTGATTTTTGGGCCATGTGTGGTCCATTGGACCAATTATGATATCAGGTCATTAACATATAATATTAGAAGTCTCTTTAACATTTTTGTTTAATTTATGGTTGCGTCGTATTTCCGGGTTAACGGTTTTCCGACTTGTTTCCTAATTTGGATAATCAGTAACAATAACTCTTAAACCTAGTCCAAATGATTTTTATTGACCCAAATTTCTTAATGGGTCATTAGAAAATATTATTTGAAGTCCATATATGATTTTTATTTAATTTTCTGACTCATCCAAGTACGTGTGATAATGAGTTTCCGACTTATTTATGAATTATGATAATAAGTCTCAAAATGCTTTAAACTTGGCTAATCCAATTTTTCGTTGCACAAATTTCTTTGAGAAAAACTTAGGAATAATGTGTGGGGTTGATTTATAATTTTTATGGAATTTTTATGTGTGTTCCAGCACGTACGATAGTGGTACGTATGTTTAAATACTCCGATATTATGGAAATTATTTATTTCCATTTATTTTGAATTTTTATGTAGTTAAAATTTTCGGGGTGCTACAAGTAACCATTGGCCCGGTTGGCCATGACAGATCCTCAGCTGGCCCTATTGGCCCAGATTCTACAGCTGCCACCTGATCAACAACTACTGGCCCTGATGGCCCAACCACATTCTCAGATGGCCTTGATGGCCCTACCACATTCTTAGATGGCCCAGATGGCCCTGCTAGCTTCTCTGGAGGTGGCCCTGATGGCCTATAAGGAGTATGAGGGGCAGAAATTTCAGTCACAAGCTTTTTTATACTGCCAAACTCACTTCTCATCCATCTGAAAACTTGATTGACTATTCCAAAATCATTTTTCAAAGACTGGATCTCAGAGGTTAAGGCTCCAATCTCCTTGGCTGTTGAACTTCAGCTAAGAAAGATTGACTGGATATCCGATTGCATTGAGCATAGAATTTTGCCTTGCTCATCCAGTCTTTTGATAACAGGCTTCATATTTATCTTCAGCTTCTTCTTCTTCTGATGTGGCCGCCAGGTAAGGAGAGGAGTTTTTTGAGCCACTTCTTTTCCCTTGACTTCTCTTGCCCTTTCAACGGGCTCCACAGAGTCATCACTGTTATCTGAGGCACTTTCCACAATGCCTTCTCTGAACTCATCAACATTGGGGACATTGGTTGTGTGCTCCCCCTGAGAGGCTGCTTGTTCTTCAACAACTTGCTCTTCTTGAATAGGAGTGGTTACTCCTTCTACATTTTCGCTCACAATCTCCTGCTCCCCCTGAATGGGAGCATCCTCCATCACCACATCTGCAGTGTGGCTTGATTCCATAACTTCTTCAAGAGCAGCCTCTGGCACACTTTGAGTGCTTGGAATGGAGTCTAGCACTCTTCTGAGGACTGACCCTACCATAGAAGTTGGAGGGGCAATCACTTGCGATTTCTCAACAGGTTCAAGGTGCTCAGGAGGAATATCCTCTATTTTGCTACCTGCTGCTTCTTCTGTTGGTGTTGCTGCTGGTGCTTCTGCCCTGGTATCTATTTGCTCAATTGCCTCTTCCTGAACTGCTGTGGCTGCTACTGCTTACTGGATCTCTTAGGCTTCGCCGATGATGGCTTCACCTTCAGCCACTGAAGTCTTGGTCCATATACCATTAACCAGAGAAAATCCGCTCTTCTTCAAATTTCTACTGCAGATTGCCTGCCCCATCTTCTCTAGCACTGCTCTAGATAAATTTATACCACAATGTTGAAAAACCTTGGTGAGTAGGTGAGCATATGGAAGGGACACATTTAATTTATTCTTTTTGTCCCAAATCTGAGCAGACGCAAACTTCATCCTTTCCAGAATAACTTCTACCATGTTTATTTCTTGGTTCTAGATGGTCCAGAACATCATATCTGAATCTGCCTTGGTACAAGTTGAGAAAGTGGCCCTTCTGGGGACCAGAATCTGACAAACCATAAAGTGCAAGAGGCGGTTGAAGGCGTTCATCTGGTTGATATCCAACTTCCCATCCTTAAGCTTAAACTCAGGACCAATAATCCCTAATCCTTTAGCCTGGGTGTCCACAGTGTGAACCCACTGTGACCGGTGGTGCAAATTCCAAATAGAGACTCCAAAAGAGTATATGAGATTCTAATTTGGGTTCCTTTGACAGATGATGTCAAGGACCCGTCTTCCTTAGTCTTCAGGCACACATAGAAAGCTTTGACGAGATCTGTGTAACTCACCTCTGATAGAGTTGCTATCTTTGACCACTTCATCTTTTCCATTGCTGCAACTACACTGCCCATCCCATTTTTCTACAAGTCTACAACATCTACAGCCTTATTTACACACAGCTTCATCTTCACTGAGGTAAATCTTTCTTGCTGCTATAGTGAGAAACTCAGCTCCGTAGCCCCAGACGCTGCCGGAAACACCAGAAGAGGCCATGGAATAGAATGGGGAAAGTTTCTAGATGATTGGAAGGAGAGGTGAAGTAGAAACCCTCAAGAAATTTCTCGCGGGAAGGAGTTGGAAACTTGAAATCACAGAGAGTCGATGTCGGAGTCGATAGGGTATCGCCTCAGGCAGATGGAGGGAGATGAAGGTGGTATGTGAATCATTGCCACACAGATTTCAGGATATAAAAATTAAGGATAAAGTGACTTTTCGAAATCTGAGGCGCCATAAAGGCAGAAAACGACAAACTGACTAGTTTGAGAGAGATAAAATCTTATAAAATAGCGAACCGTCAAGGATATTAACAACTAGGCAATATTTGGAATTTTGCTTAACTTCAAAAAAAATTGATATTCTAAAAATTAATATTTCAATTTTCATATAGATAAATCTTTCACAATTTACACATGCCTAGTTCCCTTCTAAGAGATGTAAATATCTCTTCAGGTAAGGTCTTTGTGAAGATATCCGCTAACTGATTATAAGTATCAATGAAAGAAATATCTATGTTACCATTTGCTACATGATCACGAATGAAATGATATCTAACCTCAATGTGTTTAGTTCTTGAGTGTTGTACTGGATTTTTGGTTAGATTTATTGCACTTGTGTTGTCGCACAATAGTGGAATTGTCTTGATCCGGAGTCCATAATCCTTAAGTTGTTGCTTAATCCACAAGAGTTGTGCACAGCAACTTCCAGCAGCCACGTACTCAGCTTCAGCTATAGACAGTGCCACTGAATTTTGTTTCTTTGAAGACCACGAGATCAGACAACATGTAAGAAATTGACAACATCCACTGGTGCTTTTCCTATCTACCTTGCATCTAGCGTAGTCAGCATCAGAATAACCTACTAAGTTGATTTCACATGACTTTGGATACCATAAACCTAAATCATGGGTTTTTTCTAAATATCTAAAAATTCTTTTGACACTAATTAAATGGGATTCTTTAGGGTCTGCCTGATGCCTAGCACACATACAAACACTAAATAAAATATCATGTCTACTTGCTGTTAAATAAAGCAAGGTGCCTATCCTCTGTAAAGCTTCTGATCTATTCTCTTACCATCTTTATCACTATCTAATCTTGTTGATGTACTCATTGGTGTAGACAGTGGCTTGACATTTTCAAAACCGAATTTCTTTAGCAGCTCTTTTGTGTATTTGGCTTGACAAATATGTGAGCCTTCTTTTCCTTGTTTGATTTGCAATTCGAGGAAGTAGTTAAGCTCCCCCATCATGCTCATTTCAAATTCTCCTTGCATTAGCTTCTCAAAATACTTGCAAAGAGATTCATCAGTAGATCCAAATATTATATCATCAACATATATTTGAACAAGTAACACATTTTTAAGTTTGGACATAATGAATAATGTGCTATCTACTTTTCCTCTAATTAAACCATGATCTAATAGAAATGCACTTAATCATTCATACCATGCTCTAGGTGCTTGTTTTAAACCATATAAAACTTTATGCAATCTAAATACATGATTCGGAAAATCCATGTCATCAAAACCAGGCGGTTGTTGCACATACACTTCTTCTTTTATAAAACCATTTAAAAATGTTGATTTCACATCCATTTGAAAGAGTGTTAAATTTAATGTAGATGCATAAGCAAGTAAAATTCTAACAACCTCAAGTCTAGCTACTGGTGCATAGGTTTTATCGAAATTTATGCCTTCCTCTTGAGAATAGCCTTGAGCTACTAGTCTGGCCTTGTTTCTTATGATCACACCAGCTTCATCCAATTTGTTCTGGAACACCCACTTGGTGCCAATCACTAGATGATCTAATGGTCTAAGAACAAGTGACCATACATGGCTTCTCTTGAACTGATTCAGTTCTTCTTGCATGGATAAAATCCATGATTCATCAGTAAGAACATCATTGACTGTCTTAGGCTCTATTTGTGAAACAAAAGCTAGATAGTCACAAGGAATTACATTACCTCTGGTTCTTACCCCAATTGACAGATCACCAATGATGTTGTCTAGAGGGTGATCTTTCTTATACCTCCATTCTTTTGGAAGATTATCATGAGATTTGTCCTTTTGTTGCAGGTCTTCCAAAGGTGGATTTTCCTTGTCCTCAATGGATGTATCCTTCAATTTCTTAGACAAATTTTCTGCATCATCAACGTCACTATCTTCTTCCTCTTTCAAGGAAGGGTTAGTTTCATCAAAAATAATGTGCACTAATTGTTCAATTAACAAGGTACGCTTATTAAATACTCTAAATCCTTTAGGTTTAGAGGCATACCCCATGAAGATACCTTCATCTGATTTAGCATCTAACTTACTGAGGTCTCTCTTGTCGTTATTGTGGATGAAACATGGACATCCAAATGTCCTGAAATGACTGATCTTCGACTTCTTTTATTTGTATAGCTCATATGAAGTCTTCTTCAGGATTGGCCTGATCATGACTTGGTTGATGATATAACATGTTGTATTAACTGCTTCGGCCCAAAAATACCTTGGCAAATCATATTCTGACAGCATTGTCCTTGCCATGTCCAATAGAGTTCTGTTCTTTCTTTCAGCAATTCCATTTTGTTGAGGCATCCTTGGTGCTGAAAAATTGTGCTCTTGGCCTTGATCATCACAAAACTTAGCAAATATCTCATTCTGGAATTCTCCTCCGTGGTCTGACCGAATGCTGATAATACTATACTTCTTATCCTTCTGTACCTTCTTGCTGAAGCTTACAAAATTGTCAAAAGTATCATCTTTGTGTTCTAGGAAAGAAACCCATGTGAACTTGGAGTAATCATCTACTATAACAAACCCAAAATTCTTTCCTCCATGACTTGTGATTCTCATTGGCCCAAATAAATCCATATGTAAGATTTCTAAGGGTTTTGAGGTTGTTACCACAGTCTTCGACTTGAAGGATGACTTAGTGTGCTTTCCTTTTGGACAAGGCCCACAAACACCATCCATTCTTGTGCTAACATTGGGTAGGCCTTCCACCAAGCTTCTCTTGATCAACTTTCTCATGCCATCTAGACTGCAGTGGCCCAATCATCTGTGCCACAGTTCAATTGACTGCTCTTTGCTTGCGACCAGACAGATATCCTGATCTTTTAGTTCTTCTAGGTAAAGTACGTACAAGTTCTTTTCTCTGTTGGCTTCAAAGATGACTGCACCATCCTTCATAATGTTGCACTTTGACTCTTGAAACCTGATTTGATGTCCTTTGTCGCACAGCTGGCTGATACTTATGAGGTTGTGCTTCAGTCCTTTGACGCATAATACATCTTCAATAACTTCTTTCCCTTTGCTACTCACTGATTCACTGCCTATCGCAGTCCCTTTTCCATTATCTCCATAGGTGACTGTGCCTTCCTCAGCTTTGAGATGAGAAAATAGCTTCCTATTTCCTGACATGCGCCTTGAGCGTCCACTGTCTAAATACCATTTTGATGCTCGAAGGTTTACCTGCAATGAAAACACTAAGCTTTAGGTACCCAAGTTCTTTTGGGTCCTGGTTGGTTAGTATCATCAATTTTTTCTTTTGATTATCCATATTTTATATTTAGTTGGACATGATACTTTGATATGATCTATCTTGTAGCAATGGCTACAGCAAGACATCTTAGTTACCTTTTCAGTTGGAATGTATTTAAAATTTGATTTATATGTTGTGTCTTGTTCAGCTATAAACTTTGGTGTTGGATATGTTTTAGGATGTATTACTGTTTCTTCATTGTCTGGAGGTATGTATCCTAGTCCATGTTTCTTTCTACCTGACCGTCTAGCTCCCTTTAGTATTAGTGATGGTTTTCCATTTCTGAATTTATCTAATGTACTTAATAGCTTTTCATTTTCTTTAGTTAGTGTGTTAATCTCCTTTTTAAGTTCATCTGGAGTTTCTTATTTTTCTAGTTTAACTATCTGTTCATTTTTATTTTTCAGATCTTCACATAACAAATCGTTTCTCCTTTTTAGTTCCGTAATTTGTTTGTCTACTTACTCATTTTCAGATTTTAAATCTAAGTTAGTATTTTCTAAACATGCGATGTTTTTCTTACTTGTTTTTAGTACCTTACATACTTCTTTGTATTTACAATATAGTTCATTAAAAGCTTCTTCCAAATTATCAGAATCTGATTCATTACATGAAGAAAAAGATGAGTCTGATGTTACCTTGTCTTCGATGTTGGCCATGAATGCCAGGTTTGCTTCTTCTTCTTCTTTATTGCTTGAGCTTGACTCACTGTCCGAGTCGCTACTGTTGTCCCAGGCAGCTGCCATAGCTTTCTTTTTATACCTTCTGAATTTCCTAGAACTATCTTTCTTTCTGAATTCAGCTCTCTTGAGTTTTGGACATTCTGCCTTGATATGTCTGGGCTTCTTACATTCATAGCAGATTGATTCATTTTTCTTTGAGTCTTTGACTTCAGACCTTTTGGGGTCTTTCCCTTTCTTGAAGTATCTTCTTCCGGACTGATACTTCTTTTTCTTGGCTAGTATTCGTTATAATCTTCTGGACAGCATTGCTTCTTCATCTTCACTATTGTTCATGCTTTCTTGGCTGTATGAGCCTTCTTCTGATTCGTCTTCTTCTGCCTTGAGTGCGTTGGAGTGCTTCTTTCTGCTAGAAGATTCTCCCAATCTTTCCATATTGATCTCATGAGCCATGAGTGACCCAATGAGTTTCTCTAGCGACATTCTCTTCAAGTCATTTGCCTCTTCTATTGCTGTCACTTTTGGAGTCCACGAGGCTGGTAGGGATCTTAAGATCTTCCTGACCATATCTCCTATTTCATAGCTTTTTCCTAGACTATCCAACCCATTTGTGATATCTGTAAACCAACTGAACATCTGAGTTATTGACTCTCCTAGCTGCATCTGAAATCTCTCATACTGTGTCACCAGAATGTCTATTCTGGTCTCTTTTACTTTATCTATACCTTTGTACGTAATTCTAAGCTTCTCCCACATTTCCATTACTGATTTACAAGCTGAAACTCTATTAAACTCCTTCTTGCTAAGTGCACAGCATAGTATGCTCTTAGCTTTGCAGTTGAGAGAAATCTTCTTTCTGTCATCTTCTGTCCAATGTTCTCTATTGTTTAGAACAACTAGATCACCTTCTTCTATTATAGACCATATTTGAAAATCGAATCCTTGTAGGAAGTATTCCATCCTTTTTTCCAATATGTGTAATCTTCACCATCGAACAGTGGTGGCATGTTTACTGACTGACCTTCGAAGTGACTTTGGGCTGCCATTTGATCTTTTCTCTTCAGATCGTTGGATCTTCTTCTTTGTCGAAGAGACTAACTCTGATACCACTTGTTGCCCAGCTAGCAAGCCTGGAGGGGGGGTGAATGGGATTCTTAAAATTTTAATCACTTTAAAACCTGTCCAGAAAAACAAACACACAACACACTTCGATGATTGTTAGTGTTAGTAAAAAGAGGATAGCAAACACAAGGCAATCAAACACACGACACACGGAATTTATCCTGGTTCGGACCTCCTCTCCACAGGAGTCCTACGTCCAGTCCCTGAGCAACAACTCAGGATTTCACTACCCAAGGGTACAGTCCCCCTCAAGGACACTTACACACCCAGCCGCAACTGGTCTTCTCTTCACAACCTGAATAGGAATTACAACACCCTGTGTAACGACCCTCCTTATACCGGTACGGTTACACCAACCCACATCAGTATAATGAACGCCGCTACAGTGGGACATCTACCCAACAAAATCGATAGACTAAAATGTACACAAATATAACACATAACAGCGGAAAAGAAAGAGTCAAATGTAATTTCTTATTCCATCATCCACATTCTATTCACAGTCCATATAGAGGAAAAGAAAACTAAACATTTAATAACTGAGAGATGAAAATAAATACATTGTCTAAACTAAATTACAAAATTTTCCTTTATTACATACTATGAAAAATAAAAGGTACAATGCCGAAACTCCACAAGATCTCCTACTCCCGCTCCGAGTCACTTCTGACTATCTCCTCGGATGAAGTATAAATCTCTGCACCTGTACGCCGAAGCAAGAGTGAGTCCAAAAGACTCAGTAAGTAGCATCCACTCACATTAAACATACATACGCCACATGGGTTATTCACATTTTCATATCGCACGAGTATCACATAAGCATGTACTTGAATAAACTTTTAAAGAAAACCTAAACATGATTTCTACAACTTACCACACATGATAAATGACTTGTAACAAAATTTCAACAATTTAAAACCTATCACATGCTTTCTACACATTCTTCTACATGCTAATCTAAGTCTCACTTACTCACAATTATAATCTAAGACAATAGTTAACTTGAACATGGAGTCTACACATATTACAAGAGATATTCCTAGCATGGATTCTATCATCATTTTCACATCTATACACATGAATAGCTTGCTGTTTGACATGGATATGACACGTTCATATAATGAATTATCATCTTTACATGCTATTCTATTGATTTATAATCTCACATGATCATTCACACAATTACACAATTTACACATTACCTTTTCACATAAACACAAGTTCACACTTTATTATATGCCATGACACATAGTCCAAACCACCTCTAGAAGGACACACACTTGTCACATCACACACATATCTATCATCTAGGCAACACAATGATAGACCTTAGTTACTGCGCAGAACCGGGAGAAGTACTCTCCACCCTAACCAGCGGTACTTGTCCGCCTCCAAGATTTAATCCCAATGCCCATGGAATATCACACACTATGAACCATCCCGTGGGGACTTTACCATAGTACAGTTCCTCAGCCCTCTAAGGTAGCAGTGTCACCCATTGGCACATTTACACATTTTCCAATTAAACACACACAATTCCACACCCTTTTAACACGTTATTTCTCATATTTACATTTATGCACATGGTTCAGGTTCCCTAACATGGCACTATTGTTACAAGAACTAGATCAGTCACAACTAACATTAATCATGCTGTAATTATTTGACTTAATCAATAATTGCAAAAATTTTGCACTAATTTGGTCATTCTTCATAAAATAACAAATCAGTGCCTACGGTTATCCAATTCACATGAGATTTTAACCACTGACTGTTTACGATTCATACATCATGCATAGCATATTTCATATTTTTCTGGACTGTTCACAATTTACCGAGAATAAAACAATCATTTTGCATGTTTATTCATAACTCAATTAATCATGGATTCACAATGTTACAGTAATATTTTATAGTTTACAAACCTGTATCTAACAGTCATAATATTACAAAAAATTTCAGGAAATTTTATATGTATCATATAATTTATTGGAGATTTAAATCCACTAATCCATGCTTACTGTTTTACAATTCAAAAAATTTTATAATTAACACAAAGCTAAAAAATTAGTCAAACTTATATAGCATGATCTGACATATATCCACTTGTCACAGAAATTCTCAAACATCACACATTAACATGGAATCACACAAACAGAGATTTTTATGATCTAAACAGGTTTAATACCAGCTTTCAGAAAAACTGATAAATAATACCGTGAACCAAAAATTATCAAAATCATTTGACATGATCCACAAGAGATAATTTACATATAGTAATTTTTACCATATATCCTCAGGCGTAAAATTTCGAAAAATAGTTCATATAGGTAAGACATGCACACTGTCGCAGTCTTGCGAACTTGACGGCATGCAGGTGGCCGTCTATCAGGTTAACGACAACAAATAGTGCCGCCAACTCAAGATCTTAATGGCAAGAGATCATGCCGTTAAGTTCCTGTCTGTGCAAAACACAGACTGCACAATAGAACTTGGTAAAATTGGGGATCCAGGACTCGAATAAAAATCCATAAAAAACCTGTTGAACCACTCTTTATTACCTTCATATTTTGGTGCTAACAAAATTTATGATGTAACTTAAATTGAATATTTTGTTTCATCTGTGTCGCATCAATCTCATAGCAAAATGCTAAGTCTCCCATTGATGCAATATGGCGCACTAAAATGATAAAATCGATGTCTAATCTATATACATCGATTTTAGTTCAAGTGCCAAATTAATAAGCACTACAACGATTTATTTTGATCGATTTTATAAATGCTACAATGATTTTCTAAGGCATCATAACGATTTGATAAGTAAGCGCAACGATTTGCCCTCACAACGATTTGCCTTCCATATCGATTTGCTAAGGCATCATAACGATTTGATAAGTGAGCGCAACGATTTGCCCTCACATCAATTTACCTTCCATATCGATTCGCTAAGGCATCATAACGAATTCATAAGTGAGAAACAACGATTTGCTTCTCACATCGATTTGCTAAGGCATCATAACGATTTGATAAGTGAGCGCAACGATTTGCCCTCACATCGATTTGCCTTCCATATCGATTCGCTAAGGCATTATAACGATTTCATAAGTGAGAAACAACAATTTGCTTCTCACATCGATTTGTTAAGGTTCATAACGATTTGCTTGCCACATCGATTTGATCATCATAACGATTCGCTCTCATAACGATTCGATAAGCGACTCTCATATCGATTCGCTCTCATAAGGATTCGCTCTCATAATGATTCGCTCTCATAAGGATTTGCTCTCACATGGATTTCATAAGTGAAACATGGATTTCACTTAAACATAGATTTTCTTTATATTTCAAAGTGTCTTTTGGCATCTAGTGAAAAGTCATATATTATTGATTTGTGTAATCCTCTATCTTTCTATTTGCTTATCTCTTTAGATCTCTTCTTTCCTGACAACAAAAAGGGGGTTACTTACTACTTCTGGGTGGCAACAGGAAACATAGAGGTATGTGCCTTTTTGACAGAAACACTCTTTTATCTAAACACTTTTTTCTATGCTTGCAGACCTCGTAGACCACAAATTATCAGAAGAAAGAGAAGATGAGCAACGGCTAGAACTCCAACGGATTTATTCAAAGCTGCTCATATAAAAGATGAAGCATGGCTGAAGAACAACAAGAGCTTTCCTGAAGATTTTTTTTCAAGGAGCGTACATCCTGTAAAGAACCTCAACTCCACATACACTCAAAGGAAAAGAGAGAAAGAGCCCGAGCCAAGAAGAAGTGTTAAAGCATCTGAAGTCTTCAAGCTTCAAGGTCCTTCTCCTCTCTTCACTGTCTCTGTGTGCATCTCTGTAATCTGGGGAGAGAGTCTTTTTGCTGAGAGTTCTTTTAGTTGGTTTTCATTTGTTCCAACTCTCAGCTTTGTTCTTTCTTTTCTAAGAAAGACTTCTGTCCAGCTGTAGGACTGTATACAGTGTAGAACCTATCTAGGGGTTTGTGTCTAGCAGAACCGCACTGGGGTTTGTACCAGGAGGTTGGCTTCTTTACTTGTAAGAGAAGTGGGCTGCCTTCTTGCCCGGGAAAGAGAAGAAGACCAGCTGGGGTGCTGGGTATTGTATTGTCCTTGAGGGGGACTGTACCCTTGGTTAGTAAAATTCCAAGAGGTTGCTTGGGGACTGGATGTTGGACTTCCATGTGGGAAGGGCCGAACCAGGATAAATCCCTTGTGTTATTTGTGTGATTGTTTATTTGCTTCCGCACTGCTACTCTTTATCACACTAAACTAACCAAACCTTCAAGTGTTAATTTCTGTGTTTAAGTTTCTATTTTAGATTTCAGAAAAACCTATTCACCCCCCCTCTAGGTTAGCTTGCTGTCGTACCAAAAGGGCCAACAAGTGGTATCAGAGCGGGTCTCTGAAACATTCAAAGAAGATCCAACGATCTTAGAGCAATGATCTATGGCAGCTCAAGGATATGCTGAAGGTCAATCAGTCACCAGACCTCCATTCTTTGATGGAGAGGACTACCAATATTGGAAGATGCAAATGGAATGCTTCATTTGGGGTACAGACATCGATCTGTGGCAGGTAATAGAGGTAGGTGATTTTGTTGTTGTTCTTGTTCCAGGCACTACTGCTATTACAATAGCTGATAAAAATAAACTATCTTTAAACTTTAAAGTTAAGAACTATTTATGTTGTACTTTATCCAAAAAAGAATTTAGTAGAGTATCTGCATGTAAATCTGCTAAAGAAATATGGGATAAACTACAGATAACTTATGAAGGAACAGATAAAGTAAAACAAACTAGGATAGATATTCTTGTCTCACAATATAAGCAATTTAAAATGCTTCCAAATGAGAATATCACTCAGATATATAATAGATTTTCGAGCATAGTAGTTGGTTTGAGTTCTCTTGGTAAAAATCTTTCTGATGAGGAAACGGTTAGAAAGATACTTAGGTCTTTAACTCTTCCAAGGATACCTAAAGTAACTGCTATTGAAGAGGCCCATGATTTAACCAAATTATCGATTGATAATTTAATAGGTTCTCTTATGGCACATGAAATAAATATCGAGCGATTATCTGAAAGCTCATCTAAGAAGAAATGTACTAATGCCCTTAAAGTGGTAGCTGCTCCTTCCACTTCTTCTTCTAGCTCAAAAATTGCAGGATCTGAAGACAGTGATGTTGATGAAGTACTGTCCAAACTTTAGAAGATCTTAAAGAAGAAGAAAAATGGATCAAGAAGGATCCAAAGGAAAGAGAAAAAGGAGAAACAACCAGTCTGCTATGAATGCAGAAAACTTGGACATCTAAGACCAGACTGTCCAAGACTCAAGAAGACTGGTCAAACCGAGAAGCCCAAGAAGCAGCACACGAAGTTCAAAAGAAAAACCATGGCGGCTGCTTGGGAAAATGAAGAGGACACAAGCTCAGACTCATCAAGCTCAAGTTCAGAGAAAGAGCAAGTAAACCTAGCCCTCATGGTAGGACTAAATGAGGTACACTCTGACTCATTTTTTAATTCATGCAAATCGATGTGAGGGCAAATCATTGCGCTACAACGATTTATTTTAATCGATTTTATAAACCCTACAATGATTTGCTGAGGCATCATAACGATTTGATAAATAAGCGCAATGATTTGCCCTCACATCGATTTGCCTTCCATATCGATTTGCTAAGGCATCATAACGATTTGATAAGTGAGCGCAACGATTTGCCCTCACATCGATTTGCCTTCCATATCGATTCGCTAAGGCATCATAATGATTTCATAAGTGAGAAACAACGATTTGCTTCTCACATCGATTTGCTAAGGCATCATAATGATTTGATAAGTGAGCACAACGATTTGCCCTCACATCGATTTGCCTTCCATATCGATTCGCTAAGGCATTATAACGATTTCATAAGTGAGAAACAACGATTTGCTTCTCACATCGATTTGTTAAGGTTCATAATGATTTGCTTGCCACATCGATTTGATCATCATAACGATTCACTCTCATAATGATTCGATAAGTGACTCTCATATCGATTCGCTCTCATAAGGATTCGCTCTCATAACGATTCGCTCTCATAAGGATTTGCTCTCACATGGATTTCATAAGTGAAACATGGATTCGCTTGTAAAACATGGATTTCACTTAAACATAGATTTCCTTTATATTTCAAAGTGTCTTTTGGCATATAGTGCAAAGTCATATATTATTGATTTGCGCAATCCTCTATCTTTCTGACAGGAGATCTTTTTGCTTATCTCTCTAGATCTCTTCTTTCCTGCGAACAAAAAGGGGGTTACTTACTACTTCTGGGTGGCAACAGGAAATATAGAGGTATGAGCCTTTTTGACAGAAACACTCTTTTATCTAAACACTTTTTCTATGCTTGCAGACCTCGTAGACCACAAATTATCAGAAGAAAGAGAAGATGAGCAACGGCTAGAACTCCAACGGATTTATTCAAAGCTACTCATATAAAAGATGAAGCATGGCTGAAGAACAACAAGAGCTTTCCTGAAGATTTTTTTTTCAAGGACTATACATCCTGTGAAGAACCTCAACTCCACATACACTCAAAGGAAAAGAGAGAAAGAACCCGAGCCAAGAAGAAGTGTTAAAGCATCTGAAGTCTTCAAGCTTCAAGGTCCTTCTCCTCTCTTCACTGTCTCTGTGTGCATCTCTGTAATCTGGGGAGAGAGTCTTTTTGCTGAGAGTTCTTTTAGTTGATTTTCATTTGTTCCAACTCTCAGCTTTGTTCTTTCTTTTCTAAGAAAGACTTCTGTCCAACTTTGGGACTGTATACAATGTAGAACCTAGCTAGGGGTTTGTGTCTAGCAGAACCGCACTGGGGTTTGTACCAGGAGGTTGGATTCTTTACCTGTAAGAGAAGTGGGCTGCCTTCTTGCCCGGGAAAGAGAAGAAGACCAGCTGGGGTGCTGGGTGTTGTATTGTCCTTGAGGGGGACTGCACCCTTGGTTAGTAAAATCCCAAGAGGTTGCTTGGGGACTGGACGTAGGACTTCCATGTGGGAAGGGCCGAACCAGGATAAATCCCTTGTGTTATTTGTGTGATTGTTTATTTGCTTCCGCACTGCTACTCTTTATCACACTAAACTAACCAAACCTTCAAGTGTTAATTTCTGTGTTTAAGTTTCTATTTCAGATTTCAGAAAAACCTATTCACCCCCCCTCTAGGTTAGCTTGCTGTCGTACCAAAAAGGCCAACAATACCTAGGACCTACTAGACATATGTAGGAGTGATGTGAAAAGGTTACTTGCCTTTGATAAAATCCACAATCAACGAATTAAGCCGGAGAAGCCCTCCTCATCCTAAGCCAAAGTGCCTTCAAAACTCCCTCGATCCAGGTTCTGTGATGGTCTTTAGGGTCTACCGGGGTTGGGAAGATGCTCCTTGATGTCCAGCCTTCCTTGTAGTCACAGTAGAGCACCGGATGAAGCCTCCAATCGCCGAATTTTAGAGCTCAAAGATTGGGTTTTTGCACAGAGAACTAGGGTTTTGACTCAAGAGCCAAAAGGGTTAGATTTGGCTGAAAGATGGGGTGTTTTTTAGAGCTAGGGTCGGAGACGTAATTGGGTAAGGCTGGGTTACCGTTGGAGAACGGTTACCATAACAAGGGGCGAAGATTTCGGGGGCGTTTCCGGAACTGAAAACGCAGTAGACCTGGCATATTAACGTCAACGTCACTGGCCGCCAGTATGGAGTTGGCGTCCATCGATGTTGCCTCTGACTAACCATCAACGTCAACTCTTGTTGACGCCAACAGGTCGTCTGCACAGAACTTAAAACTGCTCAAACAGGCACACTTATACACATTCTCATACAATACAAATAAATATATATATATATATGTAATAGATATACATTCATATATTTACAACAATACATTAATTAGTTATATATATAGATACATACATATATCCATACACACAAGCATCCATTTTCACACAATTAAACATGTACATAGGAGAGGAAATTCTAGGGCCTTACACCATGGATCCCACTTGGTCTTCCTTCTACACGAAGGGAAACAAACACCCTGGAACCCACCAGGTCTTCCTTCAACACGAAGGGAAAGAATACAGGAATGTATTCAAGGGAGGATACGCCCCTAGATCAAGCTTAAGGACCAACGCTCGATCTGAAGCAACGACTGGGAGGGAGAGTTCTACAATGAGGAACACTCTCAGTTTATAGAAGCTCTCAAGACTAACACAATGAATGCAGAGAGCTAAGAGCTAGACAAACAACAGAGTGAGGCTTTTTGCTCTTTCAAATGCTCGCTGGAAGCTTGTAAAAGATTGTCGTAAGTGTTGTGTGTTTCTGGAGCTTCAGTCTTCTATATATGGCTTCCATTTGAAAATTGAATGTTGAAGTGTTCGTTATCTCTAAGATTTTATTTACGTTAGACTACATGTCATTGTAGAGCTTCTTGTTCAACAGTCTTTAGCTTTCCATGCACGCAACAAGAGAGAGGATCTTCTTTGATGTATTTTATCTTCCATATTGTCCAACGTTGTATTGAGGTGCGCTGTGAGAGACCTGCACGCATTAAATGCTAAAACAATAGACAGCTAGGCTGTCTCTTGTTGTCAGTCAACGTTAGAATGATTTTATATCAAAATAGAAGTTCCATTCTGTTCTTCTAAAAGGATGTTTATAGTATAAGAATGGAAATAGAAGATATCGTTTGCATGCAGTGCAGTGATATGATCAGTCATAATAAATGCATGGATGTGAGAGAAAAGCGAGGGAAGACATTGACTTTTCAAACTATCTGAGAATATGTTTGAATATCAAGTCGATATAGATAATGAAATTGATACGAGCATAACTTATGAAACCGATGTGTGGATGAGTCGTTGTTCATGTGAATCATTATACATTCATAAACAATTCGATGTACACACAAATCGTTATGCATTAATAACCGAATCGTTATGATACTATCAGCAAATCGTTATGAGCAAATCATTGTTTCACTTATTGAGTCGATATAGTGAACAAATCATTGTTTAATGTATCGAATCATTACTGCGACCAAGTCGTTGTGTAACTTAATGAATCGTTACAATGACTGAGTCGTTGTGTAACTTATCGAATCGTTATGAAACTTAATGAGTCGTTGTGAAACCAAAATCGTTGTGAGAGAAAATCGTTGTTCTCACTTATCAAATCAATGCGACAATCAAATCATTATGAACCAAGTCGTTGTGATCTCTTAGCCAATCGTTATGAGAGGCAAATCGTTGCGATCTCTTAGCGAATCATTATGAGATAGACTTCAATAGAATAGAAATGACTTATGAAATCGTTATAGAACCAAAATCGATGTGAATGAGGAAATTGTTATAACAACTAGAGAGTCGATGTGTACTTAGAAAATTATATGCTTTGAACTGTAAATGCTGGTATGAAGAATACTTACCAGTTTAGCTTGTTTTTCTTTGTTAGATTTCCTATGCTCAAATCTTATAGAAGATATGTTAGAAATGCACATTGTCCTAGTTTTGTTAATCACCAAAATAGATATTTAATTCATTTAAATTATATGGGGAAAATCTGATCATCAGTCCCTACCTCCACAAGTAGAGTCGACCCGTTGGGGCCTTCACGTCGGAATGGCCACCTCCTCCTCGCTCTAAGCACCACGAGCACGTCCCTTGCACAAACGGGGTGACACCACCTCAACACGAGCACCACGAGCACCATGAACCATCGAAGAATCGCAAGGGAGCTCGAGAGGGGAAGAAGAGGGAAGAAGAAGAAAGAAAGGGGTGAGAGGGGGAAATGGGGTGCAGCCTCAGTTTTTAACAGACGACCCCCAAGACGTGACGGGTCGGCCCGGTGCGACAACACCCGTGTCGTGACGGCCACCCCCGGTGCGACCATAAAAGGCAGTCAAACCTCGAAGACCGGGAAACCAGAATGCGACGGCCTGACAGGTCACGTCAACGCTGTATGCACCTGACACCCGACAAAGCCGTTCTAACAGAAAGGATAGAGGTCACATCGGTCAGAAAAGAAGTCGTGACGCCTCCAGACGCCGCAAAAAGAACGCGACGCCCACCCCCGTCGCGACACCACGTCACAAGCCTGTCGTGACGGGCTCCCCTGGCATGACCATGTCGTGACTAGGGTGCCTGCCGCGACCCTGAGGATGGGGCCAAGGGCCCAAGGGGGCCGGGTCTTACAGCTAGTGTCAACTGTAAGAAAAGTCGGGTAACATTTAGTCATCATCCAAAGTTAGTGTTCTCGGGAGATAGAAACCATAGGAAACTTTCCCTCATCTCTGCACTACAAGCCAAGAGGATGATAAGGAAAGGTTGTATAGCCTTTCTAGCTGCAGTTGTCACCACAAAGAAGGAAGTCAAGACTAATAGCATTCCTATCGTCAGCGAGTATGCTGATGTAATCCCTGAAGACTTGCCAGGTATACCTCCTGAGCGAGAAGTTGATTTTACTATTGAGTTGATCCCTGGAGCAGCACTAGTATCTAGGGCACCGTATAGAATGTCCTCCACGGAATTGAAGGAATTAAAGGAGCAACTGATGGAGCTGCTAGAGAAAGGGTTTATTCGACCAAGCACATCACCATGGGGTGCACCTGTTCTCTTTGTCAAGAAGAAGGATGGGTCGATGAGGTTGTGCATAGACTACAGGCAAATGAATCAATTAACAATCAAGAGCAAATATCCCCTGCCAAGGCTTGATGAATTATTTGATCAACTGTCTGGACCTAAATATTTCTCTAAGATAGATCTCAGATCCGGCTATCATCAATTGAGGATCAAAGGAGAAGATATACACAAGACAGCCTTTCGAAGTAGGTACGGGCATTATGAATTCATTGTTATGCCCTTTGGTCTAACAAATGCTCCTGCAGTTTTTATGCAGTTGATGAATATTATTTATCACCCCAACCTCGATAAATTTGTGGTGGTATTCATTGATGATATATTGATCTATTCCAAAACAAAAGAGGAGCATGAGGAACATTTGAGGATTGCATTGCAAATTCTGAGGGAGAATAAATTGTATGCCAAACTGAGTAAATGTGAGTTTTGGCTAGAAGAGGTATCCTTCTTAGGCCATGTAGTAACCAAGGATGGTATCGCTATTGATCCATCAAAAGTAGAGGCCGTATTGAAGTCGAAAAGACCAACAAGCGTCATGGAGATCAGAAGTTTTCTGGGATTAGCAAGGTATTATAGAAGCTTCATAAAGGATTTCTTAAGGATTGCAGTGCCATTAACTAAGCTGATCCGGAAGGAAAATCTATTTGTGTTATTTGTGTGGACTAATAAATGTAAAGAGAGCTTTAATAGCTTGAAGAAGTGTCTAACTTCTGCTCCTATTCTTGCCTTGCCCACTGAAGAGGGAGGATTTGAAATATACTCAGATGCTTTTGGAACAGGTTTGGGATGTGTCATGATGCAACAAGGAAGAGTAATAGCATATGCCTCAAGACAATTGAAAACCCATGAAGCAAATTATCCCATACATGACCTAGAATTAGCAGCTGTGGTGTTCGCCCTAAAAATATAGAGGCATTACATCTATGGGGAACAATTTAAAGTCTTTTCTGACCACAAGAGCATGCAGTATCTATTCTCACAGAAGGAACTCAACATGAGGCAAAAAAAGTGGTTAGAGTACCTCAAAGACTTTGACTTTTCCATCCAATATCACCCAGGAAAAACCAATGTGGTGCCAAAAGCTCTAAGTAGACAACCAGGAGCTATGCTAGCTAGCATGAAGTTAGGCGAATGGAAGTTGTTGGAACAATTTGCAAGTCTGAATTTAGACATGGGAAAGAAGGAGAAACAAGTGATGATTTCAAATATCAAGGTACAGTCTGATCTTTTCCCTGAGATCAAAAACATGCAAGAAGTAGATCCTTTCTTAGTAGACATTAAGGAGAAGCTAGATCAAAGACCGGATTTCTCTCTGGCACATGACAGAAGGATGTTATTCCAAGGTAGAACTTATGTTCCGGATCGCACAGAACTCAAGTTGAAGCTGCTACGTGAAGCCCATCAGTCAAAGTACACAATTCACGTCGGATCAACAAAAATGTACCAAGACTTAAAGAGGTCTTATTGGTGGCCGAATATGAAGAGGGAAGTGGCCGACTTTATGGCACAATGTTTAACCTGCCAGCAAGTCAAGGTTGAACATTTCAGACTTGCGAGTTATTTGGAACCATTGGAAATTCCAGAATGGAAATGGGATAGTGTTGGTATGGACTTTATCATGGGACTGCCCAAGTCTAGAGGTGGTTTAGATGCAATATGGGTAATAGTAGACAGGTTGACTAAGTCAGCTCATTTCTTACCAATTAAGAGCATGTGGTCAGTAGATGTGTTGGCTGCACTCTATGTCAAGGAAGTGGTTAGATTACATAGGGTTCCGTCTACTATCATATTTGATCGAGACCCTAGATTTACTTCACACTCCTGGAGAGGGTTACAAACAACATTGGGTACCAAGTTGAATTTTAGTATTGCCTTCCATCCCCAAACGGATGGACAAATTGAAAGAACCAATTAGATAGTAGAAGACATGCTCCGTGCCCTTGTGCTTGATTTCAGGGGACGCTGGATGACCAGTTGTATCTAATGGAGTTTGCATATAACAATAGCTATCAGGCAAGCATCAAAATGGCACCGTTTGAAGCCTTATATGGCAGGAGTTGTAGATCACCTCTTTGCTGGGAGAAAGTTGGGGAGAACCAATGGGTTGGACCCGACTTGGTGGAAGCAACTGTCCGAAAGGTAAAAGTGATTCGGGAACGTCTGAAGATAGCACAGTCAAGGCAGAAAAGTTATGCGGACAAAAGGAGAAGAGAGTTGGAATTTCAGGTAGGTGACCATGTGTTTCTAAAGGTCTCATCTTCACGAGGAATTCAAATATTTGGGATCAAGGGTAAGCTGAGTCCCAGATTATTGGCCCTTTTGAAATTCTTGAAAGGGTTTGTCAGGTAGCCTACAGACTAGCATTACCTCCACAACTAGCAAATGTACACAATGTCTTCCACATATCCATGCTGAGGAGGTACGTGTTCAATGTTGACCATGTGATCCACCATGAAGACTTAGAGATTTAGGAGGACCTAACCTACGAGGAGAAACCGATCAAGCTATTGGATTGGAAATTACAACGACTCAGGAATCATACCATACCTATGGTGAAAGTTCAATGGAGTCGAGAAGGAGTTACCAATGCTAACCAGTAATCGGAGGAAAGAATGAAGAAAAACCACCCAGAATTATTCTCAGGTATGATGCTATATCATCATGTATAAATTTGGGGACCAAATTTTCTTAAGTGGAGGAGGATGTAATGCCCCGAAAATTTAAATAATTTAAAATATAGAAAAATATCAATAAATAAAAATGGGGAATAGAAAGAAAATAAAAGTCATGACTAAACTCCCAAAATGTGGAATTAACCATTTAAATTATATTGGGCCAAGACAACTCTATTTGGGTCAAAGAACAAAGCCTAATGTCATAAAATCCCAAAAATTCGCAACTGTAATTATGTAGAAATTAGGAAAGGACAAATTAGGGCTAAAACTAGGGCAATTAGCCATGGATGGCAACCCAATTCGTACCCAGCCATGCTAGGAGCCTTCCTAATGGCATTCCTACTCCAAATGGGAGGAGAATCCCCAAAACTTAGAAGGGGCCAAACCAAAACCGCAACCCACACTTCCTAGTCTTGTTAGGACTTGAAATAAACCCTAAACATATAAATAAATGTCATAAGACTTGTTGGGAAGGTTTACCATCAAGTTGGGGTCATGCGGAGGCGAGTTAGGGCACCAGAGGAGGAAGGGAACAGCCGAGAATCAGAGCTTCTTCCCCAACCATCCTCTGTTGCGACCTATGCACTGACCAGTCTTAGAACTACACAAAGGTAGGTGATCTCGGACTTAACCTAAACTTTGCACATATCAATGGAAGGAGCATCGAGTCTAGTTTCATTTGCATGTATTTTTCCCAATTTTTATAGACCATGTGAGTCATATTAACCATTTTCCAAGAGTCGCACAGATTTAGGGCTTTTGTGTTCTTACTGTGATTCATGCAAACCGGGGCCGAATTGGGTCAAACCAAAACAACGGTTTTCTTCTACTTGATGTCCTCGACGCTTTTCATGTTTAGATTTTTGTCTAAAGATTGCTAGATTTCAAGTTATAAGTCTATCATTAGGGATTGTAGCATTTTTTTGCATTTTTGGGCAAGGTCCAAGAACGCCACGACACCAGACGTCACGTTTTTTGTTGCATGAACGTGATGTACATGTACATCGTGATTCTGATAAAGGCGATAGACCATTCCATCGCATTTTGATGTCTGACCAATCAACTCTGTTGCATGAAACTGTGTGACGTATGGGTTTCAACGCCCCTCTTGAACACGACAGCATGTGCCTTCGCGATTTACTCGTTTTCCCGCCCAAACATTTTTGCCTATTTTTATATTTGGAGTTTGAAGTCAACTCTTGAACGTGACGGGTAGAACTGTCGCAATTCAAAGTCGTCGCAACGTATCATCCTATCGCGTTATGAATGTGACAGATAGGACCCTCACGTTCCGATTAACAATCGATCCGACAATCGATACTTGACTGAAAAGGCGACGCTTTGACCTGTCGTGATTTGAACACGACAGGTACGCCTGTCGCGATTTAGAAATTTTACACAAAGTCTTCTTTTGACTGTGTACGGCCCTTTGAAGTGCGACGACTGTGTCCATCGCGATTTAAAGGCCAACCCGAGACTATTTTATTAAGATGTTCAGTCATCCATATGCATGCCCTATTGTCATATCATGTCATATAGTTATGCAATGGCCTAAAAGTGATCAACCTACATGAAAACCTTAAGAATATGAACTTCTATTATAAGTGCTAATGATTGATTGATTTCATCTACCATGTGATCATGTGATTGATATATATTATGACTATACTCTGTCTAGTCCATAATTGAAAGTGATTATATGCTAAAAGTACAACAACCAGGTGATAGATTGAATTGCATACGTCATGCATGATTGTTATAAGCTTTCCGTCTTGTTTTTAACTGGTGGATTTTTGATTGAGACACGCTCTACACGTCACATTGCACATATAGGCAGCCCTTCTTGGGGGATTGGAAACTCACGGCCGGTCATTTTGTATCGGCAGTCTAGTGACCTTTCTCTTAAGTCCTCCATAAATCTCCGTACTCCGTGGATTCCCTTATAGAGACTGAGTTGGTTGTACCAATGAAGTACCCGGAAGATAGATTGCACTTCTATTCTTATCTACTTCTCGTGAGAGTGATTTAATAACATTGAAACCAAACCATTAAATGTAAATATTGAACTAAAGAGATTAAGCTGTTATGCTGCCGAAATTAATCTGGATCATGTCCCCTTGCCTTGTTCTCTATCATCATTGACATGATCATTAGTTCATAATTGTCCATTGCTTGTAAAATCATGTTGGCCATAAATGAATGAATGGAATTACTAGAAACTATTGGAACTTCGGTTCACAACTATGCCTGTGCAAATAGGTCCCAGTCTGGTCCTGGGAGTTGCACCCGAAATACTTATAATCACGAGAGTATATGATCCATTGAGGTGTCTGGCAATCACCGAATTGAATGCAAGATTGATCTGGGTAATTTCCACACTGTTATTGAATGATTGAATGATTGATTGACTGTTATATGTGAAATGGCCAAATCTATTGTACATGTCATCGTTATTGAAACCAATATGTCATTATCCATTGGAATTCCATGGAATTCACCATGAGATATCCATTGTATACGTTATTGAATCTCTTCTACATGTCAAGTGGTCATACTGTCATCCTCATCATTGATAATCATTCTGTCCTACATGAGAATTGTCATGAATTGTTACTGAACCATCCTCGTACATGTTGTAGCTTGAAACAGTTTTCCATTGTTATTGACATGAGTATTGCATGATAGTATTGCCACTGTTAACATGATAATTACGTAAAGTATGCCCTCACCATGAGATGTAAATCCTACTGGGCGCTAGTGCGCTCACACCTGCTTTCCTTAATATTTTCAAGTGATGATTATGAGGAATTGGAGAATGATGGGGCCGGGGATGAGTGATGAGCTGCTCAACTGCACCCATCTATATAGCTAGTCAGCCAACAAGATTAGAGTTCAAGAGTCTGTATTAGTTAGTTTTCCTTTTATTGAGTCAGATGTACTTGAAATACAATAGTGGGCCCTATGTTTGGCTCTAGTGATTGTAAGGTTTCAATTAGTTAAATGGAAACGAAATAAAGAGTATTTGGATGGCAATATTATTGTCTCATGTCTTGTGTTATGCTTAGTGGTTACTCTGAATTACTCGACTGTGATACTCATGCTTGTATCGTTCACGCTCTCGACGTTTATTTTCCGCTGCTAAATGTCGGGGCGTGACAAGGACGGACACCAGTAGATGTACCGATCCCCAGCTAGTCCTTTTTCCAATGCCTCACTTTAAGGAGCTCGGGCTAGAGTCCTTAAAGGTGCCAGGCATGGAGCTACAGCTGCGTGAGTTCCAGTTGTGGTAATGTGTGGTCTCCACAGTTTGTTGGTTCCGTTGTGGTGGAGCAGCAGCTGGACCTTTCATCCTTCGCTGCGAGGCTGAGAGGTAGACATGTGTTGTTTGTCTGGATCTGTAGCTGGTGTTGCGAACAAGTCTTCGTGACTCGTGTTTGGTGTTACCTTTCTTTAGCTCGTACTCCTGAGCATGGTTTGCCGTTTATTTATGAAAGTTGAAATTCTGTTGTTAGCTTAATTTTATTTAAGCATTGTGATTATAGTTTCATGCTCAGGTAGACTTGTTAGTTATATATATACTTTGCTACACTCCTGCTTCTCTTGCGTTTTGTGGTTTGCGGCTTTTGAGGGAATTTCCCTACTGAGCCAATGACTCGTGAGGCTCACCCCTTATTACTTTCAGGTGAGGGAGAGCAGGAGGTTTCTCACCTATCTTCTAGTCTGGAGCCACATCGCAGCGGTGTTGGGTCCACGCCTCCAGCAGTGTAATTTTCTTTCCTGTTGTGCCCCGGGGTATGCCCTAGTCTTCTGTACATGAGTTTGACTTTTGTTCAAATTTGGCTATGTAAATCCTTTGTAAATATGTGTGAGATGTTCAATCTTATATACATCAGTGTGTTCTTTTATATTTACACAGACATGTATGTTGATACCCCTAGCGAGGCTTTGGCTTGTTCGCGAGAGGCGAAGTTGGGTCAAGCTCGTTATTAGGTTAACGGGTTTGAACATCATGGTCCATCACAGGGAGTTTACTGCGGCATCTCCTGTGGCATTTTCCAGCATCTGGGGTTTCGTTCGGCTCGGGGTCCATGCGAGGAGCGTGTCCAGAGTGTGGACATGCTGGGGACGTGGAGTTTCTGGAGTTTTTTGAGCTCATTTAAGTGGTAGGGAGACTTTCCCCTATGGTTAATTCATTTTAAATGGTTTAAGGAGTGGAATCCATGTTGGGGTCGTGTGTGCTACAGTATAGCTTTCATATTTACTATTTTAATAGCCATGTGAAAGGGATTCGAATGGGTTTTCTGGTGGAGAAGGTGGGTTCGGCCGTTGAGCCGACTCCACTGTCGCATTTAAAACGCAACGTGCTTCACCGTCGTATTCATGGTATGAACACGACGCAGTGAGTCATCGCGTTTCTGATTTTAGTTAGTGTGCTTATTCAGTTGGCATGAACGCAACCATTGGATCCGTCACATTCATGGTTAGTATCGATTTGTGTTATCAGAATGGCTTTGTCGTGACGTAGGGCATCGTCGCGATTTTCACTTTGTCTAATAGTTGGGCTTTAAGGCGACGTATCGGGCCGTCATGATTTTTTCACAACACTGGGCCCTGTCGCATTTTGGTTGTTGTCACGTTCGGATAGGTCATTGTGATTTGAAAGGCGACGCCTGTGTCCATCGCATTTCAACTTCCGTGATCTGCTTCTGGGCAGTGAGGTTCCAATGTAGACCTAGCCCTAGTTATTTGGTGTTATTTAAATGGTTTAAGTTATTTACTGTTAGTAAAGCATGTGTAGGGTTAATGAATGGGTTTATGGTTATTCAATGTTTTATGTTAATTATGTTACTCATGGTAAGTGTGATGTGGTATTAAGTTAAGTATTTAACATGCTAGGTCATGCATGTTGCTTGGAGGTCGTGAGAGGACCAATGACAGGCAAGGTTATTATGTGTTGTTGTGGTTCATGTATGTATAGGTGTATGTTTACTTGGAGGTCACACGGTGACTAGTGACGAACTAATTGTGATGCATGTGTACCGTGGTTTATAAATAAAGATTGTATAATCATGTATCGTGGTTTGTGTGCTTGCTGAGTTTTGTTGTTCGGCACCTATTCCAGAATGCCTCTTCAATCGAGTACCCCAGGTTCTCTGTAAGACAGACACGTGTGTTTATTGTGCTCGGAGTTTGTCCTGATACTATGTGTGTACCGTCGAGGTCTGTGTCATCTTTCTGGACACCCTCACTCCTATGTTTAAGTTGTACGTCTGGCGGAGGGAAAGACGGGAGTGGGGCAGCGACATGTGTGTTGAGTTTGTGTTCAGTCTCTTGTAGTGTGCTCTTGGTTAGGGGACGGACACCAGTAGACGTACTGGTCCCAGGTAGTCATGCGTTTCCAGCGCCTCACATTAAGGAGCTCGGTCCGGAGTCCCTGAAGGTGCCAAGCATGGGCCTGCAGTTGTGTGGACTATAGGTATGGTGTTGGTTGATCTCCATAGTTCTTTGACTACCTTTGTTTGTTTGTGGAGCGATAGTTGGACCTTCCGTCCCTGACTGTGAGACTGAATGGTGATTCTTGTGTTGTGTTGTCCGGGTTGGATGCTAGCGTCATGAACTAGTTGTCTGTTCCCATGTGGTGGCGTTGTTCCTTTCCGACTTGTGTTTTGCCACTGGTTATGATTTGTGAGTAGTGACTCACTGGTTGAAGTTTTACCTGTTATGGTGTGCTTTGGTTGGGGCACAGTTGTGGTTGTGGTACCGTGGGGGTCCCTGTAACCTTTGTGGGTAGCCTTTTATTGTGGTACGTCATGTACCAGTCTTTTCAGGTGTTGAGGTGAACTTGTGTTTTGTGGAGGTCGTGTGGTGTGACCTTCCACTCGTGGTGTTTTACCCTTCTAGGGTGAACTTTCGATTGTGGTTTTAGTGTGCGGTGAAGTGGCATGCTAATGCCAGTCTTGTTACCTTATGTGGATAGTTTGCCTTTGAGGCTTGCAGCCTAGGCAGTGGTTTGTCTATGAGGCTTATGGCCTAGACGTTTTAGTTGTTGGGTGGACTAATGGTACTGTGCTAGTCCTGTTGTTTCTTCTTACCTTCCGTGGATTGTGTTAGTTGGTGTGTTTATATTTAATTGCAGCTTAATTATGTTTGATGTGAGCATGTTGTGGTTCGGCTATTGATGTTGCCAGTGAGACCCTTTGGGGTTGAGGTCTCTTTGGTTTCAGGTGTTGTTTTTGGGAGGTCCCTGCTGAGCCAGTGACATTTGAGGCTCACTCCCTTACGGTTCTTTCCAGGTGCTAACTATGTGTGTTGCTTGTTGTGGCGTTGTGGCAGACTTGTACCACCAGCAGTAGAGTTAGATGTGTTTGTGTGAGCTTTGCTTCCTCGGGGTATGTCCCAGGTAGTTGTACTCTTCTATTGGACATGTAATAATATATTGGGACAATTTTACTTTATTGTATAAAGTTATGAGCACATGTACTTTCTTGTGTCTTATACAGTTGTAGTTGTCTTTTATATTCCTACTGGACACTTGTACGAGTTATCCCTTGCGAGACTTCAGTCTATTCATGAGAGACGGGTCTGGGTATGGAGCCATATTGGGCATAAATACCCAGGGTCATTATAGAAATACAATTATTGTAGCTAACAATGGGAAAAGAAATAACTATGAAAGTATGAGGGTGTTTATAAAATGAGCATATGGATAGGCTGAAGTAGGGTTGGTAATAGGTTAGAGTCAGAAATGGAAATTGATATTTCGACTACCGCATCCTATAAGAAATATCAAAAATGAAAATTGTAGTAGTCGAAAAATGGTTAGTGAACCTTCCATTGTCCGATCCTTCATGAGCTCTTAAATTTGTATGTTCGCAAGAGTACATCGACTTCACTCCTACAAGAACGAGAGGAGATTAGGCTGCCCCAGAAATAATTCTGGGAAAAATTCCTAAGATGCTCAAGGTAGGAATTCAGTTGAAACACAGGGGGGAGAGAGAGTTTAGGGTTAGAGATTTGGCCTCCCCCTTGCAATTGTTGATTGTTCTCTTTTAAGTGGTTGTTAGAGGTTTCTTGGCATGTCTTCCCTTTCCCTGGCCACACTTGCGAGACATAGGGGAGTGTGGAAGCCAGCATTTTCGAAGGTATATATGGGGGTGTGTTCTCATTCCTGGCCGTGGAGATGGTCATTGGGGAATAGGAAAGTTGCCTATCACACCCCTGACCACCAAAAATAAGTTCTAATTATTTCTATGCATTCAAAAACGTAATAATGTAAACAATCCAACTTATCTAATCAAGATAGTAAATTGCATATAAGCATACACAATGTTCTAGGATTTCAATAAACATTAAGATATTATAACATAACACCAGACTACATCCTTAATGTACAACAAACATGACTCAAATTTAAACTGTTTACATTGGACTAAACATATTAACCCACCTTAAAATATGGTCCCAAAAATGACAAAATCTCCTTCTAGAAACACTTCAAACTTCTAAAGGCTCTCAAACTTCAAGTTTTCATTGGTACTTTACTTCAAGCTGGAAAAACATGTGTTTCATCAGACCACAGTTAAGTAGAACAATGTTATAACATCCTGTAAGTATGATTTCAAATTCCTCCTTCCAAATTCTTGCATCTTTGACCAAGTTTCAAACTTAAAATATTATATATAATATATTTAATTTTTTTAGAAACCATTGTATCAGGTATAATCAATTATCCAAATAACTAAGAGGTGAAATAATCAATTTAACATGCTCACTATCTGAAATTTTAATAGTAAATACTATTGCAACACAATGAATAGTCTTTTATCCACCGTGAGATTTAGTTGCAGAAAAAACATGTAGCACCCCAGATCTTCCCAATGCATTTGTCAGTGCCCTTAAACTTAATATGGTTTATTTCCTTTGATTTTTTGATATTTTCTTAGGCCTTTTCCTAGGTGTGGTTGACCCCTACTTGATGGCAGAATTGACCGCCACCAAGTAAGGTTGGCGGTGGCCTAGAGTGCTGCCAACCACGATCTAGAGTGCCACCAACTAGTGTTGGCGGCAGTCTATAGTGTCGACAACACTGGGTGCAGTAGATACTGGATTTGTTTGTGTTTCTGGCTCCAATTTTGGAAACATCTTGCTACAAAACTTTAAGAAAAGGTTTTGGGTAGAGTTAGGACTTCGTCATGAAGCATAACCTGACCCGTAAGCCTATTTAAGCAATGTTAGGGCATTTTTAGGGGGTATTTTGGCTCTAGGGTTCTTGAGAAGGGATAGAGATAAGTATTCCGCGAGATTAAGGGTTGTTGCTGCAAGTTTAAGGTTGTTGCTATGAAAAGAAGGCTCCCACGACCTAAGAGGAAGGCTTTGGATAAAGAGAACGTGGTCAGATCATGCACAAAAAGACAAGTGACTTAGGGTTTTTGTTAAAGAGGGCTTTATCAGCTTGATTCTCATGTTGTGGGAGGTTTTAGAGGCAAGTGACTTCGGATTTTTGTTGGTGATTACCTTGTGCATGTTTTTCTATTTTTTTAGAGTTTTCTAAAGTCGTTTCAGGGTCAGATTGTGAAATTACTACGAGAGGTTCTTGTGCAGTTTGCCTATAGAACTTGACTATGACATAAACAGTTGATGACTAAGGGTCCCAGTTTTGCTATTTTCTTGTTATTTCTATATCCCTCGAATTTATGCATGTGTTTGGACTTTGTTGGTTCTATTAGAAGGTTTAGTACCACTATAAGATGGTAGAATATTTTGATTAATTTCTTATCATGATAGATAATTATTTTATTTCTATTTATGAAAAAAGTTGAGTACATAATAGTTAATGATTTTTCTATACCACTTATGGGTTGCAAATCTATTCTACAAATTTATGGTTGAGTTTTCAATATTGTAATCGTATCCCCATGTTATCTTAATTAGAGAATTTGCTGTTTAGGGATTTAAGGCATCTTTGTTAGTAATTGTTTAGGACTTTTTATTCACAAAAAATAGTAATAAGATGCGTAAAAATATGACATTTTTATAGTTTGATTTATTCCACTTAGGTAACACACAGTTAAAAGTTGAGTATCATCTGGACCCTGTATACTTATGAATTTTATTTGTTTGATGATTGTGGTTAGAGATTTGTAGAAAATAGTTTTACTATTCCAAAACTTTTGCAAAACTACAAAGATATTATATCTCGCATAAGTATCCTATGGTTAAAATTATAGCATGATCTAATTATTGTACAGTTAGTTATGTATTTTTTAAGCTTTTATTATCATGTTAAGATATCATATCACAATTTAGCATAGAAACATGATTAGGTTCTATTTTGTTGTTTTTTTATAGTTATCGGAGTTTTAAAAGTTATTAAAGCATATTCATGTGATATAAGTGCATGTGCATGGGAAGAGAGAGAATATGTGACATTTGTGCATGGAATTATGTGATAACATGATAATGAAAGATAAAATTTGTGGCAATGAGACACTGCCACCATAGATTACGTGGAGTCATACTGTAGTAGTGCTCCAACGGGAAGGCTCAAATGTGTTATGTGATACTCGGGACAACAGGTTGTGTGAAATCCTCGAGGTAGACAAGCTCCAATGGTAATGATGGGGAGGGCTTTCCCCAGCTCTGCATAGTAACCATGGGTTGATTGTTTTGTCTGGTGATTAAGTATGTGTTATGTGATCGTGTGACCTTCTAGTGGTAGTTTGGGTTGTGTCTCGAATTGCGTAAAATTAATGTGAACCTGTGAATCATGTAAAAGTGATATGTGAACATGGGACATATGCAAAGTGAATGTGACATGTGATCTTGAGTGTTAAATGTGAAAACAAGTGTACGTGAATCGTGAAAGTCATGAATGAGTGAATGTGAATGAGACAAGTGAAAGAATAAGTGCATGTGAAAGTAAAGGTAAGAGTGAGTGTGAATATGCCAAGAGAAAGTAAACGCATGTAGATACACCACAAGAAAATGCAGCTTTAGCGACTGATATTGCGACCAAACTTTTTAGTCACTAATCGGACATAGATTTGTGACTGATTAGCTACCAAATGTATTTAGTCGCTAAATAAATAATATAGTGACCGAACTTAAGTCAGTCACTAATCGATCATAGATTTATGACTAGTTAGTGACTGAAACTATTCGATCACAGATTTTTACGATTTTGTGGCAAAGGAGCAAAGTATTGCGACCAAATAGTTTCAGTCACTATTCGGTCACAGATTTGTGACTGATTAGTGACCAAAACTATTCGGCCATCTTAAATAGCGATCAAAATTTATTGGTCGCTATTCTTTCTTTTTCTCCTCCTTTCTTTCTTCTTCTTCTTCTTCTTCCCTACATGCTCTCTCTCTCTCTCTCTCTTGTTCGTCGACGTCAGACACCGCTGTCGAAGAACACCACCACCATCACCTCCGCCGTCGCTTCGACATGCAACCTCTCTTTCTCTTTCTCTCCTTGTGGATTCGATGGTGGGTTAGGACGACGACGATGGTGCAGGGTGGCAGTGGGGGTGGGTTGGGCAGTTGGGGGGAGCAGTGGGTGGGTGGGGTGCTCGATAGTGGAGTTGGGGGGGGGGGGGGCTCGGTGGCCGACAGTGGGGTGGGGAGGGTGACAGTTCGGAGGGGGGTGTAGTGGGGGTGGGGGGCACTTTTCTCTGAAACATATGTGATGTTTCCAACTTAAATGGGCTTTCATAAATTTTTTTAGCATTTTCATTGAATAGTTTGAAATTATGAGGAATTGCACATACATAGAGCATAGCGACAATTTTTTAACTATTGGATTGTAAAATGTGATCTATCTCATAACCACTTGAACTATCAATTATGCAATTTAGTTTTTTCTTGCATCAATTTGTAGTTTGCATATGTGCCTTAAGTTGGTGTTATTTAAGTGAGAGTTCTTTGTTTATTTATTTTTTAACATTGATGTTCTTTAAATTAAGTTATGCATAGATGTTCTCATTAGACTTACGCATATGAATTAAGTTTGAAGTTATTTATTTGAATGTTCTTTAAATTAGATATCACTTAATTTTATCTATCTATGAATATCAATGAAATATATTTTAATTTGATGTTATTTATGTACTTAGAGTGTTTCATATGAGCTAAAGTGCAAGGATGCAACATAACACTACACATACCTCTGAGAGCATATTAAGCCCGTGTCAATGAACTTTCCCGTTCAAGATTTTGAGATTGATGTTTATATTCTCATTCATTTGATGAGAACGTATATATCTAACTTAATGTATTGAATTGTCTTGTTTGGACAATTTGTTAATGTTTGATCTCATTTAGGTGGTCATTTACTATATGTGTTTGTACTATTTGTTCAAAATTTTAGTTGCGTTTACTCACTCCTCTCTGATATATTTTTATTGATTTTAAATATTTTATTAACCACTTACTAGTAAGTGTCTAAGAAAATATCTTAATCAATAAATATGTTTTGTATATCGGAGAGGTGCGGAAAGATATTGCGGAAATTTTCAACAAATTGTGCAAACACATATAGTATATGATCGTGCAATCAATCCTTCAAGGATGTGTTAAAAAGTGATAATCTAAATAATGTGTCCTTCCTATTCATTTTAACTAAGTCGAATGATGTGTGACAAATGGTCAGATGTATGTTTCTGAGTTTGAATTTTAAAGTTATTTGTGTGTTAATATTTGGTGAGTGCAAGGAAAAATATCTACAGACCGTTCATGGATGTATCGTAGAATAGTTGACCATGTGGTGTCTATGGAGTTTAGGGTCGGAGTTGAGACTTTATTCAGTTTGCATTGGGGAATACAAGTGCAGTAGTAGATAGTAAGGTTGCATCCAATGTCCTTATAAAATTTGTAAAAACTTGAAGTGGATTTCACCATGAGGGGTTCAACGTCATTTATACAAAAAAGTGTTTGTTGAAACCGGGCCGCAAATCCCACACCTAACAAACATACGAGTGGCTCCGTCTCTTTTGTGGCCCATCAATCAATATGTCCAATTGTGATATATTTTATGCATATAAATACTCATTTATGAAATTTGATTTGTAAAATAGGAAAAAGTATCAAAGCGTGCACCGACGTTATAGGAGGTCTTTGATGAGACCCACAAAAACTAGGGGATGGACTAGTACATTAGTGAGAGAGCACGAGTGGTTGCGGTACGTTTGTATAGGTATACAAGGTTTTAACTCATAAATGATTAATATGAAATTTAAAATCTTCTACATTCAATTTGCAGGAGTCATATAATAAGCAGATGACTGACAAGTACGTGGGGGAGGACCACTAGCCACAGTTAGATCCTGAGGTATGGGTTGCGGCATCTAGTGCACCAAAGAAAGGCCATGTATATGGTTTTGAGCAAAGTCTAGACATGAGTTGGGTGATATCTGGTTCTTCGAGTTTAGGCTCACAAGCGACCAGTCTCTTCACCATGCCCACACCCCTTGGTACTACTCCCGACGACATCATGGGCTTCATTCGAGATGAGATTTCTGGTTTGGAGACACGACTTGTCCAGACTATGCACACCAAGGTCTTTGACGTCGTCCAAGCATAGCTCTCCCAGGCCTCTTCTAGGCCTTCATCCAGATGGGGATTCATCCTCAAGAAGCACCCTCGACAGTAGCACGTCCCTCTTATGTGAGTATTTGATTTGATTTTAATTTCTCAGCTCTAACTATCAATTTTTAAAAACTAAGTTTAAAAATAAAGAACTCAAGATTGGGAGGTCAAAAATTAGAAATACTAATCTGATCAACCTCAGGTTTATTCCAACACGGTCGGGGAGATGAAAGTGACTTATGAAAACTGACGGAGTGCAAATCGGACTCTCAGTTTGAGTACGACGCTCAAATTCTCATTCACTAAATTAGTTTAGTTTAAAAACAAAAAACTTGGGTTTGAGGATCCAAAATTAGATATATTGATCCAATCGACCACTGGTTTGTTCCAACATGGCTAGGGCAATGAGAGTGACTGGTGAAAACTGACGGAGTTCAAATCGAACTCTCAGTTTGAGCTCGGCGCTCAAATTCTCATTCACTAAATTACTTTAGTTTAAAAACAAAGAACTCGGGTTTGGGGGTTAAAAATTAGAAATACTGATCCAATTGCCCTCTGGTTTGTTCAAACATGGTCGGGGCGATGAGAGTGATTTGTGGAAACTAATGGAGTTCAAATCGGACTCCCAGTTTGAGCTCGACACTCTAATTCTTATTCACCAAATTACTTTAGTTTAAAAATAAAGAACTCGAGTTTGAGGTCCAAAATTAGAAATACTGATCTGATTGGCCTTCGGTTTGATCGAACACAGCTGGGACGATGAGAGTGACCTATGGAAACTAATGGAGTTCAAATCAGACTCACAATTTGAGCTCGGTGCTCAAATTCTCATTCACCAAATTAATTTAGTTTTAAAAATAAAGAATTTGGGTTTGAGGGTCCAATATTAGAAATACTGATCTATGGGACAACACACCTAACTTAGCAAATTGCTTTAATAAGAACCAATTCTTAATCATCTCATTAGATAACAGAGCCATTGACTTTCTACTAAGAACATCAGCTACTGTATTACCCTTTCCAAGATGATATTAAATAGAGAAATTGATATCTTTTATATATTCTAGCCATCTCCTCTGCATCATATTAACCTCCTTCTATGAGAGTAAATACTTTATATTCTTATCATCAATATATACAATAAAATGCTCACCATATAGGTAATGCTTCCATATTTTACCAGCAAGGATCATAGCTGCCAATTTTAGATCATGTATAGGATAATTCTCAAAATGGTTCTTCAATTATCTAAATGCATAAGCAATCACATTTCATTGCTGCATTGACCCACAACAAAGTCCAATGCCAAAAGCATCAGTGAAAATTTCGAATCTTCCTCCTTCAACGAGCAATGCAAGCACAAGTGACGTTGTCAAATATTCTTTCAAGGTTTGAAAACTCTTTCCACATTCATCAGCTCAAACATAAGGTTGTTCCTTCTTGGTCAATCTTGTCAAAGACACCACAATCTTAGAAAAATCCTTAATAAATCTCTAGTAATAGCTAGTCAAACCTAGGAAACTCCATATCTCAATCACCTTACTAGGACTTTCTTAGCTTTTCACAGCTTTAACTTTTAAAGGATCCACTATAATTCCTTCTTTAAAAATTACATGACCAAAAAAGGAAACTTCTTCGAGCTAGAATTCACACTTGTCAGTTTGGTATATAGCTTGTTATCTCTTAGTAATTGCAATGCAGTCCTCAAATGAGTCTCATAATCCTACTTAGTTTTAGATTATATCAATACATCATCAATGAAAACCACCACAAATTGATCTAGGTACTGTCTAAACATTGTATTCATTAATTGTATAAAAGTTGCAGATGCATTAGTTAAACCAAATGACATAACGATGAACTCATAATGTCCACACCTTCTCCTGAATGCAGTCTTATGTATACCCTCCTCCTCAATCCTCAATTAACTAATGATAAAGAGACTTGTGGTCAATCTTAGAAAAATATTAAGCTCTAAAAATTAGATTAAACAAATCATCAATTTATGGCAAGGGATATTTATTCTCAATTGTTAACTGATTCAACTACCTATAATCAATACATAATCTCATGGATCCATCCTTCTTTTTTTCAAATAAAATAGGTGCTCCCAACAGTGATGTACTATATTTGATGAAACTTTTTGCCTACAACTCCATCAATTACTCCTTCAATTCTTTCAACTCAATAGGAGCCATTCTATAGGGAGCCTTAGATACAGAGGCATGTGTGGATGGATCTTTAAATTATAGGCTCCAGTTGTTGCTTATTTGGGCTTTTGAAGATTTTTTAGATTGATTAGTTTATTGTTATGTGTGCGCATGTGTGTCAATCATGAAGTGACAACTTGTTTTTTCTCCAAGAGCTGAAGGGCTTGGAGTCTCATATACATTGCACCGTCTAACCAATTAGACAAAATAGGATGTCGAGTTGGGACCAAAAATCAACCATACCATAAAGGCTATGATGTTAATTACATCTTCTCAAGAGAATAAAACCCTTGATTAATTGCTAAGAAGAAGGGCCCTATAGCCTAAAACTTTATTTCTGAAATTGCTTGTAAGACAAAGGAACATGAATTATCTATTGTAGGTTTCCTTGAAGCATTTGAATTATTATGGAAATGATGATTAGTTAATTTTTTATCTAGTTTAGTATTTTATTACTTGGTGTGAAACAATGAATGTAATTCTGATCTCATCATGAACACTATTGTATGCTTGTACTTTTGTTGGAGATACATATGCTAGTACATGATGGCCATTCTAAAAGGAGTTCTTAGTTCAGCATCAAATACATTCATGCATTTAACTTCAATTACAATTTAGACAACAAGATATTCACATTCAAATTTGCTCGATCAAAAATCCTTTTGAACATAGATGAGAGACATGTTGGGGAAGATGTGGTGGGTACTCATCTACAGAGATTCAAGATGGTCCCTAAATTACGTAAGTGCGTACAAAACAAGAACATTGAGAATCATCTCAATGTTGGATCGAGATGGCACTAATGATGTCCTAGAGGGGGGTGAATAGGACTTCTTGTGCTTTAAAAAAATTTATCTGAAAGTAGATAACACTAAGTAAAGTTGTTAGCATTTAGTGTAGTGTGTGAAACAAGTGTAAATTTGGCGGAAATAATCACACAAATGCACAAGAAATTTTATCCTAGTTCGGCCCTTCCCATATGAAAATCCTACATCCAGTCCCCAAGCAACCTCTTAGGATTTCACTAACTGCCAAGAAAACTTGGCCTTCTCTCAACCTGAGAGGTATTATAATCCCACTTGCTCCAAAGCAAGTTTTCCCTTAACTAAGGGGTATAATGACTACCTACATAGTAGGTCTTCCTTTCACAAGAGGGGCACTATAGGAAACAAACCTTCTGCGGGTTATCAAAAATAGAATTGAGAAAAACACTTGTGTGTCTGCTCAGAGGGATGAGCAAACACAGAGAATTTAGGAAAGAGTACAAATAAGAATTGCAGCTCTAACTCTTTCTGAATCTAATCACAGTGGACTGAAGAAAAGATCTAGTTACAAAATGCCACCCTACAGAGAAAGACTTCTAAAAACTTGAGAGCTTGGAAGTTGCAGACTGAGGAGGCAGCTCTCTTTCTTTCAATTCAATAGAAGGCTTTGTGGAGACTTTTGCTTGCAAATTCAGATGGGAGTTGTGTTGTTGTCTCTTTGTCTAAGCTTGGTTGTCTTGTTCAAAATCTCCTGCTTCTATATATGCTTCAGAAGCCTTAAGTTTCCATTTGAAACTGTCCGTTAGAGAACTAGCTGTTTGAAGAGTAGCCGTTGATCCTTTGGATGTAGATGCTTTTGAGACTTTCATCAGTCCTTCGGTTTTTTGGATTTCCAACGTCTTCAGGCTATGTTTGTAGCTTCACGACTTGATAGGCAATCTTCATTTATTGTTCTGTAAAACTCCATGCTAAAGACATGTTTCATAAATGTTCTGCAAGAAAGGACAAGACAAAAGAAAAGATATCTTCATACTTTTGGAGGTAGGTGAGATGGAAATATATGTAAAGTATAAGAACTTCAGATGGACAGATGTTCAGTACAATAAAAGGCAGGTAGACAGTTGCATCTTGAAGGTAAGGGGAGGTTCTAACAGTGGTAGGTGAGCTCTGACATATACCCCATGAGGCTTATACTTACCATCGCATTTACTGCAAGGCAATTGTCAAAAGGAGAAGAACTGAACTTCTGACAAAAAGTAAGAGACCAATTTGTATAAATATTTCAGATCTTTTCAAGGATTTTTATGTGGTCATTTTGAATATAATTTATCCTACCTAACAGAATATTTAAATGATGGTAATGAGAGAGAGCATTATTCTGTAGGATATACAAGTGTTATACATTCTGTAAAATATCCCATAGGGATAACAAACATATTGAATAACTTAAAATCAAGATTTCATGGATTTTATGAAATGACAAATTCATACAGAGATTATTATCAAGTACATAGAAGTTAACAGTATACTTTGACTTTCTTGAAGTCAGAGTCAAAGCAAAGAGATACAAGATGAACTTCGGCTGTAAAGAAGTCACAGTGAGACTGATCACAAACTTCGACATTTGGAAAGTCAAAGTGATAAAAGCATCAATCGATCATACTTCGACTTTCGGGGAGTTGGAGTTCCAATCAATAATAGACTTCGACTTTCAAGGAGTTGGAGTATAATACAGAGACTTCGACTTTCGAAGAGTCAGAGTACCATTCACAAATGGTTCAACACTTCGACTTTTCTGAAGTCGGAGTCCAAAGTCGGAGTTAGTATGGTACATAGTATACGCTGTGGACTTAGAGAATTTTCGTGAGTGTTGATATACAGTATTATACATGTAGCACCCCAAAAATTTCATTAATTGAAAAATTAGAAATAATTTTAAAATATTAAATCCAAATTAGTAAAAACATACGTACCAACATAACGGAGACGAGATCATAGGGGAAAATGCCATAAAAATAATAGTTCAACTCTAAATAATACTCCCAAATGACCCACAGAAGAATTCATGCAAAGAAAAATCGGATTGGCCGTGTTTAAAGCGTTTTGCGACTTATTATCGTAATTAGATAATAAGTCGGATAATTACTATTACTGCTACTAAAGTGAGTCTGAAAATAATAAAAATCATAAATGGACTTCAAACAATGGATATTGATAACCCAATGGAATAAGTTTACCAAAAAAAGTCTTTTGGACCACAAAATAATTCATGCTAAGAAAATAACCCAAAATTTGGAATTATTCACTAATGGACAATGTTAGGGTAAATTGTCACCCAATAGACCACCATTGGAATTCAAATCAAGCCCAAATTTGTGGTTACCACCTAAAGGAGGTTGCCATACTCTTTCTAACACGAATTGTGGAGAGAAATCCTCCATGGAAGGAAGGACACACCCAATTTCGCACCCAAAGGTTTCCTAATTCAAGTTAGGCAAATAAAGGGCCATACTCCTTTAAATAAGCCCCCTCTCTTCCATGGGATGACCCCTAGGGTTTATGAGGTAGTGCTTGGAGGCTGGGAGATGCAAGGAGGAAGGCTTGAGAAGAAGCAACTCATACTCTTCTCCATCTGTGACCTGCACTTGAGCCCCTTCAAGATCATCACCAAAGGTTAGTCAAACCTCGACCAAACCATGCAAGGTGTATACCCCTAGAAAGAGGGTTGAGTCTAGTTTCTAATGGTACCATTTTTCCCAATTCTTATCCAGTAGATCGAGAGTATTAGGCGTTCTCTCCCAGGCAAATAGAAGTAGGGCTTTCTAGAGAGCGAATCTTATTCAACTCAAAAGGTAGGTCATCTCCATGCCAAACTCTAATTAAACTTGTCCATGCTTGCAACCATATGTATAGATCATGTTCTTACTATTTTCCCCAATTTTTATCTTGAGAGTTTCACGAATTAAATCTTGCATGATCTTAACTCTGTATTGTCCTGATTTACCCTTGACTTGTCTTACGAGTTTCATACCTCTCTGTAGGTCATTTTTAGACCAAGTGTTCAACATAAAACTTGTTACCCTATGAGTCTATTTTCATTTGGCACTGGTTTTCCCAATTGTTGTTGATTGTATTGAGAGTATTAGCCCGAATATGAGCACTGTGTCAGATTCACATAGATAGTCATAATACGTCTTGTTACCCAGTCAAACGACATTTGTTTCTTGATTATTCATTACTGTACAAAGTATTGGAAGTACTCTAACTAAAAGAGGTGGTTTCATCCTATATGGATCATCCTAGCATAAATTATGATTTTTAGAACCCATAAGTATCATTCCTGGTTTGATTCAGACTAGGAAAAACCCTAAATAAAGCACCCCTGCACTAGAAACAAGAAGACGAGGAGTCGACCTGTCGCCTTCAAAGGGTGACAGGAAGGCTGTCGCCTTCAGGGATTAGAAGGAGACAGCCTTCTGGTCGCCTTCTTGAACGTAATAGTAAGCTTGTCACCTTCTGAACACATAGGGCAGATCAACCCTGTTTAGCCCATTTGACGTCATTTTCATGCCCCATCTTCTCCTGTGCGAAGATAGTTAGTGTTTACATGTATTTATCAATCTATATAATTGTAGAACATGTTCACATGATGTCTAATTGATCTTAAGTTATTGACCATGTTGTCTACCTGTCAATTATTCACATTCTTGCCTTGTTACCAAACTTGCTAAACATACAATGATACTTGCTAAAAATGGTCATGCATGATTAGTGTTTCCTGATTTAGCACTCATGATAATTTCCAAGTATGAAGTTTCCTTAAACGGAGTTTCTATAACTGGAGTTTCCATAATCGGATTTGCATACACGCACTTGAGTGATTCTCACGCGCGGCATGCGCATACACTTTAGCATGATAGGAAAGCCCCTTCTTGGCTTGTGGTGAACTCTCTGTCAGATATTCCTTCTACCGGACTAGTGACCCCTTAACCAGGCCTCTGTAAGTCTCCTCTGACCATGGATCCCACATGGCCGACGAGCAAGTTGTACCAATGAAGTACCCAGAAGCTAGTGTGCACATACCTCTCTTCTCTTGATATTCTTGACGAGATATTTCTCTTCTCATCTTAACTCTGGAGTACACCTCTATTGAGCATAAGACCAAAATATCATTAAGTGTTTGGACTAAATTGAAAATATGTCGTTATGCTGCCGGATTGAACTCTTGAACTATCACCTCAACTATCGTGACATTATTGAACTCTTGTTACTGGCCATTAATAATTGTGGGCATCTACATTTAAAATTAAGTGAGATGCGGATCAGGCACAGCGAGTGTCTAAGGGCTCCAGTCTAGCCCCAATGATGGAGAGTCATAACTATACTGTTAACCATGGGGTATAATGATTACTAGCGTTGCATCTGCGTTGGGAGTACTTGCATGTTGAATGATAGATACAATAACCACATACACGTGTCCTATTGTGCATTTCAAGGTGGATCTTTCCTTGGTGCACATTAGTGTCTTTGTGCGTGATTATTGTTACATGTTAAAAGTTCTTGCTCATGCGTGCTTGCTTGCTTGCTACTGAAATGGCCAATCTTGTTACATGCTATCTTGTTCTTGCTCGTTATCATCTTGCTAGATCATTGTTCACTCTATCTTGAGATATTGAATACAACTTTCTTGCTAGACTAATCTTTACTTCTCTTGATCATACAATCTTGAATGATACACTGCATACATGTTACTACCGCCATTTTAATTACATTATACATATCATGTTCATACCCTCTAGCTTTTAAACTGTTATGATGGTTACTCACACCGTCACGTTCAGAACGCGACGTCCCATAAACAACACATGTTGAAGAACAAGATGATCAGAACGACGTACCTATAGTGTTATGTAAATCATTGTCTGTCTCCTCCCAACACAAAGGAGATCTACAGGGCCTACCATACAATGCCTCAAATGGAGCCATACCAATACTCGCATGAAAACTGTTGTTATATGCGAACTCCACAAGAGGTAAATGGCGCTCCCAATCATCCTTCCAATCCAGAACACACGCTCTCAACATATCTTCGAGTGTCTGGATAGTCCTCTCAGACTGTCCATCTGTCTGGGGATAAAACGCCGAACTGAGCTTCAGCTCCGAACCTAATGCATCTTGAAGACCCTTCCACAGCCTCGAAGTAAATCTCGGATCTCGATCCGAAATGATCGACTTCGGGACACCATGCAATCTAATAATGCTACTAATATACAATCTAGTTAAACTCTCTACTGACTGCTTCTTCTTCATGGGCAAGAAATGCACAGTCTTCGAGAATCTATCTACCACTACCCAAATCGAATCGTTACCCCGTTTGGATCGAGGCAAACCCGTAATGAAATCCATAGTGACAGCTTCCCACTTTCATATTGGGATCTCCATCTTCTGCATAAGTCCAGATGGTCGCCGCCGCTCGGCCTTAACTTGCTGGCATACTAGACATCTAGACACAAACTCTGCTACATCTTTCTTCATGCCAGACCACCAAAAAGATCTCTTCAAATTCTGGTACATCTTAGTGTTACCCGAATGAATAGAGAATCTAGACCTATGAGCCTCTGCTAATACATGCTCATGGACATCTATGATGTCTGGAACACAAACACGGTGATGGAATCTAATCACGCCATCCGCATCACGTGCAATGCCCGCCTTTCCCACTAACTCTTGGAGTTTAGGGTCGGCTTTCTGTTGCTCGATCACCTCATCCAACACCGAAGACCTAATGGACAACTGAGCTACAAAAGCTTGGCACAATGATGGCTCTAACTCAGTCATCACACACGCTGCATCCTCCAACATCTTCCAATCCTGCTGGAGAGACGACCTCTTCCTACTAAGGGCATCTGCTACAACATTCGCCTTTCCAGGATGATACTGGAGGTCGAAGTCATAGTCCTTCAGGAACTCAATCCATCTTCTCTGCCTAAGGTTTAATTCCTTTTGAGATAAAAGGTACTTTAGACTCTTGTGGTCAGTGAACACCTCAAATCTGACACCATAAAGATAGTGTCTCCAGATCTTTAGTGCATGAACCACTGCCGCAAGCTCAAGATCATGAGTCGGATAGTTTCGCTCATGCTCCTTCAATTCACGAGAAGCATATGCTACTACCCTTCCTTGCTGCATCAATACACAGCCAAGGCCAATCCGAGATGCATCCATGTAGATAGCAAAACCCTCTACACCGCTCGACAAAACTAACACAGTAGCCGAAGTGAGCTTAGTCTTCAATAACTGAAAACTACTCTCACACTCCTCGGAATAGACAAACTTTACTCCCTTCCTAGTTAGCTGAGTCAATGGTGTGGCGATGGATGAAAATCCCTCAATAAATCGCCGATAATAACCCGCCAAACCAAGAAAACTCCGAATCTCCGAAGGAGTCTTGGGAATCTCCCAATCCATAACAGCTTGGACTTTCGCTGGATCCACTGCTACACCAGCACCGGAGATAACATGCCCAAGGAAATGAACCTCGGGAAACCAAAAATCGCACTTGCTGAATTTTGCATACAGCTTGTGCTCACGGAGAACCTCTAATACTACCTTTAAATGCTGACGATGTATGGCCTCATCCGAAGAGTAGACCAACATGTCATCAATAAAAACTACGACGAAACTATCTAGATATGGTCTAAACACCCTGTTCATGAGATCCATGAATGCTGCAGGGGCGTTGGTCATACCAAAAGGAGGGACCAAAAACTCATAATGTCCATAACGGGTTCTAAAAGCCGTCTTGGACACATCCTCACTCCTAATCCTCAACTGATGATAACCAGACCGCAAATCAATCTTAGAAAAGACTGATGCATCTTGTAGCTGGTCAAACAAATCATCAATCCGAGGTAAGGGATACATGTTCTTCACCGTCACTTGGTTTAGCTTTCTATAATTGATGCATAACCTAAGTGATCCATCCTTCTTCTTCACGAATAAGACAGGTGCGCCCCAAGGGGAAACGCTAGGGTGAATAAATCCCTTATCTAACAAATCCTTCAACTGCTTCCTTAGCTCAGCTAATTCCGCAGGTGCCATCCGATATGGTGCCTTCGAGATAGGAGAGGTGCCTGGAAGCAACTCTAGCGTGAACTCTATCTCTCTAGCTAGTGGCAATCCAGATAAATCATTAGGAAAGACATCTGGAAACTCCCGCACTACATCAATCTCCGCAAAAGTAGGTGACTCATCAGCCTTGGGTACTAATACCACGCTGGCGAGAAAAGCGTCACAACCCTTGTTCACCATTCTCATCGCCCTCATGGTAGAGATGACAAACTTCCCTGCCAAGTTCCTTGGCAAAGGATGAGAAAATTCATCTTCACTAGGAATGCGGAAAACAATCTTCTTCCCACGACAATCTACTAATGCATAGTGCTCTACTAGCCAATCCAAACCAAGAATAGCATTGTAGTCCTTCATCTTTAGAAAGAAGAAACACCCTTCTAGGACTCTATCCTCGATTAACACCGGTAAAGATAGAATACACTTCCTAGTTGATACCGTACCTGCGGGTGTGTGCAAAGATAGAGGAACCTCTAACTTCTCAAACTCTAGTCCTGACTCTAGGGCTAACTGCCTAGCAAAATGGTCGGAAATGAACGAGTGGGTAGCACCCGTATCGAACAAAACCCGAGCATGCACACCTAAGAACAAAATCGTACCTTCGGTAACATGATCCGCCTGCTCGGCGTCCTCATGAGCTAATGCAAACACTCGAGCTGGGGCTCGAGGTCTCCCTGGTCGTCCTGTCGCTGGCACTGCTGCTGGGGCTGGTGCCGCTCCATGCTGATTACATATGACAACACATAAAATTTACAGCAGGTATAGAGAAGCACAAGTCCGAAATCTATAGCACATAGATCAATTCATATTTTCTGAAAACATGAAGAATTTGGCGGCAAAGACTGTGTCGCCAACATGAGTTAACGGCACAATATGTGGCCGCCAACCAAGGATCTTAACGGCAGCAATCTGGCCGTTAAGTTCCTGTCTACAGAAGTGCAGACAGAACGCACAAAAGATTGATGAATGGGGGTTCCAGGACACGAGGAAAAATCCACAAAATTATCTAGGACCTAAGGGACATGAGTAGGGTTGATATCCATAGGTTACTTGCCTCAAAATAAATCCGAGAAGATCAAACTTTGTTGGTGAAGCCCTCCTCGGCCAAGCCAAGAGGGTGCTCCAAATGCTTCAGATCCGGTCCTTCTTGTCGATGTAGGTCGATCCTCGAAGTTGGAGATGATTCCTTGATGATTGGACTATCCTCCAGTCGGTGTAGATCTCCAGAAAACCCTTCCAGTCGCCAGATTCAGCTCGCCAAAGGTTAGCTATTCTCCACAGAAAACCCTAGGTTCTCCAAAGGCCAAAAAGACCTAACTCGGCCGAATCAAGGTGATTTTATAGAGCTAGGTGGGTTGGGTACGCATTAGGGTAGGTCTCCTACGGTTATAGATGGGTTTCCTAAACGGGAACCGGAGGAAACGCGGGCGTTACCAAATCTCAAATCGCAGCAAAACTGGGGAAATAAAATGCCAAAATATTGTCGTTCACAAAGGGTCAACGTCCATCGATCTGGACGTCTACCTCCTCTGGCCATGCAGACAACGGCATGCATGTTGCCGTCAACATGCAATCAACGTCAATTGTTGTTGACGTTAACTGGCATTTCGGCCAGAAAATAGAAATAATTACACATGCATACACTATATAGATACATACACCATGCACATTATTATTTAAGTACAATATACACTATAAAAATTTAATATGTACAGAAAATAGATAGATATCATATGCACAAGATAAACATATATATATATAGATACACAATATAGTTACACACAATATGCATGAAATAAATAAATACAATATGCATGGTATAAGTTTATATATATAATATGCACATTAATAATCAAATGCTACATGCACATTTAAATATATTACATGCATCGAAATAAACTCGAATATATATCTACAAGATGTATAGCAATAATTTCATATTATATGCACAACATTACTTAAATACAAGATGCATATGTTTTAATAAGAACAATATGTACAAAATTAGCTAATTTCTTATATCCACAAAAATAAGATATATACACATATATGCCTACATATGCACATGAGTACTTAAATAATTATAGTATGCACAAAGTTAATACACACATTATGTACATAATCAAGTAAACATCACATACATAGAATATAAAATGAACATAAATTTGGGTGTCTCACACTAGAAGTCAGATAGATATGTGAACATATACTCATCACCTAGGCAAATAGTGATAGAGTCTTGGTTATTGCGTAATACCAGGGCAAGCCCTCCCCACCTTAACCAGTGGTACTTGTCTACCTCGAGGATTTCTTCCCGTACCCTCGAGAACATATAACATATTGAACATTTTCATAGGGGCATTACTATGGTCCTGTTTCAGATTACTTCTATAGTGACAGTGTCTTATTGGCCATATATAAATTCATATTCTCCATATTCAAATGCAACATAACATGCTTCCAAATCATATACATATAGTCAAATGCTGACAGAGACATATTTCTGATTTATCACATGCTGTATTTTCTAAACATTTCCCACAATTCATTTCAAAAGAACACATTCCTCATGATGTTAATCAGACTAAAATAGTTACAGTCATCACAAAATCATAAAATTTTGTCAGAATGTGTCTCTACTATCATGAATCAAATTATAAATTTTTCATGATTTTATGGCATATATTCTAATTTCTGCAATAATCAAATCAATGATAGAAATAGAGAAATATTCAACACAATGAAACCGTCTGTCAACCTAGTTCAATATTTTTACTGAGTGTATATCATAACCATACAAACCACTATTAAAAATCTCATGAATTTTGGAATCCAGAAACTATTTATAAAATTAAAACAGTAGTAGTCATGAAAATTACATAAAACTGTCAAATTCAGATTTCAGATCTAACATAGTATGAAAATATCCATGTCATGTACTTCTACATAGAAATTGCAATTTTATCACGAGATTGCATCAAATATAAAATTTTATATTACATCCATGCTTAATTTTCAGAATTCAAAATATTACCCTAAAATCATGGTGTCTACAAAAATTAACCCAATTTATAGTGTGTCAAAAAGTTATTCTAATTAACCCTATACATTTCACAAAAATTCCATTCGAAGTTCAAACACAAAAATATAATCCAAATGTAAGAACAGGTCAAAATAATGAACAGAAGAACTTGGCGGCAACCATGTTGTCGTTAACCTAAATTGATGGCAAGAAGGTTGACGTTAAGTTCATCCTTGACGTCAGTCAAGGTTGACGTTAACCTGACAGGAAACCAGAACTCATCCAAGACTCATATAAACTCCAAATCCGTCTGTTTTGTAAATTTTTTAAAATCATGGAAAAATCATAAAAAGGTAAAATATAAGGTTGGAAACCCGATCCCTAGGTTACCTGCCTCTAAAACACCAAGGAATCAATGGATTTAGCCGATGAAGCCCATCTTGGCCAACCAAGACAGACCTCTCTCCAGGTTAAAATCCTTGACCAGTAGGTCTCCGATGATATGAGCACCTTGGAGACGCCTTCAGCCTTCAAAAGCACACCCTCTTCAACTCGTAGATGCTTGGTCTTAGCCTTCATGAAGATCTAAATGCCAGATTTCTTCCACCTTTCCTTGAGACTTGGAGAAAACTCCCCAAAAATGGTTCCAAGAAGCTAACCCATCTTTTTTATAAAGGATTGGCCTCCCCAACCTCTACCCATGAGGTAGGATACATAACCTCCAAGCATTTCCTAATTTCTAGCCCCTACCATAACTCCACCAGAGCTGGACTGTGAAAATTTCGCTTGTCAGTTCTGGAAGAATTAGACGTCAAGGTTTACTACCATTTACACAGAGTAGACGTCAATCGATATAGACGTTTACCTGCAGTTGATGGCAAGGGATGTTGTCGTTAACCTGCTGTTGACGGTAGTCGATGTTGCCGTCAGAAACACAAGTCGACTCTCCATCTAACCCGAGAACAGACCATTCCACTCCACAACATACTAACTACACACATATATACATAGAAATTTCTAAATACACAATAAAATAGATATCAATTGAAATTAAACACAATGAATAAAATTTTAGGGTATCACACTCTCTCCCCCTTAAATAATCTTCGTCCTCGAAGATTGAGTCTAAGAAAACTCACCGAAAAGATGTGGGTACTTCATCTTCATCCCTTCTCCTAACTCCCATGTTGCTTCTTCTTGTGCAAAATTCTTCCACAAGACCTTTACTAAGGGAATTCTCTTGGACCTCAAGTGTTGCACTTTACGATCCAGAATCTTCATAGGCTACTCCTCAAAGGATAAATCTTGTAGCAAATCCTTTGACTCATAAGAATATGAGATAGATCCCGTATATACCTTCTTAGCATAGAAATGTGAAACATTGGATGGATGTTCGCCATAGATGGTGGTAATGCCAATTGATAAACCACATTTCCAACCTTCTTCAAGATCTCAAATGGTCCAATAAACCTTGGATTCAACTTCCCATGCTGACCAAATCTAATCACCCCTTTAGTTGGAGAGACCATAAGGAAAACATGCTCTCCCACCTCAAACTCCAAATCCTTCCTTCTATTATCCGCATAGCTTTTCTGCCGGTCTTGAGCTGCCTTTAACCTTTGTTGAATTAGTTGAATGTTACTAGAAGTTTCTTGTATAATTTCAGGTACAACCAAGAGTTTATGACTAGCCTCTTCCCAACACAAAGGAGATTTACAAGGCCTACCATACAAAGTCTCAAATAGAGCCATACCTATGCTTGCAAGGAAACTATTATTATAGGCAAACTCCACAAGAGGTAAATGCTTCTCCCAATCACCCTTCCAATCTAGAGCACATACTCTCAACATGTCTTCAAGAGTATGGATTGTCCTTTCGGATTGTCTATCCATCTGTCGGTGAAATGCTGAGCTAAGCTTCACTTGAGAACCAAGAGCATCCTGCAAACCTTGACACAACATTGAAGTAAATCTTGGGTTTCTATCCAAAATGATGGATTTTGCAACCCCATGCAATCTTACAATATTATCCACATAAAGCTTGGCCAAACTCTCAATAGACTACTTCTTCTTCATAGGTAAGAAATGTGCGGTCTTGGAGAATCTATCCACAATTACCCAAATAGAGTCATTGCCCCTAAAAGACCTGGGCAAACCAGAGACAAAATCCATGGTAACTTCTTCCTATTTCCATAATGGAATGTCAATCCTCTGCATCAAACCTGATGGCCTCTGCCATTCTGCCATCACCTGTTGACATGTCAAACATCTAGCCACAAAATCAGCCACATCTCTTTTCATGCCTTCCCACCAAAAAGTCCTTTTTAGATCTTGATACATTTTCCCACTACCTGGATGTATTGTGAACTTGGACCTGTGAGCCTCTTCTAAAATTTGCTTCATCGAGCACACATACTCTATGCTGAAATCGAATAACACCTTCCTCATCACAAGCAATGCCTACCTTCCCTATCATTTCTTGCAATCTAGAGTCATCCTTCTGACCTTCCACCACACTATCCAGGATAGAAGACATGATAGTCAATTGAGCCACAAAATCTTGGCACAATCGTGACTCAACCTCCATAAAAGCACAAGCTGCATCTTCCATCATCTTCCAATCCTTCTACATTGTTGTCCTTTTTCTGCTAAGTGTGTCAGCTAACACATTAGCCTTACTTGGGTGATAATGCAACTCAAAATCATAGTCCTTTAAAACTCTATCCACCTCCTCTGCCTCAGATTTAGCTCCTTTTGCGAGAACAAGTACTTAAGACTTTGGTGATCAGTGAATACCTCAAACTTGACACCATACAGATAATGTCGGAAAATCCTCAAAGCATGAACTACAGCTGCCAACTCTAAATCATTGGTTGTGTAGTTACGCTCATGCTCCTTTAGTTGACGAGAAGCATAGGCAACCACTTTCCCATCCTACATAAGCACACAGTCGAGACCAATGTGAGAAGCATTTGTGTAGATCGTAAAACCATCTACCCCGCTAGGTAGAACTAACACAAGTGCAAATGTCAATCTTCTTCTCACCTCTCTGAAAGCTCTGTTCACATTCTTTTGACCATACAAACTTAACTCCCTTCCTCATAAGCTTGGTCAATTGTACTGCAATGGATGCAAAACTCTCTATGAAGCGGCGGTAGTATCCAACTAAACCCAAGAAACTCCGTATCTCATATGGTGATCTTGGAGTCTCCCATTCTAACACTGCCTTTACCTTAGATGGATCCACAGCTATACCATCTCCTGAAATCACATGCCCAAGGAAATGAACGTCCTTCATCCAAAAATCACACTTACTGAACTTGGCAAACAACTTGTTCTCTCTCAAAACTTCCAGTACAGTCTTCAAATGCTCCATATAAGATGCTTCATCTGGAGAGGATATCAAAACATCATCTATGAAAACCACTACAAAACTATCCAGATACGGCCTAAAGACCTTATTCATCAAGTCCATAAATGTTGTTGGGCATTCATCAAGCCAAAAGGTAGAACCAGAAACTCATAATGACCATATCGCATCCGAAAAGCCGTCTTAGACGTGTCATCGGCCTTTATTCAAAGTTGGTGATAACCCGAACGAAGATCTATCTTAGATAATACTAAAGTTCCCTGCAATTGATCAAATAGGCCATCAATACGGGGTAAAGGATACATGTTCTTGATTTTTACTTGATTAAGCTTCCAATAATCAATGCAAAGCCTCATCGAACCATCCTTCTTCTTAACAAAAAGGACTGGAGCTTCCCATGGTGAAGAACTTGGACGAATGAAACCATTGTCCAACAAGTCCTACAATTGCCTCCTGAGCTCTGTCAATTCTGCTGGTGCCATTCGATATGGTGCTTTAGAAATAGAAATTGTATCTGGCATCAACTCAATAGCAAACTCAATGTCTCTTTCCAGTGGCAAACCAGAAAGATCCTCGGGAAAGATGTCCGCATAATCACAAACAACCTCAATCTCCTCAATATGTCGTGTATTAGTGTCTTTAGACACAACCACACTAGCCAAATAAGCACTGCAACCTTTGCTCAACATCTTGGCCACCTTCAATGCTGACACCACAAACTCCCCAGCCATGTTCTTGGGTAAGGGATGTGAAAACTCATCCTCACCTGGAATACGGAAAATGATACTCTTCTTCTGACAATCTAGTAAAGCATAATGCTCCTCCAACCAATCTAGACCCAGAATAGCATCATAGTCCTTCATCTTCAACAGATAAAAGCACCCTGCCAAATCCCGCTCTTCTATGCACACATACAGTGAGGGAAAGCACTTCTTAGTGATCATAGCACCTGCTGGTGTATGCACAGACAATGGAATCTCCAAATCTATAGCTTCTACGTCAGACTCCTGAAGCAACACCTTAGCAAACCTCTCAGACACAAATGTGTGTGTGGCACCAGTGTCAAAAAGAACTCTAGCATGAATACCCATAATTGGAACTGTACCTTCAGTCATATGGTCTGCCTGTTCTGCATCTTCTTTAGCCAATGCATACACTCGGGCTTGGTCCCGAGGTCTTCCTACTGGTTTTGCTGCTGCTGGCGCCACTGCTGCTGCTATCTGCTGTGCCATCTTTGGGCAATCCTTGATCTTATGGTCCTTGTATCCACAACGAAGACACCTTCCTGCACTTAACCAACATACCTGTCCTCCATGCCTTTTGCCGCAATGAGTACACAAGGGCTTGTCTTCTTGCTGAAATCTCCCTTACTGGGGTGCCCTCTTCACATAATCTGGTACCTGTTGAGGTACATAAACTGCCTTCTTCTTATTGTCCTGCCTCAGAAACGGTGATGCTGGCCTCTTGGAAGTAGCTTTCTTCTCTTCAAAATATTGCTCCATCTCTCTTTCTTGCCTGTAAGCCGCAATAAATGCTTCCTCTATGGTATGATGATCAAATGCTACAACTCTGGTACGCAGTGATGGTCTGAGCCCCATCACAAACTTCATCACCTTCCTCCTCTCATCAGCTACAATATGAGGTGCATACTTTGATAGCTCAGCAAATCTGGCTTCATACTCCAGCACACTCATAGATCCCTAGGTCAATGAAAGGAATTCCTACTCCATCTTATCCTGCACATGCTCAAGAATGAACTTAGCCTTGAATAGGTGAGTAAATTCATCCCAAGTCACCTCCTGGACTCCATCCTCAAATCTGGTATGCAGTGTGGATGTCCACCATACATCAGCCCTCTCCTTAAAAGAGTACATCTACATTAGGCATAACCAACCACACTAATATGCTTCATAAGTAAATATTGCCTTATGATTTCCTGCAACATATAAGTCGCCAAACTGACTTTATCCTCCTCAGCACAGCAAACAGCTCTAAAGATCTTCTCAGTCTCCCTGAGCCAACTCTCAGCCAACAGTGGTTGACTCTCCCCCTTAAAAGAGGGTGGAGCCATCCTGCTAAACCTCTCCATCACAGAAGGGCCTCTATGCTCCAGATGCACTGCAGGTGGAGCCTGAGCCTGAAATGACAAGAATCAGCATAGGATAGATATACTAAAGAGAACCAAAGCCAACCATTAAGCTACACTTAACCTGAGCTTGCACTTGGGCCTGCAATGCTGCCTGAGTCTGCATAGCCTGAACCAACCCTTGCATGAAAGTTCCATAATCTATCAAAGGTGGAGGAGGTGCTACAGGTGGTCCCTGAGGCGCTGGAACCTGCTGGCCTACATTAGCATTCTCCCTCTGCTCCTCCCCACGAGCTGGGACATTAACCCGACGTCCACAACTAGTCATGGCCTAGCAAAACAATGAGCTAGTTAATTTCTAAAACTCTAATTATCGATTACTTTATTTTATACTTAGGAACATGGATCACTTAAGTTGATGTTTACCCATGAATATCCTCAACCTACAAATGTCTCTGATACCATCTTTGTAACACCCCACTTAGACTCGGTCCAGTTATACCAACTCTCATCGAGTCCAAGGGACGTGCTAAATGGGGAACACATTCCAACAAATATCAAATATAGGTTCATTCGTTCACGAATAAATAATAATGCAGTGTAAATAAAGCACAATTCATCAACTTTAATAATCAAGTCCATAGTCCATCAAATAAGTCCACAATGCTATATAGTTCAATTACAATGTTCATAACATAAGCAAATCCTCACATACAATTATCACTCAATCACACAATCACAATCAATCATCTCGCTCTGAATCCGATCCCGCTACTAAAGCCTCGGGATCTACTGTCTCACCTAAAATGTTAAGCAAATATGAGTCTACAACGAAGACTCAGCAAGCGACCCAAAAATGGATTACCAATCTAACATATATGTAATGGTTTCAAAACATGTTATTGCATATAGAATTCAGCAACCATACTACTTGCAATATATTCATTTATCAAATACATCTTAAATCAAAAGTGGGTACAATTGCTACTTTAATAAAGCCTAAGTTTAAGACAAACTTAACTTCATAATGTTTAACTTTGCAAAGAGATTTCAGATCTGATCATGATGACAAAACTTTAAGTATTATCATGGCACAATTGTCATACATCGTTTCAAGAGTTTGCATAATAAGCATGATTACAAAACATTCATCTAAATGGAAATAAGACAAGCATTACATGATATCATTATAAAGCTAAAAACAAATCTTTTGTATAACATATACATATGTAGAAATTTTGCCAAGACACAGCCCAAACCACCCACTAGAAGTCAGATAGACATATGAACATATACTCATCACCTAGGCAAATAGTGATAAAGTCTTGGTTATTGTGCAATACCAGGGGAAGCCCTCCCCATCTTAACCAGTGGTACTTGTCCACCTCTAAGATTTCTTCCCATGCCCTCGGAAACATATAACATATTAAACATTTCCATAGGGGCATTACTATGGTCATGTTCCAGATTACATCTATGGTGGCAGTGTCTTATTGGCCATATACAAATTTCTCCAGATTCAAATACAACATAACATGCTGCCAAATCATATACATATAGTCAAATGCTGATAGAGACATATTTCTGATTTATCACATGATGTATTTTCTAAACATTTCCCACTATTCATTTCGAAAGAACACATTCCTCATGATGATAATCGGACTAAAATAGTTACAATCATCACAAAATCATAAACTTTTGACAGAACGTGTCTCTACTGTCACGAATCAAATCAGAAGATTTCCATGATTTTCTGGCATATATTCTAATTTCCACAATAATCAAATCAGTGATAGAAATAGAGAAATATTCAACACAATGAAACCGTTTTCCAACCTGCTTAAATATTTTTACTGAGTGTATATCATAACCGTACAAACCACTGTACAAAATCTCATGATTTTTTGAATCCAGAAATTATTTATCAAACTAAAATAGTACTACTAATTTATGTATTTTAGTCTTGGAAATTACAAAAAACTGTAAAATTTGGATTTTGATCTAACACAGTATGAAAATATCCCTGTCATGTACTTCTACATAGAAATCGCAATTTTATCACGAGCATGCATCAAATATAAAATTTTCTACTACATCCATGCTTAATTTTCAGAATTCAAAAAATTACCCTAAAATCATGGTGTCTACAGAAATTACCCCAATTTATAGAGTGTCAAAAAGTTGTTCTACTTAACCCTATTCATTTCAGAAAATTTCCATTCGAAGTTCAAACACAAAATATAATCCAGATGTAAAAATAGGTCAAAATAATGAACAGAAGAACTTGGCGGCAACCCTGTTGTCGTTAACCTCAATTGACGGCAAGAAGGTTGACGTTAAGTTCATCCTTGACGTCAGTCATGGTTGATGTTAACCTGACAGGAAACCAGAACTCATCTGAGACTTATATAAACCCCAAATCCGTATGTATTCTAAATTCTTTAAAATCATAGAAAAATCATAAAAGGGTAAAATATAAGATTGGAAACCCGATCCCTAGGTTACTTGCCTCTAAAACAACAAGAAATCAATGGGTTTAGCCGATGAAGCCCGCCTTGGCCAACCAAGACAGTCCTCTCTCCGGGTTAAAATCCTTGATCAGTAGGTCTCCCATGATATGAGAACCTAGGAGACGCATTCAGCCTTCAAAAGCACACCCTCTTCAACTCGTAGATGCTTGGTCTTAGCCTTCACGAAGATCTAAACGCCACATTTCTTCCACCTTTCCTTGAGACTTGGAGAAATCTCCCCAAAAATGGTTCCAAGAAGCTAACCCACCTTTTTTTATAAAGGATTGGCCTTCCCAACCTCTGCCCACGAGGTAGGATATGTAATCCCCAAGTGCTTCCTAATTTCTAGCCCCTACTATAACTCCACCAGAGCTGGACTACAAAAATTTTATTGTGAGTTTCAGAAGAAATAGACGTCAAGGTTTACTACCATTTACACAGAGTAGACGTCAATTGTAATGACCCGACCTCCCAGACCCCCACCAGGGAGCCCGAAGTTCGCATCGCCACCCACGGATCCGAAGACCCAAAAGGGTTAGAAGAAATAGTCTAGTGAGATATGTACTGAATTTAAATAACTATAACAATATAATAACTGTACAATGTATCCCAAGTAAAACCACAGGTACAAGAAGAAAGGTGCAGTCCTTAAGGGGCATACCCTGAGAACTTACAAAGCACAACTCTCAACTCACTCAGGTACAAGAGCTCACAACACTTGCTCTCACTGCAACTGACAACACACGGCGCCACAGCCGCCTCCGCAACCCATCCGACACTGAGCTCCCGCGACAACGAGCCCCTAGCTGAAGGAAGTAGGGGGTGAGCCTCACGAACAAGGCCCAGCAGGGATTACCAGTCCCTCACTGGCCAGAGCAGCAGGAACTCTGAAAATAGAAACTACACTAGAAAGCTGTAAAACGAGGAACACCTACAGAAGGGTACTACAAAGCAGCAGAATAGAACAATGCAACACCACGACCACCAACCAAGGTCGTGACACACACACGACTCCCGCAGAAACCAACAAGGTCGGGCACCAAGCGGAAGCAACCCTCGGCACACCCGCCGAGACCATGCAACAACCAAGTGAGAACGACGTCTCCCACAATCACGGCCACCTCAGACCTCCACAAGGTCGAGGGCCAACAAGTAGACCCACCCCAGACCTCGGACACACCGCAAGGTCGGGAAGCCACACACGCCGGTGCCACCACGGACTGGCACCCAAGAACGGGACTACGAAACTAAGAGGACACCGAAACGGAAACCACCAGAAGCACGGGCCAACAAGGCCAAACCAACGATGACTATGGAAACTAGGCACAACCAGGCTATAACCGCCGTGCAAGCTAGGGCAACGGATAACACTTGGAAACGTCATGAGGAAATGTCGTCACAACAACAGCAACCAAGCCACCGCCACTGGGAGCCAAGAGGAGGACACACCAGCCACTCCCTCTACTCGCCAGCCTAGCTCCTGCCTCCGCCTCCCCGGAAGAGTGAGACAGAGCCACCACAGAACACCACAAGAATGCACGCAACACCACAACCTGGTCAAGCTACGGCCCCATGCCTAGCACCACTACGTGGCTCCGGAACCAATGCAGAGAGAGACAGTGAGACAAAGGACTATCTGGGCTGTGTCGAGAAGAGAACCGCCTCAACGACCTCGGCATCCCCCCTCAAACAAGAGAGCTCTACAAACGACTCAGCGCTACTGTCCAAACCTTGTTTTCCCCTCAGCTCTAGAGTCTGCCAAGTCGGCTGCCAACTCGAGCATGCTCGTATCCCAGAGCACTCCCTCAACAGGCTCCCGAGGATGGGGGTCCCAGGAAACAGAGACAACCTCTGAACGGGACAAGCCCTCAAGTGCTAAGCACCGGGTGAACAGGCGGGGCAAGTACAGCAAGAACCACGCCGAACTGCTAGCTTGTAACCCACGACAAGCCCAGCTAGCACAAGGCACGTAAGGACCCTCAAGAGGGCCGTTGGCCAACCATGGCACGCACAAGCAAGCCAGAACCTCAGAACACCACCAGACAATATTGAAAACATCACTCTGCTAATAATCGATTGGCCGTCGGACAATTGATTATTAGATAGACACGAGCCTCCTAGCACCGCCACTAGGACACGGCCACGAAGGTGTCACCTTCAGTCACTGAACACAGGGAGGTAACCTGTCACGTTCCCCACCAGAAGGTCCTAAGGGCAAACCTGCCGTGGGGCACACGTCGACACACGAACCAGGGCCACAGAAACACCCGAGACAACACGGGTACTGTCGCGACATCCAAGGCCATCGCGATACCATCGTGACGGGGAAAGGCACCACAACAGCAACCCTGTCACGACGGGGTGAAGTGTCGCGACAGCAAACCCTATCGTGATAGGAAAACGCGTCACGGCAGCAATCCTTATCGTGACAGGCAAACGCGTCGCGATAAGGTCACGCCCGACTGGGTAGATGCCTCTTCTGGTGTCACGACGCGCACCGCGGTCATGACACCAGCAGAGAGGCAGACCCACGGGATGCTCCATCCCGGGGCCGCCCACAAGCCACACACATACCACACAGGGGAGGGGAGCATGGAGAAGCTATCTAAACTAACTAGAAAGCACGAGAAGCTCTCAATCCACCCGGATCAAGAAGAGTACAAGCAATCCCTACCTTTCAAGAAGAAACGAACCCAATAGGGCCCTTCACGTTGGATTGGCCTCCTCCTCCTCACTCCACGCAAGCTCCACAATGCCAAGGCACCACGCACGACCCTCCTCCTCGCCTAAAATGCATAAAGGGAAGAGAGGGAGGCAGAGCACCACCGGAGGGGGAGAACAGAGGGGAAAGAGGGAAAGGGAGAAGTGGCCGCCAGCCAAGGCCTTAAGCATTCGGCACCCAAGACACGACGGGGCGATGCGTCACGTTAAGGACCTTAACGCGACGGGTCAAGGAACCGCGACAAGAACGCGTCCCCCAGGGATGCCGCAACAACCCAACAGATCGTACTGACACACCTGCCATCCTGACAGGCGTCAGACGACCGAAGCGATAGAACACTATCGCGACCCGTTGACCGGGCGCGACATGAAGACGCGACGGATAAGTCGGGCGTGACAAGAACGTGACACACAAGCTGGTCGCGACAAGGATGACTGTTGCATCGGACACCCACGACGTGACACTAATACGTCACCCAACCCGGATGCGTTAGTGGTCAGTCATCCAAGACGTCGGACGGAAAGCCGGGAAGCCGAGTCTTATATTCTACCCCCCTTAAAACAATTTCATCCTCGAAATTTAGGGCATGCCCAAAAGATCCCGAGGCACGAAATGAAGCACAGGGAGCAAACGTAAGACCAGTGCGAATAAGCCACTAAGTCTCAACATGACCTCCTCGTGGAAACAATCGCACAGCCAAACACGCACAGGGCACACGAAGCCGAAAAACCAACAGCTCACACAACGGGATCCAAACACATAGGTAGCACACAACCAAAAACCCAACGGCTCACAACATGCTCCAAACTCACCTGGAGCACAAAACCAAAAACCAATGACTCACTCTAGCCACACATGGGGCGTCCAAATGGAACGACAACCCCACAGGTGCCGAGCAATGCCAAATCTGACCTGAACAGTAGAAAAACGCTAGCTGAGAAACGCACAGCTGCAGCCACCAACAGACCCCACTGTTGGGACCGACCGACCAACAACCCACTCTGTCGCCAGTAAAACCCGACAGAGGACGCAGTTGCTGACAGCAACATGAGAATCGCCAGTCAGCAACTCACTCTATCGCCAGCAAAACCTGACAGAGTACACAGTTGCTGACAACAATCGGGAAAAACGCCTGAGAGTCAAGCACAACACTCAGGGGAACAGCCTCACGCTACTAGCAGCAGGTAGCATCGGTCACTAGCCCAACATAGAAATCATGCGAGCAACGAGAACCAGAGTGACAACACACTCGTGGAGAATCCTCAACACATGGAGCAACATCCACAACCACCACTAGGTCTCACCCAGACCTTCCTCGTGGTCGGTCAAGGATACAAAACGCATACGGAGAAACCTCAACATGCGAAAACGACATCCACTGTCACCACTAGGTCTCACCCAGACCTTCCTCGTGGTCCAACAAGGACACCAAACGCACGTGGAGCCACAAGACTTGGAAACCACACGCTCCACAGTGCAACACATCACAACAAAAGCATGAAAGATGTGACGGACTGGGGTATTTATGCCCATTAAGGCTACATATCCAGATCCGCCTCCCGCGAACGGACCGAAGTCTTGCAAGGGATAGCTCACACAACTGTCCAGTAAGAATATAAAAGACAAACCACAACAGTATAAGACACAAGAAAGTACATGTGCTCATACCTGCATATAACAATTTACAACTGTCCCATTATATTAATACAAGTCCAATTAAAAAGTACAACTACCTGGGGCATACCCCGAGGGAGCATAAGCTCACACAACACTAACTACTACATAACTGCTGGTGGTACAAGTCTGACACAATGCCGCTGCAAGCCAAACACACGGCAAGTCCTGAAAAGAACTGTAGGGGAGTGAGCCTCAACAAGTCACTGGCTCAGTAGGGGCTACCCAAAACAACACCATAACCACGGACACCACAACCCCAATGGGTCTCACTGGCAACACCAATCGCCAAACCATTTCATGCTCACAACATTTATATTTAAATAACAGCTTAAACAGTAATTGATAAACAAATGCATATTCCTTATAAAGAAAGAGGAATCACAGGCTAGTCTGCTCAACAACTGAAATGCCTAGGCCGCAAGCCTCACAGGCACATTATTGTCATAATCAATCATTTAAGCTATAAGCCGCACAAGTCAACCACTGCCTAGGCTTATAAGCTTCACAGGCAAATCTCAAGCACGTGGGTAACAGGACTGCTAACCAAAAGCTGGTCCTTTATACCTCAAGTCACAATATGTCGGAAACCACATACACCAAATAACATGATCGACTACAGCGGGCCAATCCATCACACATGAAAACCATATACGGTAGGTTACCCGAGAAAGGTAAAAACATATTGAGTGGAAGGTCACACCACACGACCTCCATGAAACACAATTCCACGTCAACACCAAAAAGACTGGTATATGACATATCACCACAAACCATTACCCACACAGGGTATAGGTACCTATTACCACAAGGCACCAGCACGGAGACCACAAGTAAACCAGTGCTGTAACAGGGCACACTATAGCAAACTAAACCACATTTAGTGAGTCAACACTCACTAACCATAACCAAAACTGTGCCACCACTCGGGCACACCACAAGCTATAATCATAGTCACAACTGTGCCAACACCAGGGCACACCTCAAACGAGTCAAACCTCGACTACGAGTCACAAACTCACGAACCACGACAAGTAGCAAAGCACGAGTCGGATTGGAACGACGCCACCACATGGGCATAGACTACTGGCTGATCAGGCCAGTATCCAACCCGGACAACACAACACAAGAACAACCTCTCAGCCTCGCAGTCACGGACGAAAGGTCCAACTGCCGCTCCACGAGAACAAGTCAAACAACTGTGGAGACCAACCAACACCACACCTGCAGACACACAACTGCAGGTCCATGCCTGGCACCTCTAGGGTCTCTGGCCGGAGCACCCTAAAGTGAGGCACTGGAAAACATGACTAGCTAGGGACCAGTGACGTCTACTGGTGTCCGTACCCCCAACTACGAGCGCGCTACAAGCGACTGCACACCCACCAACACAAGCCGCTGCCCTACTGTCGTCTTTCCCTCAGCCGGACGTACAACTCAAACACAGGAGTGAGGGTGTCCAGGAAGACCACACAGACCTTAACGGTACAACACAAGTACCGAGACAAAACGCCGAGCACAACAAGCACACGTGCCTGGCTCACAAAGAACCTGGGGTACCCGACTAGAGAGGCATTCCGGAATAGGCGCCGGACCACCACACTCGGCAAGCTCAAACCACGATATATACATAAACACTTTCTATTATCGTTTACGATACACAAATTACCATTAAGGATAGCTTGTCCTAGTCACCCTGTGACTCACAAGCTAACTTGCACAACTACATACACTAACCATATTAAAGATAACACTGCAGTTTGTCATTGGTCACACGGTGACCTCCACTGCCACACTAAACATAATAGCACGACCACACTTAATAATCCATCTAGGATAATTTACAAGAGATCCTAAAGGATCATAGGAACCTCATCGCTGCAACACGCAGACTGATCTCACTAATTATTAACCACCATAACGCACGGTATGCCATGAACACACAAACCATATACATAGCATCCAAACCTCGTAGATATCACGTATATAATACCTCACGATAAATATATCACACATTATCTATGTAAACAAGATATCCAACACATGGACAATATACACATACTTAAACCTCTACGTGCATTACACATCATTCGCGTAAAACATGCCCATTACATGAGTAGTATGCTCCAAGAGCGTAACAAGTGCACTGGCTCACACCGGTCATCGCCATGCACACACAAACACGTAAAACAGGCAGTGCTGATGCATGCACATGTTAGCGGCAACATCGATTGCCGTCTAAAATATGTAAACGACAGCATCCATTGCCGTCAACACCAAGTAACCGACCATCACCTAGCCGTTTACTCAAGATCAACAGCTAAGCATCTTGCTGTTAATCTCCAGCTGAGGAATCCAGCATCAACCGATGATGACGTTTATATCCTCGACCCTTAACAACTACAAAATGTGCAGAACGGTCCTAGGCCGGTCACATGGGCAACTTGGCCCCACAACCTACAGGAAAGTTAGGGGAAACACCTCCCCTTACCACTGTATGCTAAACTTAAACCAAAGAAACAAGATCCAATGTCTGGATCAATCAAATCACCCCATTCCCCGGGATGAAGAACCCTTAATCCCAAAAACTCAATTAACATGCAATCTATACAAACAAACCATAACCAATCAACCATGAGGAATCCAGGGGTCCAGTCCCTACCTCAGAAACGTGATTGAACTTCCGAAGAACTTTGAATCACGCCGAAACCCGAAGAACGTCCCGCGAACATCGCGCTCCAATTCGTCATTCCCCGCCTGATTTGCCGCTACCATACGCACCACGGCTGCCCCTCGTACTCCCGTCGACCACCGGAACTCGTGAAGAGGCTCAAGAGTGAAGGTGGGCGAAGAGGAGGGGAAAGAGTGGGGAAAGAACAAGGCTCGGGTCAGCCCTAAAAACATAGGTGTGTCAGGTTAACGTCAACCTCTGTGCCGCTAACCAAACCGCCCCAACTAGGCGTCCACATTTTTTGCCGCCAAGTTCATCACGCTAGAGGTCCACATCGATGGACGCTAAAACCATGTTAACGGCAACCCATGGTCGTCAACACAAAGTCGACGTCACCCACCTGGACGCCAACCTACAGTTGATGTCCAGCGCACTGAACACCAACACAGACCCATAACCGAAACTGGTAAGGATCCAATAAGAAACACGCAACACTAGTCGCACTGGTCACAGCTTGACCATCCCACACACTAAACAAAGGATCCACGAAGATCCGAAAAATGCGCAACGTTACATTATTATCACCTAAAAAGAAATGTCGTCCTCAACATATAAAACAAATTACAACAAACCAGATTATCACCTAAAAAGAAATAAAATCGTATACAGAACAAGAAGGATACTCTTTCTCTACATCAGCTTTTCAATTCATCAGTCCATTTCCATCCTTGCTTTGCTCCTTTCTTTTCTTTTAATTCATTTCACAATTACTTCATTCCGTCGATTCCATTACATTTCCTTACTTTTCAATTGTAGACGATCCTACCTTGCCAATGGCGCTTTATCTCCTTGGACTGAATCTGCTTCTACAACTTTTCGGCTGTGTTTGCAATATTTCTTTCGAGGCCGTTTTATCTTTCTCAAATATCTTACAATGTAATATTCTTTCATGCCACCATTTTCTTTTTCCATTTATCACTGTTTGCTGTTATTCTGCCTCATCTGCATTTACATCTGCAACTGTCACCTCTTCAAAGAAAACCAATCACCATCTTTGAATTTCCTGTCCTTTTCATATTATTTTGCTCATACCGTTTTAAGTCATCTCTAATTAAAAATCATAATAAACTCTGTTCCTTTATTCCACTGCGCAAAACTTTACACTTTCTCCTTATTCAAGGAAACTTGAACAATCTGTGGATATTAAATCTTTCTTGTTCCCGCTTCCGCTGCGCTACTCTGATCACACTGAATACTTGCAAAATATTCCACAATTTCTGTTCTCATTATTGCTTTCAATTACTTTCTTCTGGCTTCAACTGTTTCTCAAATTATCTTATTCAATTAATTCATGCTGAAGAAATTACTGCAATTTCTGACTTGCCAAACTGCTATTAACATGCTTTACTCTTCATATACCTTTCTTGCTTTACTAGCATTCTCTGACTAATCTCATAATTCTGTGGCATAAACTTTCCAAATATTACTTAATCAATCTGCTCCAGCATTAAACCCTGAAATATCTTAATAACAGTTCACTTCTGTTTAACTGAATCATTTCTTTGCACCGATATGCAAACTTTAACTGACATTTTCTGACTCATCTAGTTTTATTCACTTCATCATTTGCTAAATTCTTCCTTTCTCTGATCCATATCTCTTCTTTATATAAACTGCCAGTCATTCTAATCATAACATCTTTTCCGCAAAATACTTCTCTCATTCATTCTGCTGCCTGGCTAATCTTGCTGTACCGTTCATACCATAAATCTTTCTGGTATTCAATCATCCTTCTTTAAAATACAGCAAAAACTCAAATTTAAATACCAATTTCTTTAAATATAACAACTTGCTCTGCCTGCTTCCCTCATTCCATTAAATGTTCTTTTCTCAAATAACACAAATATTACAGTCTGCCTTGCTGTTTTTCTCAACTCAATATTCATTAACTGCTTCTCCATTAATGCACTTCTTTCCATTCTATTTCATTTGTCTTGAACTCATTCTAACTTACTTAACTTTAATTTTGATTTTCCTTCGAACTGCTCATAGTTACTAACTTCCACTGCTCTTATCTTTAGCACAGCCATCTTTACTAACTCTTTCTGAAGAATTCCTCATAACTTGCCATTCATCAACTAATATTTCTCTTATGCAATTCTTAGAAAAATCTCTTTACACACTGATTCTTCTTTTCTCTCTTTCTTTATTCAACTAATCCTTTCTGTACATATTTGTACAAATCCTCATATCAAATTTCATATTACCATCACTATTCATAACAACACTTTTCTCAAATTTCCGATCTCAGGTACACTTAATCATCACTATTCTTTTATGTACCAGTACCTCTTTTTAAAGCTAATCTGCTTTACTTAATCATGCCAAACTCTTCATAACACTAATCACATTCTCATCCACACTGTTTCTTGATATCATCTGACTTACATTTCTAATGCCGCAATACTTTTGCTGAGGTTCTCAACTATACTTTGCACATTTAATCATTTTCTGACACACCCTGAGTTGTTCCTCATCACCTCGTTACCATATACTTATCTCTACTAACTATGTATTTTTACTGAATTCCATATCCAAACTTATTAATTTCCTCAATTCCTTTAACTGCAAATCTTTAACAACCAAATCATTCTATAATAAATTAACACACTGGTATAATCACACAGAATATACCACCTCTAATCACATCAACTTTCAACAACTACTAATGGCTGCCAAATTCTCAACTCAAAAACACATTTTTCAGAACAAAAACTCAGATAAATACTATATTAATCAACATAAAACCACAGACTTACTACCAGCAGTGGACATTAATCCATGTATTGGGACATTGTAACTTCAATGTCTTTTCATATTCTAACTGGACATTGCTCTGATACCAACTGTGACGGACCGGGGTATTTATGCCCATTAAGGCTACATATCCAGATCCGCCTCCCGTGAACGGACCGAAGTCTCGCAAGGGATAGCTCACACAACTGTCCAGTAAGAATATAAAAGACAAACCACAACAGTATAAGACACAAGAAAGTACATGTGCTCATACCTGCATATAACAATTTACAACTGTCCCATTACATTAATACATGTCCAATTAAAAAGTACAACTACATGGGGCATACCCCGAGGGAGTACAAGCTCACACAACACTAACTACTACATAACTGCTGGTGGTACAAGTCTGACACAACGCCGCTGCAAGCCAAACACACAGCAAGTCCTGAAAAGAACTGTAGGGGAGTGAGCCTCAACAAGTCACTGGCTCAGTAGGGGCTACCCAAAACAACACCGTAACCACGGACACCTCAACCCCAATGGGTCTCACTGGCAACACCAATAGCCAAACCATTTCATGCTCACAACATTTATATTTAAATAACAGCTTAAACAGTAATTGATAAACAAATGCATATTCCTTATAAAGAAAGAGGAATCACAGGCTAGTCCGCTCAACAACTGAAATGCCTAGGCCGCAAGCCTCACAGGCACATTATAGTCATAATCAATCATTTAAGCTATAAGCTGCACAAGTCAACCACTGCCTAGGCTTATAAGCTTCACAAGCAAATCTCAAGTACGTGGGTAACAGGACTGCTAACCAAAAGCTGGTCCTTTATACCTCAAGTCACAATATGTCGGAAACCACATACACCAAATAACATGATCGGCAACAGCGGACCAATCCATCACACATGAAAACCATATACGGTAGTTTACCTGAGAAAGGTAAAAGCATATTGAGTGGAAGGTTACACCACACGACCTCCACGAAACACAATTCCACGTCAACACCAAAAAGACTGGTATATGACATATCACCACAAACCATTACCCACACAGGGTATAGGTACCTATTACCACAAGGCACCAGCACGGAGACCACAAGTAAACCAGTGCCGTAACAGGGCACACTATAGCAAAATAAACCACATTTAGTGAGTCAACACTCACTAACCATAACCAAAACTGTGCCACCACTCGGGCACACCACAAGCTATAATCATAGTCACAACTGTGCCAACACCAGGGCACACCTCAAACGAGTCAAACCTCAACTACGAGTCACAAACTCACGAACCATGACAAGTAGCAAAGCACGAGTCGGAAAGGAACGATGCCACCACACGGGAACAGACTACTGGCTGATCAGGCTAGTATCCAACCCGGACAACACAACACAAGAACAACCTCTCAGCCTCGCAGTCACGGACGAAAGGTCCAACTGCCGCTCCATGAGAATAAGTCAAACAACTGTGGAGACCAACCAACACCACACCTGCAGACACACAACTGCAGGTCCATGCCTGGCACCTCTAGGGTCTCTGGCCGGAGCACCCTAAAGTGAGGCACTGGAAAATAGGACTAGCTGGGGACCAATGACGTCTACTGGTGTCCGTACCCCCAACTACGAGCGCGCTACAAGCGACTGCACACCCACCAACACAAGCCGCTGCCCTACTGTCGTCTTTCCCTCAGCTGGACGTACAACTCAAACACAGGAGTGAGGGTGTCCAGGAAGACGACACAGACCTTAACGGTACAACACAAGTACCGGGACAAAACCCCGAGCACAACAAGTGCACATGCCTGGCTCACAAAGAACCTGGGGTATCCGACTAGAGAGGCATTCCGGAATAGGCGCCGAACCACCACACTCGGCAAGCTCAAACCACGATATATACATAAACACTTTCTATTATCGTTTACGATACACAAATTACCATTAAGGATAGCATGTCCTAGTCACCCTGTGACTCACAAGCTAACTTGCACAACTACATACACTAACCATATTAAAGATAACACTGCAGTTTGTCATTGGTCACACGGTGACCTCCACTGCCACACTAAACATAATAGCACGACCACACTTAATAATCCATCTAGGATAATTCACAAGAGATCCTAAAGGATCATAGGAACCTCATCGCTGCAACACGCAGACTGACCTCACTAATTATTAACCACAATAACGCACGGTATGCCATGAACACATAAACCATATACATAGCATCCAAACCTCGTAGATATCACGTATATAATACCTCACGATAAATATATCACACATTATCTATGTAAACAAGATATCCAACACATGGACAATATACACCTACTTAAACCTCTACGTGCATTACACATCATTCACGTAAAACATGCCCATTACATGAGCAGTATGCTCCAAGAGTGTAACAAGTGCACTGGCTTACACCGGTCATCGCCATGCACACACAAACACGTAAAACAGGCAGTGCTGATGCATGCACATGTTAGCGGCAACATCGATTGCCGTCTAAAATATGTAAACGGCAGCATCCATTGCCGTCAACACCAAGTAACCGACCATCACCTAGCCGTTTACTCAAGATCAACGGCTAAGCATCTTGCCGTTAATCTTTAGCTGAGGAATCCAGCGTCAACCGATGACGACGTTTATATCCTCGACCCTTAACAACTACAAAACGTGCAGAACGCTCCTAGGCCGGTCACATGGGCAACTTGGCCCCACAAATACAGGAAAGTTAGGGGAAACACCTCCCCTTACCACTGTATGCTAAACTTAAACCGAAGAAACAAGATCCAATGTCTGGATCAATCAAATCACCCCATTCCCCGGCATGAAGAACCCTTAATCCCAAAAACTCAATTAACATGCAATCTATACAAACAAACCATAACCAATCAACCATGAGGAATCCAGGGGTCCAGTTCCTACCTCAGAAACGCGATTGAACTTTCGAAGAACTTTGAATCACGCCGAAACCCGAAGAACCTCCCACGAACATCGCGCTCCAATTCGTCATTCCCCGCCTGATTTGCCGCTACCATACGCACCACGGCTGCCCCTTGTACTCCCGTCGACCTCCAGAACTCGTGAAGAGGCTCAAGAGTGAAGGTGGGCGAAGAGGAGGGGAAAGAGTGGGGAAAGAACAAGGCTCGGGTCAGCCCTAAAAACACAGGTGCGTCAGGTTAACGTCAACCTCTGCGCCGCTAACCAAACCACCCCAACTAGGCGTCCACATTTTTGGCCGCCAAGTTCATCACGCTAGACGTCCACATCGATGGACGCTAAAACCATGTTAACGGCAACCCATGGCCATCAACACAAAGTCGACGTCACCCACCTGGACGCCAACCTACAGTTGATGTCCAGCGCACTGAACACCAACACAGACCCATAACCGAACCTGGTAAGGATCCAATAAGAAACACACAACACTAGTCGCACTAGTCACAGCTTGACCATCCCACACACTAAACAAAGGATCCATGAAGATCCGAAAAACGTGCAACATTACAAAAAATGTCTGAGGTTAAGTTGAAATCGAGCACCTCACAATGTCGACAAACCACGTGGTCGAGTACTAGCAAGCCAATAGGCCTCACTGTCACCAGACAAACCAGCAAGAGACTCCGCCATCAGCTTCCAGACTCACTAACACCACGCACAACGGAGAACCAACGAGAGTTCGAAGCACACCCGCCATGCGCACACAAAGCTCAGCGCAGGTACCAACATGTCAACCACCAAAAAGACGCACAACCACACAGGAGCCAAAACAACTGCAAAGGTCGAGGACAACACTTCGATCTCAAAGGGACCCAAACCAACGCAGGGTATGTAAGGCCCTCGAACTTTGTTGTATTATTGTGTGCATGTAAATAATTCGTGTCGTATAGGTACATATGTATGTATCTACGTACGTATTAATGGAATGCTTATGTGTGTATGTATATAATAAATGATGTATGTATTGCATGGTGATAGTATGGATATAATACCGTATACATATTGCATGTATATACGCATGGTATGCATGGTTTTCTGCATATTTTAGACTTCTGGCCGAAGGCCATCTTGGCGTCAACCCCTAGCCGTTTAGGTGGTGTCAGCGTCCAGACATGGACGCCAACACTAATCCTGGCGTCCAGCGATATGGATGCCAATCTCTCTGGCCTGCATGCGTAGCAGAGCTGCAAACTTCTGAAACAAGAAAGCCAGCCAATGGGGGGCTGTCCCCAATGGCTCTGAGGGCTGTCAAGTCACCCTACGAGTGGGAGAGAGACTCCCCTTATGTCTGAACCCGAAATGGCCTCTTCCCACTCCTCTCTTCACCCTTGCAAGAGGAGAAAAGGAGAGAAGAAAACCCTAGAAGAAAACTGAGAGAAAAACCCCCCTTTTTCACCCAAAAATCCGAACTTCTGAAGCTTGATCTGGCGTTCCACTGCAACTGGAGGCTAGAAGGATCATCGAGGAAGGCTTCCCCGACCTCGGCTTGCTGTGGATCTCGCTCAAGAACCCGGAGGAGAGCTCATTTGGAGGCTTCTTGGGACAGCCCAAGGAGAGCTTCACCGAGCCCTAGATCCCTTGGTGCAATTTTTAAAAGGCAAGTGACCTATCCATGATGTTCCCGTATGTGTCTAGGTCGTTTCTATTATTTTATGGATTTTTCCTCGAGTCCTAGACCCTCCCATTCACTCAAGTTTGAGAGCTCGGGTCTGTGTTTCTGCACAGATCTGCATTGACGGCAAGGTCAATGGACGCCGATATCATGCTTGGCGTCCATCGACCATGCCGCTGACCCTGAGTCAGCGACCAGAGACCGCCGCCAAGTTCCTCTGGACAGAACAGTGACCTGTTCTGCCCTTCCTATGCACTATTTTCGGTTTGGTTTCCGTGATGAGGATATATGGTAACCCTATACACTATGTATATTGTAATTGTGGTGTGTGGATGAGTGTGGTGTGTGATGGTGAATGTTAGAAAAGTGTATCTCACGAGCTTGTAAGCATAAATTGTGATAATCTTGTCAATCCATGTTCCATGGTTAGGATTAGTCTGAATGCCTTAGTTTTGTCAGAGCATGAAGATTTGTAGATCAGTACATGTATTCTCAATTTGGATAATTTGTCCATTGCTTGCATGAGTTGCAAATAAATTCGGTTCGGTAACTAGAAAGGCATGCAATAATGGTTTGTGGGGATCGATGTGTGATTGTATGATTTAGGATAGTTCTGTATTCTCAGATCATGTATCTGATAGTAATCTCTTTTAAAACAGCAAGTGGCAAAATCGCATGATATGATAAACCCCATGTTAACTTAAGTTGTGAATAGCATGCTAAATAGGCGTTTTATTTACTGTAAATTCCATTTAGCTCAGAAAAATCTGAAAAATTGAGTGTATGATTTAGAACCCGAAAGTAGCATGTGGTTAAAATTTCAGGTTATTTGAACCAGTATATAGGAAGTTATGTATTTTCCATGTAAATTATGGAAATCTACGTATAATATTGTAACGTGATTAGATAGTGCTTAAACCTAACTTGAATGGTGAAATTACTGTGTTTTAAGCTCCTGAAATCTGTAGTGCCATGTTAGGAAAAATAGAGATGTGCATGTGAGTGAGAAAGTGAATGAGATGAAAAGTGCTATGTGTAAAACCATGTGTAAATCGGTAAAATGTGTAAAGTGTAACTGTGCTAATGTGACACTGCTTCCGTAGAGGGCAGTGGAGCTGTATCAGGGAAAAGTCCCCCTGAGAAAGTTCAATGTGTAAGTGACCCTAAGGGCATTAGGGGGAAATCCTGGAGGTGGACAAGTACCACTGGTTAGGGTGGAGACTTGTTCTCCCGGTCTGCGCAGTCCAAGAGTCGCCATTGGAATGCCTAGATGGCGTCTATGTGTAATGTGATGTGTATATGTCCTTCTTTGGTAGTTTGGACTATGTGTCACGGCACCTAAAATGTGTAATGTGAAATGTGTAATGTGTATGTGTCATGTGTAAATGTGTAAGTGAACAATGTGAATGTGTATGTGTAAAGTGTAACCATGTGAAAGAGAAAACTTGTGTAAAGAAAATGTGAAATTCTAAATGTGAAGATATGATATTGAAATCCATGTGAGACAAATCTGAAACCATGTGAAATCAGTAAATTCATGTTGTTATTATCATGTGTATGTGTGCAAAAATGTCTAGAATCCATGTTAGGGATAATTGATGAGCACGTATGCAAGTGGCATGATTGGTTGTTCACATGATTTGTTTTAAGCGATATTGTAGCTCTCATGTGTAGGTTTACAGCCATGAAACCATGTGAAACCAGCAACTTAAAGCATGTGAAAATGTCTATGAATGTGTTTAAAAACATGTAGGATCCATGCTAGTCGTGTTTTCTTTTCATGTATGCACAATGTTCATAGCTCTCACGTCTTGGTTCTTTAAAGATAAAATTTCATGAGTAAATTGAATAGAGAGCATGTGATAGGTAAAGTTTATTCTTAAAAATCTGAAAGCATGATCCATGTATAAACTTGTAAAACTTTCATGATAGGTTGAAACCTTCAAATGATTTGCATGCCATGTGTTGTAAATGTTGAATGTGCATGTAGAAACCCCTATGACTTATACGTGTATGTTATGAGTAGTGTTTCTTGCTGAATCTTTGGACTCACTCCTTGCTTCGGCGTACAGGTGTAGTTGGTGACGTGGCACCTTTGGAGGAGACAGTGGAGACGGACTCCGAGCGTGGAGATTAGCTAGTTTTTGAGCTTCTTTATGATTTGTGTATTTCATAGTATGTACTTTGAACATTGTATTAGAAATATCATGAAAAGGATGTATAAGTGTGGACATTATGTATTTAAATTTCAGCAATTTAAATTATGTGAACTTTTAGTTCCTTATTGTTAATTTCAAACTTCATGTATGTTAAATGTGGATGATGAATGAATGGAGACAGTTGTCTTTTACTTCCGCTACTCTGTTGTATATTCGCGTGTATCTCAGCTGTATGTATCGTTTGGGTAAATGTCCCACTGTGAGGACTCTTGCTATACCGACGTGGGTTGGTATAACCGTACCGTATAATGAGGGCCGTCACAGAGATTGGTATCAGAGAGACCGGTTGAGATTGCACATGAATATACCTAAGTCATCATCCCCATTGCATGCTAAGTATGTCCACATGTGTAGAAAACACTAATAAGAAGTGAAAGATAGATAGAAAATGGTTAGAAAACTTAGTAACCTAGCTCTAATGGTGGCTGAAATTTTATTACAGCCATGGCTTCGAGAGGTAGGCGTGGTGGAGCGTCGGCCCGTGAGGACGAGCCGCGACGTGATGATCAGGCGGAGCAACAGGCCCCAGCACCGCGAGGCCCTGTACTTCCCCCACCGCCGCCTGTGGACTACGGAGTATTCATGCAAGGTCTGGTGCAAGCCATGCAGACGCAGGCTCATACCCAGGCAGCACTCCAGGCCCAGTTGGAGGCCCAGGTAGATTAATGAAACAACCAAGTAGTTTGCTATTTAAATTACATGATATTGTGTTTATTGTGTATTGTTATTGTTTAATGTAGCAGGCTCAGGCACCAGCTCAGGACCATGGTGGACCATCCATCATGGAGCGATTCAAGAGGATGACCCCACCCTCTTTTAAGGGGGAGAGTGATCCATTAATGGCAGAAAGCTGGATGAGGGAGACAGAGAAAATCTTCCGAGCTATCAGGTGTCCTGATGAGGATAAGGTGACATTAGCCACCTACATGCTACAAGTATGCTTTAGTTTATGCTTGTATGTTGTTTGTCAAGTTAGAATTTGTTAGTTGGTGCTTATGAAGGTGTATTGCAGGAGAGAGCGGATGTATGGTGGTCCTCCCTACTTCGTACACGCTTTGAGGACGGAGCAGTAGACGTGACGTGGGACGCGTTCGTGAGGCTCTTTCGAGCCAAGTTCGTCCCAGAGCATATCCAGGACAAGATGGAGCAAGAATTTCTATCCCTGACGCAAGGCTCCATGACCGTGCTGGAATACGAGGCAAGGTTTTCTGAACTTTCTAAATATGCACCGCATATTGTAGAGGATGAGCGCAGGAAGACCAAGAAGTTCGTGATGGGACTCAAGCCATCACTGCGGACGAGACTCGTGGCGTTTGACCACCGCACGCTAGACGAGGCCCTCAGTGCTGCCTGCAGACAGGAGGGAGAAATGGAGCAATATCTGGAGGAGAAGAAGGCTTCGCAGAAGAGGCCGGCAGCGACATTCCAGTGGCAGGATAAGAAGAAGACGGTGTACCAGACACCGCAGAAACCAATGACAGCCAGCAACTCTCAGGTACCTTCTGTATGTTCCCCTGGTGTGAAGAAAGAGTGTCCCCACTGCGGGAAGACACACGGTGGTTCCGAGTGTTGGTTGGTAGCAGGTAGATGCTTGAAGTGTGGGAGCAGCGACCACAAGATCAAAGATTGCCCAAGACTTCAGCAAGGAGCTCAGCGTGGAGCGCCAGCACCAGCAGTAGCTGCAGCCGCGCCAACTACAGGAAGACCAGGAAGGCCTCGAGCCCCAGCTCGAGTGTTTGCTTTAGCTCGCGAGGACGCCGAGCAGGCGGAGCATGTCACCGAAGGTACGGTTTTGCTTTTCGGTGTGCACGCTCGGGTTTTGTTTGATACGGGTGCTACTCACTCGTTCATTTCCGAGCGGTTCGCTAGGCAGTTAGCCCTAGAGTCAGGCGTAGAGTCTGAGGAGTTAGAGGTCCCTTTGTCTGTGCACACCCCTGCGGGTACGGTATCGACTAGGAAGTGCATTCCGTCGTTACCTGTGTGCATTGAGGATAGAATCCTAGATGGGTGTTTCTTCTTGCTAAAGATGAAGGACTATGATGCTATTCTTGGTCTGGATTGGCTAGAGGAGCACTATGCGTTAGTGGATTGTCATCGGAAGAGGATTGTTTTCCGCATTCTGGTGAGGACGAGTTCTCTCATCCCTTGCTAAAGAATTAGCGGGAAAGTTAGTTCATCTCTGCCATGAAGGCGATGCGCATGGTGAACAAGGGATGTGACGCATTCCTTGCCAGCGTTATGCTAGTACCCGATGCTGGTTCGTCACTGACTCTTGCAGAGATCGATGTGGTGCAGGAATTTCCAGATGTCTTTCCCGATGACTTGTCTGGAGTGCCACCAGATAGGGAGATAGAGTTCACCATAGAGTTGCTTTCAGGCACCTCTCCTATCTCAAAGGCCCCATATCGGATGGCCCCTGCAGAATTAGTGGAGTTGAGGAAGCAATTGCAAGAATTGCTTGATAAGGGATTTATTCGCCCTAGTGTTTCCCCTTGGGGCGCACCTGTATTATTCGTCAAGAAGAAAGACGGGTCACTTCGGTTGTGCATTGATTACAGAAAGCTAAACCAAGTGACTGTGAAGAACAGGTATCCCTTACCTCGGATTGATGATCTGTTTGACCAGTTGCAGGATGCATCAATCTTCTCTAAGATTGACTTGCGATCTGGTTATCATCAGTTGAGGATTAGGAGTGAGGATGTGTCCAAGACGGCATTTAGATCCCGTTATGGACATTATGAGTTTTGGTTCTTCCTTCGGATTGACCAACGCCCCTGCAGCGTTCATGGATCTCATGAACCGGGTGTTTAGTCCGTATTTAGATAGCTTTGTTTTGTGTTTATTGATGACGTGTTGGTCTATTCTCCGGATGAGGCCACGCACCGTCAGCATTTGAGGTTAGTCTTAGAGGTTCTCCGTGAGCACAAGCTGTATGCGAAGTTCAGCAAGTGCGAGTTCTGGTTGCGCGAGGTTCACTTTCTCGGGCATGTTATCTCCGGCGCTGGTGTTGCAGTTGATCCAGCAAAGGTCCAGGCAGTTATGGATTGGGAGATTCCCCAGACTCCTTCGGAGATTCGTAGTTTCATTGGGTTAGCTGGTTATTATCGGCGATTCATTGAGGGTTTCTCATCCATCGCCGCCCCTTTGACAAAGCTGACCAGGAAAGGTGAAAAGTTCGTATGGTCTGAGGCATGTGAGCGTAGCTTTCAGCTATTGAAGGCTAAGCTTACTTCTGCTCCGGTATTGGTATTGCCTAGTGGTCTAGAGGGCTTTGCCATTTATACGGATGCATCTCAGATTGGTTTAGGCTGTGTACTCATGCAGCGAGAGAGGGTAGTGGCTTATGCTTCTCGTCAGTTGAAGGAGCATGAGAGGAACTATCTGACTCATGATTTGGAGCTCGCAACTGTGGTTCATGCACTAAAGATCTGGAGGCACTATCTTTATGGTGTCAGATTTGAGGTGTTTACCGACCACAAGAGCTTGAAGTATCTTTTCTCCCAAAAGGAATTAAACCTGAGGCAGAGGAGATGGATTGAGTTCTTGAAGGACTATGACTTCGACCTTCAGTATCATCCTGGAAAGGCGAACGTCGTAGCAGATGCTCTTAGTAGAAAGAGGTCTTCGCTCCAGCAGGATTGGAAGATGTTGGAGGATGCAGCGTGCTCTATGACCGAGTTAGAGCCATCGCTGTGTCAGGCTTTTGTAGCTCAGCTATCCCTTAGATCCTCAGTCTTGGATGAGGTGATTGAGCAGCAGAAAGCCGACCCTAGATTGTTAGAGTTAGTGGGTAAGGCGGGCATTGCTCGTGATGAGGACGGTGTGATTAGATTTCAGCACCGTGTTTGTGTCCCTGATGTAGTAGATGTCCGTGAGCATGTGTTAGCGGAGGCTCATAGATCGCGATTCTCTATTCATCCGGGTAACACTAAGATGTATCAAGACCTGAAGAGATCATTTTGGTGGTCCGGCATGAAGAAGGATGTTGCGGATTATGTGTCTAGATGTCTAGTATGTCAGCAAGTGAAAGCCGAGCGGCAGCGACCATCCGGCCTTATGCAGAGGATGGATATCCCGGTGTGGAAGTGGGAAGCTGTCACTATGGACTTCGTTCGGGTTTGCCTCGATCTAGAAGGGGCAATGACTCGATTTGGGTAGTTGTAGATAGATTCTCGAAGACTGCTCATTTCTTGCCTATGAAGAAGAAGCAGTCAGTAGAGAGTTTAGCTAGATTGTATGTTAGTGGTATCATTAGATTGCATGGTGTGCCGAAGTCGATCATTTCGGATCGAGATCCGAGATTTACTTCGAGATTGTGGAAGGGTCTTCAGGATGCGTTAGGTTCGGAGCTTAAGCTCAGTTCGGCGTTTCATCCCCAGACCGATGGACAGTCCGAGAGGACTATCCAGACGCTCGAGGATATGTTGAGAGCGTGTGTTCTGGATTGGAAGGATGATTGGGAGCGTCATTTACCTCTTGTGGAGTTCGCATACAACAAGCTTTCATGCTAGTATTGGTATGGCCCATTCGAGGCGTTGTATGGTAGGCCCTGCAGATCTCCTTTATGTTGGGAGGAGACTGGTGATAGGCAATTGATCGGACCGGAGTTAGTTCAGGAAACTTCGGATAAGATTCAGCTTATCAGGAAAAGGCTTGTTGCGGCACAGGATAGGCAGAAGAGTTATGCCGACAACAGGAGAAAGGATTTGGAGTTCGAGGTTGGCGATCATGTCTTCTTGAAGATATCGCCTACTCGAGGTGTTGTCAGATTTGGCAGGCATAGCAAGCTAAGCCCTAGATTCATTGGCCCATATGAGATTCTCAGACGTTTGGGCAGCGTGCGTATGAGCTAGCATTACCCCCAGCTTTGGCTAGCGTTCACCCTGTATTCCACGTATCTATGCTCAGGAAGTATGTCCGAGATCCGTCTCATGTGATTAGTCATGAGCCAGTGGAGATCCAGCCAGATCTTTGTATGTCGAGCAACCAGTAGCCATTCTTGACCGGAAGGTTCAGCATCTCCGGAACAAGAGTATTGCGTCGGTGAAAGTCCTATGGCGGAACTTCTCACGAGAGGAGGCTACTTGGGAGCTTGAGGATGCGATGAAGAAGAAGTATCCCTTTGTTTGAGTAGTGTCGTTCTAACTTCGAGGACGAAGTTTCTTTAGGGGGGAGGGTGTAAGGCCCTCGAATTTGTTGCATTATTGTGTTGCATGTAATATTTGTGTCGTATAGTATATGTACATATTACGTACGTATTAATGGAATGCTTATGTGTGTATGTATATAATAAATAATGTATGTATTGCATGGTGATAGTATGGATATAATACCGTATACATATTGCATGTATATACGCATGGTATGCATGGTTTTCTGCATATTTTAGACTTCTGGCCGAAGGCCATCTTGGCGTCAACCCCTAGCCGTTGAGGTGGTGTCAGCGTCCAGACATGGACGCCAACACTAATCCTGGCGTCCAGCGATATGGACGCCAATCTCTCTGGCATGCGCAGCAGAGCTGCAAACTTCTGAAACAAGAAAGCCAGCCATTGGGGGGCTGTCCCCAACGGCTCTGAGGGCTATCAAGTCACCTAAGAGTGGGAGAGAGACTCCCCTTATGTCTGAACCCGAAATGCCTCTTCCCACTCCTCTCTTCACCTTGCAAGAGGAGAAAAAGAGAAAGAAAACCCTAGAAGAAAACTGAGAGAAAACCCCCCTTTTCACCCAAAAATCCAAACTTCTGAAGCTTGATCCGGCGTTCCACTGCAACTGGAGGCTAGAAGGATCATCAAGGAAGGCTTCCCCGACCTCAGCTTGCTGTGGATCTCGCTCAAGAACCCGGAGGAGAGCTCATTTGGAGGCTTCTTGGGACAACCCAAGGAGAGCTTCACCGAGCCCTAGATCCCTTGGTGCAATTTTTAAAGGCAAGTGACCTATCCATGATGTTCCCGTATGTGTCTAGGTCGTTTCTATTATTTTTATGGATTTTTCCTCGAGTCCTAGACCCTCCCATTCACCCAAATTTGAGAGCTCGGGTCTGTGTTTCTGCACAGACCTGCATTGACGGCAAGGTCAATGGACGCCGATATCATGCTTGGCGTCCATCGACCATGCCGCTGACCTGAGTCAGCGGCCAGAGACCGCCGCCAAGTTCCTCTGGACAGAACAGTGACCTGTTCTGCCCTTCCTATACACTATTTTCGGTATGGTTTCCGTGATGAGGATATATGGTAACCTATACACTATGTATATTGTCAATTGTGGTGTGTGGATGAGTGTGGTGTGTGATGGTGAATGTAGAAAAGTGTATCTCACGAGCTTGTAAGCATAAATTGTGATAATCTTGCCAATCCATGTTCATGATTAGGATTAGTCTGAATGCCTTAGTTTTGTCAGAGCATGAAGATTTGTAGATCAGTACATGTATTCTCAATTTGGATAATTTGTCATTGCTTGCATGAGTTGCAAATAAATTCGGTTCGGTAAATAGAAAGGCATGCAAGAATGGTTTGTGGTGATCGATTTGTGATGTATGATTTAGGATAGTTTTGTATTCTCAGATCATGTATATGATAGTAATCTCTGTTAAAACAGTAAGTGGCAAAATCGCATGATGTGTTAAACCCCATGTTAACTTAAGTTGTGAATAGCATGCTAAAAGGCGTTTTATTTACTGTAAATTCATTTAGCTCAGAAAAATCTGAAAAATTGAGTGTATGATCTAGAACCCGAAAATAGCATGTGGTTAAAATTTTAGGTCATTTGGACCAGATATAGGAGTTATGTATTTTCCATGTGAAATTATAGAAATCTGGTATGATATCGTAATGTGATTAGATAGTGCTTAAACCTAACTTGAATGGTGAAATTACTGTGTGTTAAGCTCCTGAAATCTGTAGTGCCATGTTAGGAAAAATAGAGATGTGCATGTGAGTGAGAAAGTGAATGAGATGAAAAGTGCTATGTGTAAAACCATGTGTAAATCGGTAAAATGTGTAAAGTGTAACTGTGCCAATGTGACACTGCTTCCGTAGAGGGCAGTGGAGCTGTATCAGGGAAAAGTCCCCTGAGAAAGTTCAATGTGTAAGTGACCCTAAGGGCATTAGGGGGAAATCCTGGAGGTGGACAAGTACCACTGGTTAGGGTGGAGACTTGTTCTCCCGGTCTGCGCAGTCCAAGAGTCGCCATTGGAATGCCTAGATGGCGTCTATGTGTAATGTGATGTGTATATGTCCTTCTTTGGTGGTTTGGACTATGTGTCACGGCACCTAAAATGTGTAATGTGAAATGTGTAATGTGTATGTGCTCATGTGTAAATGTGTAAGTGAACAATGTGAATGTGTATGTGTAAAGTGTAACCATGTGAAAGAGAAAACTTGTGTAAAGAAAATGTGAAATTCTAAATGTGAAATATGATATGAAATCCATGTGAGACAAATCTGAAACCATGTGAAATCAGTAAATCATGTTGTTATTATCATGTGTATGTGTGCAAAAATGTCTAGAATCCATGTTAGGGATAATTGATGAGCACGTATGCAAGTAGCATGATTGGTTGTTCACATGATTTGTTTTAAGCGATATGTAGCTCTCATGTGTAGGTTTACAGCCATGAAACCATGTGAAACCAGCAACTTAAAGCATGTGAAAATGTCTATGATGTGTTTAAAAACATGTAGGATCCATGCTAGTCGTGTTTTCCTTTCATGTATGCACAATGTTTAGCTCTCATGTCTTGGTTCTTTAAAGACAAAATTTCATGAGTAAATTGAATAGAGAGCATGTGATAGGTAAAGTTTATTCTTAGAAATCTGAAAGCATGATCCATGTATAAATTGTAAAACTTTCATGATAGGTTGAAACTTTCAAATGATTTGCATGCCATGTGTTGTAAATGTTGAATGTGCATGTAGAAACCCCTATGACTTATACGTGTATGTTATGAGTAGTGTTTCTTGCTGAGTCTTTGGACTCACTCCTGCTTCGGCGTACAGGTGTAGTTGGTGACGTGGCACCTTTGGAGGAGACAGTGGAGACGGACTCCGAGCGTGGAGATTAGCTAGTTTTGAGCTTCTTTGTGATTGTGTATTTCATAGTATGTACTTTGAAATTGTATTAGAAATATCATGAAAATGATGTATAAGTGTGGACATTATGTATTTTATTTCAGCAATTTAAATTATGTGAACTTTTAGTTCCTTATTGTTAATTTCAAACTTCATGTATGTTAAATGTGGATGATGAATGAATGGAGACAGTTGTCTTTTACTTCCGCTACTCTGTTGTATATTCGCGTGTATCTCAGTTGTATGTATCGTTTGGGTAAATGTCCCACTGTGAGGACTCTTGCTATACCGACGTGGGTTGGTATAACCGTACCGGTATAATGAGGGCCGTCACAGGGTCCACAACCAACACACTCACTCCCATAGCGAGAGGGAAAACCGAACACAGGCCACGACCAAGCTGTGTACCACTAATAGGCTCCTAGGCAAACAAGCAGCCACCCCACCGGTAATGGTACGAGCACAGGCATAGGCCAACACCAGGTTCCCTGAGCCTGAAAGCTCAACACCTCGACCCGAGCAAACTCGTGAAACGCGCACGAAGCTCACAATCAAGGCACACAGCCCACACATGGTGCTATCACAAGCACCAGAAGCCACCCAAGGTACAATACAATGCAAGGCTTCAAACGGCCCAAAACCGAACACTCGAGCATGATCACACGGTGCTACCACAAGCACAAAACTAAGCAAAGTGCACACAGGTGCACCAGCGGTCGAAACAACCAACCAAGCTACAGGAAGACTCTTCACCAGACCTGCCAAAAGCACACCCAAAGGACCACAAGCCTGAAAGGGCACAACAGGCCAAACCAGACCCAGCCCTTGAGGCACAAAAACACGAAGCATTGAAAAACGCTCAAGGTGCAGCACACACAACCGTACCAACAGCCCGGACAACTAGGGCCCACCGAAGGGGCCTCCATCAGAGACCCATAAGAGAAGTGCACGGAAATTTGACAACATCAAGAGCACAACCACCACTCGGCTGCAAAAGCCACCAAACACTGAGCACTAACTCTACTGCATGGGGAGCGAAAACCACAGCAACTCCCTGGCGCGCAAGAGCAAGAAGCACCACCTCCATCGCGACCGATAGAGAGGCCAAACACTAAAATGATGACACAAAAAGCCTCCAAGGCACAAGCCGAGGCACGATTGAGAACACACTAAAACAACACTTGCATGAGCAAGCCAAGCAAGAAAATCGGTGCACAGTAGGGCAACCCTCACACATGCAACCCAACAAGAAAAATGGTACTACCTCACACCAAATCAACAGGGAAGGTAGCAATAAACAATCTCAACGACAAATGGCACGAACAGGTCCACAGACCCACGGTGCCACACGAAAATGACAGCACGAGGGGAGCAACCAACTCAACCCAAAAACAACTCAAGGGAAGATGACTCCACTAGAAGGTTGCAACGATGCGCACCCTGGAAACACAACGCCACAGTGGAGCATCGCCACCCCAAGCAACTCACGAAAAGCAGAGGAAGGAGACATGCAACGAGTCTCTTCCACACATGAGAGAGATAAAACTACAACGCAAGACTGACACTTCTATAAGAAGCACAACCAGCCAGACACTGACTGCACTCACCAGATCACCATCTGCAAGAGCACCATGGGAGTGAGAAACAACACAAACCACCCACACCATGGGGACACACAAAGTCCCACCAGCACAGCCGAGAACTTGGAAATGAACAATGAGACAAGCTAGCCAACGCAACAGCAGACGCATGGCCAAGCACACAACACCTTGACCGGAAATGCCCAAGCAGACTGTAACACAGACAGTCCAACCAGCAACAACGACAGCTCGTCTCTACAGAGAGAGAGAGCAGCGACAACCAGAACAACACGAAGCAACACTGGGAAGGACCTCCACTAGGAATGATAGAAAGTCGTCCTAGGAGAACTTTACCAGAATAGACAACCAAACCAAACGATACACTTCAAGCCACGGGGGCAACACAACGGTGGCCCAAAACAAACACAGAGCACTCCTGGGAAGAACCTCCGCCAGAAACAACAAAGGGCGATCCTGGGAAGGACCTTCACCAGAACGCACAACCCAATGACCAAATGACACAGAACTTTAGAGAGAAAACCGCAGCAAGCAGAACTGCAGAAGCAATGCAAGCAGGTCCTAGGAGAACCTCCACCAGAACCACTAAGGCACAGTTCTGGGAAAACCCACCAGAATGCACCAGCCAAAACAACAGCATACCTCAGACCCTGAGGCAGCTCAACAATAGCAGAAACGAGCATGGAACGGTCTTGGGAGAAACCCTCACCAAGACAACAACAAACGGTTCTAGGAAACGTCACCAGAACACAAGGAAACCAAGCGATGCACCTTGACCCAGAGGGCAACACAACAGCAACAAGAAACGAGCACAACATAGCTCTGAGGAAAACTCACTTCCACCAGAACCAACAGAGAAGAACTCTGGAAGCGCCTCACCAGAGCTCACAACCAGCCAGCACAAGGCCGACAAACAACCACAGACAAGTGTCGCAACGCTCAACCAGCGATGCAACACAGCACACAGAACATATGCTTAGCCCGAGCAACAACGCCGATCGAGCAGAGCACAGGGCACAACAGCGCACAGACACAAGAGACCACACACACAACCAACATAGCACACACCCCAATAGCAGGGGAACAGCCAACAAGGCAGAGACACTTCTACCGGTTCCATAGACAACAACCCTGCGCCAGTGAAGGCCACACCACACGTAGGCTCTCTCCGCCTTCGCGACACACGCACACCCAAATGCACCGAAGAGGACCAAGAGCACCACGTCTAGACTTGCCTGCAACTGTCCTCCATACAGGGAAGACCACTGCCAGTGAGTCCACCGCCAACCGTGCCACCACGGCACAAACAAACCGAGCGACCACACTCGCCACGCATGCAACATAGCAACAGCTGCAACTCTCCAGTAGCACGCACACGAACCTTGCAGGGAAGCCGCACACCTGCAAAACAATTGAAAGCACAAGCCTAACACTATCCGGACAGTGTCAGCAGTGCACTAGTACCTTTTTTTAGGACAGCTATAGTTATTAACTCATTACAAATCTCAATAAACCCACTCTTTGATACCAACTGTAACAACCCGACCTCCCAGAACCCCCACCAGTGACCCCGAAGTTCGCGTCACCACCCATGCGAAGACCTGAAGGATTAGAAGAATAGTCTAGTGAGATATGTAATAAATTTAAATAACTATAATAATATAACAATGTACAACGTGTCCCAAGTAAAAGCACAGGTACAAGAAGAAGGTGCAGTCCTTAAGGGGCATACCCCGAGAACTTGCAAAGCACAACTTTCAACTCACTCAGGTAAAGAGCTCACAACACTCGCTCTCACTGCTGCTGACAACCATGGCCCACAGCCGCCTCCGCAACCTGTCCGACACCGAGCTCCCATGACGACGAGCCCTAGCTGAAGGAAGTAGGGGGGTGAGCCTCGCGAACAAGGCCCCAGTAGGATTACCTTCCTCACCAGCCAGAGCAGCAGGAACTCTGAAAATAGAAACTACACTAGAAAGTTGTAACTGAGGAACACCTACAGCAGGTATCTATAAAGCAGCGGAACAGAACAAGCAACACCACGACCACCAACCAAGGTCGTGACACACACACGACTCCCACAAAACCAACGGGGTCGGGGACCAAGCGGAAGCAACCCTTGGCACACCCGCCGAGACCACGCAACAACGAAGTGATAACGACGTCTCTCACAAGCACGACCACCTCATACCTCCACAAGGTCGAGGGCCCACAAGCAGAACCACCCCAGACACACCGCAAGGTCGGGAAGCCACACATGCCGGTGCCACCATGGACTGGAACCCAAGAACGGGACTACGAAACTGAGAGGACACCGAAGCGGAAACCACCAGAAGCACGGGCCAACAAGGCCAAATCAACGATACCTATGGAAACTAGGCACAACCAGGCTATAACCGCCGTGCAAGCTATGGCAATGGATAACACTTGGAAACGTCGTGAGGAAACTCCGTCACAACAACAACAACCAAGCCACCGCCACTGGCAGCTAAGAGGAGGACACACCAACCACTCCCTTTGCTCGCCAGCCTGGCTCCTGCCTCCACCTCTCCGGAAAAGCGAGATAGAGCCACCACATAACACCACAAGAACGCATGCAACACTGTAGCCTGGCCAAGCTACGGCCCCATGCCTGGCACCACTACGTGGCTCCGGAACCAACGCAGAGAGAGGCAGTGAGACAAAGGACTGTCTGTGCCACGCCTAGAAGAGAACTGCTTCAACGACCTTGGCGTCGGCCCAGACAAGAGAGCTCTACAAACGACTCGGTACCGCTGTCCAAACCTCATTTTCCCCTCAACTCCAGAGTCCGCCAAGTCGGCTGCCAACTCGAGCATGCTCGTAGCCCAGAGCACTCCCTCAACAGGCTCCTAAGGATGGGGGTCCCAGGAAATGGAGACAACCTCTGAACGGGACAAGCCCTTAAGTTCCAAGCACCGGGCCAACATGCGAGGCAAGCACAACTAGAACCACGCCGAACTGCTGGCTTGTAACCCACGACAAGCCCAGCAAGCACAAGGAACGCACGGACCCTCGAGAGGACCGTTGGCCAACCAAGGCACGCACGAGCAAGCCAGAACCTCAGAACACCACCAGACAATACGGAAAACATCGCTCTCCTAATAATCGATTGGCCATCGAACAATCGATTATTAGACAGACGCGAGCCTCCTAGCACCGCCGCTAGGACACGGCCACGAAGGTGTCACCTTCGGTCACTGAACGTAGGGAGGTAACCTGCCGCATTCCCCACCAAAAGGTCCTAAGGGCAAACCTGTCATGAGGCACACACCGACACACCAACTAGGGCCACAGAAACACCTGAGACAACACGGGTACTGTCGTGACCTCCAAGGCCGTCGCGATACCATCGCGACGGGGAAAGGCACCGCAACAGCAACCCTGTCGCGACAGGGCGAAGCGTCGCGACAGCAAACCCTGTCACAACAGGAAAACGCATCGCGATAGGGATCCTTATCGTGACAGGCAAACGCATCACGATAAGGTCATGTCCGGCCAGGCAGACGCCTCTTCTGGTGTCGTGACGCGCACCGCGGTCGCGACACCAACAGAGAGGCAGACTTAGAGGATTCCTGGGGCCGCCCACAAACCACACACATACCACATGGGGGAGGGGAGCATGGAGAAGCTATCTAAACTAACTAGAAAGCACGAGAAGCTCCCAATCCACCCTGATCGAGAAGAGTACAAGCAATCCCTACCTTTCAAGAAGAAATGAACCCAATAGGGCCCTTCACGTTGGATTGGCCACCTCCTCCTCAGTCCACGTAAGCTCCACAACGCCAAGGAACCACGCACGGCCCTCCTCCTCGCCTGAAATGCACAAAGGGAAGAGAGGGAGGTAGAGCATCGCCGAAGGGGGAGAAGAGAGGGGAAAGAGGGAAAGGGAGAAGGGTCGCTGGCCAAGGCCTTAAGCCTTCGGCACCCAAGACGCGATGGGGCGACGCGTCGCGTTAAGGACCTTAACGAGATGGGTCAATGCACTGCGATAAGAACGCGTCCGCTAGAGATGCCGCGATAACTTGACAGGTAGTACTGACACACCTGCCACTCTAACAAGCGTTAGACGACCGAAGCGATGGAACACTGTCGCTACCCGTTGACCGGGCGTGACAGAAAGACGCGACGGGAAAGCCAGGTGTGACAAGAACGTGACGCACAAGCTGGTCGCGACAAGGATGACTGTCGCGTCAGACACCCATGATGCGACACTAATGCATCGCCCAGCCCGAACACATTAGTGGCCAGTCATCCAAGACACCGGACAGAAAGCCAGAAAGTCGAGTCTTACATCAATCGATATAGATGTTTACCTGCAGTTGACGGTAAGGGATGTTGTCGTTAGCCTGCTGTTGACGGCAGTCGATGTTGCCGTCAGAAACACAGGTCGACTCTGCATCCAACCCGAGAACAGACCATTCCACTCCACAACATACTAACTACACACATATATACACATAAATTTCTAAATACACAATAAAATAGACATCAACTGAAATTAAACACAATGAATAAAATTTCAGGGTATCACACATGTCCTTTGCAGAGATACTCAAGAATGGAGAGCTTGAGCTTCAGGCAGTCTATATGATCTTTTGGGTAAGCTGCTACCCACTGATCTTCTATAAATCTCTCAGACTCAGCAAAACAATTTTGAAAGTCTATCATGTGCTGAGAGTTCCTTGGAGCATACATGAGGGCAAATCTGTGGAATGACAGACTGAGGTTGTACTTTATTCTAAATATTGCAGCTATTCTAATATGTCTATTAAATACAACCTAGGCAAACTATTTTCTAGAAGATATGGCTCCTATAAGACTGGGATGCAATCCAGAGGGTAGACCAATCATCATCGAAGGAGTGATCTCTCTTTGCCCATTAATGATCATTTCCCATTGACCTTTATTCACATCAAGCAAGCCCATCCGGAATCTAGCTTCATTGAACTACTTCATCCTAGTGTACTTGGTCTGGAGCTCTCTAAGGAGGGTGTCAAAAAGATCAAAAAATCTAAGGTTAAGGTGAAGGGGAATATCCATAAAGTGATTTCTAGCCTTAGTGGCTTGGAACTTAGAGGCTTCATCAGGATAGAGTTTTAAGAAATCAGAAGGAGAGAGACTGTGGCTTTTCTGAGTGAAGAGATTTACATCAGCCAACAGTACTTGGGAAGATTGGATTAAAGAAGGAAGCCAGTCTTTAAAAGTAAATCCTGGCATCTCATGGACTTCAAGAAATACTTTTATGGACAAGAATTCCTTGAAAAGGTTCATGTGATGTTCAGAATGGTGTATGAAGGCATACCAGAAAGGAGGAAGAAGGGTGCTAGGGTTGTCTTTCAATTGGCATCCAACTCTTGAGGATAGTACCACACTGGGTACAATCTCAGCAAGTGAAAGAGTGGATCTACCAGAAGAAGGAGTAGAAGAAGTAGGGAGAGAAGAAAAGAAATGGGGAGCTAGAGTATGAAGAGTGGATATGTTTGCCTTGGAAGGCTGGAAAGAGTACTTCAGAGTGGTTCTCTCTCTAGTTTTCTAGAGAAAGAAGCTCTGGGGATTTCTATGTAGAGAGGTTTCTGGGCGTTCTCTTTTGGTCTTCCAGCGGCCTTAGGGTTTCCGGCAGGTCGTGCTTAGCTTACAATGGATGCCGAGGCGTCTTCTGGGCCGAAGGGCCTCACCTTTGCACGTGCGCTGGCTGCTTCCCTGCGTCCCTCCAAGGTGGATCTGGCCATGAAGGCTCCCACCTTTACTGATGATAGATTCCCTGCTGTATACTTCACTAAGGTAGTGGTCCGAAAATCTGAGTAGCCTCTTAAGTTGGCCATTGTCGCCAAATGCTCCTACAGAAGGCCTTCAATCCCCCACATCAAAAGCTGCCTTTCTCAGAGGCTAGCGCTTAAGGGTGACTGCATCGTTAGTATTTTGAATCCAAGGCATCTTCTTTTTCGCTTCTTTGAAGAGGAGGATTTTCTGAAGGTGTTGGTTCGGAAGAACTTGTACCTTAAGGGCTTCCTTTTCCATTTTTTCCGTTGGGCATCCGACTTTGATTTTTCTGTTGATCCCACGCTTATTCCCATCTGGGTGGGCTTCCCTAACATGCCCGTAAATCTCTACAATGAAGACTACCTCAGGTGCATTGCTGGAAACTTTGGGGAGGTTTATTGGATCCATGACTCTACTCTTGCATGGACTCAAACAGCAGAAGCTCTTGTCTGCATTGATGTGGATATTGCCAAGCCACTTGTCGATCGTATTTAGATTGGACAGGGTGAAAAGGGTTACTGGCAGCCAGTAAATTTTCACAGGGTGCTGCCTATCTGTAATCTCTGCCGAAAATTGGGTCATACTCAGGAAGTTTGTAAGAAGAAGTCCAGGGACAACGCTCAAACTCATATTTTACAAATGCCTAAGGTTACTTCTCTGCCTGATAAAGAAAAAGCTATTGATCAGGAGTGGCATTTGGTGCAATGAAAGGGTGCTACTATCAAGGATAACATCCCTAAGCAGTCAAACTTGGCTATCCTGGTAAGTAATCTCTTTGATCGATTAGCTGGTGATGTTTGTTTAAATGGTGTTTCTAGTGATAGTAATAATCTAGTTGATCCGGAGGCCACCTCTCGCCAGAACAAGCCTATGCAAGGGTCTTTACCCATCGATAGCCCAGTTGTGGAGCCAGGGGCTCCTGAAAGTCTACTTCAAGCCTCCATGGACTTGCATGGTACTGTTAATGTGCATGCACGTCCAGTTGCCGTCACCTCTGGTCTATCTCCTGGAGGTGCTATGATCGTCTTGCCGGGGGCGACGCCGGAGGCTGCCCCTCCGGCGTTGTCCTGCGCTGGAAGAGTTATGCGTGGTAGGGAATCTTCTATTATTGGTGAGAATATTCTGCAGGCGTTCCAGGGTAAGTCCCACATTTCTGAGTGCAATACAAATAAGGTGGTATCTAGGTCTGATCCCAGCTCGGATTCCTGCTTTGCTCCTTGCTTCTTCGGAGAACATATTTATGGCAACTGTTAAGCTTTCCAAGGAAGGCATGGTGGCTCCTACAATGGGTGTTTGTACTCGATCCAAAGCGAAAGCGGTGGAAGGATCCTCAGGCTATCGTTCCTCATGAATTTCTCAGCGTTGTTCTGGAACATTAGAGGCATTTCAAATTTGGTCTCTATGAGATCTCTGAAACGTCATATTAAGGAGTATAAATTGCAGGTTATCGCTATCTTTGAGCCTAAGATCCCCTTTAATAAGGCTGCCAGAATCTATCATTACCTCAAAATGGATGCCCATGCTGGGAATGCGGGTGAGGATTCAAAAATCTGGCTAATGTGGTCCAACTCAGTTTCTCTGCAGGTCACTAGCAGCTCTGACTAGTTTATTTCTGCTAATATTTTGAGAGCTGACCAACCGGTGTGTATGATTTCTACTGTCTATGCTGCTTGTGAATTGGGTCTTCGTCGAGTTATGTTTGATAATCTTCTAGATTTGGGTAGTAATAATCCCTTGCCATGGCTAGTGAGGGGTGATTTCAACTGTGTTTCCAACCCCTCTGAGAAGGAGGGTGGGGCTATTCCAAATCCATCGTCTATGCTTGAGTTTAACTCTTTATCATCGGTTGTTGGTCTTTTGGACGCGGGTGTTAGTGGTCAACGGTTCACTTGGTCGAATAATAGGATTGGCCAAGTTGTTGTCAAGGTGAGGTTGGATCGGATATTGATTAACCCTCAATGGAACCTGTCTTTCCCGGGTTTCAATGTTAAGCATCTTTCTAGAGGGCCTTCTGATCATGCCCCTCTACTTATGAATTTTGTTAACTAGTCGCCTAATGCTTCCAGGTTTGTCTTTCAAAAGATGTGGGTTACCCATGATTCATTTATTCAAAATGTGGCTGATGTCTGGAACAATGTTGATGCAACATTTTCTAATCCTTTTGTAACTTTGCAAATTAAGTTGAAAGCTATTAAAAATATGTTGAGGACCTGGAATAAAAGTGTTTTTGGGAAGGTGGAGGACACAGTCCGTCAGGCAGAAGCTTGGGTGGAGGCGATGTAGTTTTAGTTTGATGCTAATCCCTCTGCGGAGAATAGATTTGCTCTCAATGGTGCCAACGCCAGTCTTCGGCGTGTGCTTAACTGTCAAGAGGTCTTCTGGGCTTAGAAGGCCAGAATTCAATGGTTGAATGACGGTGATAAGAACACCGCCTTTTACCACGTCGTGGTACTAGGTAATAGAAGGAAAAAATTTCATCCATAGACTGAAAGTTGATGATACTTGGTGTGTAAGGCCCTTGATTTTTCATCTTTGGGTGATTTTTTATGTATGTATAAATGTATGTCATCAATGTATAAACTTTATTGTGCATAGTACTTACTTGTTTACATTGCATGCATAAGTATTATTTTAATGTGTGCATTGTAGATTATATATATATATATTATATATATATATATATATATACTTGTGTGTTGTACATAAAGTTTCTGCAGTTTTAAGTTCTGTTGGCGGCTAGTTGGCGTCAACATCAGTTGACGTTGACCATAAATCAGCGGCCACATCGATGGACGCCTACTCAGAATTGATGACTATTGATGTTGACGTTTACCTCCCAGATCTGTTGCAATTTTAGATCCAGAAATGCCTCCGGAAATGTTGCCCTTGGTTTAGGAAACCATCCCCCAACGATAACCCAACCTTACCCAATTTCGTCTCCGACCCTAGCTCTATAAAACACCCCATCTCCGTCCAGATCTAACCATTTTGGCTCTTGAGTCAAAACCCTAGTTCTCTGTGCGAAACCCCAATCTTTGAGCTTTGAAATCCGGCGACTGGACGCCTCATCCGGCATTCTACAACGACTGGAGGAGAGTCTAAACATTGGAGAAGACTTCTACGACACCTATTTGCGCTCTGCATCAACACAAAACTCGGATCGAGGGTGTCACGCCCCGATATTTAGCAGCGGGATAAATACCGGGAGACGTGAACGATACAAATAGGCGTATCACAGTTTAGTAACGCAGAGTAACAATTACATATAACCACACATTTCAGACCATAATAATGTCATCAAAGGTACTCTTTATTCCATTTCAATCCACTAGTTACAACCTTACATAAGGAGGACTCACTGAAAAGAGTTCATTATTCAAATGAAAATGTTTCTCTAATACATCGACTACTCAAACAACTATTCCTAGACTATCAACTGTCATATGGCGGGTGCTCATCACTCTTGCCCTGCCCTATCGGACTCCACTGGTTCCTCATCACTACCTGAAAAGGGCAGGATGATAGGGTGAGTGAACTAGCTCAGTAGGATTTACATCTCAATATTGTGCGGGCACTAATATACGCGATTAACATTTTAATTAGCCAAGATATGAACATGTATATGATGACAATGCATGCAATACTAACATATTGAATAGCAGAGTGGAATAGATATCATTTCAGATCAAATGTCGAGTTGCATATACAATGGACAGATATTTCAAGAGTAGAATCGTATCAAAAGAGATTGGCCATATTCATATAGATATCATGCGTTCACATGATCAGACGTATCATATCAAATCTTATCATATCATATCAAATCAAACTTATCATATCAAACAAAGGCACAATTTTCACAACTCTTGCATATAGGATCAGTGCTATGCCACGCACCACAAGTCCATACTCCCACGGTTAATAAGTACGTTGGGGCGCTCCTCCCCAGGACCAGACAGGGCCCCTATTGCACAGGCATTGGTCAATGGACCAAAGTCCCATATTGTGCCGAACAAACATATTCATATTATGGCCACAGAGTTTCAATGACAAGCTCATAGTAAAAGGAACATGATCATTCATAGAGTCAAGGTATGACAAATAGCTCAAGAGAACAAAAGGCAGTATAACGACGTATCATGTTTCATAATCCATTAATGTTTTGACATGAGGATGTTTCTAAAGACAGATCGTATGCAGGACATGTGCTTTCTATCTCCAAGGTACTTCATGGTACAGCCAGCTCAGCATCTATGTGGAAATCTATAGAGAGTGGAGACTTACGGAGGTCTTAAGGAAAAGATCGCTGGCCTTGCCGATTCAGAATGACCGACAGAGAGCTTTCAATTCCCCAAGGAGGGTGTGCCTAATCGTGCAAATGTGTAAGTGACGAGTCACGGATCTTTCCTAGCATGTATGCATATGGACGATTAATTAATTGAACACTGGAAAACATGTAACTATTGAAACTCATATACAAATCATGATATTAACTTCACTAACAAGTCCATACTAACATGTATTCATCCCCATATTCACATCATATTCTTATCATATCAATTGACAATAGGGAAGATCACAAGATAATCTAATGAACATAAGGACGATCACAATTACACATTAGAATCATATTCGTGTCATTACCATTTTTCAACGGGTTGATTTCGTTTAGGTCCATACATACTATATAACATCATGCACATGCTAGTAGACATCATGTAATGATCAGACCCAAGATATGCAATTTTTTTGTAAGGGTAGTGTCGACACACCCCTTACTGGTGTCGACACAATGCTTTAAACACAAGGCAAAATAATGCAAAACTGGTCAAGTAGTGTCGACACTAGATCAAGTAGTGTCGACACTAGAGACAGTTCCCAGAAAACCTGTTGTGCCAATATGGGACAGTGTGTCGACACTAGATCAAGTAGTGTCGACACTAGAGGCCTTCCCAGAACACCTTTTGGGCTAATTTGGGACAGTGTGTCGACACTAGATCAAGTAGTGTCGACACTAGAGGCCTTCCCAGAAAACATATAGGTCAAGTGTAACCTGAAAACATGTCTCATGCAGTGATTTACTTACCCCTCTTATAACTCTCCAAAGAATGACATTTAGACAAAATGTTCAACATGGAATATGACGAGGACAACTAGTAGAAGAACTTTGATTTTGGGGGTTTGATCTAATTCGGTCTCAAATCCCGAGAAATATATGATGAACATAAAGCTAAGTGCAGCCCGAAATCGTAGTATCATGCAGTGACTCTCTTACCATGCTTATAACTCTCTAAAAAAAGACTTTTGCATAAAATGTCCAACATAAACGATGATCGTGACTACAAGTAGAAGAACTTTCATGAAGGAAGTTTAGTCTAATTCAGCATCAAATCACATGCATAATAAGAAGAACGGGAAAAGCCCTAACTGTGCGATACTTAGGGACAACTACGAATACACAATGTATACTCCATGAAAATTAGTCAAACCAAATGCAAATGAACCTAGACTCGAAGAACTACATGATGGTGTTGGTTTTCTTTAATCTTTGCCCGAGAACACCTACCTTTGAATGCTAATATCTCTCTGCAGATTTCTGGGTTGATACAGAGCGAGGTTGAGGAAGACCACGTTTTCCCCAGCCGTTCACCCCTCCTCCAGCGCTCCAAACGTGCTGCTCACGACCCCAACTTGTTTCTAAACCTTCCCCAAGATTTAAGGATGACTTCTTATATATTTAGGGTGTATTTACAAGTCCTAACGGGACTAGGAAAGGGGGCTGCAAATTCTTCTTCCTACTTTCCAAAATCTGGGATTCTCTCACCCAAAGGAGGTAGCAAAGGTTTAGGAAACCACCTCTTAGGTTGGGTCCGGTTTTGGCTTACCTTACATGACTAATCACCCTAATTTTAACCCTAAATTGCCCTCCCTAATTATTGCATAATTACATACACGAATTTCTGAGTATTTTCTTGTCTCAATTTTTATCCTTGGGCCAAATGTGCTCCATTGGCCCAATCTTGTTAATGAGTTATTAATACATAATGTTGTAAGTCTCTCCAACATGTTTATTTAATTTATGGTTGGGTTATTTTTCCGTGTTAACAATTTTCCGACTTAGTTTCCTAATTCGGATAACTTGGTCACGTGTGACATACACTCGACCAATCAGATTTTCATTGCACGAATTCCTTCGTGGAATACTTAGGGATAATATTTGGGGTTGGTTTATAATTTTTATGAAATTTTCCGATGTGTTTTCTCACGTACGATAGTGGTACGTAAGTTCTATCATTCCGATAATACGAAAGTTATTTACTTACTATTTTCATACCTGAATTTGTTCATGTGACATAAATTGTCCATTGATCCGATTTCTTTTATGAACTATCCCCTCATATTGTTTGGAGTCCACCATAAATTTCTCATTTAGTTTATGATATCATTTTATACACCTGATAATGGGTTGTCCAACTTATTTCCTAATTACGATAAGAAGTCACACTAACTCTTAAATATATCCCAAATGACTTGTATTGACCCAAAATTCTTGATGGATCATTAGAGGATATTATTTGAAGTCCATCTATGATTTTTATTTAATTTTCTGACTCAACTAAGTATGTGTGATAATGATTTCCTGACTTATTCTCTGATTACGATACTCAGTCGTAAAACGTCTTAAACTTGGACCATCTGATTTTCCTTTGCATGAATTTCTCTGTGGGTCATTAGGGAGTATTATTTAGAGTTGAAGTATGGTTTTTATGAAATTTTATAATGGGTTTTTGTATGTATGATAATGACACGTGTATTTTTGCTATTGCACAAATATTGAATTTATCGTTTTCGATTTATTTCTAATTTTCCAATTACCGAATTTTTCGGGGTGTTACATTCTCCCCCACTTAAAAGAATTTGGTCCCCAAATTCACATGTGTTTACGGGCTGGACTTACAGGGAATCAAATTTGAATTTACTCATGACATAATGATTGATTGATGATGTCACTTCAGGGTCAAATAAAAACGAGTTAGAAATGATACCTCTCCTTTACCTCCTATTTGGGTTGTGCTGCCATTTTTTCCCTGAACTTGATTTCTCATTAGGGCAATCATTATCCTTGTGGTCTTGGCTGCCACAACAGAAACACTTGTCCTGAAATTTCTAGCACTCCTCGGACCGATGATTTATTTTGTTGCAATGCTGGCACCTTTCTACAGGAGCGGGAACTAGTTTCTTCTTGCACTTCTTGCACTTCTTTCTCTTGTGCGATCTGTTACTGTTGTTGGGCCATTTCTCTCTGGTTATAGGTTTGGAGTTTCCTGTGGTTGTAATTTGTTCTTTCTTATTAGTTTCGCCAACTCCTTTGTCATCCATAGACCTTTCATTTCCATTTGTATCTCCCTTAGCCATTATTAGGGCATCCTCTAACAGTTGAGTAGCTAGTCGTAGTGCCTTGGTTAATCTTTGGACCGATCTTTGTCCGTCCATAGATGGTGTAGGTATATCCTCCATTGCTGTTTATTTAAGTTCCTTCAAAATAAACTATCACACGGTCAGTCTTCTTTACTCCTTGTTGATGCCTTGTAACTTACAATATTTAGTTATTAATAAAATTTTGAACTAAGCCCAAGTTTCTACCCAATCTCACCAGGTAGGTACAAAGTTCTTGACACAAGCTTAGGGTTATAATGACACTTATCCTATCATTCCTAATTGCCTAGGACTTAGGGGAAGCCCGGCTCGTTCGGCAGCCATTAAGGTATTAAGTACCTTCAAGATATTAATATAAGTTAGTCATCTAAATATATCACATGTGACTTCTATTCCCATGGTTCTACCCGAGCTCACATTAGGTATGATAGATTTTGACTCGTGTGATCTAGTTTCATCCTATGTTCCTATTCCCTTGGACCCTAAAATTTAGGGCTCTAATACCAACTATCACGCCCCGATATTTAGCAGCGGAATAAATACCGGGAGACGTGAACGATACAAATAGGCGTATCACAGTTGAGTAACGCAGAGTAACAATTACATATAACCACACATTTCAGACCATAATAATGTCATCAAAGATACTCTTTATTCCATTTCAATCCACTAGTTACAACCTTACATAAGGAGGACTCACTAAAAAGAGTTCATTATTCAAATATATGATTAACATTTTAATTAGGCAAGATATGAACATGTATATGATGACAATGCATGCAATACTAACAGATTGAATAGCAGAGTAGAACAGATATCATTTCAGATCAAATGTCGAGTTGCATATACAATGGACAGATATTTCAAGAGTAGAATCGTATCAAAAGAGATTGGCCATATTCATACAGATATCATGCGTTCACATGATCAGACGTATCACATCAAATCTTATCATATCATATCAAATCAAACTTATCATATCAAACAAAGGCACAATTTTCACAACTCTTGCATATAGGATCAGTGCCATGCCACGCACCACAAGTCCATACTCCCGCGGTTAATAAGTACGTTGGGGCGCTCCTCCCCAGGACCAGACAGGGCCCCTATTGCATAGGCATTGGTCAATGGACCGAAGTCCCATATTGTGCCGAACAAACATATTCATATTATGGCCACAGAGTTTCAATGACAAGCTCATAGTAAAAGGAACATGATCATTCATAGAGTCAAGGTATGACAAATAGCTCAAGAGAACAAAAGGCAGTATAAAGACGTATCATGTTTCATAATCCATTAATGTCTTGACATGAGGATGTTTCTAAAGACAGATCGTATGCAGGACATGTGCTTTCTATCTCCAGGGTACTTCATGGTACAGCCAGCTCGGCATCTATGTGGAAATCCATAGAGAGCGGAGACTTACGGAGGTCATAAGGAAATGATCGCTGGCCTTTCCGATTCAGAATGACCGACAGAGAGCTTTCAATTCCCCAAGGAGGGTGTGCCTAATCGTGCAAATGTGTAAGTGACGAGTCACAGATCTTTCCTAGCATGTATCCATATGGACGATTAATTAATTGAACACCGGAAAACATGTAACTATTGAAACTCATATACAAATCATGATATTAACTTCACTAACAAGTCCATACTAACATGTATTCATCCCCATATTCACATCATATTCTTATCATATCAATTGACAATAGGGAAGATCACAAGATAATCCAATGAACATAAGGACAATCATAATTACACATTAGAATCATATTCGTATCATTACCATTTTTCAATGGGTTGATTTCTTTTAGGTCCATGCATACTATATAACATCATGCACATGCTAGTAGACATCATGTAATGATCAAACCCAAGATATGCAATTTTTTTGCAAGGGTAGTGTCGACACACCCCTTACTGGTGTCGACACAATGCTTCAAACACAAGGCAAAATAATGCAGAACTGGTCAAGTAGTGTCGACACTAGATCAAGTAGTGTCGACACTAGAGACAGCTCCCAGAAAACCTATTGTGCCAGTATGGGACAGTGTGTCGACACTAGATGTAACGTCGCGTGCTTTTCGGATCCATGCGGATCATGTGTGTAGTGGTTGTGATGGCCGTTGTGAGGCCAGTGTGAGTTGGTTGTGTGGAATGTGTGGTGTGGATGAGTGGTTTGTTCAGGTGAAGTGCAAGTTTGGTCCTGAAATGAAATAGGACCTATTGCAGTTGAGTTGGAGTTGGCGGCCAGAGGTGGTCGTTGACTTGTTGGCGGCCAGGTAAGGTGCCGTTGACTTCATGATCTTGGCGGCATTAGAAGTGGACGTTTAGGGTGGCAGTTGCCCTTAGAGGCAGAGGGGTTGACGCCAACCTGTGAATTCTGCAGGTTATAGGGTCACCCGAGAGCAGGTTCTTCACCTGGTTCTCTTTCTTTCTTGCCCCAGCTTCACGTCCTCGTGTTTCTAAAGCTTCCAACAGGTACTGAAGGGTGGTTGGAGGATCGTGGGACGTGTGGCGTTGCCGAATCGCGCGAGGAAACGCCGTGGCATGGTGCAATTCCCGTGGGAGCTCGCGGAGGGTTCGGTGTGAACCGGGAGATTCGGGAGGTTTAAGCGTGTTCTGAGGTAGGGACAACCCTGTTAGCTCTGTAGGAACATTAAAACACGATGTAACCACCTGAATCAGCATGTTTAATGCATTTTCGGATTAAGTTGCACCATGCGGGGTTAATGGGTGGTTTGATGAATTCAATCAGTAAAGCATACTGTATTGGATTGTTTAGGATTCATGCATGCTAGAAGAACTGTTTCTGTATGTTTTACCGTTGTTTTAACGATTGTAAAACCTGTAGAATCAGTTTAGGGTTTCTGCAGGGATAGAGGCTGAAGATCTTGGCGTCAAGATCGATTGACGCCAGGTTCATCAGCCAGGATATAAACGGCCAGAGTTATTGCCGTTTACTTCTTATAAGCGGCAGTCGATGTTTCCGCCAACTAGTGTATAAGCAGGAATGACTATTTATGGTATTTACCGATAGTGAATGGTGCGTTGGTACCTGTGGTGCACTGAGTGCACAAAGTTTCTGTATTTAGCATACGGGGTATGCAGTGAATTACTTACTTTCGAGGTTGCGTGTTGTTCACGCGAGTTCAGTTGGGTTCACGTGTAGTGGACCATTGTTACTTGAGGTTTACGTGAGGTTTCACGTGGTTTGTGTGTGACGTGCACGTGGTTTTGTGTACGTGGCGAGTAGTACGATGCCTACCGTGGTTACCTCTCCAGTTGGGTGCCCCAGGTTCTTTGTGAGCCAGGCTGTTAGCTCGGGGTTTTGTCCCGGTACTTGTGTTGTACCATCGAGGTCTGTGTCGTCTGACCTAGACACCCTCACTCCTGTGTTTGAGTTGTACGTCCGGCTGAGGGAAACTCGACAGTGGGACAGTGACACTTGTGTTTGTCTTTAGTCACTTGTAGTGCGCTCGTAGTTGAGGGTACGGACACCAGTAGTCGACACTGGTCCTCAGCTAGTCCTTTTCCAGTGCCTCACTCTAGCGAGCCCGGGCCAGGGTCTCTGGAGGTGCCAGGCATGGGCCTGTGACCGTGTGGTCCGCAGGTGGTGGTGTTTAGTTGGTCTCCACAGTTGCTTGACCTTTTCACGTGGAGCGGCAACTGGACCTTTCGTCCGTAGCTGCGAGACTGAGAGGTAGACCTATGTTAGCTTGTCTGAGTCAGTTTCTGGTGTCGCGAACCAGTTCACGTGGCTCTTGTTTGGCTGTCTCTACTTTAGCTTGTACACCTGTACTGGTTTGCCGTTTAATTATTATAGTTGTTTTTCGTAGTCGGAAGACGGTGAGTACTTTTACAGCTTTAATATCCTGCTTAGCTGTTCTATAAATTGTTGGTACTGTTTATTGCTTTGTACCTGTGGTTTTTGGTTTGCTCGGTTTTGGGGGAGTTCCCTACTGAGCCAGTGACTAGCGAGGCTCACCCCTACCCCCACAGGTGAGAGCGAGGAGGACGTTTCACGACCGTCGTCCAGTTCAGAGCCGCGCCGTAGCGGTGCAGGGTCGGTACCTCCAGCTGTGTAGTAGCAGCTCCAGCAGTGTAGTGTAGTTAGTTTGTTTATTTTCCTCAGTTGTACCTCGGGGTATGCCCCAGGCTCTTGTACTTCTTTTCAGTTTTGTGGAAATATGGCTATGTAACTTGTGAAATATATATAAAATGTGGTGTGTTCCTTTGTGTTTACACGGACTGTGGTTTGGTATCCCTTGCGAGGCTTCGGCCCGTTCGCGGGAGGCGGACTCGGATCAAGTACGTTATTGGTTTAACGGGCTAGGCCGAGGTGTTCCGCCACAGTTGGTATCAGAGCAAGGTCCGTGTTAATATAAGGGAACTAGAAAGATACATAGCCTTATTTCGGTCTTTGTACACTACTGGTAGGGACCCTGGTTTCTGATAATTTGTTGTTTTGATTTTGTTTGGTTTTTTGTTTATGTAGAAATTTCTGGAATGGCTGATAGAAGAGATTGGGGTGGTGGAGGAGAAGATCCAGAGGAAAGTACCCAGCGTATGATAGAAAGAATCTGGGAAAGCCTCACGGATATTCGGGCGAGGATGGATCAGCAGGCACCGGTACCACCGGTTGCAGTGCCACCTGGGGATGGAGAGACTGTACCTGTAGCTCCAGTCCTGCCAAGAGTAGAGGTGCCTTTTGCAGCACCTGTGCCACCACCACCACTAGTGCTGATAGCAGAAGAACCAGTGATGCAGGTTGAAAAGTTTCTGAGATTGCAGCCACCTACTTATTCAGGAGGGCCGAATCCAGATACAGCGGAGCAATGGGTTCATGAAATCGAAAGAGTTTTTGCAACTATGAGGTGTCCGGCAGCAGATAGAGTTGTGTTAGGTGCATATCAGTTGAGAGGTTTTGCTTTAGAATGGTGGCGACTGAAGATGCAGACCACCTTTGTAGGCAGGATAGAGGAGGCTATTACTTGGTCGGAATTTCTCGATGTATTTAACGATACATTCTTTCCGATTCAAGTGCAGCAAGTGAAAAGAGAACAGTTCCGGACACTCCAGCAAGGTAACTCTTCAGTTTTAGAGTACTAGATGAGATTTATGGCACTTAGCCGTTATGCGCCTTATGTGGTTTCAGATAATAATATGATGGTTGAGTACTTCATTAGAGGTTTGAGAGTGGAGTTGCAGGATGCGATAGTACCTCTCATGTGTAAGACAGTGGAAGAAGCAGCTCAGAGGGCAGCTACATTGGAGAGGTCTATTCGGACTCGTCAGGTGGGCGAGTTAGGCTTAGGTAGTTTTCAGCTACCGCAGCAGTCAGTGGGTGGTAAAGCACCAGCAGGACCTTCTTCATCAGGCTTTGGTAAATGGGGTCAGAAATTAAAGCAAGCATTTAAAGGCAAAGGAAGAGGATGGGGAGGTCGTCAGCAGTTTCAGCAAGGCCGAGGTAGGCCTGAGGTGGAGGAGTCGCAGCAGAGTACTGCCAGGCAGCCTATTACTCCACCAGGGTATCGATGTTATAATTGTAATCAGCCGGGGCATTTGATCCGCAATTGTCCCTATCCAAGAGAATATGGGTATGGAAGAGGTGTGCAGCAGCAGCAGCAGCCTCAGCAGTTTCAGCAGCCACAGGCAGGTCGTGGCAGAGGAGTACCACAGCAGCGAGGAAGAGGCCAGGTTATGGCTATCACCCGAGCCCAGGCGGAGGCATCGAATATGATAGAAGGTACTTACCTCTTTATAATTATCAGCAAGAGTCTTATTTGATTCGGGTGCCTCTCATTCTTTCATTTCCGAAGAATTTCTGGATTGTATAGCTCATCCTTTAGAGGAGAAGTCTTGTGAGTTAGTAGTGGAGGTTCCTTCGGGTGAGTTCCTGCTCACTTCAAGCTATATAGATGAAGCTCCTGTTATGATTGAAGGGAACCAAATGCCGGGTCGATTGTATGCCCTGCAGTTGTCAGATTATGATATTATTTTGGGTATGGATTGGCTTGAGATGTATGGAGCAATGTTAGATTGTAGAAAGAAAAGGATCAGGTTTTGTCATCCTAATGGTGCAGTATTTGAATATCAAGGTATGCCTTTTTATACCTCTAAGTTTCTAATTTCTGCAATTAAAGCTAGAAAGTTGATAAATGCTGGATGTGTGGCTTATTTAGCCTCGGTAAGTCTGGTAGAAGCTAGTCAGTCAGTGGAAGCAGTTCCCGTGGTTAGGGAATTTGCTGATGTTTTTTGAGGATTTGCCTGGTTTAGCTCCACATAGAGAGGTGGACTTTACCATTGAGTTGCTGCCAGGTACCATGCCGATTTCTAAAGCTCCATATCGGATGGCACCAGCAGAACTTAAAGAATTGAAAAAGCAATTAGAAGAATTGTTGCAGAAAGGGTTTATTAGACCGAGTCATTCCCCGTGGGGAGCGCCGGTTTTATTTGTGAAAAAGAAAGATGGAAGTTTTCGATGTGTATTGATTATAGAAAGTTGAATGATGTGACCATTAAGAATAAGTACCCGTTGCCGAGGATAGATGATCTGTTTGATCAGTTGCAATCAGCAAAGGTATTTTCTAAAATTGATTTGAGGTCCGGGTACCATCAGTTGAGAATCAAAGAGAGGATATAGATAAGACAGCTTTTAGAACCAGATATGGTCACTATGAGTTTGTGGTTATGCCATTTGGGTTGACTAATGCTCCTGCAGGTTTTATGGATCTGATGAATAGAATTTTTCATCCATATTTAGACCAATTCATTGTGGTCTTTATTGATGATATTCTAATTTATTCAGCATCTGAAGAGGAGCATGCAACTCATTTGAGGTTTACTCTGCAGTTAAGAGATAACCAGTTGTTTGCCAAATTCAGTAAGTGTGAATTTTGGTTGAAAGAAATTCAGTTTTTGGGTCATGTTATTCAGCTAAAGGAGTAGCAGTGGACCCAAGTAAAGTGGAAGCAGTGATGAGATGGGAAGTGCCTAAGACAATAACTGAGATTAGAAGTTTTCTGGGATTGGCAGGTTATTATAGGCGCTTTATTCAAGATTTTTCTAAGATTGCAGCACCTATGACTAAATTGACCAGGAAAGGGGTGCCATTTGTGTGGTCCGGTGAATGTCAGAAAAGTTTTATGGAATTGAAGAAAAGACTTACATCAGCACCTATATTGACATTACCGGCAGGGAGTGGTGGTTTTGTGTTGTATACTGATGCTTCAAGGAGAGGACTTGGCACAGTGCTTATGCAGCATGGTAAAGTGATAGCTTATGCGTCTAGGCAATTGAAGCCAGTAGAGGAGAATTACCCCACTCATGATTTGGAATTGGCAACAGTTGTGTTTGCTTTGAAATTGTGGAGGCATTATCTGTATGGCGAGAGATTTGAGATCTTTACAGATCATAAAAGTTTGAAGTATATCTTCTCGCAGAAAGATTTGAATCTTCGCCAGCGCAGATGGATTGAATATTTGAAAGATTATGATTTCAGTTTGGCTTACCATCCGGGCAAGGCCAATGTTGTAGCTGATGCCATGAGTAGAAAGGCACATGTAAGTTTAATGTTGATTAAAGAGTGGAAGTTGTATGAAGAGGTAGTGGAGAATTCCTTGTATGTGCCCAGTAGTCAGCAACGGGCAGTACTAGCTGCTAGTGCTGTAGAGCCGTCTTTATATTGGCAGATTACTGAGGCTCAGAGAGCAATTGCAAGTTTACCTGAAATTGTGAAAATGGAAGGAGTTACTATTGATGATAATTGTGTGATCAGGCTCAGAGGCAGGTTGTTTGTTCCTGCAGAAAGAGAGGTAAAGCAGCGAGTATTAGAAGAGGCTCTTAAATCTAGGTACACTATCCATCCGGGTAGTACTAAAATGTACCATGATTTGAGAAAGCATTTCTGGTGGCCTCATATGAAGAAAAAATAGCAAAATTTGTTGCAAGGTGTGTTGTCTGCCAGCAGATTAAAGCAGAGCATCAAAAGCCTGGAGGTCTATTGCAACCGTTGCCCATTCCACAGTGGAAATGGGATGATATTGCTATGGACTTTGTGGCAGGTTTACCAAGATCGAGTTCCGGGCATAATGGAATATGGGTATTTGTTGACAGATAACCAAGGTGTGCAGATTAGTGGCAGTAAGTATGTCTTGGACAGTGGACAGATTAGCAAATATTTATGTTGAAAGAATTGTTCCACTGCATGGTATTCCGAAGACTATTGTGTCTGATAGAGATCCAAGATTTACTTCTGGTTTTTGGAGAAGCTGCAAAAAGTAATTGGTACTGAGCTGAGATATAGCTCCGCTTATCATCCCCAGACAGATGGTCAGACAGAAGGACTATCCAGACGATTGAAGATATGTTGCGGGCTTGTTGTTTAGTTTGGGGAGGTAGCTGGGAGCAACATTTGGGAATGGTTGAGTTTGCCTATAATAATAGTTATCATACCAGTCTTGGGATGGCACCGTATGAAACTTTATATGGAAGGCCATGTAGAACCCCAATGAACTGGCATGAAGTGGGAGAAAGGCAATTAGTGGGTCCTGAATTGATTCAGCAAACCACAGAAATAGTGAAGCTTATTAAAGAAAAATTGCAGGCAGCTCAAAGCAGGCAAAAGAGTTATGTAGATATCCGGAGGAGACCACTTCAGTTTGAAGTGGGAGATTTTGTTTTCTTGAGAGTTTCTCCAAGTAAGGGAATCATGAGATTTGGCAAGACTGGAAAGTTGAGTCCAAGGTATGTGGGACCTTTTCAAGTGTTAGAAAGGATTGGGGAAACAGCTTATAGGCTGGATTTGCCAGCAGATTTTGCAGTTGTGCATGATATTTTCCATGTTTCTATGTTGAGAAAGTGCATTGAAGATCCAGCTCAAATAATCAAATATCAAGGTGGTGACCTGAGACCGGATATGACTATGCCAGATTATCCGGTGTAGATCACAGATCGAAAGATAAAGAAACTGAGAAATAAATAAATTGAGCTAGTTAAAGTGAGATGGGAGAATAGGTTGGGTGGTGAGGATACCTAGGAGTTAGCCAAGGAGATGGCTAAAGGGTATCCCTATCTGTTTGAATAAGCCTTTGTATTTTCTTTTTATATGATAGTGCTTGTAAAGATGTGTATGTTTAACTTGTTTAACTTTGAATTGTGTTATGAATTTCGAGGTCGAAATTTTCTTTTTAGATGATAGTAATGTAACGTCGCGTGCTTTTCGGATCCATGCAGATCATGTGTGTAATGGTTGTGATGGCCGTTGTGAGGCCAGTGTGAATTGGTTGTGTGGAATGTGTGGTGTGGATGAGTGGTTTGTTCAGGTGAAGTGCAGGTTTGGTCCTAAAATGAAATAGGACCTGCTGCAGTTGAGTTGGAGTTGGCGGTCAGAGGTGGTCGTTGACTTGTTGGCGTCCAGGTAAGGTGTCGTTGACTTCATGATCTTGGCGGCATTAGATGTGGACGTTTAGGGTGGCGGTTGCCCTTAGCGGCAGAGGGGTTGACGCCAACCTGTGAATTCTGCAGGTTATAGGGTCACCCGAGAGCAGGTTCTTCACCTGGTTCTCTTTCTCTCTTGCCCCAGCTTCACGTCCTCGTGTTTCTAAAGCTTCTAACAGGTACTGAAGGGTGGTTGGAGGATCGTGGGACGTGTGGCATTTCCGAATCACGCGAAGAAACACCGTGGCGTGGTGCAATTCCCGTGGGAGCTCGCGGAGGGTTCGGTGTGAACCGGGAGATTCGGGAGGTTTAAGCGTGTTCTGAGGTAGGGGACGAACCCTGTTAGCTCTGTAGGAACATTAAAACACGACGTAACCACCTGAATCAGCATGTTTAATGCATTTTCGGATTAAGTTGCACCATGCGGGGTTAATGGGTGGTTTGATGAATTCAATCAGTAAAGCATACTGTATTGGATTGTTTAGGATTCATGCATGCTAGAAGAACTGTTTCTGTATGTTTTACCGTTGTTTTAACGATTGTAAAACCTATAGAATCGGTTTAGGGTTTCTGCAGGGATAGAGGCTGAAGATCTTGGCGTCAAGATCGATTGACGCCAGGTTCATCAGCCAGGATATAAACGGCCAGAGTTATTGCCGTTTACTTCTTATAGGCGGCAGTCGATGTTGCCGCCAACTAGTGTATAAGTAGGAATGACTATTTATGGTATTTACCGATAATGAATGGTGCGTTGGTACCTGTGGTGCACTGAGTGCACAAAGTTTCTGTATTTAGCATACGGGGTATGCAGTGAGTTACTTACTTTCGAGGTTGCGTGTTGTTCACGCGAGTTCAGTTGGGTTCACGTGTAGTGGACCATTGTTACTTGAGGTTTACGTGAGGTTTCACGTGGTTTGTGTGTGACGTGAACGTGGTTTTGTGTACGTGGTGAGTAGTACGACGCCTACCGTGGTTACCTCTCCAGTTGGGTGCCCCAGGTTCTTTGTGAGCCAGGCTGTTAGCTCGGGGCTTTGTCCCGGTACTTCTGTTGTACCGTCGAGGTCTGTGTCGTCTGACCTGGACACCCTCACTCCTGTGTTTGAGTTGTATGTCCGACTGAGGGAAAGACGCAGTGGGACAGTGACACTTGTGTTTGTCTTTAGTCACTTGTAGCGCGCTCGTAGTTGGGGGTACGGACACCAGTAGTCGACACTGGTCCCCAGCTAGTCCTTTTCCAGTGCCTCACTCTAGCGAGCCCGGGCCAGGGTCTCTGAAGGTGCCAGGCATGGGCCATTGACCGTGTGGTCCGCAAGTGGTGGTGTTTAGTTGGTCTCCACAGCTGCTTGACCTTTTCACGTGGAGCGGCAGCTGGACCTTTCGTCCGTAGCTGCGAGACTGAGAGGTAGACCTGTGTTAGCTTGTCCGAGTCAGTTTCTGGTGTCGCGAACCAGTTCACGTGGCTCGTGTTTGGCTGTCTCTACTTTAGCTTGTACACCTGTACTAGTTTGCCGTTTAATTATTACAGTTGTTTTTCGTAGTCGGCAGACGGTGAGTACTTTTACACCTTTAATATCCTGCTTATCTATTCTATAAATTGTTGGTACTGTTTATTGCTTTGTACCTGTGGTTTTTGGTTTGCTCGGTTTTGGGGGAGTTCCCTACTTAGCCAGTGACTAGCGAGGCTCACCCCTACCCCCACAGGTGAGAACGAGGAGGACGTTTCACGACCGTCGTCCAGTTCAGAGCCGCGCCGTAGCGGTGCAGGGTCGGTACCTCCAGCTGTGTAGTAGCAGCTCCAGCAGTGTAGTGTAGTTAGTTTGTTTATTTTCCTCAGTTGTACCTCGGGGTATGCCCCAGGATCTTGTACTTCTTTTCCGTTTTGTGGAAATATGGCTATGTAACTTGTGAAATATATATAAAATGTGGTGTGTTCCTTTATGTTTACACGGACTGTGGTTTGGTATCCCTTGCGAGGCTTCGGCCCGTTCGCGGGAGGCGGACTCGGATCAAGTACGTTATTGGTTTAACGGGCTAGGCCGAGGTGTTCTGCCACACTAGAGGCCTTCCCAGAACACCTTTTAGGCTAATTTGGGATAGTGTGTTGACACTAGATCAAGTAGTGTCGACACTAGAGGCCTTCCCAGAAAACATATAGGTCAAGTGTAACCCGAAAACATGTCTCATGTAGAGATTTACTTACCCCTCTTATAACTCTCCAGAAAATGACATTTAGACAAAACATTCAACACAAAATATGACGAGGACAACTAGTAGAAGAACTTTGATGTGGGGGGTTTGATCTAATTCGGTCTCGAATCCCAAGAAATATATGAAGAACATAAAGCTAAGTGCAGCCCGAAATCACAGTATCATGTAGTGACTCTCTTACCATGCTTATAACTCTCTAAAAAAAGACTTTTGGATAAAATGTCCAACATAAAAGATGATCATGACTACAAGTAGAAGAACTTTCATGAAGGAAGTTTAGTCTAATTCAGCATCAAATCACGTGCATAATAAGAAGAACGGGAAAAGCCCTAACTGTGCGAGACTTAGGGACAACTACAAATACACAATGTATACTCTATGAAAATTAGTCAAACCAAGTGCAAATGAACCTAGACTCGAAGAACTACATGATGGTGTTGGTTTTCTTTAATCTTGGCCCTAGAACACCTACCTTTGAATGCTAATAACTCTCTACAGATTTCTGGGTTGATGCAGAGCGAGGTTGAGGAAGACCACATTTTCCCCAGCCGTTCTCCCCTCCTCCAGTGCTCCAAACTTGCTGCTCACGACCCCAACTTGTTGTTAAACCTTCCCCAAGAGTTTAATGATGAGTTCTTATAGATTTAGGGTGTATTTACAAGTCCTAACGGGACTAGAAAAGGGGGCTGCAAATTCTGCTTCCTACTTTCCAAAATATGGATTCTCTCACCCAAAGGAGGTAGTAAAGGTTTAGGAAACCACCTCTTAGGGTTGGGTCCGGTTTTGGCTTACCTTACATGACTAATCACCCTAATTTTAACCCTAAATTGCCCTCCCTAATTATTGCATATATACATACACGAATTTCTGAGTATTTTCTTGTCCTAATTTTTATCCTTGGGCCAAATGTGCTCCACTGGCCCAATCTTGTTAATGGGTTATTAATACATAATGTTGTAAGTCTCTCCAACATGTTTATTTAATTTATGGTTGGGTTATTTTTCTGTGTTAACAATTTTTCGACTTAGTTTCCTAATTCGGGTAACTTGGTCACGTGTGACATACACTCGACCAATCAGATTTTCATTGCACAAATTCCTTCGTGGAATACTTAGGGATAATATTTGGGGTTGGTTTATAATTTTTACGAAATTTTCCGATGTGTTTTCTCACGTACGATAGTGGTACGTAAGTTCTATCATTCCGATAATACGAAAGTTATTTACTTACTATTTTCATACCTGAATTTGTTCATGTGACATAAGTTGTCCATTGATCCGATTTCTTTTATGGACTATCCCCTCATATTGTTTGGAGTCCACCATAAATTTCTCATTTAGTTTATGATATCATTTTATACACCTGATAATGGGTTGTCCAACTTATTTCCTAATTACGATAAGAAGTCACACTAACTCTTAAATATATCCCAAATGATTTTTATTGACCCAAAATTCTTGATGGATCATTAGAGGAAATTATTTGAAGTCCATCTATGATTTTTATTTAATTTTCTGACTCAACTAAGTATGTGTGATAATGATTTCCTGACTTATTCCCTGATTACGATACTCAGTCGCAAAACGCCTTAAACTTGGACCATCTGATTTTCCTTTGCATGCATTTCTCTGTGGGTCATTAGGGAGTATTATTTAGAGTTGAACTATGATTTTTATGAAATTTTCTAATGGGTTTTTGTATGTATGATAATGACACGTGCATTTTTGCTATTGCACAAATATTGAATTTATCGTTTTCGATTTATTTCTAATTTTCCAATTACCGAATTTTATGGGGTGTTACAGAGGGAGTTTTGAGGACTCTTTGGCTCTGGCTGAGGGGGGCTTCTCTGGATTAAATCATTGCTTGTGGATTTTCCAAGAGGCAAGTACCCCATCCACATCATTCCTACATGTGTCTAGTAAGTCCTAGAAATTTTCTGGATTTTATTTCGAGTCCTGGATTCCCCAATTTCACCAAGTTTTCCGTTCAGTCTGTGTGTTGCACAGATAGGAACATAACGGCGTGATCACTTGTCATTAATATCCTAAGTTGGCAGCACCCTATGTTGCCGTTAACATGAGTAAACGGCCATACCCTTGTCGTTGAGTTCTTCAGGCAAGAACAATGGACTGTCTGCCTTTATAAGCTATTTTTCGGATTTCTGCGCATGAGGATATATGGTAAATTGTATATGTTATGTAATATGTGTAGTGGAGCGTGTTGTGTAATTTCTGCGAAATTTCGTTAAGTGTATTATTTATTAATGTTTTTGAAATACATGTTAAACAGGTTTTGAATATTTTAAATTACTGTTTATGTTATCCTTGTGGAATTTAAGTGACAGAAATTTTTTATGGTGCTTAAATCGATGTCAGGGCATGTTGTTAAAATTTGGGAATTTTCTGATGACTGTGTAAATTTTTAGATTTTCTGAACTGAAAAACAGTGAGCATGCTTAATTAGTGAAGAAATTCTATTAAATGATATGGAAATAGTTAAATCTCTAGAATTTGGCACATGATTAGAACTGTCAGTATACACGTATAAAATGAATTGTGTATCCGAACAATGAAAACCCATGTTAGTTTGGTTATTTTAGTCTTATGTGATTCCACTGTTAGAATTTTCATAATTAGTGTGTAATTCAGAAAAATGTAAAAAATTATAAGCATGATGGTTAACCTGTAATAGGTTTTGGTTAAAATTTTGTATTGAAATGATGACAGTAGCTATACATTTCAATTTCATGTGTGATATTGATAAATTAAAGTATGTTAATGTGTTGGTATTAAAATCGGCAAAATTCTGCATGATTAGACTTATTTTGAATGTGTAAATTATGAGAACAGTAGCACTATGCTAGGTAATACTAAAATGTGTAAATGTGAGAGCATGAAATGGATGTGTTAAAAATTGTGCCTTAAGTGTGTTGGAAATTAAGAAAAATGTGTAAATGTGCCAATGGGTGACACTGCTACCTTAGAGGGCTGTGGAACCGTACTGTGGTAAAGTCCCCACGGGAAGGTTCATAGTGTGTGATGTCCTACAGGCATTGGGATTAAATCCTAGAGGCGAACAAGTATCGCTGGTTAGGGTGGAGAGTGCTTCTCCCGATTCTGCGCAGTAACTAAGATGTATCACTGAAATGCCTAGGTGATAGATATGTGATGTGATTAGTGTGTGTCCTTCTAAAAGGTGGTTTGGGCTATGTGTCACGGCATTTAATAAATGTGAACTTGTGTTTAAGTGAAAGTGAATGTAAATTGTGAAATTGTGTAAGTGATCATGTGTTAATATGAATTCTTGTGACAGCATGTAAATTGATAACTTCTTAAATGGCTATAATATGTACATAGCAAAACAACAAACTTTTCATGAGTATAAATGTGTTATCCATGTGAAAATGATTATAGAATCCATGCTAGAATTGTCTCTTATTTATGTGTACAAACTCCATGTTTAAAATGACTAATGTTTAACTTGTAAGTGTGTGTGAAAGTGGTTAAATGAGCTTAGTTTAATATATTGAAAAGTGTCTAGAAAGCATGTGATAGGCTTTAAGTTATTGAAAATTTTGTATAAGACAATTTTCATGTGTAACATGTGTAGACATCATGTTTAAAATTGTTACTTGAATAAATTGTTAAATCCAAGTTTATATGTTATTGCGTAGTATGAAAATGTGAAAGTTATGTGATGCATGTAAGTATAGTGTGTTTGGTGTTACTTGTTGAGTTCTTTTGAACTCACTCTTGCTTCGGCGTACAGGTGCAGAGATTTCTACTTCTTCCGAGGAGATCATTAGGAGCGACTCGGAGCGGGAGTAGGAGACCTTGTTTTGGACTTGGTGTTGTACTTTTATTTTTCCTAAGTATGTAATAAGAGTAGACTTGCTCTACCTTTGAGATTTGTGTACTTATTTAGTGGAAAGTTGTGGATAATGTATTTATTTCATTATTTAGTTATGAAAAGTTTAGATTTCTTTTCTTCTATATATGGACTATGAATAGAATGTGGATGATGGAATGAGAAGTTACACTTGGCTATTTCTTTTCCGATGCTATGTGAATGTATTTAGGTATATTTCAGCCTGTCGTATAAATGTTGGATAAATGTCCCACTGTAGCGGCGTTCATTATATCGATGTGGGTTGGTATAACCGTACCGGTATAAGGAGGGTCGTTACAGAGATTGGTATCAGAGCATCTGGCTGAAATTGTACATAAATATGCACATACCATCATCTTCATTGTATGCTAAGTCTGTGTAGATTGTCCACATAGATAAGTAAATAGTTAGAAATTAGATAGTCTAGTTCTAAATTGTGATTAAATCATTTTGCAGGGTATGGCTTCGCGTGGTAGGCGTGGTGTTCCTGCTCGTGAGGGTGAGCAGAGGAGAGATGAGCCTCGGCGTGAGGATCAGGGTGAGCAACAGGCCCCAGCACCCCAGGGTCCTATGCTTCCCCCACCGCCACCAGTAGACTATGGAGTGTTCATGCAGGGTTTAGTGCAGGCCATGCAAACACAGGCCCACACTCAGGCTGCACTCCAGGCTCAGCTGGAGGCTCGGGTTAGAATGATAAAAAGGGTAGTCTATTTTACTTGATGATATGTTTGCTATGTTGCTATGTTATATGTGTTGCTTATGATGTTTGATGTGGCAGGCTCAAGTGCCAGTTCCCCAGGCTCAGGACCATGGTGGACCCTCCATCATGGAACGGTTCAAGAGGATGTCACCACCCTCTTTTAAGGGGGAGAGCGACCCGTTACTTGCTGAGAGCTAGATGAGGGTGATCGAAAAGATCTTCCAGGCTATTAGGTGCACTGAGGATGACAAGGTCACTTTAGCCACCTATATGCTGCAGGTATGTGTAATTTAATTCAGTGGTTATTTCTTTAATTATAGATTATGTTGGTTAGTCCTTATGGATGGTTTTGGCAGGAGCTAACCGACGTGTGGTGGTCCTCGTTGTTACGTACCAGGTTTGAGGATGGTGTTGTGGAGATTGGTTGGGACGAGTTCGTGAGGCTTTTCCGAGCCAAGTTTGTTCCGGAGCACATCCAGGACAAGATGGAGCAGGAGTTCCTTTCGTTGACTCAGGGCTCCATGACCATGCTGGAGTACGAGGCCAGGTTTGTCGAGCTCTCGAAGTATGCCCCTCATATTGTAGTTGATGAGCGCAGAAAGGTGAAGAAATTCGTGATGGGTCTGAGGCCATCACTGAGGACGAGGTTGGTGGCTTTCGACCATCGTACCCTCGAGCAGGCGCTCAACGCAGCGTGTCGTCAGGAGGGAGAGATGGAGCAGTACTTGGAGAAGAAGAAGGCTTCTCAGAAGAGGCATGCAGCTCCTTTTCAAGGTAGGACAGGAAGAAGGTGGCTTTCCAGTCACCGCAGCGTCCCGTGGCATCAGGAAGCAGTCAGGTACCATCTCAGCGTTCCCCTAGTGGCCAGAAGGAGTGTCCTCATTGCGGGAGGGCACATGGTGGTACAAAATGTTGGAAGTTGGCGGGGAAGTGCTTGAAGTGCGGGAGCAGCGAGCATAGGATCAAGGATTTCCACAGACTGCAGTAGGGAGGTCAGCGTGGAGCGGCACCAACCCCAGTAGCAGCGCCAGCAACAGGATGACCAGGGAGACCTCGAGCCCCAACTCGAGTGTTTGCGTTAGCTCGTGAGGACGCCGAGCAGGCGGATCATGTTATCGAAGATACGGTTTTGTTTTAGGTGTGCATGCTCGGGTTTTGTTCGATACGGGTGCTACCCACTCGTTCATTTCCGAGCATTTTGCTAGGCAGTTAGCCCTAGAGTCAGGACTAGAGTCTGAGAAGTTAGAGGTTCCTCTATCTGTGCACACACCCGTAGGTACGGTATCAACTAGGAAGTGTATTCCGTCTTTACCGGTGTGCATCGAGGATAGAGTCCTAGAAGGGTGTTTCTTCTTGCTAAAGATGAAGGACTACAATGCTACTCTTGGTCTGGATTGGCTAGAGGAGCACTATGCATTAGTAGATTGTCATGGGAAGAAGATCGTTTTCCGCATTCCTGGTGAAGATGAATTTTCTCATCCTTTGCCTAGGAACTTGGCAGGGAAGTTTGTCATCTCTGCCATGAGGGCGATGAGAATGGTGAACAAGGGTTGTGACGCTTTTCTCTCCAGCGTGGTATTAGTACCCAAGGCTGATGAGTCACCTACTCTTGTGGAGATTGATGTAGTGTGGGAGTTTCCAGATGTCTTTCCTAATGATTTATCTGGATTGCCACCGGCTAGAGAGATAGAGTTCACGCTAGAGTTGCTTCCAGGCACCTCTCCTATCTCGAAGGCACCTTATCGGATGGCACCTGCGGAATTAGCTGAGCTAAGGAAGCAGTTGCAGGATTTGTTAGATAAGGGATTTATTCGCCCTAGCATTTCCCCTTGGGGCACACCTGTCTTATTCGTGAAGAAGAATGATGGATCACTTAGGTTATGCATCGATTATAGAAAGCTAAACCAAGTGACGGTGAAGAACAGGTATCCCTTACCTCGGATTGATGATTTGTTTGACCAGCTGCAAGATGCATCAGTCTTTTCTAAAATTGATTTGCGGTCTGGTTATCATCAGTTGAGGATTAGGAGTGAGGATGTGTCCAAGACGGCTTTTAGAACCCGTTATGGACATTATGAGTTTTTGGTCCTTCCTTTTGGTCTGACCAACGCCCCTGCAACATTCATGGATCTCATGAACAGGGTGTTTAGACCATATCTAGATAGTTTCATCATAGTTTTTATTGATGACGTGTTGGTCTACTCTTCGGATGAGGACACACATCGTCAGCATTTAAAGGTAGTATTAGAGGTTCTCCGTGAGCACAAGCTGTATGCAAAATTCAGCAAGTGCGATTTTTGGTTGCGCGAGGTTCATTTCCTTGGGCATGTTATCTCCGGTGCTGGTGTAGCAGTGGATCCAGTGAAAGTCCAGGCTGTTATGGATTGGGAGATTCCCAAGACTCCTTCGGAGATTCGGAGTTTTCTTGGTTTGGGGGGTTATTATCGGCGATTTATTGAGGGATTTTCATCCATCGCCACACCATTGACTCAGCTAAGTAGGAAGGGTGTAAAGTTTGTCTGGTCCAAGGAGTGTGAGAGTAGTTTTCAGTTATTGAAGACTAAGCTCACTTCGGCTCCTGTGTTAGTTTTGTCGAGCGGTGTAGAGGGTTTTTCTATCTACACGGATGCATCTCGGATTGGCCTTGCTGTGTATTGATGCAGCAAGGAAGGGTAGTAGCATATGCTTCTAGTCAATTGAAGGAGCATGAGCGAAACTATCCGACTCATGATCTTGAGATTGCGGCAGTGGTTCATGCACTAAAGATCTGGAGACACTATCTTTATGGTGTCAGATTTGAGGTGTTCACTGACCACAAGAGTCTAAAGTACCTTTTCTCTCAAAAGGAATTAAACCTTAAGCAGAGAAGATGGATTGAGTTCCTGAAGGACTATGACTTCGACCTCCAGTATCATCCTGGAAAGGCGAATGTTGTAGCAGATGCCCTTAGTAGGAAGAGGTCGTCTCTCCAGCAAGATTGTAAGATGTTGGAGGATGCAGCGTGTGCGATGACTGAGTTAGAGCCATCATTGTGCCAGGCTTTTGTAGCTCAGTTGTCCATTAGGTCTTCGGTGTTGGATGAGGTGATCGAGCAACAGAAAGCCGACCCTAAAATCCAAGAGTTAGTGGGCAAGGCGGGCATTGCACGTGATGAGGATGGCGTGATTAGATTCCATCACCGTGTTTGTGTTCCAGACATCGTAGATGTTCGTGAGCATGTATTAGCAGAGGCTCATAGGTCTAGATTCTCTATTCATCTGGGTAACACTAAGATGTACCAGGATTTGAAGAGATCAATTTGTTTGTCTGGCATGAAGAAAGATGTAGCAAAGTTTGTGTCTAGTTGTCTAGTATGCCAACAAGTTAAGGCCGAACGGCAGCAACCATCTGGACTTATGCAGAAGATGGAGATCCCAGTATGGAAGTGGGAAGCTGTCACTATGGATTTCGTTACGGGTTTGCCTCGATCCAAACAGGGTAACAATTTGATTTGGGTAGTGGTAGATAGATTCTCGAAGACTGTGCATTTCTTGCCCATGAAGAAGAAGCAGTCAGTAGAGAGTTTACCTAGATTGTATATTAGTAGCATTATTAGATTGCATGGTGTCCCGAAGTCGATCATTTCGGATCGAGATCCGAGATTTACTTCGAGGCTGTGGAAGGGTCTTTAGGATGCGTTAGGTTCGGAGCTGAAGCTCAGTTCGGCGTTTCATTCCCAGACAGATGGACAGTCTGAGAGGACTATCCAGACGCTCGAAGATATGTTGAGAGCGTGTGTTCTGGATTGGAAGGATGATTGGGAGTGCCATTTACCTCTTGTGGAGTTCGCATATAACAACCGTTTTCATGCGAGTATTGGTATGGCTCCATTTGAGGCATTGTATGGTAGGCCCTGTAGATCTCCTTTGTGTTGGGAGGAGACAGGCGATAGGCAGTTGATCGGTCCGGAGTTAGTTTAGGAGACTTCGGATAAGGTCCAGTTGATTAGGAAGAGGCTTGTTGCAGCACAGGATAGGCAGAAGGGTTATGCCGACAACAGGAGGAAGGATTTGGAGTTTGAGGTAGGTGAGCATGTCTTTTTAAAGATTTCGCCTACTCGTGGTGTAGTTAGATTTGGCAGGCATGGTAAATTAAGTCCTAGATTCATTGGCCCGTATGAGATTCTCAGACGATTGGGCAATGTGGCATATGAGCTAGCTTTACCCCCAGCGTTAGCTAGTGTTCATCTTGTTTTCCACGTATCTATGCTCAGGAGGCATGTTAGATATCCATCTCATGTTATTAGCCACGAGCCAGTGGAGATCCAGCCCAATCTTTCCTATGTGGAGCAACCAGTGGCTATTCTTGACCGGAAGGTTCGGCATCTCCGGAACAAGAGTATTGCGTCGGTGAAAGTCTTATGGTGTAACTTCTCGCGAGAGGAGGCTACTTGGGAGCTTGAGGATGCAATGAAGAAGAAATATCCTCAATTGTTTGAGTAGTGTCAGTCCAACTTCGAGGGTGTCAGTCCAACTTCTGGGTCTAGATTGGTTGGAGGAGCATTATGCTTTACTAGATTGTCAGAAGAAGAGGATCATTTTCCGTATTCCAGGTGAGGATGAGTTTTCACATCCCTTACCCAAGAACATGGCTGGGGAGTTTGTGGTGTCAGCATTGAAGGTGGCCAAGATGTTGAGCAAAGGTTGCAGTGCTTATTTGGCTAGTGTGGTTGTGTCTAAAGACACTAATACACGACGTATTGAGGAGATTGAGGTTGTTTGTGATTATGCGGACATCTTTCCTGAGGATCTTTCTGGTTTGCCACCAGAAAGAGACATTGAGTTTTCTATTGAGTTGATGCCAGGTACAATTCCTATTTCCAAGGCACCATATCGAATGGCACCAGCAGAATTGGCAGAGCTCAGGAGGCAATTGCAGGACTTGTTGGACAAGGGTTTCATTCGTCCAAGTTCTTCACCATGGGAAGCTCCAGTCCTTTTTGTTAAGAAGAAGGATGGTTTGATGAGGCTTTGCATTGATTATTGGAAGCTTAATCAAGTAAAAATCAAGAACAGGTATCCTTTACCCCGTATTGATGGCCTATTTGATCAATTGCAGGGAACTTTAGTATTATCTAAGATAGATCTTCGTTCGGGTTATCACCAACTTCGAATAAAGGCCGATGACACGTCTAAGACGGCTTTTCGGACACGGTATGGTCATTATGAGTTTCTGGTTCTACCTTTTGGCTTGACGAATGCCCAACAACATTTATGGACTTGATAAATAAGGTCTTTAGGCCGTATTTGGATAGTTTTGTAGTGGTTTTCATAGATGATGTTTTGATATCCTCTCCGGATGAAGCATCTGATAGGGAGCATTTGAAGACTATACTGGAAGTTTTGAGAGAGAACAAGTTGTTTGCCAAGTTCAGTAAGTGTGATTTTTGGATGAAGGAAGTTCATTTCCTTGGGCATGTGATTTCAGGAGATGGTATAGCTGTGGATCCATCTAAGGTAAAGGCAGTGTTAGAATGGGAGACTCCAAGATCACCATATGAGATACGAAGTTTCTTGGGTTTAGTTGGATACTATCGCCGCTTCATAGAGAGTTTTGCATCCATTGCAGTACCATTGAACAAGCTTATGAGGAAGGGAGTTAAGTTTGTATGGTCAAAAGAATGTGAACAGAGCTTTCATAGAGGTGAGAAGAAGATTGACATTTGCACCTATGTTAGTTCTACCTAGCGGGCTAGATGGTTTCACGATCTACACAAATGCTTCTCACATTGGTCTCGACTGTGTGCTTTTGCAGGATGGGAAAGTGGTTGCCTATGCTTCTCGTCAACTAAAGAAGCATGAGCGTAACTATCCGACCCATGATTTAGAGTTGGCAGTTGTAGTTCATGCTTTGATGATTTTCCAACATTAAGTTTGAGGTATTCACTGATCACCAAAGTCTTAAGTACTTGTTCTCGCAGAAGGAGCTAAATCTGAGGCAGAGGAGATGGATAGAGTTTTTAAAAGACTATGATTTTGAGTTTCATTATCACCCAAGCAAGGCTAATGTGTTAGCTGACACACTTAGCTGGAAGAGGACAACAATGTAGAAGGATTGGAAGATGATGGAAGATGCAGCTTGTGCTTTTATGGAGGTTGAGTCACGATTGTGCCAAGATTTTGTGGCTCAATTGACTATCATGTCTTCTATCCTGGATAGTGTGGTGGAAGGTCAGAAGGATGACTCTAGATTTCAAGAAATGATAGGGAAGGTAGGCATTGCTTGTGATGAGGAAGGTGTTATTCGATTTCAGCATAGAGTATATGTGCTAGATGTTACTGATGTAAGGAAGCAAATTTTAGAAGAGGCTCATAGGTCCAAGTTCACAATACATCCAGGTAGTGGAAAAATGTATCAAGATCTAAAAAGGACTTTTTGGTGGGAAGGCATGAAAAGAGATGTGGCTGATTTTGTGGCTAGATGTTTGACATGTCAACAGGTGATGGCAAAACGGCAGAGGCCATCACGTTTGATGCAGAGGATTGACATTCCATTATGGAAATGGGAAGAAGTTACCATGGATTTTGTCTCTAGTTTTCCCAGGTCTTTTAGGGGCAATGATTCTATTTGGGTAATTGTGAATAGATTCTCCAAGACCGCACATTTCTTACCTATGAAGAAGAAGTAGTCTATTGAGAGTTTGGCCAAGCTTTATGTGGATAATATTGTAAGATTGCATGGGGTTGCAAAATCCATCATTTCGGATAGAAACCCAAGATTTACTTCAATGTTGTGTAAATGTTTGCAGGATGCTCTTGGTTCTCAAGTGAAGCTTAGCTCAGCATTTCACCCACAGACAGATAGACAATCCGAAAGAACAATCCATACTCTTGAAGACATGTTGAGAGTATTGTTGGGTTCATATTCTATAACATATAAGTCCCAAATGCAACATGTTTTTGCTGATGATCAATGATGAACAAAGTAAACAAGTGAACAATGTGAGTTAAGTTTAGAATTGCAATGCGATAACTTGTCATAATGTGTTGATATGATATTAAGTTTTAAATGACAAGAATGTCTCACTAACTATGTTCATAATCTTAGGTGAGATGTTGAGCAAGAGTTGTACGAAGCACAAAGCCAAAATGATGAAGATCTATACATAAAGCAAGCATCTGTCGACAGCAGGCAGTGTCCCTGTCGACAAGCAAACTCAAGCCAGAAGGCAAATATGCAGAACAGATGAGCCTGTCGACAGCAACCCAGCTGCCTGTCGACAGGAAGCGGTTTCCAGAACTGTGAATTCTTCTGTCTGCCTGTGCCTGTCGACAGCTCCCAGTCGTCTGTCGACAGCAACTGCCTTCCAGAAGTCTTGTATGTCCTGCTAGCTTGCGCCTGTCGACAGGAGCACCCAGTGCTGTCGACAGACGGACAGAGTCCTCAAATACGGGAAGTCTTCAAGTTGCCATAGATGGTGTTTCCACAAACCACGACTCTCCATAAGTAAACACCTCTATTTAAGCATCCTTTTGAGGACAATCACGAACACAAGCAGCCTCCAAGCAAGAACCCTAAAAGTCTCTCAAGAAGAGTCTTGCCCTGCTGCTCTGCTTCTACCTGCTACCCAGATTCAACAAGAGAAGTCCTTCGTGCAGCGGTGAAGTCTGGACGTCGTGGATTCAAGCCTCTCCATCAACTTCTAATCATCAAGACGAAGCTTGAAGTCTACTCAGACGTTCTTGAGAAAGAGTTTTCAATTGGATTTGATTCTCAACTCTTAAACTCTTCTCTGTTTCACTATTGTCCATACGTGTGTGTGTGTGGTGTGTTTCAAGCAGTCCTTGTGCTTGATACACGTGTGAGTGTTGTTCTGATCGTGGCTATACATCAGAGAACACGTGTGTGTGAGTTGTAGTTTCTGAACTAGCTCATAAGCAGATTGTTCTGCGTGTGTGTGTGGCCCGTAGATGTAGGATACACGAGTTGTGTACTCCGAACCATGTAAAACGTTGTGTCTCGTGGTTTGAATGTTTCTACGTTAGATGTTTGGTAGGCACGGCGCATTTACACACGTCTAATCATCTGTTTAATATCTATCATCGATTCACACACATCCACACCAAGTTCAGTCCTTGCCATAACTTCTAGTTATTTGTGTTCTATCAAAAAGAAGGCAACAAGTGTTTTTAACAGACAGTAATCTATTCAACCCCCCTTCTAGATTACCATATAGGGAATTCCGCTACACTTCAAGTATGTGCTCTAGATTGGAAGGGTGATTGGGAGAAGCATTTACCTCTTGTGGAGTTTGCCTATAATAATAGTTTCCATGCAAGCATAGGTATGGCTCTATTTGTGACTTTGTATGGTAGGCCTTGTAAATCTCCTTTGTGTTGGGAAGAGGCTAGTCATAAACACTTGGTTGGACCTGAAATTATACAAGAAACTTCTAGTAAAATTCAACTACTTCAACAAAGGTTAAAGGCAGCTCAAGACCGGCAGAAAAGCTATGCGGATAATAGAAGGAAGGATTTGGAGTTTGAGGTGGGAGAGCATGTTTTCCTTAAGGTCTCTCCAACTAAAGGGGTGATTAGATTTGGTCGGCATGGGAAGTTGAATCCAAGGTTTATTGGACCATTTGAGATCTTGAAGAAGGTTGGAAATGTGATTTATCAATTGGCATTACCACCATCTATGGCGAACATCCATCCAGTGTTTCACATTTCTATGCTAAGAAGGTATATGCGGGATCCATCTCATATTCTTATGAGTCGGCGGATTTGCTACAAGATTTATCCTTTGAGGAGTAGCCTATGAAGATTCTGGATTGTAAAGTGCAACACTTGAGGAGATCTATAGTGTTATGTAAATCATAACAATCATACAATTCCACAAGGATAACATAAACAGTAATTTACAATATTTAGAACCTGTTTAACGTGTATTTCAAAAATTTTAATAAATAGTACACTTAACGAAATTCGGCAGAAATCACACAACACGCTCCACTACACATATTAGATAACATATAAAATTTACCATATATCCTCATGCGCAGAAATCCGAAAAATAGCTTATAAAGGCAGACAGTCCACTGTTCTTGCCTGAAGAACTCAACAGCAAGGGTATGGCCGTTTACTCATGTTAACGGCAACATAGGGTGCCGCCAACTCAGGATCTTAACGGCAAGGGATCCCGCCGTTAAGTTCATGTCTGTGCAACACACAGATTGAACGCAAAACTTGGTGAAATTGGGGAATCCAGGACTCGAAATAAAATCCAAAAAAATTTTAGGACTTACTAGACACATGTAGGAATGATGTGGATGGGGTACTTGCCTCTTGGAAAATCCACAAGCAACGATTTAATCCGGAGAAGCCCTCCTCGGCCAGAGCCAAAGAGTCCTCAAAACTCCCTCGATCCGAGTTTTGTGTTGATGCAGAGTGCAAATAGGTGTCGTAGAAGTCTTCTCCAATGTTTAGACTCTCCTCCAGTCATTGTAGAACGCCGGATGAAGCCTCCAGTCATCGGATTTCAGAGCTCAAGGATTGGGGTTTCGCACAGAGAACTAGGGTTACTCAAGAGCTAAAAGGGTTAGATCTGGCTAGAGATGGGGTGTTTTATAGAGCTAGGGTCGGAGATGAAATTGGGTAAGGTTGGGTTACCGTTGGGGGATGGTTTCCTAAACCAAGGGCAATATTTTACATTTGGACAAAAGAAAACTCATGGGGCCATAAATGTGTGATGTCTTGTGAAAATGGTATGTTCATTGTACTATTGCTATTGTTGAAAATAAAGATCTATTAAAAAAGGTTGGAGGTTGTGATTTAGGATTAGTACTAGGAAGTGGCTATAAATGTTGTTCTTTTTCACAATAAACCTCTTCGAAGGTCTTATGGACAATTCAAGACAATTGGAGATACAATTGGGGCAACCATTCCTTGGCCATTTACTCTTGTACGTTTATTCAACATTTCTTTTATCATTATTAATAATGTTATCAATTCTATACTAAATAAATGTCTTTTCTCTTACAGGTCACTCGAGCAGAAGAATGATCTACATGAATACAACTTGAAATGAAATTGATTTTATTCTCCTTTTTTTTTCTCTTGTTGACATTTAATAGTTACCCAAAACCAGTTGCATATATTTTGGATGTTGATTGAGACAACGTTTGTAACACATATTTTACTCTTTTGCCTTTGTCATTTCTAAAAATGTGTGATGTGTTGTGAGGATGGATATGTATGATGTGATATTCTAGCTGTACAATTTTTGGAAATGAATCATTTGTGATGGAAAGATTGAATACACATAGAAGAATGCACATATATTGATGACAAATTTGCATAATAGGTGGTGCTTTATAATCAGTTGTAGTGACAATTTTAAATGTCACTATTATAAGTTTTTACACTTTTAGCAACAACTATATATGTTGTTAAAAATACTTATTAGTAGCCAATTATTTTCTTTCAGTAACTATTTTTAAAGCATATATCTAATCTTCAAAAGTAATAAGAAATGTTGCTAATGCATTTATTGACAATTGTGTTCTAACTTTTGAAAAATAAATAGTAGTCATTATGTTAGCTTCTAATGATATACAGTTGCAGCAATTGTTTTTGCTATTACAAGTAAAAATAGCAGCCGATAGATTAGTTACTAATAATAAACATATTTAGCAGTAATTTTAAATGCTCTTAATGCTATGCTATCACAGCTATAAACATTGCTGCTAAAAGCTTTTGTGATGCTTAGACGACAATTGTTAACATTTATAACAGCATTTATATTAGTCGTTAAAAATTACTTTTTGTAGCCATTATTGTGAATGGCTACTATTCACTTTTAGCGACGGTACTTATAATAGCAAATTTTGAATGGCTGCTAAAGTGTTTTAACAACAATTTTTTTATCTATAGCAGCATATAAAATTGCTACTAAAAGTCTTTTTTGTTGTAGTGTCGTTCTTATACTTTACATATATTTCCATCTTACCTACATCCAAAAGTATGGAGATATCTTTTCTTTTGTCTTGTCCTTTCTTGCAGAACATTTATGAAGCATGTCTTCAGCATGGAGTTTTACAGAACAATAAATGAAGATTGCCTATCAAGTCGTGAAGCTACAAACATAGCCTGAACACGTTGGAAATCCAAAAACTTGAAGGACTTGTGAAAGTCTCAAAAGCATCTACATCCAAAGGATCAATGACACTCTTCAAACGACTAGTTCTTTAACGAACAGTTTCAAACGGAAACTTAAGGCTTCTGAAGCATATATAGAAGTTGGAGATTTTGAACAAGACAACCAAGCTTAGACAGAGAGATAGCGACACAACTCCCATCTAAATTTGCAAGCAAGAGTCTCCACAAAGCCTTCTACTTAATTGAAAGAAAGAGAGCTGCCTCCTTAGTCTGCAACTTCCAAGCTCTCAAGTTCTTAGAAGTCTTTCTCTGTAGGGTGGCATTTTGTAACTAGATCTTTTCTTCAGTCCACCCTGATTAGATTCAGAAAGAGTTAGAGCTGCAATTCTTATTTGTACTCTTTTATGAATTCTCTGTGTTTGCTCATCCCTCTGAGTAGACACACAAGTGTTTTTCTCATTTCTGTTTTTGATAACCTGCAGGAGGTTTGTTTCCTGCAATGCCCCTCTTGTGAAGGGAAGACCTACTGTGTAGGTAGTCATTGTACCCCTTGGTTAAGGGAAGACTTGCTTGAGAGCAAGTGGGATTGTAATACCTCTCAGGTTGTGAGAAGGCCAATTTTTCTTGGCAGTTAGTGAAAACCCAAGAGGTTGCTTGAAGACTGGACGTAAGACTTCCATGTGGGAAGGGCCAAACCAGGATAAAATTTCTTGTGCATTTGTGTGATTGTTTTCGCCAAATTTACACTTGTTTCACACACTACACTAAACACTAACAACTTTACTTAGTGTTATCTACTTTCAGATAAAAAATTTTAAAGCGCAAGAAGTCCTATTCACTCCCCTTTAGGACATCATTAGTGCCATCTCGATCCAACAAGTGGTATCAGAGCTAGGTCTTCTCAGAAGAATTGAAAGATTTGAGAAGAGATGGCAGCTGAAGGTCACAACTATGAAGGATAATCTGTTATAAGGCAACAATTCTTCGATGGTGAGGACTATCAGTACTGAAAGATGCGGATGAAATGCTTCATCAGAGGCACAGATTTTGATCTGTGGCCGGTAATAGAACAAGGTGATTTTACTATACTTGGTGAAACTACTTCTGCTCTTTCTATTGCTGATATAAGAAATATGTCCTTCAATTACAAAGCCAAAAACTATCTATGTTGTGCTCTATCTAAAAAAGAATTTAATAGATTATCTACTTGTAGAACTGCTAAGGAAATTTGGGATCAACTACAAGTAACATATGAAGGAACAGATAGAGTAAAACAAACTAGAATAGATATTCTTGTCTCCCAGTATGAATAATTTAAAATACTTTCTAATGAAAGTATAACCCAAATGTATAATTGTGTCTCAAATATAATAGTGGAACTGAGTTCACTAGGCAAGATTCTTACTAATGAAGAAACAGTAAGAAAAATTCTAAGATCATTAACCCATGTCTGGACCCCTAAGGTCACTGCTATTGAAGAGGCAGGTGATCTAACACAACTTTCTATTGATAAATTAATTGGTTTCTTAATGGCTTATGAAATCATTATAGAAAGATTTTCTGAAAGTTCATCAAAAAAGAAAATGCCAAATGCTTTGAAAGCTACATATTCCTCTTCCTTTGAAGATTCAAAAGAGAAATCAAATGACAGTGATGATGAAGCCATGATGTCAAGGAAGCTGCAAAGGATTCTTGCTAAAAAGAGGAAGTTTGGTTCAAAGAGATTTTTCAAAAAAGATAAGAAGAAAGAACCAACCTGCTACGAGTGCAATCAACTAGGACATTACAAATCTAAATGTCCTGAGCTCAGGAAGAAGGATCCAGCTGAACGATCTGAGAAGAAGAAAGGCAAAGAAAGAAAATTCAGAAAGTACAAGAAAAAGGCAATGGCAGCAGCATGGGATAATGAAGAAGCTACAAGTTCAGACTCTTCAAGCTCAGAATCTGAAGAAGAAGAAAAAGCTAATCTAGTCCTCATGGCAGGACTGGATCAGGTAAATTCTGAAACTTCTTTTACGTCATGTTCAGAATCTGACTCTGATAGTCTTGAAGATGCTTTCAATGAATTGTATGAAAAATATAAAACAGTAGTTAAATAGTTAAAAATAGTTAAGTTAAACTTGCTTACTCAAGAAAAATCTAATACTTTCCTAAAAAATAAAGTAGAAAGTTTAGGACAAAACCTAAATGAAACTAAAAGATCAAATGAATTATTGTGTGAAGATTTAAAGAATAAAAACAGTAAAATCTTGGAAATTGAATCAAATCTAAAAGAATTGAAAGATGAAGAAAAATTAAGAGAAGAAAATAACTACTTAAGAGCTACCATAGATAAAATTTCTAACTGTAAAACATCTCTATTTGTAAGATTGAAAGGTGCTTGATCTAGTAAAAAGAAATATGGAGTAGGATATACACCTCCAGCAAATGAAGAAAATATTATCTATCCTAAAAAATATCCAACTCTTAAATTGGTAAGGGAAAAGGAAATTAAAAATCTTAGAAAGGTAAATCAGTATGTTTATAAACAAAAACTGAACTCTAGAAACACTACACATATAAAGAATGCATTTGATCTATGTTGTAGTCATTGTAACCAACTAGGGCACACTGTCAGCACATGCACAACTAGACACTTGCATTGGATTCCTAAGACTAACCATCAAGGACCCAAGAAAATTTGGCTACCAAAAGTTACAACTTAAACTTGTTTGCAGGGTTGCCTGAAAGCATCCAAATGGTATTTGGATAGTGGGTGCTCAAGGCATATAATAGGTGACAGAAAGTTATTTACAAATTTTAGAGATGAGATTGGTCAAGTCACTTATGGAGATAATGAAAAAGGTAAAGTGTTAGGATGTGGAACAGTAGGAACACAAGAAAAGGATTTAATAGAAGATGTCATGTATGTAGAAGGATTAAAACGCAATCTCATTAGTATCAGTCAACTGTGTGACAAAGGTCACTTGGTAAGATTTCAGAATGATAAATGTATTATTCAAAAGGATGGAAAAATATTTTTTGAAGCACAAAGAGTCAAAAATCTATACACTCTACAATTAGCAGAATTAAAAGAAGTAAACTTATGTCTTGCAATTACCAAGAGTGAAGAAACTGATTTATGGCACAGAAGACTAGGACATGTAAGCACATCAGTGATCAAGAAATTAATCAAGCATGATCTAGTTGAAGGTCTTTCGAAGCTTAAACTGAAGAAATCTGGAATCTGCACAACCTGTGCAAAGGGAAAGTAAACCAAGACATCATTTCAGTTCAAAACAGTAGTGACAACTTCCAAGCCTTTAGAACTCATTCACATGGATTTATTTGAACCTATAAGTACAGTAAGTCTTGGAGGAAAAGTGTATGACTATGTAATTGTAGATGATTACTCAAGGTATACTTGGGCATCCATTTTAGAAGCCAAATTAGAAACATTTTCAGCTTTTCTGAAGTTCAGTAAATTAGTATAGAAGAACCAACAATTTTAGATAATCAGTATCAGATCTGATCATGGTGTAAAATTCAAGAATGAATAATTTGTAAGGTTCTGTGAAGATAATAGGATAGAACACAACTTCTCTGCACCAAGAACACCTCAACAGAATGGAGTAGCAGAAAAGAAGAACAGAACACTGCTAGACATGGCTAGAATTATGTTTACAGAACACAATCTACCAAGATATTTCTGGGCAGAAGCAGTCAACACAGCCTACTACATCATCAACATGTGTATGATCAGACCAATCCCGAAGAAGACACCTTATGAGCTGTATAAGAAGAAAAAGCCAAACATCAACCATCTTCGACCCTTTGGTTGTAAGTGTTTTATTTTGAATAATAGTATAGATAACTTAGGAAAATTAGATGCCAAAAGTGATGAAGGTTTTCTGCTAGATTACATTTCAAAACCTAGTGGATATAAAGTGTTTAATAGAAGAACTTTAACTATAGAACAAACAGTTCATATTCTATTTGATGAAACTAACCCTTCTATTAAGAGAATAGAAGAAGAAGAAGATTTTGTTGAAGATTTGTGTAGGGATCTGGAACAGACATCTCTTGAAGAAAAAGAAAAAGAAGAAGAGAAAGAAGATCCACCACTTGAAGAACTTCAACAGCAAGAAGAACTACAGGAAGGGCTACCTAAAGAATTGAGGTATTACAGAGATCATCCAAGAGAAAATATTATAGGTGATCCTCAAGATAGGGTAAGAACAAGAGGTATGAACATTCCCTATGATTTGTCTACATTTGTTTCTCAAATTAAGCCTAGGACAATCAATGATGCACTAGCTGATGAATCTTGGATCCTAACTATGCAAGAGGAACTTAACCAGTTCCAATGCAGCCAAGTTTGGACTCTTGTCCCTAGACCTTATGACCATCCAGTTATTGGGACCAGATGGGTCTTCAGGAACAAAATAGATGAATCATGAGTAATCACCAGGAACAAGGCTAGACTGGTAGCACAAGGATATTCCCAAGAGGAAGGTATTAATTTTGATGAAACTTATGCTCCAATTGCTAGATTAGAGGCAATTAGAATTCTATTAGCATATGCATATTCTCTTAACATCAATTTATTTCAAATGGATGTTAAAAGTACTTTTCTGAATGGTTTCATAAAAGAAGAAGTTTATTTTGAGCAACCACCTGGTTTTGTAGATACTAGGTACCCAAATCAAGTTTTCCGTTTAAAGAAAGCATTGTATGGTCTGAAACAAGCTCCAAGAGCTTGGTATGAAAGACTAAGTGCTTATCTTATATCACATGATTTCATAAGAGGTAAAGTAGATAGCACCCTATTTATTAAGAAATTTTTAGAAGGAATCTTGATTGTACAAATATATGTTGATGATATTATTTTTTGTAATGAATCACTTTGCAAATTCTTTAAAAACCTTATGCAAAGTGAGTTTGAGATGAGCATGATGGGTGAGCTTAATTATTTTCTTGGGTCGCAAATTAAGCAGACCAAGGAAGGTACTCACATCTGTCAAGCCAAATACATTTCATATTTACTTTCTAAATATAGTATTGACAAGTGTAAGCCCTTAGGAACACCCATGAGCTCAGGAATTAAGTTAGATAGTGATCCACTTGGCAAGAAAGTAGATCAAAAGATCTATAGAGGTATGATTGGATCATTACTCTATCTTACTGCCAGTAAACCAGATATAATGTTCAGTGTATGTTTACGTGATAGATTTCAAGCTAATCCTAAAGAATCTCATGTTAATGCTGTTAAAAGAATTTTTAGATATCTTACAAACACTAGTAAATTGGGTTTATGGTATTCCAGATGTTCTAATTTCAAATTGATTGGATATAATGATGTTGACTATGCCGGATGCAAAATAGATAGAAAAGTACCAGTGGTACTTATCAAATTCTTGCAGGATGCTTGATTTCCTAGTCTTCCAAAAAGCAGAATTCAGTAGCTTTGTCCACAACAGAAGCACAGTACATTGCAGCTGGAAGTTGCTGCACTTAACTGTTGTGGATCAAACATCAACTGGAAGATTATGGTCATATGCTTCGTGAAATTTCAATGTTGTGTGACAATACAAGCACAATCAACTTGACCAAAAATCTAATCCAACATTCAAGAACCAAGCATATTGAGGTCAGACATCATTTCATCATGGACCATGTAAGTACTGGAGATATTTTACTTGATTTTGTCTCTACAAATAATCAATTAGCCGATATATTCACTAAACCTCTTCCTAAAGATAGATTTTCATCAATAAGGAGAGAAATGGGTATGTGCAACCCTGATTAAATGGCTGTGATGTATGTTCAATTTGTTGTTAAACTTTTCTAAGTCCTAGAACTTCGACTGTTCGGAAGTTGGAGTTTAGGCTCTACGAATCTCATGAAGTCGGAGTCTACTACGACTCTCATGAAGTCAGAGTTATGTACTGCGACTCTTTTAAAGTTGGAGCTTGTACTTCGACTCTTCAGAAGTCAGAGTTTATGAAGTCGGAGTCTATGTTAATTTTTTTTTAAAAAAATAAAAATAATAAAAGGGGGTGTTTTAAATTTTCATTCAAAGAGGAATCTATTATAACTGTTCACTCATTCAATCTCAGCCGTTCATCTCATCATCAATGGTCCGTTAAATATTCCCCTTTCTATATTAGGACCTTTCACTTTCTCTTTTCAAATCACCTGTTTGAAGTCTCTCTGATTCCTCTGTTGTCGTTTCCTGGTTCCCGCGTGTGGTGTTCACCCCGATGGAACTGTCTTCAGAGCATCTACAGATTTTCTCCCTATTTCTAAAGAAAGGTAGGATCTTTGACCTCTGTGAACTTTTTCGAAAACTTTTTTATCTAGATGGCCTCATCCAGGGCTCCTGAAGGAACCTTGTTCACCCCAGAACAGTTCCAACATATAGCGAAAGCCTCTATCTACCCCGGGAAGGTTGTAGACTTCGGTCAGTTATATGGTAGGCTAATTTGGGTAGAGGAAACCCTAGCAGCAATGGGGTGGTCGAAGCTCTGTCAGATTTCTGAACCAACCTTCGAGGGTGCTCTCAAGGCTTTCTATTTGTCCCTCCAAGTCACAGCCGAAGGTTTAGTTACAGGGTCAGTTAAAGGTACAACAATCACAGTTTCTGAAAAGTTATTAGTTTTTTTTTAATTAAAAGAGGCACAACAGGATCAGCGACCGGTCGAGTGCATTTCACCCCAATAGGGTGAAATGGAACCACTCCTCCGGGCGATCAACCTGCTACACCAAAATATATATATATGAAAATGATTGATACAAAGTCTGCGGGGCATACCTCTGAAAGAACAAAGAGTCAACAAACTCTAAAACTCCCAAGACCCAGACGATCCCCAATGAGGGCAGGAAAACAAGAGTGCAGGAGCTGGGTGGTGGAAGAAAAAACCCCATTACAACGATTATAGCATGCAAAGTTAGCTAAGGCATCCGCCACCTAGTTTCCTTCCCTATTAACATGAGATACTCGAATGCCATACTGATGAACAAACTCCAGCACAAACCTCCACCACCTATGGCAATCCCAAGAAGGTGCAACACCAGTCCGAAAAGAATTCACCAGAGTCGTAGAATCCGAACAGATCTCAGCTATGGAAATCCCTTGCTCCACTGCCAGTTGAACACCATCACACATAGCCTGAGCTTCATCAAGTAGGCTAGTACCAGTAACATAAAAATGAGAGAAAGCAAGAACCACAGTGCCATAAGCATTTCTCACAAGACCACCCCCCCCAAAAGGGCCCGGGTTGCCTTTACTAGCACCATCAATGTTAAGGACAAGATCTTGTAAGGGTGGGATCCATCTAACCATTTTGCACAGCTTGATAGTAGGTTGAACAAAGAAACCAAGCTCAAGAATGGCTTCCATTTGCTGAGGCGTGGCAGTATCTTTGAATACCATATTATCAATAGCAGTAGTAACAAGCGCATGGATATTTTGGCGCAGGAGATTACTAAAACACTTGACTTGCTCAAACTTCATTTTGCATCTACTTTTCCAAACTTCCCAGACAATCAGCATGGAGCAGTAGATAGTGATAAAACCATGAGGATTGGTAAGACTGTAAGACTTAATAATGTCCCAAAGGCAAAGAGAGATGTTCATATGAATACCATGGCCAGCATGAAGAAGAGGAGAGACCCATAGCCAAAGGACCTTAGCAAGATCGCTATGCACAAATAGATGATTCATGTCCTCAACATGAGGACGCCTGCAACAACAACAATGAGAAGGAAGAGGGATCCCACACTCAGCAATACGGTCATCCACAGGGACAACTCTATGAAGTAAAAGTCATGAGAACATAGACACCCGCCTGCTGAAGTGACGATGCCAGATGCGAAGAAGAGGCGAGCGTTTAACACCATGGCTGTGAACCTGGTCATAAGCACTTTTAAGAGTAAACGTACCCTTACTAGTAGCCGCCCAAACACAGATATCCTCATGAGAAGAAAGCTGCAACTAATCCAGATCATGAGGAATAATATAGCGGAGGTGATGGTTATGATCCAGAAGAACCTCCCGAATAGTAGGTGAGGACTCCAAGAAAGTGGAAGATAAGGATTCCCGCAGAGGCTTCTTACCAAGACAAACATCATCCAAAAACCTAATGCGGGCACCATTACCCAAAACCCATCTAGTATTATGAATAACAATGTCATAAGCAGCAAAAAATAGCTTCTTAGAGATACCATGCGGATGGGTAGAGAGCTGCCCATCATGAAAATACCTGTCCTTGGCATAAGAAGTCCACAAAGAAGACCCATGAAGAATATTCCAAAGAAGCTTAATGACCATGGACACTTGAACATGCCAAAGACTTCTCACTCCAAGGCCACCTTCCAAGATGGGCTTCTGAATAGTCGCCCAAGAGACCCAATGCCGACGCTTATCATTAGAAGAACCGGCCCAGAAGGATGCAGCACAGAGGCCTCAATATAGTGGAGGACAGATTTAGGAATAGAAGAAGCAGTAGTAAGATAAATAGGCATAGAAGAAAGCACGAAATTAACTAAAGTAATTCTGCCAGCCTTGGACAAAAATCTGGATTTCCAAGAACCAATCCGAGCATTAATTCTATCCATCAACAACCTATAATCAGCAATCACAGTTCTGCTCTGGTTGATAGGCACATCAAGATAATGCATTAATTCTGAAGAGTTATTAGTGGAAATTTTGGATTTCCCCAATTCTGGACACAGAATTAGTGAAGCAGTGTCCATGGAGAAGCAACGTTTGGGAGTCATCAGCAGTTTGGGGTCTGTCTGCAAGAAAGGGCTCCTAGTCAACGAGCTATCAGCAGAGAAGAGAATACTCCACTCAATCATCACCAACATCATCACTCCCAGAGCAAGTACTCACTCCTCCATCACTGCCAGAGACGGCAGCTTACTCTTTTGGGCTATACAGAGGCACAGGGTCAACCTACCCTCCATTATCTTGGAGAGGATGGCAGGGTCTAGGAATTTGCAGGAGTCTCTCCCCTATGGACCCCTGTTGACCCTCATTTTCAAGATATTTTCAATTTATTTAAGTGGTGAAATTTCTATGGATGTGAAGGAGAAGATAGGACTCTCAACCCTGAGGAGAAGCCACTGCAGTCTAGAGAGTAAGTCTCAAAACTTCTGGACCAAGGACTCCGTGCCAAAGTACTCTCCTGAAGTTTTTCCTTATGAGGCACAGAGCTCCTCATCCATTCCAACAGTATAGACTCCACAGATTGGCACTGAGGAAGTTAGAGTAGAAGTGCCTGTGCAAGAACAAGAACAAGTTTAGGCTCCTATCCCATGCCCAGAGCAAGAAGCACCAGAAGACACTATAAATCAAGTGCTAAGGGATTTGAGGGGAAAAGGAGTGACACAAGAAGAGAACATCCCAAGCACCACTCCATTTGAGCCATCACTTGAAGAAGATCATCATGTCTCTCTACCACCTGTTGAGACCCGGCCAAGGGCTCAGGGGGAGACCAGCATAAATGTAGATGATGTGATGGATTTGATGTTAAAGCAGCAAGAAACCTTGACAATTCTGTAAATGCAAGTTCAACAGATTGATGTCAAGTTTGACTTTTTGTCTGAGGAGGTCCAGTAGATGAAGGACCTTTTGTTACAGTTAGTATGCCAATAGGGCACAAGTAGATCTTCTGCTCCCCCAACTGCACAACAAGAGGAGCAACAACTAGAGGAACAGTATCAATAGCAGCAGCAGTATGTGGAAGTGCTTGCACAGTCAGATAAGCCTACTGAACAACCCAGTGTAGATCCAGAAGCAGGGTCAGAATAGATTCAGCAGCAATAATAGCAGTCACCTCAACAGAAGGAATCAGTGTCTGAGCAGCTCCTGGAGTCTCAGAATATGGAGGTAGATGCCGACCCCAAGGTTAAAACTTTTAAGAGAAGGGTTATAAGGAAACTCCATAAAGCTGGTCTACCAGTCTTCCCTTCTCAGCCCTTGACCAATTCCTCTCCTCCTACTGATCCAATTCCTCCTACTGCCACTACTGATCCTACTGTTGAACCACTCTTATTTTTTTACTCTTATATTTTGGTGATAACAAAACTTATGATTAATTAAATATTATTAAATATATTTAATATCAAGTTTTCCTAATAAATATAAATCTATTGCATTATTGCTGGGTGATTTACACTGAAAAGCAAAATCGATGTCTATTCAATATACATCGACTTCAGTTCACAAAATGCCACATCGATTTCATAAGTGAAATAACGATTTAGGTCTCACATTGATTTCATAAGTAAAACAATGATTTGATCGATGTAATGATTTCATAAGTGAAACAACGATTTGATCGATGTAACGATTTCATAAGTTAAACAATGATTTGGTCGTTGTACCGATTTGTTAAGTGAAACAACGATTTGGTCACTGTAACGATTTGGTAAGTGAAACAACGATTTGATCAATGTAATGATTTCATAAGTTAAACAACGATTTGGTCGTTGTACCGATTTGTTAAGTGAAACAACGATTTGGTCACTGTAACGATTCGGTAAGTGAAACAACGATTTGATCGTTGTAACGATTTCATAAGTTAAATAACGATTTGATCGGTGTAACGATTTGCCTTTACTTAAAGAACGATTTGAGCACAACAACGATTTCAACTTAAACATCGATTCTGTTGAAAAGATCGATTTCATTAGGACATGAATTCTGTTTAAACATAGATTTCAACTTAAACATCGATTTCCTTTATACTCAGATGTTTCAAATGTTTTGGCGCCTAATGAAAAGTCAAACATATTTCTGACAGAAGATCTTTTTTATCTGTCTAGATCTCTTCTCTCCTATCAGACAAAAATGGGCTTACCAACCACTTCTAAGTGACAACAGGAAACATAGAGGTATGAGCCTTTTTGACATAAACACACTTTTATCTAAACACCTTCTTCTATGCTTGCAGACCTCGTAGACCACAAAATATCAGAAGAAAGAGAAGATGAGCAACGACTAGAACTCCAATGGATTTGTTCAAAGATGCTCATATAAAAGATGAAGCAAGGCTAAAGAAGAAACATATAGAGCTTTCTTAAAGATCTGTAAAGGAGTGTACATCCTGTGAGGAACCTCAACTCCACATACACTCAAAGAAAGAGAGGAGCTCGAGCCAAATCAAGAGAAGCTTTTCATAGTAGGAGTTTCAAAGCGTTCAAGCCTTCCTATCTTCTTCACGCTCTCTCTGTGGTCATTGTAAATCTGAGGGGAGAGTCTGTGGCTGAGAGCTAGAGTTCTTAGTGTTCATCTTGTAATATCTCTCGGTGTGTTCTTTCTTTTTTAAGAAAGATTTCTGTCCAGCTGTAGGACTGTATACAGTGAGTCTCTTCCTGCGTGAAGAGTTGGCCAGTGTAGTTGCTGGCATTTTCTGTCCAGCTGAGGGACTGTACTCAGTGTAGAACCTAGCTAGGGGTTTATGTCTAGCAGAACCGCACTGGGGTTTGTACCAGGAGGTTGGCTTCTTAACCTGTAAGAGAAGTGGGCTGCCTTCTTGCCCGGGAAAGAGAAGAAGACCAGCTCGGGTACTGGGTGTTGTACTGTCCGTGAGGGGGACTGCATCCTTGGTTAGTAAAATACCAAGAGATTGCTTGGGGACTGGACATAGGACTTCCATGTGGGAAGGGCCGAACCAGGATAAATTTCTTGTGTCCTTTGTGTGATTGTTTATTTACTTCCGCACCGCTACTCTTTAACACACTTAACTAACCAAACTTTCAAGTGATAATTTTCTGTGTCTTATGTTTCTATTTCAGATTTCAGAAAAACCTATTCACCCCCCCTCTAGGTTAGCTTGCTGCCATACTAAAAGGGCCAACAAGTGGTATCAGAGTGAGGTTCTCTGATCAATCAAAAAGATCTAACGATCTTAGAGAAGATCCATGGCAGCTCAAGGATTTTCTGAAGGTCAATCAGTCATCAGACCTCCACTCTTTGATGGAAAGGATTAGCAATACTAGAAAATGAGAATAGAATGCTTCATTCGAGGCACAGACTTTAATCTGTGGTAGGTAATAGAGGTAGGTGATTTTGTCGTTGTTCCTGCTGAAGGTACTACTGCCATTACAACAGTTGATAAGAATAAATTATCTCTAAATTTTAAAGCAAAGAACTATTTATGTTGTGCTTTATCCAAAAAGGAATTTAGTAGAGTATCTGCATGTAAATCTGCAAAAGAAATGTGGGATAAACTGCAGATAACTTATGAAGGAACAGATAAAGTAAAACAAACTTGGATAGATATTCTTGTCTCTCAATATGAGCAATTTAAAATGCTTCCAAACGAAAATATCACTCAGATGTATAATAGATTTTCAAGCATAGTACTTGGTCTAAGTTCTCTTGGTAAAACTCTTTCTAATGAGGAAACTGTCAGAAAGATACTTAGGTCTTTAACTATTTCATGGACCCCTAAGGTCACCGCTATTGATGAAGCCCATGATCTAACCAAGTTTTCTATTGATAAGTTAATTGGTTCCCTCATGACACATGAAATTAATATGGAGCGACTATCTGAAAGCTCATCCAAGAAAAAATTTACTAATGCTCTTAAAGTTGCAGCTGCTCCTTCCACCTCTTCTTCTTCTAGCTCAAAAAATGTAGGATCTGAAGACAGTGATGTAGATGAAGTACTGTCCAAGCTTCAGAAGATTCTAAAGAAGAAGAAAAATGGATCAAGAAGGATTCAAAAGAAAGAGAAAAAGGAAAAAGAACCAGTCTACTACGAATGCAGAAAACCTGGACATCTAAGACCAGATTGTCTATGACTCAAAAAGACTGGTCAGCCAGAAAAGTCCATAAAGAAGCACAAGAAATTCAAAAGAAAAGCCATGGCGGCTGCTTGGGAAAATGAAGAGGCCACAACTTCAGAATCATCAAGCTTAGAATCCGAAAAAGAGCAGGTAAGTCTAGCCCTCATGGTAAGACTAAATGAGGTATGTTCTGACTCATCTCTTCATTCTTCAAATGATTTAGGGTCAGAATCAGAAGACTTAGAAGAAGACTTTAATGAACTATATGAAAAACATAAAAATGTTATAAAATAATTAAAGAATCTGAAAAACAACACTACTTGCTTAGAAAACACCAATTCTGATCTTAAATCCAAATTGGAGCAACTAGAAAAACAATTAAAGGACAATAAAGATAACATTTATCTTTTGAATGAAGATTTAAAAAATAAGAACAATGAAAAACTAGAGTTAGAAGAAAAGTCAAGAACTCTAACTGAAGAAAATCTCTATTTAAAAGAATCAGTTAGAAAATTAACTCAAGGAAAAACATCTCTAGCTCTATGCTTAAAGGGATCAAAATCTGGAAACAACAAACAAGGGCTTGGTTACATACCTCCGGAAAAAGAAAAACAAGCCATAATTCCAGGAAAATATCATTTACCAAAATTTGTAAAAGAAACCAAAATGCCTTAGAAAAAGGCACCTGAAATGAACAAGCTTTATTAAAAGAAAAAGGTTTCTAAAAATTGTGTTCTAAACAATCATCTCAAAGCCAATAAGAACTGCAAAATAGATTACATTCATTGTTCTCACTGCAATAAATTAGGACACACAGTAAACATCTGCACAACAAGGCACTTAGTTTGGATTCCTAAAGGTTGTTTTATGTATCTAACCATCAAGGACCTAAAAAGATTTGGGTACCTACTTCTGAATAAGTTGTTTGCAGGATAGACTTAGAGCATCAGGAACAAAGGATGCTCAAGGCATTGGTGACTGCCAGCCTTTCATCTAACTCTTATCTGAAGAGGGAGTAGTCACAAATTGTTTGTTTTTATTCATATCACCACTTACCTTGGTTTGCAAGTCTCTCTGATCAATGCAGGCAATAATTCTGAAGACTTGACAAACAATATGTGAAAGGTCAAGACCAACAAATGCAAATACAATAGTAACTGTCGACACACAATGAGCATATGTCGACAGATGATTGATCAACAGATCAAAGGAACCATGAAGATTTGACTTGCCTCACATAAAGGGGAAGTCTCATTCAGGGGGAGCACAGACTAAGGGGGAGTTATTCATTAATGTCAATCATTGTTGAACCCCTCACTGGTAAGAAATTTTCACAAAAAGGGGAGAGTATGCAATGGTAAGATCCTTCCTTTTTGGTTAGTGACAAAAAGGGGGGAGAGTATGCATTATCTGTGAATTTTCTGTATTTTCTATACTTTAAGTATTTTTTGTCAGAAAATTCTCATAAGTTTTGTCATCACTAAAAAGGGGGAGATTGTTGAACCACTCTTATTTTTTTACCCTTATATTTTGGTGATAACAAAACTTATGATTAATTAAATATTATTAAATATATTTAATATTAAGTTTTCCTAATAAATATAAATCTATTTCATTATTGCTGGGTGATTTGCACTGAAATGTAAAATCGATGTCTATTCAATATACATCGACTTCAGCTCACAAAATGCCACATCGATTTCATAAGTGAAATAACGATTTAGGTCTCAAATCGATTTCATAAGTAAAACAACGATTTGATCGATGTAACGATTTCATAAGTGAAATAACAATTTGATCGATGTAACGATTTCATAAGTTAAACAACGATTTGGTCGCTGTACTAATTTGTTAAGTGAAACAATGATTTGGTCACTGTAATGATCCGGTAAGTGAAACAACGATTTGATCGATGTAACAATTTCATAAGTTAAAAAATGATTTGGTCGTTGTACCGATTTGTTAAGTGAAACAACGATTTGGTCGCTGTAACGATTCGGTAAGTGAAACAATGATTTGATCTCTGTAACGATTTCATAAGTTAAACAATGATTTGATCGATGTAACGATTTGCCTTTACATAAAGAACGATTTGAGCACAACAATAATTTCAACTTAAACATCGATTCTGTTGAAAACATCGATTTCATTAGGACATGAATTCTATTTAAACATAGATTTCAATTTAAACATCGATTTCCTTTATACTCAGATGTTTCAAATGTTTTGGCGCCTAATGAAAAGTCAAACATATTTCTGACAGAAGATCTTTTTTATCTGTCTAGATCTTTTCTCTTCTATCAGACGAAAAGGGGCTTACCTACCACTTCTGGGAGACAACAGGAAACATAGAGGTATGAGTCTTTTTGACAGAAACACACTTTTATCTAAACACCTTCTTCTATGCTTGCAGACTTCATAGACCACAAAATATTAGAAGAAAGAGAAGATGAGCAACGGCTAGAACTCCAATGGATTTGTTCAAAGATGCTCATATAAAAGATGAAGCAAGGCTGAAGAAGAAACCAATTTCTTCTGGTTTCTTCTGGGGTGGTTCTGGTAGTGATAAGCGTAGGCACTGGGTTTCTTGGGAGACCATTCAAAAACCAATTTCAGAAGGAGGTCTTGGTGTGAAGAATCTTTGGCACGTTCAGATGTCTATGGCTATCAAACTGATTTGGAACATTTTTCATGGTTCTTCTCTGTGGGCTTCCTATGCTAAAGGAAGATATTTTATGCAGGGCCAAATTATCTCCCATCCGCATGGGATATCTAAGAAGCTTTTCTTTTGTGCTTATGATATCGTTACTCAACATACCAGATGGGTGTTGGGTAATGGTGGCAGCATCCATTTTCTTGATGATATTTGGTTCGAAAACAAGCCTTTGAGAGAAATATCCTCTAATCCTTCTCAAGAGGATTCACCTACTGTTCGGGAGGTCATTCTTAATCCACAACATCCACTTCGTCACCTTTTACCTAATGGTCTTCAGGAATTGCATCTTCCTCCTTTTGATGACTTTGTTGTCTGGACGGAGACCAATTCTGGTGTGTTCTCTACTAAAAGTGCTTATGAGTTAGTTCGCTCTCATGGTGTCCAAAGGATGTTGTTCCTTCGCATCTGGCATCAGCACTTTAGTAGGCGGGCTTCTTTATTTGCTTGGCTTCTTTTGCACAGAGCGGTCCCCGTTGATAGTCGTATTGTGGAGTGTGGCATTCCTCTTGCTTCTCGGTGCTGCTGTTGTAAGTGCCCTCAAGTGGAGGATTTTAACCATCTGTTTGTGCATAGTGATATTGCTAAGAATCTTTGGTTATGGGTCACCCCACTCATACAACCAGGGATTGGTATTCATATGAATATTTCTCTGCGTCTGTGGGACATTATTAAGATGAGCAGTACCAACAACCCACATGGTTTGCATTTCCATTTACTGCGCTATGATCATAACCTGGGAGATTTGGAAAGCTCAATGTAGAATGAAGTTTGAACAGGCAGGTTATTCAGCAAAGTATCTAAGACAAAATGTTCATGATCGTGTCAATACTGCTTTACATTCCATGATTTTCAAAGGGGCCGCCACTCCTCAGCAAATGACCGTGATTAGGGAGATGGGTTTTCATGTTCATACTCATGTCAAACTTTGCAAGCTGGTCAGATGGATCCCACCTTTACATGGTTTTCTTGTTAATGTTGATGGTGCATCTAAAGGTAATCCAGGGCCTTGTAGTGGTGGTGGTGTTGTCAGAAATGTTGCGGGGGCTGTGGTTCTTTCTTTCTCGCATTTCTATGGTAATGGTAATAGTCTGTTAGCTGAAGTAAGAGCCATGTGTGATGGTCTACAATTGGCAGTGGAATGAGGTCTTCCTATTCATCAAATCTGCTCAGATTCTATGGTTTTGGTTAATTCCTTATAGACGGGTCGTTCTCCATCCTGGTCTTGCTATAGGTGGTGGAGGTTTATCTCTGATTTTGTTCAGCAGCATAGTGTTCAAGTCTATCATGTTTACAGAGAAGCAAACCAAGTGGCGGATGCACTGGCCACCTTTGCTTGTAATGCCCAATGTAATAGGGTCTTTTCTTCTTCTTCCCAGCTCCCCAGGCTTGCTTTCCTACTCTCATTGGGGATCAATTGGGCCTTGTGAATTTCAGATTTTGACATTTCTGTTGTAGCGTTCAGGGGTATGCCCCGTAGCCCTTGTATATTTTTTCATCATATATAAAAAATCTGTTGTAGCAAGTGTCGCCTGGAGGAGTGATTACATTCCACTCTGCTAGGGTGGAACGCACTCGACTGGTGCTGACCTTGTTGCACTTTTTATCAAAAAAAAAAAAGGCTGAAGAAGAAACATATAGAGCTTTCTTGAAGATCTGTAAAGGAGTGTACATCCTGTGAGGAACCTCAACTCCACATACACTCAAAGAAAGAGAGGAGCTCAAGCCAAATCAAGAGAAGCATTTCACAGCAGGAGTTTCAAAGCGTTCAAGCCTTCCTCTCTTCTTCTCACACTCTCTGTGGTCATTGTAAATCTGAGGGGAGAGTCTATGGCTGAGAGCTAGAGTTCTTAGTGTTCATCTTGTAATAGCTCTCGATCTGTTCTTTCTTTTCTAAGAAAGATTTTTGTCTAGCTATAGGACTGTATACAGTGAGTCTCTTCTTGTGTGAAGAGTTGGCCGGTGTAGTTGCTGGCATTTTCTGTCCAACTGAGGGACTGTACTCAGTGTAGAACCTAGCTAGGGGTTTATGTCTAGCAGAACCGCACTAGGGTTTGTACCAGGAGGTTGGCTTCTTAACCTGTAAGAGAAGTGGGATGCCTTCTTGCCCGGGAAAGAGAAGAAGACCAGCTGGGGTGCTGGGTGTTGTACTGTCTGTGAGGGGGACTGTATCCTTGGTTAGTAAAATCCCAAGAGATTGCTTGGGGACTAAACGTAGAACTTCCATGTGGGAAGGGCCGAACTAGGATAAATTTCTTGTGTCCTTTGTGTGATTGTTTATTTGCTTCCGCACCGCTACTCTTTATCACACTTAATTAACCAAACTTTCAAGTGATAATTTTCTGTGTCTTAAGTTTCTATTTCAGATTTCAGAAAAACCTATTCACCCCCCCCCCTCTAAGTTAGCTTGCTGCCGTACCAAAAGGGCAAACACCTACACCTCCCATTGTTGATCAACAACCTCCACCTCCCGTTGTTGAACAACAACCTCCACCTCCTTCTCAACCTACTCCCTCTACTTCATCCAATCCTCCTCCATCTAGCTCTCAACCAGAAGAACAAACTCCTTCCACAAGTACTTAATTTTCCATGTATCCTCTGAAGTACTCTTTTGTTTTTCGAGAAAAGGTCCTCAGGGTCAGCAACTAGGAGAGTGCACCCTATTCCCAAGAATAGAATGTGTTGGGTTGAGTGTGTTTTAGAATTTCCTAAAGTTGTATTTTAATGATATCCAATGAACATCACTCATACTTTGATTTTGATGATGACATATTGTGATTTTAATGATGACATGTTGTGATTTTAATGATGACATGTTGTGATTTTAATGATGACATGTTGTGATTTTAATGATGACATACTGTGATTTAATGATGACATATTGTGATTTTGATGATGACATGTTGAATATGTTATAAATTTTATACATATCACAATAATGCTTAGACAACATGTTTTTGATGTTTAATATCTCATATTTTAATGATAATATCTTGTATTAATTATTTACATTTTATATTTTCAGGTTTACATAAATTTGTCTCAAGTGGTGTCGACACAGTCCACCTGGGTGTTGACACGGTCTGCCTGTGTGTTGACACGGTCTGCCTATGTGTCGACACAGTGTGCCAGTCGTGTCGACACACTCAATGGGCAGTGTCGACACTAGTCCCAGATTCCAGAAGACCCAGTTGCCAGACTGGGACAGTGTGTCGACACAGTCCCAGGCAGTGTCGACACTAGACCCAGTTCCCAGAAGACCAATTTTACGCAAATGGGACAGTGTGTCGACACACTCCCTGGTGGTGTCGACACAATCCACCTGAAACTCAAAAACGTGAATTTTTCTGGACACGTGGCTGCTTGGGATTTAGGGGATTTGACCTAGGTTTCCGTGCCCATGCACCCCAAGGCACTTTATGGACATATGGGGCTATAAATACCCATGTTCCTTGTACCCCAAAGGCAAGAGAGCCCATACACTTCCAGAAGAAGCTTTTTGGCGGCCAAAGGGGGCTTTCCAGATCTTGCTCCATCTCCAGAAGTTGCAGGCCATCCTTTCAAGAGGAAGGACATGGGAATCAAGGGGAATCTCTGGAGAGAAGCTTGCTGTGCTAGGCAAGGGAGCAGATCCAACTGAAGAGGCGCAGGAGAAGAAGGATTTCTGGCATTTCAGATGCCATCAAAGCAGAGCATCGCCAATTGAGGAGAATCTCCATCGATTTCCATCAAGGATCCTCAATTGAAGCGTCTGCAAGGCCTCTTCATCGAAGAACACTCATTTACATCCATTTCTCACTTCAGAGTTTGTTCTTCTTTATTTCGTCTATGAGATTTGTGCATGAAGTTCTGCAAAATGTCTGTGTACGAATTTGTCATGAATCAAATCATTGCTAGAGGATCTGATTTCTGTTGTCTTTGATCTAGCTTGTGTTTTGGGAGCCGTCGAGCTCTGATTTGTGAGTCGTCGCACTCACGGTGTGGTTTGAGCCGTCGTGCTCAATTTGGAGTCGTCGTGCTCCGGTTGCTGTTTGAGCCATCGTGCTCAGTTTGTGAGTCGTTGAACTCAAGGGTGTTTGGAGTCGTCGTGCTCCAGTGTGTGTTGTACTCAAAGTTTTGAGTAGTGTGGCCTCACTGTGTGAGGGGTGGACGTAGGAGTCACTAGAGGTGATTTCCGAACCACCTAAAAATCCTCTGTGCAGTGATTTGAATTGTGGTTTGATTTTGTATTACTCTAGATGCATGCATAGGAATTTCGCTCACACTACTAATTGATTTGATCACACACACTAATCACACTTCAGATTAGTAAATTGTTTGGGTAAATTGATCTCTGATTCCAAGTAATTTTAAATTGCTTGAGCTTCCGCAGTTATTGGTGTTAGATCTATTTAACCCCCCCTTCTAGATCTGATCCATCCACCCATTTGATCCTACAATTGGTATCAGAGCGGGTTAATGTCTATTACTGATCTGATTTGATTGCTTCTGTTTGATCTCTATGGTAATTGCTTGAACTGTTTACTTGATCTTTCACTGTCTCTGTGTGCTTAATCGCTCTGATTCCTACATTTGGTATTAGAGCGGGTTAACCACTCTAATTGTTAGATCTAATTCCTTATTACATTGATTCACTGTGATTAGATCTAATAGTCTTTTGAGTTTTGGTATAATGGCAAATCTCTTTAATCTGCATGAATTTCCTGTTATAATTTCAGAGAAATCACCAGTCTCACTATCATCAAGTTTTTCAAATGAAGCACAAGGAAAAGGAGCAAAAGAAATTCACAAGTACTTTATGGCAAAGAAGTGCCTCAATGAATCCAGAAAATCAACAATTCAGAAGGTTGTGGCTCTCACTGCACACTCTAATAGCTCAGAGCATTCTTCATCCTCTTCAAAACACAAGAAATCAAATGGGTCTACAAGGTCAGGTACATCCATTCTAGACTCATCTATGTATTCTAACTCTGATTCTGATGAAGATGAAGGAATGTCTCATGATAGATTGATTGAATTCTGTGAAAAGATGCAAAATCTTAATGCAAAGTTGAACACTAAAAATAGAGACTTGAAAAAGACTTTAAAACAGAATTTGAAAAATGAAGTTGAAAAATTAAATTCTGAGAAAGAGAATTTGGAAGATGAAGTCCAAATCTGTGAAAATAAACTGAATGGAGTGAAAGAAAACCATGAGCTATTGAAATAAAAAGTCATTGATCTGGAAAATGAAAAAGGAAAATTGATTGATCTCAATGAAAACTACAAATTTGATAATGATCAATTAAATAAACAGATTTCTAACAGGGCTCATGATCATCAAATAAATGAGAGATGCAAACAACTTGTTGAAGAAAACAGTCATCTAAAAAGGAAGATTGAATGCTTGTTCCATGACAAACCATTGGACAATGAATGTAGCAATTTGAGTAATAAAATTGCCGATTTGGAAAAACAAATTGCTCAATTTGAAAATGAAAAGAACAAGATGAAAAATGGTTTGGATGTCATGCTAAACAAGCTTCAAATTTCAGAAAAAGAAGTTGTTGCATTAAAAGCTGAAAAACAGAAGCTTCAACATGACTTGAAGAACACTACAAACACAAGTTTTGCTTCTGTGAAAACTAAGAAAAATGAAAAGAAAACCACAATAACATTTGTTAAAGCTGCTGCGAACAAGAACTCTGTTAATTCTAATGAAGAACTTGTGAAAGTTCTTGTTCAGAAACAGACAGAGAAAAAGAAAAATGCTGATGTCAAGAAGAATCATCTACTTCATCCATCATTCCAAAAAGCTCCAAGGCAAATTCCAAATTCACATCATGCCAAGAGCCACCAAAAAGTACCTCCTTCTTCTCATGGAAAGCCTCCTCACATGAAAAGGAGAACCCAGCAAATGCATACATGCCAAGGTAAGTACCAGGTAAGAAATGCTCTCATTTGCTTTAACTGTAATAAACCTGGTCATCTTGCCAAACATTGCTGGATTAGAAATCAAAATTTCAATAAACATGCCAAATCAGTCCAATGCTTTCATTGTTATAAAATTGGTCATATTTCTAGGGACTGTTGGTACAGAAATGATTTTGTTGTGCATGCTCAGAAATTCCAGTCTAATGCATATGTTCATACACATAGAAATAAATATCATGTTCAGTATGTCAGTGGTGCATTCTATACCAATAGCTCTAAGATTAGAAACCAAGATTCCAGTGTTTCTAGTCTTCAGAAAAATGGACCCAATATCAAATCCTTTTGGATTCAAAAATCATTGTTGCAAATTCATGGAAGATCCTTAGGACCCAAACAAGTTTGGGTTCTAAAATGTGTTGCTTGAATGCTGGATGTAGGGATTCTTGTAGTCAACCTCAAAATGAAGGCTTCATGACTAAGGCTACAAGGAAAGTAGGTGAAGAGAATGAAAGAAATTGAAAATCTCACCAGGTAAATACTTCTGAGAGATTCCCTGCTAAATAAAAACTGAAATCAATTGGGACTCTTATGCAAAGATCAATTGGTATATCAAATGGTGAACTGTGGAAGGACAAGTCATGCTTATCTGGAAACTATCATTATGTGTGAGGAATAACCTCCGCCAAGTACCAATGATCTTCCTTGTGTAAGAGTCATTAATTTTAAAAAAATGGTTGTCATTGAAACATGATTGCTTGTTTATTTCATTTTTTCCATGATGATTTTGGCTTGAATTACTTACAAAAGTTTTCACATTATTCACATGTAACTAAGAATCATGATTTTGTTGAAAATGCTCAGAAACTCCATGTGAATATAAATTGAACACTTCATGAAAACATAGATGCATTGAGCAAGGCAAAAAGAAAATTTGGAACTAATTCTGCTCATAGTTCTGTCAATGAAAGAAATGCATCTATAGCAAAAATAAAATCACTTTGGATTCAGAAATCTTTATTGCACTCTAACATTGATTTCATTGCAGGACCCAAGCAAGTGTGGGTCCCAAAACCAGCTTAATCAGTAAGTTGAGGAGACTTGCAGCCATACATTGTAAATGGACTCAAGATATTGGCTGTGCAAGGCAAGAAATGATTGGAGAACACAGGTAAAATCTTTGAAAAGCAATTGAAGTCCATTCAGGTAAGACTTCTTTATCATTTCAAATATGAATTGCCTGAATTGAAATGATGTTTGATTTTGTATCTGAACAATGAAAAATGTGTTCTGATGCTACTCCCAACAATAACCTTGTGTCATAACAATTGGAATCATGTTTGTGTTATCATGCTTGCTTAACTGTACCCATGATTCTGTGTGCATATCAACAACTTTGACTTTTTGGTATATCAAATGATGACATGTGGAAAAACAAGTTATGCTTGTTTGGAAGATATCATTATGCGTGAGTAAAATACTCCGCCAAGTACCAAAAGTCATGTTATGCTTAAAGCTAATTGTGTTCATAATCATGTGTAAATTGCTTGCTAGCTTTTTCATTCCATGCACATATTAAGGGGGAGTAAATTTGAAAAAGTGCAAAAAATATTCTTGAAAATGCAATGAATTTCATGCTAAAACTAAAGAATAATTGACCTTTTTGCGGTGACTATGTGGTATATCAAATGGTGAAATGTGAAAGGACAAGTTAGGCTTATCTGGAAACTCTCATCATGCGTGAGAAAAACTCTCCGCCAAGTATCAATAGTTTTTTTCCCTGCATAAAAGGTCATCAAGAAAAATGAAAATCTCAAAAACTTTATTTTAAGTCTTTGAAACTTTTCTCCTTCAATAAATTGCCTGTTAATGCATGCTTGATCATGTTCATATTCTTTCTGTGCAAACTACTTTGAATGAACATATCTGAATTGCCTAAATGATCATTTCATATCATGCATATCTTATGGGGAAGTGAGTCAAAAGAATCTTTGAGTGAAATACTGAAGAAATATTCTTTCATATCTGATTTATCATCAACTCCCATTCAGTTTGTTGACAAATGTTCCTGCAAATGAATTCCTCACTCTCACATTGCATTGGCATTCTTGGTATATCAAATGATGATTTGAAGAAAGACAAGTCAGGCTTGTCTGGACACTTTCACTATGCGTGAGTATATGTCTCCACCAAGTATCAAGAGTCTTGTATGCAATTGTTGAGGGGGAGTCCTTGTCTTTCAAATAAAACATTCACGTTCATTCTGTTTTCCCTATTTCTTCAATATTCTTCATGTTCACCTTGTAAGGGGGAGATACATGAAAGGGGGAGTCATTGTCATATCTCTTGAACTTACTTGTCTATTTTGAACCCCAAAGTCATCAGAATTTTTGAGTCCTTGTGTTATTTTCTTATGAGAGAATTCAAACATTGAAACTAAACTCATTGTGCATTTAGTTTAATTTCAAAGATTCAGTATCATTTCAAGTTTAAGCAATCTTAATACTGAATGTTTTTAAAAATGATTTGCAAAACACTATTATAGGCACATGAGTGGCTTTAATATTTCACATGTGTATGTTTAAGCTTCATTTTTACGACATGTTAAGAATAATTTATCTAAATTCATAGTCATGACTTGTCTGGTCAAAGCAAACATATTCCTACAAAACATCAAAAAAAATGATCAAAATGATCAACAATCTGGAAAGATACAAACAGAGCAATGCAAATTCTTGAACCACTGAGTAACCGGGTCATTTCACCTAAAAAGTGATTTATTTCGCGTCAAAAAGTGGAAATCAAAGTTTTCAACTCTGTATAAGATAATGAAAGTTAAACCACTGAGTAATCAGGAGATCTTGCATCTGATCAATGTGTTCTCTTGCACTGAAAAGTGAGATTTAACTAATTTATTCTTGTACTCTTTCCCAGTTAAAAATGAAAGAAAATCAAATTGTCAGGATGGAAAAGCTTAAGACCTTAATAAAGTTCATGCATACTGAGTTTAGACCTATTATTCTACATTGTGATAAAATTAAAGCTCCTAACATCCTTGTTAAATATTTCTGCTCATTCATATAGGTCACTTTACTTCACATTTGCATCATTATTTTAACTACATTCAGATCATTATATCTTGCAATACCTTGTGTTAAGTGTGTCTTTGTGATTAAACTTTGTGGCACAATACCAAAAACACAATCATTTCTCTCATATGTCAATATCACTTTGTCTCATTTATTTTGATCATTTCTGACAATTCCTTTACTCCATTTCATTTCTTGATCTCCTACTATTCTTTGTTTCTCTCTCTTATCTATCTTTTTGATGCTGTCAAAAAGGGGGAGAAAGGTCTCTAGGGGGAGAAAGGTCTCTAGTGGGAGAAAGTTCAAAGGGGAGAAAGTTCTTTAAAGGAGAAAGGTCTCTAGGGGAGAAAGGTCTCTAGGGGAGAAAGGTCAAAGGGTGTATATGGTCAAAGGGGGGGTTATTGTAGTCAAGGGAGTCAAGATATTGGGAGATTGTGCATATGTTTTGTCATCATCAAAAAGGGGGAGATTGTTGGGTTGAGTGTGTTTTGGAATTTCCTAAAGTTGTATTTTAATTATATCCAATGAACATCACTCATACTTTGATTTTGATGATGACATATTGTGATTTTAATGATGACATGTTGTGATTTTAATGATGACATGTTGTGATTTTAATGATGACATGTTGTGATTTTAATGATGACATATTGTGATTTTAATGATGACATATTGTGATTTTGATGATGACATGTTGAATATGTTATACATTTTATACATATCACAATAATACTTAGACAACATGTTTTTGATGTTTAATATCTCATATTTTAATGATAATATCTTGTATTAATTATTTATACTTTATATTTTCAGGTTTACACAAATTTGTCTCAAGTGGTGTCGACACAGTCCACCTGTGTGTTGACATGGTCTGCCAATGTGTTGACACGGTCTGCCTATGTGTTGACACAGTCTGCCAGTCGTGTCGACACACTCAATGGGCAGTGTCGACACTAGTCCCAGATTCCAGAAGTCCCAGTTGCCAGACTGGGACAGTGTGTCGACACAGTCCCAGGCAGTGTCGACACTAGACCCAGTTCCCAGAAGACCAGTTTTGCGCAAATGGGACAGTGTGTCGACACACTCCCTGGTGGTGTCGACATAGTCCACCTGAAACTCAAAAACGTGAATTTTTCTGGACACGTGGCTGCTTGGGATTTAGGGGATTTGACCTAGGTTTCTGTGCCCATGCACCCCAAGGCACTTTATGGACATATGGGGCTATAAATACCCATGTTCCTTGTACCCCAAAGGCAAGAGAGCCCATACACTTCCAGAAGAAGCTTTTTGGCGGCCAAAGGGGGCTTTCCAGATCTTGCTCCATCTCCAGAAGTTGCAGGCCATCCTTTCAAGAGGAAGGACGAGGGAATCAAGGGGAATCTCTGGAGAGAAGCTTACTATGCTAGGCAAGGGAGCAGATCCAACTGAAGAGGCGCAGGAGAAGAAGGATTTCTGGCATTTCAGATGCCATCAAAGTAGAGCATCGCCAATTGAAGAGAATCTCCATCGATTTCCATCAAGGCTCCTCAATTGAAGCGTCTGTAAGGCCTCTTCATTGAAGAACACTCATTCAACATCCATTTCTCACTTCAGAGTTTGTTCTTCTTTATTTCGTCTATGAGATTTGTGCATGAAGTTCTGCACAAATGTTTGTGTACAAATTTGTCATGAATCAGATCATTGCTAGAGGATCTGATTTCTGTTGTCTTTGATCTAGCTTGTGTTTTGGGAGCCGTCGAGCTCTGGTTTGTAAGTCGTCGCACTCACGGTGTGGTTTGAGCCGTCGTGGTCAATTTGGAGTCGTCGTGCTCCGGTTGTTATTTGAGTCGTCGTGCTCAGTTTGTGAGTCGTTGAACTCAAGGGTGTTTGGAGTCGTCGTGCTCCAGTGTGTGTTGTACTCAAGGTTTTGAGTAGTGTGGCCTCACTCTGTGAGGGGTGGACGCAGGTGTAACACCCCGAAAATTTAGTGATTTAAAAATTTTTGAAATAAAGGGGAATAAATAAATTCCGCAATTATCGGAATGATAAAACTTACGTACTATTATCGTACGAGAGAAAACACATCGAAAAAATTCCGTAAAAATTATAAATCAACCCCGAATATTGTCCATAAGTGTTCCACGAAGGAATTCGTGCAATGAAAAATCTGATTGGTCGAGTGTATATCACACGTGACCAAGTAAACCGAATTAGGAAACTAAGTCGGAAAAATTGTTAACACGGAAAAATAACCCAACCATAAATTAAATAAACATATTGGAGAGACTTCCAACACCATGTATTAATGACCTATTAACAAGATTGGGCCAATGAAGCACATTTGGCCCAAGGATAAAAATTTGGACAAGAAAATAACCAGAAATTCGTGTATGTAATTATGCAGTGATTAGGGAGGGCAAATTAGGGTTAAAATTAGTGGTAAAGGCCATGCATGGCAACCCAAATCGTGGCCAACCCTGTATGACACCTTCCCATGGTGTAGCTACCTCCTTTGGGTGAGAAAATCCCAGATTTTGGAAAGTAGAAAGCAGAATTCGCAGCCCCCTTTCCTAGTTCCATTAGGACATGAATTAGAACACTAAAACTATAGGAACTCCTCACAAAATGTTTAGGGAAGGGTTAGCAACAAGTTGGGGTCGTGAGCAGCAAGTTTGGGGCGCTGGAGGAGTGGAGAACGGCTGGGGAAAACGTGGTCTTCCTCAACCTCGCTCTGCATCAACCCAGAAATCTGTAGGGGGTTCTTAGCATTCAAAGGTAGGTGTTCTCGGGCCAAGAGTAAAGAAAACCAACACCATCATATAGATCTTCGAGTCTAGGTTCATTTTCACTTGATTTGACTAATTTTTAATGAGTATACATTGTGTATTAGTAGTTTTCCCTAAGTCACGCACAGTTAGGGATTTTTCTGTTCTTCTTATCATGCATGTGATTCAAGACCGAATTAGACTAAATACCCAACATCAAAGTTCTTCTACTTGTAGTCCTGATCATCTTTTATGTTGGACATTTTGTCAAAAAGTCTTTAGTTAGAGAGTTATAAGCGTGGTAAGAGAGTCGCTGCATGATACTACGATTTCGGGTTGCACTTAGCTTTATGTTCTTCCTATTTTTCATGAGATTCAAGACCGAATTAGGTCAGGTTCCCAACATAAAAGTTCTTCCACTAGTCGTTGTGGTCATCCTTTATGTTCAACGTTTTGTCTAAATCTCTTTTGTTAGAGAGCTATAAGCGTGGTAAGTAAATCACTGCATGAGATGTGGTTTTGGGTTACACATGACTTTTATGTTCTTCATATATTTCTAGAGATTTCTAATTGATCTTTTCGTGGGATACCCTTTGGAGTACAAGGATTGGGGAAATTTGTAGCCCAACATGGCCAAAAGTACCCTAGGGGTGCGTGGGCACATGATCCAAGGCCGATTCACAAGATCCCTAGAGTGCCACGTGTCCAGATGTGACTAATGGTGGAAAAGTTCCCGGAGTGTGTCGACCTGCCCATGGGGTGTGTCGACACACTGTCCCAAACTGGCACAAAAGAGTTCTGGGAAGGGTATCTAGTGTCGACACTACTTGATCCTGTGTCGACACTACTTGATCCTGTGTCGACACCTTGTACAGACCTGTTGACTGGGTTCTCTAGGAGCTGGGTCTAGTGTCGACACTACTTGATTCTATGTCGACACTACTTGACCATTTCTTCATCATTTGGCCTTGTGTTTGAAGCATTGGGTCGACACCAGTAAGGGGTGTGTCGACACTACTCTTGCAAAAAAAAAAATTGCATGTCTTGGGTCTGATCGTTACATGATGTCTACTAGCATGAGCATGATGTTATATAGTATGCATGGACCTAAAAGAAATAAACTCATTGAAAAATGGTAATGATATGAATATGATTCTAATGTGTAATTGAGATTGACCTCATGTTCATTGGATTATCTTGTGATCTTACTTATTGTCAATTGATATGATAAGAATATGATATGAATGTGGGGATGAATACATGTTAGTATGGACTTGTTAGTGGAGTTAATATCATGATTTGCATATGAGTTTCAATAGCTATATGTTTTCCGATGTTCAATTAATTATTTGTCAATTGCATACATGTTAGGAATGATCCGTGACAAGTCACTTACACCTTTGCACGAATAGGCACACCCTTCTTGGGGAATTGAGAGCTCTCTACCGGTCATTCCGAATCGGCAAGACTAGCGATCTTTTCCTTAAGACCTCCGTAAGTCTCCGCTCTCTATGGATTCCCACATAGAGGCCAAGCTAGTTGTACCATGAAGTACCCTGGAGATAGAGAGCACATGTTCTGCATATGATCTGTCATTAGTCATCCTCATGTCAAGACATTAATGATTTATGAAACATAAGATACGTCGTTATACTGCCCTTTTGTTCTCTTGAGCTTTTGTCATAACTTGACTCTATGAATGATCATGTCTTTCTTACTATGAGCTTGTCATTGGAACTCTGTGGCCATAATATGAATATGTTGTTCGGCACAATATGGGACTTCGGTCCATTTGACTAATGCCTGTGCAATAGGGGCCCTGTCTGGTCCTGGGGAAGAGCGCCCCAACGTACTTATTAACCACGGGAGTATGGACTTGTGGTGCGTGGCATGGCACTGATACTATATGCAAGATTTATGTGAATGTGCCTTCGTTTGATATGATGTGATATGATAAGTTTGATATGATAAGTCTGATCATGTGAATACATGATATCTGTATGAATATGGCCAATTCATTTGATACGATTCTACTCTTGAAATATCTGTCCATTGTATATGCAACTCGACATTTGATCTGATATGATATCCGTTCTACTCTGCTATTCAATCTGTTAGTATTGCATGCATTGTCATCACATACATGTTCATATCTTGCCTATTAAAATGTTAATCATGTATACTAGTGCCCGCACATTATTGAGATGTAAATCCTACTGAGCTAGTTCGCTCACCCCTATCATCTTGCCCTTTTTAGGTAGTGATGAGGAACCAGAGGAGACTGATGGGTCAGGGCAAGAGTGATGAGCAACCACCATATGAGGAGTTGACAGTTTAGGAATAGATATTTGAATAGACTATGTATTAGAGAAATATTTTCATCTGAATAATGAACCCTTTTTCGTTGGTTCTTCTTATGTAAGGTTGTAACTAGTGAATTGAAATGGAATAAAGAGTACCTTGGATGACAATATTATGGTCTCAAACGTGTTGTTATGTTTAATTGTGACTTTGTGCTATTCAACTGTGATACGTCTATTTGTATCGTTCACGTCCCCCGGTATTTATTCCGCTGCTAAATATCGGGCGTGACAGTAGGAGTCACTGGAGGTGATTTCCGAACCACCTAAAAATCCTCTGTGCAGTGGTTTGAATTGTGGTTTGATTTTGTATTACGCTAGATGCATGCATAGGGATTTCGCTCACACTACTAATTGATTTGCTCACACACACTAATCACACTTCAGATCAGTAAATTGTTTGGGTGAATTGATCTCTGATTCCAAGTAATTTTAAATTGCTTGAGCTTCCGCAGTAATTGGTGTTAGATCTATTCAACCCCCCCCCCCCCTTCTAGATCTGATCCATCCACCCATTCGATCCTACAGAATGTACACACTCCACCAGTGCGATCCACCTGGGCCTGGATTATGAATATAATAAAAGTTTACATGATCATAGGGGCATACCCCTACTAAACTAGCCTGAGATTAGGAACCCCAGACCGGTCCAACGTAAGAGGACCTTTACATTCATGAGGTAAAGAGTTGGTAGAAAAGAAAAGTACATTGGTAGAAGATTTGCAACCAAATTTTGCCAAAGTGTCAGCCACATGGTTTGCTTCTCTATAGGTATGAACAAATTTGACATGAGAATTATGTAAATAAGACTGAGCTTCACGCCACCAACACAGACACTCCCAAGAAGGTGATTTGTTGCTGCAAATGGAGGTGACAAGAGTCGCAGAATCTGATCTGATTTCGGACAAGATAAAACCATGTTCAGCAGCCAACCGGATTCCATCACACAGAGAACGCACCTCAGCAACCAAGCTAGTGCCATATCCATAGAAGTGGGCAAAGGCCATAAGCAGAATACCCTTGCTATCCCTTATGCAACCGCCTCCCCCACAGATCCCTGGGTTCCCCTTACTCGCACCATCAACATTAAGGACCAGCCCCATGTTAGGCGGAATCCACCTGATCAGCTTGAAGGTAGTGTCTTTAATTTTGGGAGAGAAACCAAGAGAGTGGATATTCTTCAGGTGCAGATCAGATGAACTATTTTTTAAAATTATAGTGCCAAGGAACATGGAAACCATGTAATAGATGTTATGGATTACCCTTTCAACTGAATATCGGTTACCCTCAAACCGTATCAAGCATCTTGTGTGACGTCGCACATTTTTCGGATCCTCATGGATCCAGGTTTAGCAGGTTTTGTGGCCAATGTGTGGCCCATTAGCTTGTGTTTTAGGTGTTTGCGCGCATTGTGAGGCTTGGTGGGCCGGCCGTTGGGCCCAAAGCACTAACAGGTTTTCTGCTTGTGAACGCGACAGGGGTGTGCGTCGCATTTTGAATGCGACAGCCTTGGGGGTCGCGTTCCTATTGCCGCCGTTGAGCGTCGATGTCTACATGCATGCCAAGTGTCTGGCGTTGGGTGGCCTGCTGACATCAGGAGTAGGAAGGCAACGGTCTCCTACATTACATTCAGGTCGCGACGTAGGGCAGCGTCGCGTTCTTAACCGCTGTGCGTTTTAAAGAAGTTTCGGCCGAACAGAGCTTCCACAAGCTCTGCTCGACTAGGAGGGGCTGCTGTGGAGCTCCCTCGGGCGATTCGGACTTCTGGAGGTGTTTTTGGCGCGCTCTCGCCACGAGGACGTCGCATGGAGCGGGGGGGATGCCGTGCCGTGCGTGGTTTCCACGTTCTTCGCGAAGGTAGGGTGTTTCTACCTCGTTTGATTGTGTGAAATGCTCGTGGTGTGGATTTGATTCGTTTAAAGCTTATAGAACATTAGATACCATGCTAGGGTATCCATTAAAGCATGTAAAATGAGAATTAATCGTGGTTTGAATGGTTTGGAATGGTGATCCGTGGAGTTTCGCCCTGATGAGGGTTTGCACCTGTGAAGGCGACGGCCCAGGGCGTCGCATCCTGAACGCGACAGCCCGACCGATCGCGTTCATGTTGTGAACGCGACATGTTGTTCCGTCGTGATATAGTTATAAAGGCGGCAGGTCGGGGCGTCGCGTTCTGAAGGCGACACAACCCCATGTCGCGACCTCAGCAGAGAGGTCCCTTTATGCATGTTTTCTCTATTTTGAATATCCGGTTAATGGTATCTGTTGTGCATGGCAATGACAAGTGGAGCCAATGCACTTGTTACGCTCATGGAGCGTATAGCTCACGAGGTGGGCGTGTTTTACATGGTTAGTATGTTATGCACGTAACCGGCTTGGTGTTTACGTGTAGTGTGTGTGGTGTGTTGGCACCTGTAGCGCTCTTGGAGCGTGCTGTCCATATGTTGGGCATGTTGTTTACGTAAATGACGTGTGGTGCACCTAGCTGGTGTATTATACATGTGGTGTCTATGTGGTTTGAATGTCATGCATGGGGTTTGTGTGTGGATGGCACATCGTACATTATTGTGTTTATTGTATTGTACTTATTGTGGTTAGTTCGTGGTATTGTGGCGATGAGGTTCATATCTGAACCTAGCCTGGATCCTTTAGGATCTTTTATAGATTATCCTAGATGGATAATTAGTAAAGTATAAGTGTGATTATCGTGTTCTGTGTTTAGTGTAACCTCCACTATCACAAGGTGACCGATGGCAGGCCGTGGTGTTATTATTAATATGGTTTATGTGTGTAATTGTGTAGGTTAGCTTATAAGTCACAAGGTGACTGGAACAAGCTATTCCTAACATATGAACCATGATAGGTAATAGAAAGTGTTTTGTATATACCGAGGTTTGAGCTTGTCGAGCGTGGTGGTCCGGCGCCTATTCCGGAATGCCTCTCTAGTCGGGTACCCCAGGTTCTTTGTGAGCCAGGCACGTGTGTTTGTTGTGCTCGGGGTTTGTCCCGGTACAGTGTGGTATCGTCGAGGTCTGTGTCGTCTGTCCTGGACACCCTCACTCCTGAGTTTGAGTTGTACGTCCGGCTGAGGGAAAGACTACAGTAGGGCAGCGGCTTGTGTTTGTGGGTGTGCAGTCGCTTGTAGCGCGCTCGTAGTTGGGGGTACGGACACCAGTAGTCGACACTGGTCCCCAGCTAGTCCTATTTTCCAGTGCCTCACTTTAAGGTGCTCCGGCCAGAGACCCTAGAGGTGCCAGGCATGGACCTGCAGCTGTGTGTCTGTAGGTGTGGTGTTGGTTGGTCTCCACAGTTGTTTGACTTGTTCTCGTGGAGCGGCAGTTGGACCTTTCGTCTGTGACTGCGAGACTGAAGGTTGTTCTTGTGTTGTGTTGTCCGGGTTGGATACTGGCCTGATCATCCAATAGTCTGTTCCCGTGTTTTGGCGTCGTTCCTTTTCGACTCGAGCTTTGCTACTCGTCAGGGTTCGTGAGTTTGTGACTCGTGGTCAAGGTTTGACCCGTTCGAGGTGTGCCCTGGTGTTGTCACAGTTGTGACTGCGGTTGTAGCTTGTGGTGTGCCCGAGTGGTAGTATAGTTTTGGTGATGGTTGGTGAGTGTTGACTCACTAAAAGTGGTTTAGCTCGCTATGGTGTGCCCTGTTACGGCATTGGTTTACTTACAGTTTTCGTGCTGGTACATTGTGGTAATAGGTACCTATACCCCATGTGGGTAATGGTTTGTGGTGGTACGTCGTATACCAGTCTTTTCTGGTGTTGACGTGGAACTGTGTTTCGTGGAGGTCGTGTGGTGTGACCTTCCACTCAATGTGCTTTACCCTTCCTCAGGTAAGCTACCGTATATGGTTCTCATGTGTGATGGATTGGCCCACTATAGTCAATCATGTTACTTGGTGTGTGTGGTTTCCGACATATTGTGATTTGAGGTATAAAGGACCAGCTTTTGGTTAGTAGTCCTGTTACCCACGTACTTGAGATTTGCCTGTGAAGCTTATAGCCTAGGCAGTGATTTACTTGTGCGGCTTATAGCTTAAATGATTGGTTGAGACTATGGTTTGCCTATGAGACATGAGGCCTAGGCGTTACTGTTGTTGAGCGAACTAGTGGTGTGAAGCTAGTCCTATTGTTCTCTCTTACTTTCCGAGGTTGTGAATAGTTAATGTGTTTATATTTAATTGCAGTATTAAATACAATTGTTGTGAGCATGAAATGGTTTGGTTATATGTGTGGCCAGTGAGACCCATTGAGGTTGAGGTCTCTTCTGTTAGTTGTTGTGTCCTTGGGTGGTCCCTACTGAGCCTGTAACTTGTTGAGGCTCACTCCCCTACAGTTCTTTTCAGGGCTTGCCGAGTATTTGGCTTGTAGCGGCGTTGTGTCAGACTTGTACCACCAGCAGTTGTGTAGTAGTTAGTGTTGTGTGAGCTTGTGCTCCCTCGGGGTATGCCCCAAGTAGTTGTACTTTTTATTTGGACATGTATTAATGTAATGGGACAGTTGTACAAATATGTGAACAGATATGAGCACATGTACTTTCTTGTGTCTTATACTGTTGTAGTTTGTCTTTTATACTCTTTCTGGACACATGTGTGAGATATCCCTTGCGAGACTTCGGTCCGTTCGCGGGAGACGGATCTGGATATGGAGCCTTATCGGGCATAAATATCCAGGGCCGTCACAGTTGGTATCAAAGCAATGTCCAGTTAGAATATGGAAAGACATTGAGAATACAATGTCCCAATACATGGATTAATGTCCACTGCTGGTAGTAAGTCTGTGGTTTTGTGTTGGTTAATATGGTATTTATCTGAGTTTTTGTTCTGAAAAATGTGTTTTTTAGTTGAGAATTTGGCAGCCGTTAGCAGTTGTTGAAAGTTAATATGATTAGAGGTGGTATAATCTATATGATTATACCAGTGTGTTAGTTTGTGATAGAATGATTTGGCTGTTAAAGATTCACAATTAAAGGAATTGAGGAAATTAATAAGTTTGGATATGGAATTCAGTAAGAATACAGAGTTAGCAGAGACAGGTATATGGTAACAAGGTAATGAGAAACAGGTCAATAAGTGTGTCAGAAAATGATTAAATGTGCAAAGTATAGTTGAGAACCTCAGCAGAGGTATTGTGGCATCAGAGATCTGAGTCAGATGATATCAAGAAACAGTGTGGATGAGAATGTGATTAGTGTTATGAAGAGTTTGGCATGATTAAGTAAAGCAAATCAGCTTTAGAAGAGGTACTGGTACATAAAAGAGCAATGATTTATGGCAAATAAATTAAGTGTGTCTGAGATCAGAAATTTGAGAAAAGTGTTGTTATGAATAGTGATGGTAATATGATGTTTGAAATGAGAATTTGTATAAATATGTACAGAAAGGATCAGTTGAATAAAGAGAGAGAGAAAAGAAGAATCAGTGTGCAAAGAGATTTTCTAAGAATCGCATAAGAGAAATATTTAGTTGATGAATGGCAGGTTATGAGGAATTCTTCAGAGAGAGTTAGTAAAGATTGTTGTGCTAAAGAAAAGAGCAGTGAAAGTTAGTAACTATGAGCAGTTTGAGGAAAATCAAAATTAAAGTTAAGTATATTGGAATGAGTTCAAGGCAAATGAAATAGAATGGAAAAAAGCGCATTAATGGAGAAGCAGTTAATAAATATTGAGTTGAGAAAAACAGCAAGGCAGATTGTGATATTTATGTTATTTGAGAAAAGAGCATTTAATGGAATGAGGGAAGCAGGTAGAGCAAGTTGTTATATTTAAAGAAATTAGTATTTAAATTTGAGTTTTTGCTGTATTTTAAAGAAAAGATATGAATGGTACAACAAGATTAGCTAGGCAGCAGAATGAATAAGAGAAGTATTTTGCGGAAAAGATGTTATAATTAAAATGACTGGCAGTTTAGATAAAGAAGAAATATGGATCAGAGAAAGGAAGAATTTAACAAATGATGAAGTGAATAAAATTAGATGAGTCAGAAAATGTCAGTTGAAATTTGCATATCGGTTCAAAGAAATGATTCAATTGAACAGAAGTGAACTGTTATTAAGATATTCCAGGGTTTGATGTAAGAGCAGACTAATTAAGGAATATTTGGAAAGTTTATGCAACAGAATTATGAGATTAGCCAGAGAATGTCAGTAAAGCAAGAAAGGTATATGAAGAGTAAAGCATGTTAATAGCGGTTTAGCAGGTCAGAAATTACAGTAATTTCTTCAGCATGAATTAATTGAATAAGATGATTTGAGAAGCAGTTAAAGTTAGAAATGAATTCAGTTAAAGCCAGATGGAAATAATTGAAAGTAATAATGAGAACAGAAATTGAGGAATATTTTGCAAAAGTGTTCAGTGTGATCAGAGTAGCGCAGCGGAAGCTGAAACAAGAATAATATCCACTGATTGTTCAAGGTTTGCTGGGATAAGAAGAAAGTGTAAAGTTTTACATAGTGGAATAAAGGAACAGAGTTTATTATGGTTTTTAATCAGAGATGACTTAAAACGGTATGAGCAAAATAATATGAAAAGAGCAGGAAATTCAAAGATGGTGATTGGTTTTCTTTGAAGAGGTAACAGTTGCGAATGTAAATGCAGATGAGGTAGAATAACAGCAAGCAATGATAAATAGAAAAAGAAAATGGTGGCATGAAAGAGTATTACAGTGTAAGATACTCGAGAAAGATAAAGCGGTCCCGAAAGAAATGTGGCAAACACATCCGGAAAAATGTGAAAGTAGGTTCAGTCCAAGGAGATAAAGCACCACCAGCAAGGTAGAATTGCCTACGGATAAAAGATAAGGAAATAGCAGATTGAAATTACAAAATAAGGCAGTTGTGGAATGAATTGAAAAGAAAGCAAAGGCAGAACAAACATGGGAATGAATAGGTGGATCAGTCAGTGCAGATGGTTAAAAAGGAAGATACAGAGAAAGTGTATCCTACTTGTTCTGTATGTGGTTTTATTTATTTTTAGGTGATAATCCGGTTTGTTATGATTTGCTTAGCATGTCGAGGACGACATTTCTTTTTAGGTGATAATAATGTGACGTCGCGCATTTTTCGGATCCTCGTGGATCCAGGTTTAGCGGGTTTGGTGGCCAATGTGTGGCCCATTAGCTTGTGATTTAGGTGTTTACGCGCGTTGTGAGGCTTGGTGGGCCGGCCGTTGGGCCCAAAGCGCTCACAGGTTTTCTGCTTGTGAACGCGACAGGGGTGTCCGTCGCGTTTTGAACACGACATCCCTGGGGGTCGCGTTCCTATTGCCGTCGTTGAGCGTCGACGTCTGCATGCGCGCCAAGTGTCGGGCGCTGGGTGGCCTGCTGATGTCAGGAGAAGGAAGGCGACGGCCTCCTACGTCGCATTCAGGTCGCAACATAGGGCAGCGTCGTGTTCTTAACCGCTGTGCGTTTTTAAAGAAGTTTCGGCCGAACAGAGCTTCCACAAGCTCTGCTCGACTAGGAGGGGCTGCTGTGGAGCTCCCTCGGGCGATTCGGACTTCTGGAGGTGTTTTTGGTGCGCTCTCGCCGCGAGGACGTCGCGTGGAGCGGGGGGGATGTCGTGTCGTGCGTGGTTTCCGTGTTCTTCGTGAAGGTAGGGTGTTTCTACCTCGTTTGATTGTGTGAAATGCTCGTGGTGTGGATTTGATTCGTTTAAAGCTTATAGAACATTAGATACCATGCTAGGGTATCCATTAAAGCATGTAAAATGAGAATTAATCGTGGTTTGAATGGTTTGGAATGGTGATCCGTGGAGTTTCTCCCGGATGAGGGTTTGCGCCTGTGAAGGCGACGGCCCAGGGCGTCGCGTCCAGAACGCGACAGCCCGACCGGTCGCGTTCATGTTGTGAACGCGACATGTTGTTCCGTCATGATATAGTTATGAAGGCAGCAGGTCGGGGCGTCGCGTTCTGAAGGCGACACAGCCCCATGTCACAACCTCAGCAGAGAGGTCCCGTTATGCATGTTTTCTCTATTTTGAATATCCAGTTAATGGTATCTATTGTACATGGCAATGACAAGTGGAGTCAATGCACTTGTTACGCTCATGGAGCGTATAGCTCACGGGGTGGGCGTGTTTTACGTGGTTATTATGTTATGCACGTAACCGGCTTGGTGTTTACGTGTAGTGTGTGTGGTGCGTTGGCACCTGTAGAGCTCTTGGAGCATGCTGTCCATATGTTGGGCATGTTGTTTACGTAAATGACGTGTGGTGCACCTAGCTGGTGTATTATACATGTGGTGTCTATGTGGTTTGAATGTCATGCATGGGGTTTGTGTGTGCATGGCACATCGTACATTATTGTGTTTATTGTATTTTACTTATTGTGGTTAGTTCGTGGTATTGTGGCGATGAGGTTCATATCTGAACCGAGCCTCGATCCTTTAGGATCTTTTATAGATTATCCTAGATGGATAATTAGTAAAGTATAAGTGTGATTATTGTGTTCTGTGTTTAGTGTAACCTCCACTGTCACAAGGTGACCGATGGCAGGTCGTGGTGTTATTATTAATATGGTTTATGTGTGTAATTGTGTAGGTTAGCTTATAAGTCACAAGGTGACTGGAACAAGCTATTCCTAACATATGAACTGTGATAGGTAATAGAAAGTGTTTGTGTATATACCGAGGTTTGAGCTTGCCGAGCGTGGTGGTCCGGCGCCTATTCCGGAATGCCTCTCTAGTCGGGTACCCCAGGTTCTTTGTGAGCCAGGCACGTGTGTTTGTTGTGCTCGGGGTTTGTCCCGGTACAGTGTGGTATCGTCGAGGTCTGTGTCGTCTGTCCTGGACACCCTCACTCCTGAGTTTGAGTTGTACGTCCGGCTGAGGGAAAGACGACAGTAGGGCAGCGGCTTGTGTTTGTGGGTGTGCAGTCGCTTGTAGCGCGCTCGTAGTTGGGGTACGGACACCAGTAGTCGACACTGGTCCCCAGCTAGTCCTGTTTTCCAGTGCCTCACTTTAGGGTGCTCCGGCCAGAGACCCTAGAGGTGCCAGGCATGGACCTGCAGCTGTGTGTCTGTAGGTGTGGTGTTGGTTGGTCTCCACAGTTGTTTGACTTGTTCTCGTGGAGCGGCAGTTGGACCTTTCGTCCGTGACTGCGAGACTGAGAGGTTGTTCTTGTGTTGTGTTGTCCAGGTTGGATACTGGCCTGATCAGCCAGTAGTCTGTTCCCGTGTGGTGGCGTCGTTCCTTTCCGACTCGAGCTTTGCTACTCGTCAGGGTTCGTGAGTTTGTGACTCGTGGTCAAGGTTTGACCCGTTCGAGGTGTGCCCTGGTGTTGGCACAGTTGTGACTGCGGTTGTAGCTTGTGGTGTGCCCGAGTGGTGGTATAGTTTTGGTTATGGTTGGTGAGTGTTGACTCACTAAAAGTGGTTTAGCTCGCTATGGTGTGCCCTGTTACGGCACTGGTTTACTTACGGTTTTCGTGCTGGTACATTATGGTAATAGGTACCTGTACCCCGTGTGGGTAATGGTTTGTGGTGGTACGTCGTATACCAGTCTTTTCTGGTGTTGACGTGGAACTGTGTTTCGTGGAGGTCGTGTGGTGTGACCTTCCACTCAATGTGCTTTACCCTTCCTCGGGTAAGCTACCGTATATGGTTTTCATGTGTGATGGATTGGCCCACTGTAGTCGATCATGTTACTTGGTGTGTGTGGTTTCCGACATATTGTGATTTGAAGTATAAAGGACTAGCTTTTGGTTAGTAGTCCTGTTACCCACGTACTTGAGATTTGCCTGTGAAGCTTATAGCCTAGGCAGTGATTTACTTGTGCGGCTTATAGCTTAAATGATTGGTTGAGACTATGGTTTGCCTATGAGACTTGAGGCCTAGGCGTTACTGTTGTTGAGCGAACTAGTGGTGTGAAGCTAGTCCTATTGTTCTCTCTTACTTTCTGAGGTTGTGAATAGTTAGTGTGTTTATATTTAATTACAGTATTAAATACAATTGTTGTGAGCATGAAATGGTTTGGTTATATGTGTGGCCAGTGAGACCCATTGAGGTTGAGGTCTCTTCTGTTAGTTGTTGTGTCCTTGGGTGGTCCCTACTGAGCCTGTAACTTGTTGAGGCTCACTCCCCTAGAGTTCTTTTCAGGGCTTTCCGAGTGTTTGGCTTGCAGCGGCGTTGTGTCAGACTTGTACCACCAGCAGTTGTGTAGTAGTTATTGTTGTGTGAGCTTGTGCTCCCTCGGGGTATGCCCCAAGTTGTTGTACTTTTTATTTGGACATGTATTAATGTAATGGGACAGTTGTACAAATTTGTGAACAGATATGAGCACATGTACTTTCTTGTGTCTTATACTGTTGTGGTTTGTCTTTTATACTCTTTCTAGACACATGTGTGAGATATCCCTTGCGAGACTTCGGTCCGTTCGCGGGAGGCAGATCTGGATATGGAGCCTTATCGGGCATAAATATCTAGGGCCGTCACATCTTGAATGCCAGTTTTCCCATAGAATAAGCATTGTGGAATACAGAGATGTGAAACCATAGGGTGTAGTGGGATTACAGTGGCACATTATATGCCAAAGACGCTGGTGATATTAACATGAGAACTCAAATTAATATTAAAAATAGGTGCAACCCACTGCCAAAGTTTAGAAGCCAACTCACTAGAAATGAATAGGTGGTTCAGGTCTTCAGATGAAGGGACTCTACAGCATGAACACTGGGAAACAATAGCAATACCATGATCAGAGATACGAGAGTCCACTGGGATAGCTCTATATAAGATCTTCCAACAGAAGATGGAAGCACGCTTGTAGAAGGAAGGATGCCACAGACGCGCTAGGGGCGTCCTCTTGACGCCATGCAAAGATAACAAGCTATAAGTAGACGAGGTGGTGAAGAAACCATCCGATGACGCAGTCCAAACACAACGGTCTGCCTGGTTAATCAGCTGGATATCCTTAAGAATGTTAGGGCAAGGAAGGATCCTGTGGATGGGGTGATCAGCGCTCTGAAGACCTCTCGAACACTGATAGCAGGTCCATTGTAGGGGGCGGACAACAGATCCTTAAGGCAAGATTGCCCAAGCCAAACATCTGTCAGAAAATCCATAACCGACCATCGCCAATAACCCACCTGGAGTTCTTGATGACGTTTTGATGAGCAATATTAAAAATCACTTTAGACATACCATGAGGAATGGAGTTTTTGAATGGTTCACCATAGTCCACCTTAAATCTAATCCTGGCATAAGTAGCCCACATAGAAGAGCCATGGTAGATATTCCATATTTGCTTAGATGCCAAAGAAAGTTGAGTATGCCATAGACTTTTGATGTGAAGCCCACTTTCAGAGATAGGGTGATGGATAATGTCCCAAGAAATCCAATGCCTCTGATGAACACCATTCGTCCCACTCCAAAAGAAGTTTGCACAGGTCTTCTCAATATAATTAACCACTGTTTTAGGAATGGATATCGCAGCAGCAATGTAGATGGGGATGGAGTTGAGAATAGAATTAATAAGAGTGGCCCTGCCTGCTTGAGACAAAAAATTTAACTTCCAATTGTTCATCTTAAGATTGATCTTGTCAATGAGGAACTTGTAATCAGCTACTCTGGTTCTTTCAGGCCTGAGGGGTACCCCAAGACACCGAATAGTGCCTAGCTGTTGCTTAAACCCCGTAATGCTAGAAATTTTGCGAGCCAAGGATGAAGGAGCCTTGCAAGATAAGATAAAAGTACTCTTCTTTTCATTGATTTTCTGACCTGAGCAAAGTTCATACCTCCTCAAGAACTTCTTAAGCTTGATGATATTAGAGCTTTGACCATTTAGGAATATTAAAGTATCATCCACAAACAGTAAATGAGAGACTACCGGGCATCTTCTGGGACCAGAAAAAGGCAGAAAAGATGTGGTGGACTGAAGATACTTTAACCCCCTGCTAAGAGCCTCTCCTATTATGATAAAGAGAGCTGGAGCCAATGGGTCCCCCTGACCAAGGCCTTTGGAAGATTTAAAGTAACCCACATTGGATCCATTAAAGAGAATAGAGAACCAACAATTAGAGACCAACATGCCAATGTAAGAAATGAAACGATTAGAGAAACCAAACTTGCGAAGCACAGCAAACATGAAATCCCATTCAACTATGTCATAAGCCTTCATCATATCAAGCTTAAAAATGACGTTATGACCACGAATCTTCCTACCAAGATCCTAAATAAGCTGGTTCGAAAGAGAGATATTGTCCACAATATTTCTACCTTTCACAAAGGCACCCTGCTCCTCAGATATAATCAAAGGTAAGATGTCAGTTAGGCGACCACAAATAATCTTGGAGACAATTTTATAACAGACATTGCAGAGGCTAATGGGCCTAAAGTCCCCAAAAGTGGATGGGTGGGGAACCTTAGGGATGATAGCAATCAAAGAAGAACTAACTCCTCTGGGCAAAGGATACCCCATAAAGAACCCTTTAACAGCGGCTATAACATCCATAGAAACAATGTCCCAGCAGGCCTTGAAGAAACATCCGATAAATCCATCCGGTCCGGGTGCACCATCCTCATTCATAGACCACACAGCCTGCTTAATCTCATCATCAGTAGAAAAAGAAGATAAAGCAGTATTCTGATCATCATTAATAAGCAGTGGAATATTCTGAAGCAAGGAAATATCCACAGTGTGATTTTCTGAGGTAAGTAAAGTTTGAAAGAATTTCGCTGCCTCACTAGAAAAAATATTTTGATCTTCACACCATGTAACGATCCTCCTTATACCGGTACGGTTATACCAACCCACATCGATATAATGAACGCCGCTACAGTGGGACATTTACCCAACATTTATACGATAGGCTGAAATATACCTAAATACATTCACATAGCAGCGGAAAAGAAATAGCCAAGTGTAACTTCTTATTCCATCATCCACATTCTATTCACAGTCCATATATAGAAGAAAAGAAATCTAAACTTTTCATAACTGAATAATGAAATAAATACATTGTCCACAACTTTCCACTAAATAAGTACACAAATCTCAAAGGTAGAGCAAGTCTACTCTTATTACATACTTAGGAAAAATAAAAGTACAACACCAAGTCCAAAACAAGGTCTCCTACTCTCGCTCCGAGTCGCTCCTAACGATCTCCTCGGAAGAAGTAGAAATCTCTGCACTTGTACGCCGAAGCAAAAGTGAGTTCAAAAGAACTCAACAAGTAACACCAAACACACTATACTTACATGCATCACATAACTTTCACATTTTCATACTACGCAATAACATATAAACTTGGATTTAACAATTTATTCAAGTAAAAATCTTAAACATGATGTCTACACATGTTACACATGGAAATTGTCTTATACAAAATTTTCAATAACTTAAAGTCTATCACATGCTTTCTACACACTTTTCAATATATTAAACTAAGCTCATTTAACCACATTCACACACACTTACAAGTTAAACATTAGTCATTTTAAACATGGAGTTTGTACACATAAATAAGAGACAATTCTAGCATGGATTCTATAATCATTTTCACATGGATAACACATTTATACTCATGAAAAGTTTGTTGTTTTGCTATGTACATATTATAGTCATTTAAGAAGTTATCAATTTACATGTTGTCACAAGAATTCATATTAACACATGATCACTTACACAATTTCACAATTTACACATTCACTTTCACTTAAATACAAGTTCACATTTATTAAATGCCGTGACACATAGCCCAAACCACCTTTTAGAAGGACACACACTAATCACATCACATATCTATCACCTAGGCATTTCAGTGACAAATCTTAGTTACTGCACAGAACCGAGAGAAGCACTCTCCACCCTAACCAGCGATACTTGTTCGCCTCCAGGATTTAATCTCAATGCCCGTGGGACATCACACACTATGAACCTTCCCGTGGGGACTTTACCACAGTACGGTTCCACAGCCCTCTAAGGTAGCAGTGTCACGTGGGGACACGAAGATTTAAGGTGGTTCGGAGTACACAACTTGTGTATCCTACGTCCACCGTCCACACACACACGCAGAACGACTGCTTATCAGCGAGTTCAACTCTACAAACACACACACACACACACATTGTCTGATGCAAACACGCAATCAAAACAACAACCCACATGTGAATCAAGCACAAGAGATGCTTGAACCACTGCCACACACACAGAGTAGTGAAAAGTGTAGAAGTAGAAGAGTTCTGAGAAGTAGAAATAAATCCTGATGAAGAACTCTTCGTGGTGGTCGTCCAGAAGAACTCCAAGCTTCAACTTGATGATTATCAGATGATGTAGAAGCTTGAACCGTGGTATGATGGTTACTCACACGTTTAGAACGTGACGTCCCTCCTTGTCGCGTTTACAGATAGTGAACTGAGGGGTACAGTGGGCCCAAACAGCCGGCCCAGTGAGCCCCAAAACCTGCGTAGAAACCTGGAACACACCACATTGGCCACACGCTGGCCACCATAAACACTAAACACAGGATCCACATGGATCCAAAAAAATTCGCGACGTTACATTACTATCATCTAAAAAGAAATTTCAACCTCGAAATTCACAACACAATTTAAGCATCCAAAACTTTAAACACATTAACAGGTACTATCATCTAAAAAGATTTAAAGGCTTACTCAAACAGATAAGGAGACGACTTAATCATTTCTTCGGTCAATTCCCAGGTATCCTCTCCTCCTAGCATGTTCTCCCATCTGACTTTTTCCAATTCAATTTCTTTATTCCTTAACTTTTGTGTCTTACGGCCTGTGATTTGCACTGGATATTCTGGCATAGACATGTCTGGTTTCAAATCTCCACCTTGATAGCTGACAATTTGTGCCGGATCTTGAATGTACTTTCTCAACATGGAGACATGAAAAATATCATGAGCATTTACAAAATCTGTTGGTAATTCAACTCTATAAGCCGTCTCCCCGATCCTTTCTAACACTTGGAAGGGTCCCACATACCTCGAGTTCAACTTTCCTTTCTTGCTAAATCTTAGAACACCTTTAGTAGGGGAAACTCTCAGAAAAATGTAGTCCCCAACTTCAAATCGAAGTGGCCTTCGTCGATTATCTGCATAACTCTTTTGCCGGCTCTGGGCTACTTGCAACTTTTCCTTAATAAATTTGATCTTTTCTATAGTTTGCTATAACAACTCAAGACCTGTTACCTGCCTTTCTCCCACTTCATGCCAGTTTAGTGGTGTTCTGCACGGTCTTCCATATAGTGCCTCATATGGTGTCATCTCAATACTGATGTGATAACTGTTAATATAAGTAAATTCAACCATGCTCAGATAATGCTCTCAACTGCCTCCCCACACTAAACAACATGCATGCAACATATCTTCAATTGTCTGAATAGTCCTCTCTGTATGACCATCTGTTTGCGGGTGATAGGCTGAACTATATCTTAATTATGTACCAATAACTCTCTGCAAACTTCTCCAAAAACTAGAAGTGAACCGAGGATCCCTGTCAGAAACAATAGTCTTCGGGATACCATGCAATGGAACTATTTTGTCAACATAAATTCTTGCTAGCTTGTCCACTATTCAGGACATGCTTACTACCACCAATCTACAGACCTTGGTCAATCTGTCAATAAACACCCATATTCCATTATGTCCTGAAGCTGTTCTTGGTAACCCTGCCACAAAGTCTATAGCAATATCATCTCATTTCCACTGTGGAATGGGTAATGGCTGCAATAAACCTCCAGATTTCTGATGCTCTGCTTTGATCTGTTGACAAACTGCACACCTGGATACAAACTCTGCTATTTCTCTTTTCATATGCGGCCACCAAAAATACTTTTTCAGATCTTGATACATTTTGGTGCTACTTTGCTGAATCGTGTATCGGGATTTATGGGCTTCTTCTAGTACTCTCTGCTTCACTTCTCTATCTACTGGCACAAATAACCTACCTCTGAGCCTGATCACACAATTATCATCAATAGTAATTCCCTCCATCTTTACAATTTCTGCTAAATTTACATCCACTTTTTGAGTTTCAACAATTTGCCAATATAATGATGGCTCTATAGCGCTACTGGCTAACACTGCTCGCCGATGACTATTTGGGACATACAGTGAATTTTTTGCTATTTCTTCAAACAATTTCCATTCTTTTATCATCATCAGACTCAAATATGCATTTCTACTTAATGCATCAGCAACCACATTGGCCTTACCTGGATGGTAAGCCAAACTGAAATCATAATCTTTCAGATATTCAACCCACCTTTGCTGACGAAGATTTAAATCTTTCTGAGAGAAGATATATTTCAAACTTTTATGATCTGTAAAAATTTCAAACCTTTCACCATATAGATAATGCCTCCATATTTTTAAGGCAAATACAACTGCTGCTAACTCCAAATCATGAGCTGGGTAATTTTCTTCTGCTGGTTTTAACTGTCGGGATGCATAAGCTATCACTTTCCCATATTGCATAAGCACTGCTCCAAGCCCTCTCTTGGACGCATCTGTGTAAATTACAAAACCACCGCTGCCCACTGGTAATGTTAGTATCGGTGCTGCTATAAGTCTCTTTTTCAGTTCCATGAAACTTTTCTGACATTCACCTGACCATATAAATGGCACACCTTTCCTGGTCAATCTAATCATGGGTGCTGTAATTCTGGAGAAATCCTGTATAAACCGTCTGTAATACCCGGCTAGACCCAGAAAACTTCTAATTTCTCTAATTGTTTTTGGTGCTTCCCACTTCATGACTGCTTCCACTTTGTTAGGATCAACTGCCACACCCTCGGCTGAAATTACATGCCCCAAAAACTGAATTTCTTTCAGCCAAAATTCACATATACTGAATTTAGCATATAACTGGTTATCCCGCAAAAGCTGCAAAACTAATCTCAAATGCATTGCATGCTCTTTCTTAGATACTGAATATATCATAATATCATCTATAAAGACCACAACAAATTGATCTAGATATGGATGGAAATTCTATTCATGAAATCCATAAACGCTGCTGGAGCATTGGTTAGCCCAAATGGCATAACCACAAATTCATAATGACCGTATCTAGTTCTAAAGGTTGTTTTATCAATATCTTCTTCCCTGATCCTCAACTGATGATAACCTGACCTCAAATGAATTTTGGAAAACACCTTAGCTGATTGTAGCTGGTCAAACAGATCATCAATTCTCGGTAATGGGTATTTATTCTTTATGGTGACATCATTTAGCTTTCTATAATCAATGCACATTCGGAAACTGCCATCCCTTTTACTTACGAACAGTACCGAAGCTCCCCACGGGGAGTGAGTCGGCCTGATAAACCCCTTCTCCAACAATTCTTGCAACTGCTTCTTTAATTCCTTAAGCTCTGCCGGTGCCATCTTGTACGGTGCCTTAGAGATTGGCATCGAACCTGGCAGCAATTCAATAGTAAAATCTACCTCCCTATGGGGTGCCAAGCCTGGCAAATCATCTAGGAATAAATCTGCAAATTCCCTAACCACGGGGACTGCCTCTACTGACTTTCCAGTTTCCATTAAACTTACAGAAGCTAAATATGCCACACACCCTACATTTAACAGCTTTCTTGCTCTAATTGCAGAAATTATAAACTTGGAGATATAAAAAGGCATACCTTGATATTCAAACACTGCTCCGCTAGGATGACAGAATCTGATTCTTTTCTTTCTGCAATCAACCATGGCTCCATAGGCCTCAAGCCAATCCATACCAGAATGATATCATAATCACTCAACTGCAAAGCATATAACCTGACCGACATCTGATTCCCCTGGACTACAATAGGGGCTTCATCTATATAACACGTAGTGAGCATAAACTCACCCGAGGGAACCTCTACTGCCAATTCACACCTCTTTTCCTCTAAAGGATGAGCCATACAATCCAGAAATTCTTCAAAAATAAAAGAATGAGATGCACCCGAATCAAATAAAACTCTTGCTGAGAAATTGTAAATGGGTATTATTCCTTCTATCAGATTTGATGCCTCTGTCTGGGCTCGGGTGATAGCCATAACCCGGCCCCTACCTCGCTGCTGCAGTACACCTCTACCTCAGCCTGCTGGTGGCTGCGGAGGCTGCTCCTGCTGAAAACCTCTTCCATATCCATACTCTCGGGGATAGGGGCAATTACGGATCAAATGCCCTGGCTGATCACAATTATAACACCTATATCCCGCTGGAAGTATGGGTTGTCTGGCAGTGCTTTGCTGCGACTCCTCTACCTCTGGTCTGAAGCCACGACCCTGCTGAAACTACTGGCGACCTCCTCCTTTTCTTCGACCTTTAAATACCTGCTTCAATTTCTTCCCCCACTTGCCAAAACCCGAAGAAGAGGATCCCGCTGGTGCCTTACCCTTGCTAACTCCTGCTGACTGCTGGGGTAGCCGAAAACTACCCGAACCTGACTCGCCTACCTGACGAGTCCGAATAGATCTCTCAAGTGTGGCTGCTCTCTGGGCTGCCTCCTCTACTATTCTGCACATAAGCGGTATCACCGCATTCTGCAACTCTGCACTTAGGCCTCGGATGAAATACTCCACCATCATGGCATTATCTGATGCAACGTAAGGCGCATATCGGCTAAGTGCCATAAACCGCATCTGATATTCCAAAACTGACAAATTCCCTTGTTGTAAAGTCAAGAATTGCTCTCTTTTCGCCTGCTGCACTTGAATTGGAAAGAATATATCATTAAACACCTCAAGAAATTCTGGCCAAGTAACTGTTTCCTCTGCTCTGCCTGTGAAAGTGGTCTGCATCTTCAAGCGCCACCACTCTTGTGCAAAGCCTCTCAACTGATAAGTAGCTAACACAACTCGATCAGCTAGCGAACACCTCATCGTCACAAAAACCCGCTCAATCTCATGAATCCAGTGCTCAGCTACATCTGGATTCGGCCCTCCTGTATAAGTAGGTGGCTGCAACCTCAATAACTTCTCAACTTGCATCACTGGTTCCTCTACTACCCTCGTTGGTGGTGGTGGTGGTACTGGTGCCACAAAAGGTACCTCCACACCCGGAGGTGGTGGAACGGGTGCCTCGGGTACTGCTCCTCCGGTGGTACTGGCGCCTGCTGGTCCAGTCTCACCCGAATATCTATCAGACTCTCCCAAATCCTTTCTATCATGTGCTGAGTCGTCTTCTCAGTCTCATCTCCTCCACCACCCCAATCCCTTCTATCAGCCATTTCAAATTTCTGCACAAACAACATTCCAACCACATACAACCAAGCAAATCATTACAAAACTAGGGTCAGCTACCAGCAGTGGACTAACGTGGAAATAAGGCTATGTAACTTCCCGATTCCTTCATATTTACACGGACCTTGCTCTGATACCAACTGTGGCAGACTGAGTTGCTCAAACTCGTTAAACCAATAACGAGCTCGACCCGAGTCCGCCTCCCACGATCGAGCCATAGTTTCGCAAGGGGTAACACACACATGTCCGTGGAAACACAAAGGAACAGATTGATTCGCATATATGATTTACAAAATTCACATATATTCATACTAAATTTACATAGCCACATTTTCACAAAAGCTAAGAAAAGTACAAGAGCCTGGGGCATACCCCAAGGTACAACTGAAACAGGACTACACTGCTGGAGATGCTGGCCCAATGCCGCCACGATGCGGCCCCGAACTGGAAGACGGTAGCAAAACCTCCTCTTCTCCTTCACCTATTGAGAGTAAGCGTGAGCCTCGCAAGTCACTGGCTCAGTAGGGAAACTCCCCCCAAAAAAATGAGCAAACCAACACAAATGCGTAAATAGAAGGCTATGCTAGCAATTTGTATAGCACAAGCTAACAGACTATCAAAGCTGTAAACACCACTTACCGTTTGCCGACAACGTAAAATAACATTAATAAATAAACGGCAAACCACAACCACGTGTACGTGCTAAAGTAGAGACCGCCACACTTGAGCCACATAGACTGGTTTGTGACACCAACTATTGACTCAGACAAAACTACACAGGACTACCTCTCAACCCCGCAGCCACAGACGGAAGGTCCAGCTGCCGCTCCACAAGAACAAAACAAACAACTGTGGAGGCCAACCAACACCACAACCTGTGGACCACACAGCCATAGGCCCATGCCTGGCACCTCTAGGGACTCTGGCCAGAGCTCCCTAGAGTGAGGCACTGGAAACAGGACTAGCTGGGGACCAGTGACGTCTACTGGTGTCCGTACTCCCAACTAAGAGCACGCTACAAGAGAAAAACACAAACTCGAGTCGCTGTCCTACTGTCGTCTTTCCCTCAGCCGGACGTACAACTCAAACAACAGAGTGAGGGTGTCCAGGATAGATGACACAGACCTCGACGATACAACACAAGTACTAGGACAAGCCCCGATCTAATAGCCTGGATCACACAGAACCTGGGGCACCCAACTGAGGAGGTAACCACGGCAGGCGTCGTACTACTCGCCACGCACACAGAAACCACTTGCACACCGCACAAACCACGTGAAATCTCGTGTAAAGCCTGCTCACAACACGTGAACTCAACACACACCGCATGCACAGCACGCCAATGCGTAAGCCACTTGCTAGCTACATAAACAGTACGCTAGCCTCGGAAACAACATGCTCCTAGAGCGTCACAAGTGCCAATGCACCACTCGCCATTACTATACACATCGAATAACGACAATCAGATATTCACACCGCTGAAACCATGCACAAACTGAATTCTCGGCTGAGGTCATGACATAGGGCTCTGTCTCCTTCAGAACGTGATGCCCCGATGTGTCGCGTTCATAAACTGAACACGACGGGTCGGTCTGTCGCGACCTTTTCGCGACAGGGGGTTCCGTCTCCTTCGTAGATAGGAACCCTAATCCGGGGAACACCCTCTGGATTACCACCCCACACCTTGCAAACCACCCTTAATTCACGTATTTCATGCTTTAATGAGGTTCCTAGAATGATATCTATTGTTATTTATGCAAATAACACTTTACACAATTGCTACACGCAATCCACAACCCAAAAATGGGAGGAATCACCGTACCTCCTCGAAGAACACGAAGAACAGCAATCTTCCGGCGTTTCCCCCGCTCCACGCACGGTACTCGCGGCGAGAAAACATCCAAAAACCTTGTTCCAAAGCAAAGTCGCCCCCAGAAGCCCGCACAGCCTCTCCCCCTGGCCAAACAGAGCATACCCAGCTCTGTCTGGCCAGCAAGGGTTTAAGAGCTTGCTGCGGTTAAGAACGCGACCGACCCCTCCGTCGCGACCAGATCGCGACGGGCCAGGGTGTCGCCTTCTTAGGGCTGACGTCTGTAGGTTGCCCGACGTGCGACACGCAGCGCACATGCAGACGATCAATGCCTTTGGGCGGCAACAGGAACGCGACATGCAGGACCATCGCATTCAGAAAGTGATGTCCCTCCTTGTCGCGTTTACAGATAGTGAACTGAGGGGTACAGTGGGCCCAAACAGCCGGCCCTGTAAGCCCCAAAACCTACGTAGAAACCTGGAACACACCACATTGGCCACACGCTGGCCACCATTAACACTAAACATAGGATCCACATGGATCCGAAAAAATTCACGACGTTACATAACGGCTTAATTACTTTAGTTGAATCTTTACACTTAATGGCTTGGTTTCAATGTGTCAAATCACTCTCACGAGAAGTAAATAAGAATAGAGGTACTTTCTATCTTCTGGGAACTTCAATGGTACAACCAATTTGGTCTCCATGAGGGAATCCACGGAGTACGGAGAATTACGGAGGTCTTAGAGAAAAGGTCACTAGTCTGTCGATACAGAATGATCGGCCGAGAGTTTCCAATTCCCCAAGAAAGGGCTTCCTATATGTGCAATGTGTCGTGTAGAACGTGTCTCAATCCACAATACATCGGCTTAAAACAAGACGGAAAGCAATTAACATGGACGCATGACATGGTATACAATTCAGACTATCACATGCTTTCTGAACTTTTAACATGTAACAATTCCAATTATAAACAAGCTAGAGTATTGACATAGCTCATAGCAATCACATGGTAGATGGAATCAAACAATTATTAAGAACACCTAGAATAGAGCTTCATGTTCTTATAGCTTTCATGTAGGTTGAAAACTTTTAGGCTTTTGACTAACTAAATGACATGATATAGCAATAGGACATGCATATGGTTGACTGTACAACTCAATAAAACAGTCTCGAGTTGGCCTATAATTCACGACAGGTTCAGACATCGCATTTAAGAAGACCGTACATGGTTCAGAAATAAAGTACTCTGTGAAACATCAAATCACGACAGACCATTCCGTCGCCTTCGTGTCGCGATGTCTTTTAAAATGCGACGGTTCTGTCTGTCGCTTTCATAACACGATAGGCATCGGGTCACTACAACTCTGAATCGTGACGGTTCGACACGTCGCATTCAAGAGGTGTTTTCAAAATTCTAATATAAAAATTGTGTGAAATATATGAGCAGGAAAACTGGTCAAATAGCGATGGGATGCTCTGTCGCGTTCAAGACCGGCACTGAAACCCACGTGACACACAGTTTTATGTGTCAGAATGGTCGGGTCAACGTCAAATCGCGACAGAAGGTTCGGTCGCCTTTCATGTGAATGCGACGGTCTAGTACGTCACGTTCATGCAGTAATGAACGCGATGTCTGGAATGGTCGTGTTTTAGGGTTTCAATCGAGAATAGTAAAAACTGAGTAATCATGCATGCAACGCTTATATCTCAAGATCTAGGGCTCCTTGAACAAAAGTATGAACATGAAAGATGTTGGGTACGATGAGTAGAAGAGAACTATGGTTTTGGTTTCACATGATTTGGCCTCGGGCTGCGTTAGAATCGACATGAACACTAAAAGCCCTTAACATGCACGATGGTTGGAAAACACTTAATACTCATAGCACGATCGATCAAAATTAGGGAAAACAAGTGCATTTGAAACCAGAATCGATGCTCTATCTATTGGTATGTGCTACGTTTAGTTTAAGCTCGAGAACACCTACCTTTGGTTGGATCTAAGAGAGGTCTTCTGCACAGGTCGCGGCAGTGAAAGGTTGGAGAAGAAGCTTGGTTTTTTGTCGTTCTCCTCCTCTCCTGGTGCCCTAGTTTGCCTCCTCTCGACTCCAGCACAATGGTAACCCTTCCCCAAGAGTCTTATGATGATTATTTATAGAATTAGGCTTGATTCAATTCCTAATGTGACTAGGAAAGGTTGGGTTGCGGTTTTGGCTTGGCCCCTTCCAAGATTTGATGATTCCTCTTCCAATGGGAGTAGTAATGCTATTAGGAAACATCCTAACATGGCTGGGTATGAATTTGGTTGCTAAGTATGGCTAATTACCTTTGCTTTGTGCCCTAATTGCCCCTTTCTATTTTCTGCTCAATTAGGGTTACGAATTTCATGATTTAATGTCATTGGGTTTTGTTCTTTTGGTCCAATAAGAGTTGTTTTGGGAGTTTAACTATGACTTTTATTTTATTTTTATTTTAAATTTTTATTTATTTGCTATTTTATTTAAATTTTAAATCAATAAATTTTCGAGGCGTTACATCCTCCCCCACTTAAGAAAATTTGGTCCCCAAATTCACACATGATGGTATAGTGCCATACTTGAGAATAATTCTGGGTGGTTTTTCTTCATTCTTTTTTTGATTCCCAGGTAGCATTTGTAACTCTTTCCTGACTCCACTGAACCTTAACCATAGGTATTGTATGATTCCTTAGTTGTTGTAGTTTCTAATCCAATATCCTGATCAGTTTCTCCTCATAAGTTAAGTCCTCTCGAATCTCCAAGTCTTCATGGTGAATCACATGGTCAGCATCGAACATATACTTCCTTAGCATGGCTATGTGGAAGACGTTGTGTACATTTGCTAGTTGTGGAGGTAGTGCTAGTCTGTAGGCTACCTATCCAACCCTTTCAAGAATTTCAAAAGGGCCGATAAATCTGGGACTCAACTTTCCCTTGATCCCAAATCTTTGAATTCTCCGTGAAGGTGAGACCTTCAGGAAAACATGGTCACCAACTTGGAATTCCAACTCACTCCTCTGTTTATCTGCATAACTTTTTCTGCCTTGACTGGGCTATCCTCAGACGTTCTCTAACAATTTGAACCTTCCTAACAGTTGCTTCTACTAAGTCGGGTCCAACCCATTGGTTTTCTCCAACCTCCTCCCAACAAAGAGGTGATCTGCAACTCCTGCCATATAAGGCTTCAAACAGTGCCATCTTGATGCTTTCCTGGTAGATGTTGTTATAGGCAAACTCCATTAAAAATAACTGCTCATTCCAGCGTCCCCTAAAATCAATCACACAAGCCTGGAGCATGTCTTCCACTATCTGATTGGTTCTTTCAGTTTGTCCATCCATTTGTGAATTAAAGGCAGTGCTAAAGTTTAATTTGGTACCCATTGCTGCTTGTAACCCTTTCCAGAAGTGTAAGGTGAATCTATGGTCCCAATCCGATATTATGGTGGATGGAACCCCATGCAATCTAACCACTTCTTTGACATATAGTGCAGCTAACACATCTACTGTCCATGTGCTCTTAATTGACAAGAAATGAGCTGACTCAGTCAATCTGTCTACTATCACCCATATTGCATCTAAACCCCCTCTAGACCTGGGTAGTCCCATGATAAAATCCATACCAATACTATCCCACTTCCCTTCTGGGATTTCTAGTGGTAGTAATCCCCCAACAAGTCTGAAATGCTCAACCTTGACTTTTTGGCATGTTAAACAATGTGCCACATAGTCGGCCACATCCCTCTTCATATTCAGCCACCAATAAGACCTTTTTAAGTCTTGGTACATTTTTGTCGATCCTGGATGAATTGTGTACTTTGACTGATGGGCTTCATGTAGCAGCTTCTTCTTGAGTTCCTCATGATCAGGTGAACATATTCTGCCTTGTAATAACATTCTTCCATCATGTGTTAGAGAAAAATCCAGCCTTTGCTCTAACTTCTCCTTAATATCAACTAAGAAGGAATCTGCTCCTTGCATATCTTTGATTTCAGTGAGTAGATCGGACTGTACCTTGTCATTAGAAATCATCAATTGTTCCTCCTTCTCCTCCATATCTAAATTCAAACTTGAAAATTGTTCTAACAACTTCCATTCTCCCATCATCATTCTAGCTAGCATAGCTCCTGGCTGTCTACTTAGAGCGTCTGCCACCACCTTGGATTTTACTGGGTGGTATTGAATGGAAAAGTCAAAGTCTTTGAGATACTCTAACCACCTCCTTTGCCTTATGTTCAGTTCCTTTTGTGAGAAGAGATATTTCAGGGTCTTGTGGTCAGAAAAGACTTTAAATTGTTCACCATAGATGTAGTGCCTCCATATTTTTCAAGCTAACACTACAACTGCTAATTCCAAGTCATGTATTGGATAATTTGCTTCATGGGTTTTTAACTGTCTTGAGGCATATGCTATTACCCTTCCTTGTTGCATTAGGACACATCCTAGACCTATCCCAGAAGCATCTGAATATATTTCAAATCCTCCCTCTTCAGTGGGTAGGGCAAGGACAGGAGCAGAGGTCAGACACTTCTTCAAGTTATTAAAGCTCTCCTCGCACTTATTAGTCCACACATACGGGTTTTCCTTTCTGGTCAGCTTGGTTAATGGCACTGCGATCTTTGAGAAATCCTTTATGAATCTTCTGTAATACCCTGTGAATCCCAGAAAACTTCTGATCTCTATGACACTTGTTGGTCTTTCCCACTTTAATACAGCCTCTACCTTTGATGGATCAACAATGATACCATCCTTGGTTACCACATTGCCCAAGAAGGATACCTCTTCTAGCCAAAACTCACACTTACTCAGCTTGGCGTACAATTTCTTATCCCTCAAGATTTGTAATGCAATCCTCAAATGTTCTTCATGTTCTTCTTTTATTTTGTAATAGATCAGTATATCATCAATAAACACCACAACAAATTTGTCGAGGTATGGTCGATAAACACTATTCATCAGCTGCATGAAAACTGCAGGAGCATTTGTTAGTCCAAAAGGCATAACAATAAATTCATAATGCCTGCTTCAGAAGGTTTTCTTGTGTATATCTTCACCTTTGATCCTCAACTGATGATAGTCAGATCTGAGATCTATCTTAGAGAAATATTCAGCTCCCGACAGTTGGTCAAATAATTCATCAATCCTTGGTAGTGGATATTTACTCTTTATTGTTACTTGGTTCATCTGTTTGTAGTCTATGCATAATCTCATCGACCCATCCTTCTTTTTGACGAAAAGAACAGGTGCTCCCCATGGTGATGTGCTTGGTCAGATAAACCTTTTCTCTAGTAGTTCCATCAGTTGCTCCTTTAATTCCTTTAGTTCTACGGGGGATATTCTATAAGGTGCCCTAGATACAGGTGCTGCTCCAGGGATCAACTCAATAGTAAAGTCGACCTCTCGCTCAGAAGGAATACCTGGCAAGTCTTTAGGAAATACATCAGCGTACTCGCTGACAATAGGGATGTCTCGATCCTGATCTCTTCCTTGTTTGTGACAACAACAGTTAGAAAGGCTATACAACCTTTCCTTATCATTCTCTTGGCTTGTAGTGCAGAGATGATGGATACTCTCCTGTGGTTTCTATCTCCAGAAAACACTATCTTGGGATGCGAACTAAATGTTACCCTGCTTTTCTTACAGTTGACATTATCCCCATGTTCAGACAACTAGTCTTCTCCTAGTATCACATCATAACCCTCCATGTCCATGCATATTAAATTGGCAGGTAAACTTTGAGTTCCAATTAACACCTCACTAGATGGAAAGTGGTTTCTAAGTTTGGTGCCAGGACCAATAGGGGTTGACACGACTAGTCTCGCTTTCATTGGGATGGGTTTTACATGTAAAGTATCAGCAAAAGTTTATGATATGAAGGAATGAGTAGCTCCCGTATCAAATAGAATGAATGTAGAATGGGATAAAATAGTAAGTGTACCTTCAACCACACCTCCTTCCTCTGATGTAGTTGGTTCTTGTAGAGCCTACAGTCTACCTTGGCGCTTCTGCCCACCTTGGCGCATATCCAGTGCCTGGTTAATCAAATGCGGACAGTCAAAAATCTTATGGCTCTGGCTTCTGCAGCGTAAGCTCCTCCCCAATGCCTTCTAGAAGTCTTCAGACCTGTGACTAGGCTTGTCATAGTGCTTGCATAACTCCCTGTTGATGGGGGGCGGTTGATTGCCTCCATCTCTGAACTTCTTAACCGGCTGGTTCCCAGCTTGGCCAATCGGCCTCTTTGTTCCGACCACAGCTGGTGACCTTTTGGATACTACCCCCAGTTCCCTCCACATCATGTTGTTCTTGATGTTTTCAGAGATAGCTAGGGAGTCCTCTAGTAGTAGTGCTTTTCTTACCATCTTTGGGTATGTTTGCAGATCTATCGGTCCCAGTTGCGTAATGTACTGGAGCCTCAGACCACCATGAACCTCTTGGCCTTCAACCGCTCAGTTTGGACCAAGTGTGGGGCATAACAGGCCAACTTAGAGAAATGTGCCTCGTACTCAGCTACGGAAAGACTCCGTTGTTTTAGATTGGCAAACTCCGCCATCTTCCTCTTCTGCACTATAAGACTCGGCCCTCTTGGGCTCTTGGCCCTGTCCTCAGGGTCGCGACAGATACCCTGGTCGTGACATGGTCGCGCCAAAAGAGCCCGTCGCGACAGGCTTCGGGACGAGGCGCACCTAGCCGTCACGACATGGTCGCGACGGGGGTGGGTGTCACGTTCCTTTCGCGGCCTCTGGTGGCATCACGATTGCTTTTCTGACAGACTTGACTGCTGTCCTATCTATTAGAACGGCCTTGTCGGATGTCAAGTGCGTATAGCGTTAACGCGACATGGTCAGCCGTCGCGTTCTGGTTTCCCGATCTTTGAGGTTTGACCGCTTTTGGTGTCGCACCGTGGGTGGTCGTCGCGACATGGTCGTGACGCCTAGGGGCATTGTGACATGCTCGTTGTCGCGTCGGGCCGACCCGTCGCATCTTGGGGCCCATCGGTTTAAAACTGAGGCTTGCGCCCCATTTCCCCCTATCTCCCTTTCCTTCCTCTTCTTCTTCCTTCTTCTTCCTTCTCTGAGCTCTCTCCTCTCCGGCGGTTTCTTGGAGTGCTTGAGGTGTTCGTGGAGGGAGGTGACGCCCTGTTCATGCAGCCGGCATGATCGTGGAGCTTGGAGCGAGGAGGAGGTGGTCATTCCAACGTGAAGGCCCCAACGGGTCGGCTCTACTCTTGGAGGTAGGGACCCTTGACTCCTCTCGCCCTAGCATGCTCCCTTCCCCCTTGAGATTGTTCTTCCTCATGGTTTAGGGTTGTGGGGGTGTGAGAATCATGCTCTTGTGAGTGAGGATTCCATCGAGCGTTGATTCGTTGTGATTCATGTTTTGTGGGGTTTCATGATGGTTTGTATGGTTTATGAGCTTTCCTTTATGTTTCCCATGCTCCCCTCCCCAGTGTGGATGTGAATGTATCATTCTTGGGGTGGTCACCAGGAGGATCGTCCCGGAACCCCTCTCGGCTGAGAATGCGACCTGTATAGAGGTCGTGATAAAGTCGTGACCGGCTAGGCCGCCGTGACAACATCGCGACACTCTTGAGTGTCGCAACATGGTCGCGACGGCTTAGGCCGCCGTGACAGTGTCGCGACAGCCCTGGGCGTCGCGACATGGTCGTAATGGCCCGATGCACCGCGTCTACAGCAGAGACAGGTAGGTCTTGCGGAGTTCCATTTTCTATGGAGTCTTCATTGTTTCCTCCCCTTACTGTACCCGTGGCACCAGTGCTAGTTCCATAGTACGGTCCTACACTAGTCGTTCGCCCAGTGCTCGACACCTGAGGGCTTGTCCCGTGCGAGAGATTGTTACCGTTGCCTGGGACCCCCGTCCTCGTGCGCCTTAAAGGGAGCGTTTGGGGCGACGAGCGTACTTGAGTCACGGACTCTAGAGTTGAGGGGAAAATGGTGGTTAGGACAGCGGCGTCGAGTTGTTTGCAGAGCTCTCTTGGTTGGTTTGGGACACTGAGGACGGCCGGAGTTCTACCTAGTGCAGACCAACCAGTCCTTCTTCTCACTGCCTCACTCTTTACGGCCCTGGAACCGCCTAGAGAGGCCAAGCGTGGGACCGTAGTCCGGCCAGACTATAGCGGTTATTGTTGTGTACTTTGTGTTCCTGCCTCACTCTGACGAGACGTGGAGGTTTGGACCTAGGTGGAGGATAAGATGTCAGTGGACGCACCTGACCAGTTGACTAGTGGTAGTGTTTTCCATAGCTAGTGTCTCTTGTCCAGGTGGGGTTCTCCCTGTCTGCGTAGCCAGCCGTATGGTGGTCACATCGTGCAGGTTCTACGGGGTTTCCGACCGTGGTGTTCTCCGTACCGTTGCTAGTTAGTAGTTTTGCTTCCGCACTTTCCTTCGTAGGGTAGAAGATATAACTATTGTTATTTAATTAATTATATATTCTTCTGCCTGTTAGAGCTAGTAGGAGATTGGTAGTCCCTACTGAGCTTCTGTTGTTAAGCTCATCCCTTCCTTTTCCAGGTGAGACTTCTCAGCAGCGGCAGGGCGCGCATCGGGTGGAGGAGACGTGGCAGTAGTCGTCATCCCCGTAGCTAGCAGTGGTTCCCCTTCTTAGTTGTACGTCACCCTCGGGGTATGCCCCTAAAGGACCTGTTCTTCCCCTATCTTTACTTGTACTAGTTGTGCATGTTGGGACTGTACCTAGAGCGATACGCAGTGGTCTCGCTCTTCTTTCTGCTTCCATGTGTGTGCTCCTAGTTAGCAGTTGACGTTTATTTCTTTTACATATTCTGTTAGACTTATGTTATAGCCCTTACGGGTCCCCGGATCCGTGGGCGGCGACTGCGAAAATTAGGTTCTCGACTTGGGCCGAGGGTCGGGTTCTCGGGGTCATTACAGTTGGTATCAGAGCGAGAGTCTGACAGGACTTGTAGTGGATTTAAACTACAACAGAAAATCCCAACAGTAGTACAAGTACACTGTTAGCCGCTCGAGTTGGTATCGTTAACCTTGTTGGTTGTGTGTCGTGCAGGATATGGCTCCGCGTAGGCGTAGACAGGCCAGAGAGCTGATAGAGCAGCAGGATGAGTCAGATATGCCAGCGCCTAGTCAGGTTCAGGAAGAGGTGTCAGCAGAGGAGTCTGTGGCATAGCTCCAGGGAGCAGTGGCAGCAGCAGCAGTAGGTGGGCAGCAGCAGCAAGAGTACTAGCCCCCGCCATAGCAGTACGCGGATTGGTTCCCCATGGCGGAGCAGTTCTTCAGGACCTTGTACTAGGGAGCATGGCAGCCTGGGCAGGCAGCAACGGAAGGTCAGCCTCCAGTACCGGAGCAACAGGCAGATCTGGAGGTGGAGCAGCTAGTAGTTCAGCAGGTGTCGGATACTGGGAGTACCCAGGCCGGTCGGAGGAGGACGGCTGTCACTGAGGATAGGACCGCCCTCTTGGAGAGGTTCTTGCATCTTCGACCGCCGATGTTCTTCGATGAGTATGATCCAGACAAGGCAGAAAGTTGGACGCACGAGTTGGAGCGCACGTTCGAGACCATGGAGTGCACCCAGGAGGACTAGGTCAGACTGGCAGTGTATCAGCTCAAGGGACCAGCCCATGAGTGGTGGAGAGTTCAGCAGCAGACCCACTTTCCAAGGCAGCATTTGATTAGATCATGTGGCAGCGGTTTTTGGGGGTCTTTCACGGTGAGTATTTCTCTGATTATGCTCGACGTGAGAGATGAGATCAGTTCCATGAGTTGGTTCAGGGCGATCTCACAGTTACTTAGTACCACCAGAGGTTCGTCTGGTTGTTGAGGCATGTCCCTCATGTTTCCAGGCGTGAGCAGGCTTGTGCAAAGAGGTTCATTGCAGGACTAAGGCCAGATTTGAGGTGGGGCGTGACTGCTCATATGTGTGCCACCTTGGGAGAGGTCGTGTCTAAGGCCATAGCCTTGGAGAGAGAGACCTGGCAGCCCCAGCAGCAGCAGCAGCAGGGAGGAGTTTCTTCGAGGTCCTCACCGTACCAGCACCGCGCAAGTAGCCATGGCAGTGCGACTTCTTCTTCTTCGGGCTCAGGTAGTTCAGACAGTTCCGGTTTATGCTCGAGGTTCAAGCAGATGACCACTCGTGGAAGTGTTTGGGGCAAGCAGCAGAAGCGTTAGTCGAGGTTTGCGGAGCAGTCAGTCCAGTAGGGAGAAGAGTAGGGCAGGCAGGAGGCAGTCTTTTACACTTGTGGTTTGCCAGGCCACTTCAGGAGGGATTGCCCGATGGGGCAAGTCTAGCAGCCGCAGCAGCCAGTGCAGTACACACAGTAGCTACTGCAGTACCAGTTCCCTCCTCAGCAACAGGCACCCCGTCAGCAGTAGCAGGGGCAGTACCAGCATCAACCGTAGCAATTTCCGTGGTACCAGCAGCCGCAGCAGTTTCCACAATACCAGCAGCCTCAGCAGTTCCAGCCATACCAGCAGCAGCAGTAGTTTCCACAGCACTAGCAGCCGCCACAGTAGCAGCAGCAGCCCTAGCAGGCACCGCAGCGTGGGCGTGGTCATGGTCGTGTAATGGCTCTTACCAGGGAGCAGGTCGAGGTGTCAACCTGGTTATAGGTACCTTGCCTATCCTTGGTAGAGCTGCTCGTGTTTTGGTTGATCCCGGTGCTTCCCTTTGTTTTGCTTCCAAGGAGTTTTATGAGTCTCTGGTTCGTCACACCCCTAAGAGGCAGTGTCATGTGATGGTCAATTTCCCGTCCGGTGATTACATGCGTTCTTTCGATTACCTGGAGGGTGTCACAGTTGAGGTCCAAGGACACCAGTTGCTGGCCAGGTTGTACGCGTCGTAGCTTTGGGACTTTGACGTCATCCTGGGCATGGACTGGTTGGAGGCTCACTCAGATATGGTGGATTGTCAGCAGAAGACCGTTCAGTTTGAGATACCTGGAGTACCTGTTCTCTGCTTCCGAGGTATCCGGTCTACTCGTCGACCTTTTATTTCCTTTTGTAGAGCTCGTCGTTTGATCTGCTATGGCTGTGTAGCATATCTTTCTTCTATTTGTTCCTTGGAGCCTAGCGGGTCGTCAGTTTTCTGAGAAGGAGCACGAGGAGCATCTGAGGATCATGCTAGAGACATTACGGAGTCACCAACTTTATGCCAAGTTCGATAAGTGCGAATTTTGGCTGAGGGAGGTGCACTTTCTTGGGCACGTGATCTCAGGTTCTGGTGCGACAGTGGACCCTGCCAAGGTTGAGGCAGTGTTGTCTTAGAACCAACCCACTTCAGTGTCAGAGGTTTGCAGCTTTCTGGGTTTGGCAGGCTATTACAGGAGATTCATCCAGGATTTTTCCAGGATTGCAGAGCCGTTGACCAGATTGACCAGACTTGAGGCCAAGTTTTTTGGACTGAGGACTGTGAGTGGAGTTTCCAGGAGCTAAAGACGAGGTTGACTTCAGCGCCAGTTTTGGTCTTGCCGTCAGGTAGCGGAGGTTTTGTGGTCTACACCGACGCGTCGAGGTTAGGTTTGGGTGCAGTGCTGAAGCAGCGTGGTGGAGTCATTGCTTATGGTTCTCGACAGTTGAAGAAGCATGAGGAGAACTACCCTACCCACGACTTAGAGTTGGCAGCAGTGGTGTTCGCTCTAAAGTTATGGAGGCACTATTTGTACGGCGAGGTGTTCGAGATCTTCACTGACCATCAGAGTTTGCAGTACATTTTCACTCAGAAGAATTTGAACTTGAGGCAGCGCAGATGGATTGAGTACTTGAAGGACTATGACCATACCCTCTCCTATCACCCAGGAAGGGCTAACATCGTGGCAGATGCTTTGAGCAGGCGTGTTCACCTGAGTTCGTTGATGGTCAGAGAGTGGAGGCTGTTTGAGGATCTATCCCAGGGAGTTTTCTACCCTTCGAGGCGCAGAGACCGTTCACTAATGACCAGTTTATGAGTTCATCCGTCAGTGTACCGTCAGGTGTTGGAGGCACAGCAAGCAGACTCAGAGTTGGCAGATATTTGCAGATGCCAGATGTTGAGTTGGACGAAGACAGTGAGGTCAGGTTCATAGGCAGATTGTATGTTCCCGGTGATGCGCGCCAGGCGCTGTTGTCAGAGGCACACTGGTCGAGGTATACTGTTCATTCTAGTTCCACCAAGATGTATCATAATCTGAGGAGGTTCTTCTGGTGGCCAAGGATGAAGAGGGGCATGGCAGAGTTTGTCGCTCAGTGCCTTACCTGTCAGTAGGTGAAGGCTGAGCATCAGCATCCTGGTGGTGAGCTGCAGTCGTTGCCCATTCCCGAGTGGAAGTGGGACGACATCACCATCGACATTGTGGTTAGTTTGCCCCATAATCCGCAGAGACATGATGGCATCTGGGTGATTGTGGATCGGTTGACCAAGTCAGCGCACTTCCTTCCAGTTAGGATGTCTTGGTCAGTGGACAGGCTCGCCAGACTGTACGTGGACCGAGTTGTTTTGTTGCATGGAACCCCAGTTTTGATTGTTTCTGATAGAGATCCGAGGTTAACTTTTGGGTTTTGGCACAGTTTACAGAGAGCTCTTGGTACAGAGTTGAGGCTGAGTTCAGCGTATCACCCACAGTCAGATGGGCAGTCAGAGAGGTCTCTTCAGACTTTGGAGGATATGTTGAGAGTGTGTTGTTTGGACTAGAGTGGCACTTGGGAGTCCCACCTTCCAATGGTAGAGTTTGCATACAACAACAGCTATCACTTGAGCATTGGAATGGCACTATACGAGGCTTTGTATGGTCGGCCGTGCAGGACACCACTTCACTGGTTCGAGGTCGGTGAGAGGCAGCTTTTGGGACCAGAGATGGTGCAGCAGTGTGCAGACACATTCAGTTTAGTCAGGCAGAGGCTTCAGGAAGCATAGAGTAGGCAGAAGAGCTATGCAGATATCCGCAGGAGGCCGTTGCAGTTCAGCATGGGTGACCTTATGTTTTTGCGGGTTTCGTCGACCAAGGGTGTTATGAGATTTGGCAGGAAGGGAAAGCCCAGTCCGAGGTATATTGGGCCTTTACCTATCACAGAGAGGATCGGCGAGGTGGCTTACAGGTTGAGTCTTCCAGCAGAGTTGGTAGGCGTGCATAGTGTTTTTCACGTGTCGCAGCTCAGGAGGTACATTGCAGATCCGTCACACGTGTTGGACTACTCACAGCTTGAGGTAGTGCCAAACTTCTCAGTGCCAGAGTACCCAGTCAGAGTTGTCGACAGCAGAGTGCAGTAATTGCATAGGAAACAGATTCTGTTGGTCAAGGTTGTCTAGGAGAACCACGTTGATGGCGAGGCCACGTGGGAGCGCGGATGAGATGAGAGAGTAGTTCTCGTATTTGTTTGATTGATCGGTATGTTATTTTTCCCTGTACTGCTTGCTATTTGAAACTGAGTTTCTTTTAATTTCCAGGATGAAATTTCTTAAGGAGGGTGGGATGTAAGACCCAGCCCTCTTGGGCTCTTGGCCCTGTCCTTAGGGTCGCAACAGGCACCCTGGCCGCGACATGGTCACGCCAAGAGAGCCTATCGTGACAGGCTTCGGGACGCGGCGCACCTGGCCATCACGACGGGGGTGGGCATCGCGTTCTTGTCGCGGTGTCTGGTGGCGTCACGATTGCTTTTCTGACAGACTTGACTGCTGTCCTGTCGGTCAAAATGGTCTTGTCAGGTGTCAGGTGCATACAGCGCTGACGCGACCTGGTCAGCCGTCACGTTCTGGTTTCCCGATCTTCGAGGTTTGACTACTTTTGGTGTCACGCCGTGGGTGTCCGTCATGACATGGTCACGATGCCTAGGGGCGTCACGACATGCTCGTTGTCGCGCCAGGCCGACCCGTCACGTCTTGGGGCCCATCGATTTAAAACCGAGGCTTGCTCCCCATTTCCCCCTCTCTCCCTTTCCTTCCTCTTCTTCTTCCTTCTTCTTCCTCCTCCGAGCTCTCTCCTCTCTGGCGGTTACTTGGCGTGCTTGAGGTACTCGTGGTGGGAGGTGACGCCCCGTTCGTGCAGGCGGCATGATCGTGGAGCTTGGAGTGAGGAGGAGGTGGTCATTCCGACGTGAAGGCCCCAACGGGTCGGCTCTACTCTTGGTGGTAGGGACCCTTGACTCCTCTCACCCTAGCATGCTCCCTTCCCCTTGAGATTGTGCTTCCTCATGGCTTGGGGTTGTGGGGGTGTGAGAATCATGCTCATGTGAGTGAGGATTCCATCGAGTGTAGATTCGTTGTGATTCATATTTTGTGGGGTTTGAGGGTGGTTTGTATGGTTTATGAGCTTTCCTTTATGTTTTCCATGCTCCCCTCCCCCATGTGGATGTGAATGTATTGTTTTTGGGGTGGTCTCCGAGAGGATCGTCTCGGAACCCCTCTTGGCTAAGAACGCGACCTGTATAGAGGTCGCGATGATGTCACGATGGCCTACATCATCGTGACGGTCTTGAGTGTTGCGACATCGTCGCGATGGCTTGGGCCGCCGCGACAGTGTCGCGATAGCCCTGGGCGTCGCGACATGGTCGCGATGGCCTAATGCGCCGCGGCTATAGCAGAGACAGGTAGGTCTTGCAGAGTTCCATTTTTTGTGGAGTCTTCGCTGTTTCTGCTTCTTACTGTACCCATGGCACAAGTTCTAGTTCCCTAGTACAGTGCCACACTAGTCATTCGCCCGGTGCTCGGCACCTGAGGGCTTGTCCCGTGAGAGAGGTTATTACCGTTGCCTAGGACCCCCATCCTCGTGCACCTTAGAGGGAGCGTTCGGGGCGACGAGCGTACTCGAGTCACAGACTCTGGAGTTGAGGGGAAAACGGTGGTTAGCATAGCGGCGTCGAGTCATTTGCAGAGCTCTCTTGGTTGGTCTGGGACACCGAGGACGGCCAGAGTTCTACCCGGTGCAGACCAACCAGTCCTTCTTCTTACGGCCTCGCTCTTTGCGGCCCCAGAACCGCCTAGAGAGGCCAAGCGTGGGACCGTAGTCTGGCCAGACTACAGCGGTTACTATTGTGTACTTTGTGTTCCTATCTCACTCTGACGAGACGTGGAGGTTTGGACCTGGGTCGAGGATAAGACGTCAGTGGACGCACCTGATCAGTTGACTAGTGGTAGTGTTTTCCGTAGCTAGTGTTTCTTGTCCATGCGGGGTTCTCCCTATCTGCGTAGCCAGCCGTGAGGTGGTCACGTCATGCAGGTTCTACGGGGTTTCTGACCGTGGTGTTCTCCGTACTGTTGCTAGTTAGTAGCTTTGCTTCTGCACTTTCCTTTGTAGGGTGGAAGATATAATTACTGTTATTTAATTGATTATATATTCTTCTACCTGTTAGAGCCAGTAGGAGATTGGTAGTCCCTACTGAGCTTCTGTTGTGAAGCTCATCCCTTCCTTTTCCAGGTGAGACTTCTCAGCAGCGGCAGGGCGCGCGTCGGGCAGAGGAGATGGGGCGGTAGTCATCGTCCCCGTAGCTAGCAGTGGTTCCCTCTCTCAGTTGTATGTCACCCTCGGGGTATGCCCCTAAGGGAGCTGTTCTTCCCCTGCCTTTACTTGTACTAGTTGTGCGTGTTAGGACTGTACCTAGAGCGATACGCAGTGGTCTTGCTCTTCTTTCTGCTTCTGCGTGTGTGCTCCTAATTAGCAGTTGACATTTATTTCCTTTACATATTCTCTTAGACTTATGTTATAGCCCTTTCGGGTCCCTAGATCCATGGGCAGGGACCGCGAAAATCGGGTCCTCGGCTTGGTCCGAGGGTCGGGTTCTCGGGGTCGTTACAGTTGGTATCAGAGCGAATTTCAGCGTCAAGCTCAAACCCGGAGTTCGAATTGAACTCCGTCAGTTTCCATAAGTCACACTCATCACCCCGACCATGCTGGAACAAACCGGAGGCCGATCGGATTAGTATTTCAAATTTTGGACCCCAAATCTAGCTAAGTTCTTCCTTTATAAACAAAACTAAACTATACTAACTTGCTTAATGTGAATTTGAGCGTCGATCTCAAACCAGGAGTCCAAATTGAACTCCTTCAATTTCCACAAGTCACAATCATTGCCTTGGCCATGCTGGAAAAAAACCGAAGGCCAATCAGATTAGTATATCTAATTTTGGACCCCCAAGCCTAAGTTCTTCATTTTTAAACTAAACTAACTTGTTTAATGTGAATTTGAGCGTCGAGCTCAAACCAGGAGTTCGAATTGAACTCCGTCAGCTTCCACAAGTCACAATCATTGCCCTGGCTGTGCTGGAAAAAATTGGAGGCCAATCAGATTAGTATTTCTAATTTTGGACCCCCAAACCTAAGTTCTTCATTTTTAAACTAAACTAACTTGCTTAATGTGAATTTGAGCGTCGAGCTCAAACCGGGAGTCCGAATTGAACTCCGCCAGTTTTCATCGCCCTAGCCATGCTGGAAAAAACCGAAGGCCAATCGGATTAGTATTTCTAATTTTGGAGCCCCAAACCTAAGTTCTTCATTTTTAAACTAAACTAACTTGCTTAATGTGAATTTGAGCGTCGAGCTCAAACCAGGAGTCTGAATTGAACTCCGTCAGTTTCCACAAGTCACACTCATCGCCCCGACCATGCTGGAACAAACCGGAGGCCGATCAGATTAGTATTTCTAATTTTGGACCTCCAAAGCTAGCTAAGTTCTTCCTTTTAAAACAAAACAAAACTAAACTAACTTGCTTAATGTGAATTTGAGCGTTGAGCTCAAACCGGGAGTCCAAATTGAACTCCGTCAGTTTCCAAAAGTCACAATCATCACCCTGACCATGCTGGAAAAATCTGGAGGCCAATCGGATTAGTATTTCTAATTTTGGACCCTCAAACCTAAGTTCTTCATTTTTAAACTAAACTAACTTGTTTAATATGAATTTGAGTGTCGAGCTCAAACCGGGAGTAAAATGAACTCCGTCAGTTTCCACAAGTCACAATCTTCTCTCTGGATGTACTGAAAAAAATCGGAGGCCAATCAGATTAGTATTTCTAATTTTGGACTCACAAACCTAAGTTCTTCATTTTTAAACTAAACTAACTAGTTTAATGTGAATTTGAGCGTCGAGTTCAAACCGGGAGTCCGAATTGAACTCCGTCAGTTTCCACAAGTCACAATCATCGCCCTGGCTGTGCTAGAAAAAACCAGAGGCCAATTAGATTATTATTTCTAATTTTGGAACCCCAAACCTAAGTTCTTCATTTTTAAACTAAACTAACTTGCTTAATGTGAATTTGAGCGTCGAGCTTAAACCGGGAGTCCGAATTGAACTCTGTTAGTTTCCACAAGTCACACTCATCGCCCCGACCATGTTGGAACAAATCGGAGGCCGATCGGATTAGTATTTCTAATTTTGGCCCCCCAAACCTAGCTAAGTTCTTCCTTTTTTAAACAAAACTAAACTAAACTAACTTGCTTAATGTGAATTTGAGCGTCGAGCTCAAACTGGAAGTCCAAATTGAACTCCGTCAGTTTCCACAAGTCACAATCATCGCCCTGACCGTTCTGGAAAAAACTGGAGGTCAATCGGATTAGTATTTCTAATTTTGGACTCCCAAACCTAAGTTCTTCATTTTTAAACTAAATTAACTTGTTTAATGTGAATTTGAGCGTCGAGCACAAACCGGGAGTCCGAATTGAACTCCGTCAGTTTTCACAAGTCACACTCATCGCTCCGAACGTGCAGGAATAAACTGAAGGCCGATCAGATTAGTATTTCTAATTTTGGACCCCCAAACCTAATTAAGTTCTTCCTTTTTAAACAAAACTAAACTAAAATTGACTGTTAAAATAGAAAAGCTAAAATAAAATCAATTTACTCATATGAGGGGCCCGTGTTGATGTCGATGGTGCTGCCTGAGGAGGAATGCTGACCTGGGAGAGGGTCTGAGAGATAGCCTGGGAGAGGGCCTGAGAGATCAGGGCCTGGACAGTGTTGGACACCTGCATCTGCATCGTCTGGGCCAGACGAGACTCCAAACCAGAGATCTCATCTCGAATGAAGCCCATCATCTCACTGGGAGAAGTACCTAGAGCACCAGGTGTGGTGAATGCACTAGTCGCTTGTGAGGCTGAACTCGAGGCACCAGATAACACCCTGCTCGTGTCCATACTGTGCCCAAAACCATACACATGGCCTTTCTTCGGGGCACCAGATGCCGCAACCCATATCTCAGGATCTAACTGCGGCTCCTTCTCCTCCCCGACGTACTTCTCTATCATCTGTTGGCTATACGACTCCTGCAAAAAATAAAATTGACAATGTAATATTAATCTCTAATGAGAAAAAGTAAATAGTGAATAGACTATAAATACTTACTGCAACCTCTCGGGCTTTGTCGCTAATGTACTGATCCGTCCCCTTTTTCTTATGTGTCTTATCAAACACCTCTTGAAATGTCGGAGGCCGTTTTAGCTCCTTTTCCTATTTCATAGAAAAACATTACATAAATGAGTACCTATATAAATAAAATATATCACAAATGGACATATGACTTACCAATCTGGACTGATGGGTCGCAAAGGAGACGGACCCACCTGTATGCATGTTGGCCTTTGGATTGGCAGCCCAATTCACTTTCATTGTTGTGGAGGTTTGTTGCTATCTCTCTATAGCCCATATGTTGCACAGACCTTCCCAGTAGTCTCTCCTCATCCATGTCGGTGCACGCTCCCTCCAAAGAGTCGGGTCTGCACTCTGACAAACTCTTTGTGCATTTTCCTCACATTATACAACAAATGTTTAAAATTTGATCGGGAGGTGGTCGTCCATACTAATCGAGACCGCGCCTCGTCCGAACAACGCATGAATCGATGATTGCTCTATACAGATAAGAGTTAGTTAACTGAATGTAGGAATAAGAAAACAAATAAATTATAATAAGAAATTACATACCATGAACATCTGATACAACAACTCCTGGACCTCCATCGGGAAATCATTGAATCTATTAATAGGCCTAGGAAAGTGTGCCTGAATTGATCTTGTGATGAATTGGGATGCTTGGGCGGGCTCTATTTTATCCCTGTAATTATGTAACTTGTTACAATGAATTTATGAACTAAATATACGTCCTTAATAAAAGATACATATAAGTTTATTACGTACCCATTTATCCACACCTCCCGCAAAGTGCTTTCATAAAAACTGCCTCTCCCCTCCTGTAGACTGACAGCATCCTCTGCCTCTGGCACCATAGATGCACCTGCCAAAAAAGTTGGAGGTGCGGAAACACTTGGTCTTGGACAAAAATGCACAACGACATAAGCAATGTACAAGAATATTAAAAAAAAAATTTATGGAAGGTCCAGAGGGTCAGTGTCCAAGAGAGTGCACCCCGTCCCAGAGGGAAGAGATGTTCTCACTCCACCAGACGATCAACTAATGGACAAATATTATTAACACAAAGAAATTTCAAGATACACCCGACTCCAACTTCCAAAAAGTTCCATGGAAAGACAAACATACACCCGAGCTCCAACAACCAAAAAAGGAGAAAGAAAAACCAAGACTCATTGCGTAAAGCTAGGAAGGCCAACTTTATCAATGATCAACGTGCCCCTAGCCACAGTAGGTAAATTGCCAGAGATAAAAACACTAAGTTCCTGAAAGTATAACAAGCCTAGGATGTAAGGGAATCAGCCACCCAGTTCCCCTCGCGAAAGGTATGCACAATCTTCGGTTTAAGCGTCTGCACCATGTGACAAATACCCCACCACCAAGGGAAGACAGCCCAGTGAGGTAGCTTACCATCAATGATAGCCCTAACAAGAAGAGTTGAATCTAAATACAAAATAGAAACCTTAATGTGTCGTTCCATAGCCAACCGAAGCCCATCATGAATAGCCCTGGTCTCTGCAATTAAACTGTTCCTAATACCATAGAAGAAAGCAAAGCTACAAACAAAATCACCATTTAGATCTCTGAAGCAACCACCACCACTGCAAATTCACGGGTTACCTTTGCAAGCACCATCCACATTAAGACTATAATTGTGCACTGGAGGAATCCATCTGACCAATATGGGAGCTCGAAGTGTGATATCAGCTTTGATATTAAAATCATTAAGAATCTCAGCCTAGCCGAAAGAAATATGGCAGTTAAATTTAATACAATCTAAAACATGTCTAGCTTTCATCAAAATCCTATGCTTAATGGTATCCAGCGAAAAACTAATCCCTTCCATGCGTATCTTGCACCTGAACTTCCAAATATCCCACAACATAATAATGAAAATAATCATACCAGTAAAGTGGAAAGCAGATTTCAAATTGGTGTTGGTAAGAATACTCCAACACCTTATAGTAACACGATCACTGAAATTGATCTTGTTACTAAGGAGCGGAGCAATCCACCTCCACAGCTCAGAAGTGATTCACCTCCACAAGAATATAAATAATGACTATACAAATACTTACAAATTTAAATATACATACCTGCTACTGTAGGAGGAGAAGGTGTACACTGACTCGAGCCTGTAACATTTTAATGGCATAAGAATCAATGCACAAAGAAACTACAACTTTAAATATACATACCTACTGCTAGAGGAGGAGGCACAAAAGAAGGACCAGAAGCTGTAACAATTTAAATGGCATAAATAATATGTATAAATAATGCATAAATAAAAATAACACTTTAAATATACAATGTACAAGAATATACAAAATGACTATACAAATACTTACAAATTTAAATATACATACCTGGTACTCTAGGAGGAGGAGGTGTAAACTCACCCGAACCTGTAAGAATTTTAATGGCATAAGAATCAATGCACAATGAAAGTACAACTTTAAGTATACATACCTGCTGTTAGAAGAGGAGGCATAGAGGAAGGACCAGAAGCTGTAACAATTTAAATTGCATAAATAATACATAAAGAAAAATACAACTTTAAATATACAATGTACAAGAATATAAATAATGATTATACAAATACTTACAAATTTAAATATACATACCTGGTACTCTAGGAGGAGAAGGTGTAAACTCACCAGAACCTGTAAGAATTTTAATGGCATAAGAATCAATGCACAATGAAAGTACAACTTTAAATATACATACGTGCTGCTAGAGGAGGAGGCACAGAAGAATGACCAGAAGCCATAACAATATAAATGACATAAATAATATGTATAAATAATGAATAAATAAAAATACCAAAGAAAAATATACATACCTGATGCCGTAGACAAACCCCTCCCACTACTCATCCTCCTCCCAGAACTAGAGCCCGATCTTGCTCCACGCACCATATCTTCATAGGGAACATAAAAAATTAATGTTCATTAGTCAATTGCTTATATTGAAAGTGGGCAACTTTAAATATACTGAACAGATGTGAAAAAATTCTACCCATTTTTAAATGATATTCATTTCCTCCTCAGATGATGACGATATATCTAATTCAGCCCCATCTTCATCATCATCTTCACATTCATCACTGGTATATTCCTCCTCATCATCAGAACCTTCACATTCAATATCTGTTTGCCTTCCACTACTCCCTTTTATCTCATGTGGATCGACTTCTTCGACCTCATTTCCTTTAGACAAGCAAATTGGCGCTTCAGATTCGTCTTCTCCAGTATGAGCTGTCAACTCTACATCTTCAACCAACTCTTCTTGAAAGAATTCAACGTTGACCTCTTCAGGTGTCTGATCAATCATGTCCAATTCATAATCAGATAATAGTCTTGACTTAACTCTACAAACTGCCCACCAATCATTTCGTTCTTTGTTCGTAGATGATGGATAGCTTGTATAGTACATCTGCTAGGCTTGTGTGGCTAAAATAAACTGCCCACCAATACCATAGTAGTCATATTCATTTTCATTGTATGTACTTCCTTTAACACATATGCCACTGTTCATGGTAGACTTACTCTGCCCATAGTTTTTTGTATGAAATCTATACCCATTCACAATAAATCCAGGATAGTTCTGTGCAATTTTCGATGGGCCATAGTCTATCTGACGAACTCTTTCATCAGTAATTAAACCTTGTTCAACCTACGTATAGAGAAGACTAGTTAAAAAGTGAATATAACTTATCTTTTGTACTCTTTGAGCATGTACACTTACGCATTTTCTTAGCCGTAAGGCCAATGACTTCTCTCGTTCTTTTTCAACCTCATAATCACTGAGATGTGGATTTCTTTGAATTATTTATGAATCAAATTGTCTCCAATATGAATGGAAGACCACCTTCAATAGCTAGAATAAGGGCAAAGAAGTTATATACATAATAAATTGTGAGTTCAGCACTTACTCAACATAACACTCTAGCTCAGCACAATTTAAAAGAATATATATCTCTGCGGTGCATAACTCTCTGTCATCCAGCATGCGAGTTGAAGAACGTCTGAATGCACGTCTAGGATGATTAAATATGGAGAGTCAATCTGAACACACAGATTCCCCCCCATCATCATTACGTGGAGGTTGAGTATGACAAGTTTGTATGTCTACTTCAAAGTACATCGAACAAAAGTTTGAGATTTCCTCCATAATGTATGCCCCACTTTTGCTTTATTTCGAACTTTCATTTTGAGTTCATGCATACACCTACACCAACAATGTACAAGACAAATGGGAAACATATCATATATAAGGTTCAATTCTAAGAAGAAAATTGTTAATATTCGCATATACCTCTCAAATGGATACATCCATCTATATTGTACTGGCCCTCCGACTTTAGCTTCATATGGTGGTTACGAGTAAATGCTCCATCGAATCGAAGAATGCATGTGGAAATATCTTTTCCAACTTTCATACAATGGTGAACACATTCTGTTCGATAGTTTGCACATCCTCAAGCCTGAGTTCTGATGCACACAGAATCGTGAAAAATCGGCTCAGCTCAGACAATTCTCCCCATAAAGGCTTCGGTAACATGTCACGAAATGCAATAGGTAGCAACCTTTGCATGAACACATGGCAGTCATGACTCTTCATTCCATATATTTTTCCCTCACTGACGTTGACAGAACGAGCAATATTAGACACATAACCGTCAGGAAATCTCAACTGTTTCAACCACTGACACACTTCCTTTATTTGTCCTCCTCCAAGCACATAAACTGCTTTTGGTTTAATTGATTTCCCATTTACTTCAACAAGTTCTAACTCTGGACATTTACAAAGCATGGACAAGTCCAAACGTGCATTCCTGTTGTCCTTTGTTTTACATTTTATGTCCATAACGGTGTTGAACTCATTATCAAAGACATTTTTCTCGATATGAATCACGTATAGATTGTGCCGCACAAGAAGAGTCGACTAATAAGGTAGCTCCCAGAAAATGCTTCTCTTCACCCAGTTGTGCTCCTTCCCAAAACCTGAAAGGTGTCAAGTACTGCCCATCAGTTGTGTGATATCTGGCAAATTTTCTACACATGCTGCCATATGATGACCGGACAACCTCTTGAATATAACTTCATCTCGTTCCATTATGTTCTTTAGGAATGCATGTTTTTGTCTTCTGAAAGGGTGATCAGCTGGCAATCAAACCACATGACTTCCCACCATGTTTAAGTACAAATGATTTGGTATTATCCATATAGTAAGGAGATGCTAGCCTCCCATGTGTGCTCCAACCAGATAGCATTCCATATGCAGGAAAATCACTTATCGTCCACATCAATGCTGCCCTCATGGTGAAATTTTGCTTTCTAGATGCATCATAAGTATTGACCCCCTCAGTCCATAATAATTTCAATTCATCAATCAATGGTCTGAGATAGATGTCTCTATTTTTTGTAGGACTTTTAGGACCAGGAATTAATAAAGATAGGAACAAATTCTCTCGCTTCATGCACATACTCGGAGGAAGGTTGTATGGTGTCACGAACACTGGCCAACTAGAGTAGGAAGCCACTAAACCTCCAAATGGATTGAATCCATCAGTGCACAAACCAAGCCTCACATTACGCGACTCCATTGAGAAGATAGGATGAGCATGGTTGAAATGAGTCCAAGCTTCACCATCTGCAGAATGACTCATAATATCCTCATCCCGATGTACTCTTTCTGCGTGCCACCTCATATGTCGAGCTGTCTTTGAAGACATATACATCCACTGCAGTCTAGGTGTAAGGGGGAAATATTTCAATGATGCATAAGGTATATCCTTTCCTCTAGAATTGGCCCCTCTTTTAGGTTTAAACCTATCATGATGGCAAATAGAACATGATACCTTATCTGCATCCTCTTTGTGATACAACATACAATGATTAGGACATGCATCTATTTTCACATATCCAAGTCCTAAATCATTGACCATCTTCTTGGCACAATAAAAATTTGGAGGCAGCTTCTCATCTCAAGGTAACATGCTCTTGATGATGAGGAGGAGATGATCAAAACAACTCTCACTTATATGAAATTCAGATTTCATGTTCAGCAGCTGTGACACCGCTGACAACCGAGTGTGTTTTTGACAACCATCCCACAATGGCTCATCGACATCCTTAAGTAACTGATAGAATCTTTCGGCTCCCTTGTTCAGCACGTCTTCAGCGTATACAGGATCCTCATGTACATTGAATGTGGGACCAGCAGCATCTACAATCATATCCAAGTACGTACTTGTGCCTTCCACATTACTAGGCTCGTGTGACCAGAGCTCCTCACTATGACATGTCCAATTCATATAACCTTCAACAAACCATTTTCTATATAAATGGTGTTGAACCTCCCATGGTGAATTCCACTTCAAATTTTTACAAGTCATATAAGGACATTGGATGCAACCTTCGCTGTCTACTGCTGCATTTGGATTCCCCAATGCAAACTGAATGAAAGTCTCAACTCTGGCCCTAAACTCCACAGACACCACATGATCAACTATTCTACGATACATCCATGAATGATCTAAAGCCATTTTTTTCCTACACCCAACCAATATTAACAGACAAATAACTTTAAAATTCAAACTAAAAAAAAACTAAATCTGACCATTTCACACATCGTTTGACGCAACCGAAATGAATAGGAAGGATATATTATTTAGATTATCACTTTTTACCCATCTGTGAATATTTGATCGCACTCAGATGGCCATTTACTTTGTGTTTGTATAATTTTCTAAAAATTTCGGCAACATCTCCCCACACCTCTCCGATATACCAAAAATATTTATTGATTAAGATATTTTCTTAAACACTTACTAATAAGTGGTTAAGAAAATATTCTAAATCAATAAAGGTATATTAGAGAGGAGTGAGTAGACGCACCTAAAATTTTCAACAAATAATACAAACACATAGTAAATGACCACCTAACTGCGATCAAACATTCACAAACTGTCCAAAATGGGACAATTCAAGACTTTGAGTTAGATATACACGTTCTCATCATTGAAAATAAGACTCATGGTGTGACGGACCAAGGTATTTATGCCCAATAAGGCTCCATATCTAGATCTGCCTCCCGCGAACGGACTGAAGTCTCGCAAGGGATATCTCACACAAGTGTCCAGTAAGAACATAAAAGACAACCACACAGTATAAAACACAAGAAAGTACATGTGCTCATACCTGTATATAACAATTTACAACTGTCCCATTACATTATTACATGTCCAATTAAAAAGTACAACTACCTGGGGCATATCCCGAGGGAGCACAAGCTCACAAAACACTACTACAACATAACTGCTGGTGGTACAAGTCTACCACAAACTTCTCCACATGCCACACAAACAGCAAGCCCTGAAAAGAACTGTAGGGAAGTGAGCCTCAACAAGTCACAGGCTCAGCAGGGGCTACCCAAAACAACAACAAAACTACGGACACCTCAACCCCAGAGGGTGTCATTGGCAACACCAATAGCCAAACCATTTCATGCTCACAACAATTGAATTTAAACTACAATTAAATATAAACACCTTAATCAAACATAATCTCGGAAGGTAAGAAGAAGCAACAGGACTAGTTTTGCACCACTAGTCCACACAACAACTGAAACGCCTAAGCCTTAAGCCTCACAGGCAAACCATAATAACAACTAGTCGCCTACGCTTTAAGCCACACAGGCAAGTCACTGCCTAGGCTGCAAGCTTCCCAGGTGAACCTCAACTTCGTGGGTAATAGGAAAGCCAACCAAGTGCTGGTCCATTAAACCTCAAACCACGATATATCAGAAGCTACACACACCAGGTAACATGATCGGCTACAGCGGCCCAATCCATCACATACTAAAACCATAATCGAAAGCTTACCTAAAAAAAAAGGTGAAACACCACAAGTGGAAGGTCCCATCACACGGCCTCCACGGAGCACAGCTCCACCAAACCACAGTACGCCTAGGCCACAAGCCTCATCGGCAAATTACCCACAAGGGTAACAGGATTGGCAACCACAAGCCAATCCATTTCACAATAAACCATAAACGGAGACTTACTTAAGACGGATAAAATACAACAGGTGGCAGGTCAATCCATAAGACCTCCACAGAAACAAGAGTATTACCTCAATACCTAGAAAAGTTGTGTACACTATAAAACCGCAAAGCAACCCACAAAGGGTACTGGTACCTACTACCCTGAGGTACAACAACACAAACACCCGTACAAAGGGTACAAGTAGGTGATAAACACCACACAGAACCACAAATTTACTGTGCCATCAGTTAGGCACAACATTACAGGTGAAACCTCAACTGGCAAGTCACACAAAGCACAACCAGAGCCAGCAAAGCACGAGTCGGAAAGAATGACGCCACCACACGGGAACGAACTACTGACTAATCAGGCCAGTATCCAACCCAGACAACACAACACAAGAACAACCTCTCAGTCTCGCAGTCACGGATGAAAGGTCCAACTGCTGCTCCACGAGAACAAGTCAAACAACTGTGGAAACCAACCAACACCACACCTGCAGACACACAGCTGCAGGTCCATGCCTGGCACCTCTAGGGTCTCTGGCTGGAGCACCCTAAAGTGAGGCACTGGAAAACAGGACTAGCTGGGGACCAATGACGTCTGCTGGTGTCCGTACCCCCAACTACAAGCGATTAAAAACAAGCTCTGGGAAGTCGCTGTCCCACTTCCGTCTTTCCCTCAGCTGGACGTACAACTCAACTCAGGAGCGAGGGTGTCCAGGAAGACGACACAGACCCCGATGGTACCACAATGTACCGGGACAAACCTCGAGCACAACAAACACAATGTGCCTGGCTCACAAAGAACCTGAGGTACCCGACTAGAGAGGCATTCCGGAAAAGACGCCGGAACACCACACTCGGCAAGCTCAAACCACGGTATATACACAAACACTTTCTATTACCAATTACGGTATATATGTTAGGAATAGCTTGCTCCAGTCACCTTGTGACTTACAAGCTAACCTACACAATCACACACATAAACCATATTAATAATAACATCAAGGCCTGTCATCGGTCACCTTGTGACCTCCACTGCCACTCTAATCACAGAACACAATAATCACGTAATAATCATACTTATACTTCACTACTTATTCATCTAGGATAATATATAAAAGATCTTAAAGGATCAAAACTAGGTTCACACGTAAACCTCACCGCCACTATACCACGGACTAACCACAATTATTAAGATACAATAAACACGACGACGTACGATGTGCCATGTACACACAAACCATATGTACGGCTTCCAAACCACGTAAACACCACGCTAATTATATAAATAACACATTGGCCACGTAAAACCAGCCCACCTTGTGAGCAACATGCTTCGTGAGCGTGACAAGTGCACCGGCTCCACCTGTCATTGCCATGCACAACAAATACCACTAACCGGATATTCAAAATACAGAAAGCATGCATAACAGGACCTCTCAGCTGAGGTCGCGACAAGGGGCAAGGTCGCCTTCAGAACGCGATGCCGACAGATCGAGCTGTCGCGTTAACAACGCGACGCCCAGGGCTATCACCTTCACAGGCGCAAACCCTAATCCGGGAGAAACTCCTCGGATCACCATTCCAGAACATTCAAACCACGATTAATTCACGTTTTCCATGCTTTAATGGATACCCTAGCATGGTATCTACTGTTTACAGAGCGGTAAACAAGCTAACATGCAATTCACAATACAAATCGAGGTAGAACAGCCTACCTTCATGAAGAACGCAAAAACCGGAGATCCCTCGGCATTTCCCCCGCTCCACACGACGTCCTCGCGGCGAGAACACACCCCACGCACCTCCAGAACCTCGAACCGCTCGGAGGAACCCTGTAGCAGCTCCCCTTGGTCGAGCAGAGCCTGTGAAAGCTCTTTCAGCCAGGGTTCCTTAAAAATGCATTGCAGTTGAGAACGCGACGTAGCCCTACGTCGCAACTTGAATACGACGTAGGCGGCCATCGCCTTTTCAAGCCCGACGTCAGCAGGCCACCCAGCGCGTGACGCGTGGCGCGCATACAGACGTCGACCGCTCAACAGCGGTATCAAGAATGCGACCCCTAGGTTTGTCACGTTCAGAACGCGACGCATACCCCTGTCGCGTTCACAAGCAGAAAACCTTTGAGTGCTTTAGGCCCAATCTGGCGGCCCATCAAGCCTCACAACGTGCGTAAACACCTGAAACATGCACTAATGGGCCACACATTGGCCACCAAACCCACTAAGCAGGGATCCGCAAAGATCCGAAAAATGTGCGATGTTACATTATTATCACCTAAAAAGGAATGTCGTCCTCGACATGCAAAGCAAATCACAACAAACCGGATTATCACCTAAAAAGAAACAAAACCGTATATAGAGCAAGTAGGATACGCTTCCTTTGTACCTTTCTCTTCAATCATCTGCGCTGACTGATCCATCTGTTCATTCCCATGTTTGTTCTACCTTTCCTTTCTTTTCAATTCATTCCACAACTGCCTTATTTTATAATTTCAATCTGTTATTTCCTTATCTTTTATCCGTAGGTGATTCTACCTTGCTGGTGGCGCTTTATCTTCTTGGACTGAACCTACTTTCACATTTTTCCGGCTATGTTTGCAACATTTCTTTCGGGACCGCTTTACCTTTCTCGAGTATCTTACACTGTAATACTTTACCATGCTATAATCTTTCCAAATTCTTGAATTTTCCGGTGTCATTTTCTTTTTCTATTTATCATTGCTTACTGTTACCCTGCCTTATCTGTATTTACATTCGCAACTGTCATTTTTTTCAAAGAAAACCAATCACCATCTTTGAATTTCCTGCCCTTTTCATATTATTCTGCCCATAGTGCTTTAAATCATTTCTGATTAAAAACCATGATAACCTTTGTTCCTTTATTCGCTACACAAAACTTTATACTTTCTCCTTATTCAAGCAAACCTTGAACAATCTGTGAATATTAAATCTTTCTTGCTTCCGCTTCTACTGCGCTACTCTGATCACACTGAACACTTTTGCAAAATATTCCACAATTTCTGTTCTCATTATTACTTTCAATTACTTTCTTCTGGCTTCAACTATATTCATTTCTAACTTTAACTGCTTCTCAAATCATCTTATTCAATTAATTCAAGCTGAAAATATTACTGCAATTTCTGACCTGCCAAACTGCTATTGACATGTTGTACTCTTCATATACCTTTCTTGCTTTACTGACATTCTCTGGCTAATCTCATAATTTTGTTGCATAACCTTTCCAAATATTCTTTAATTAGTCTGTTCCTGCTCCTGCATCAAACTCTATAATATCTTAATAACAATCCATTTCTGCTCTATTGAATCATTTCTTTGCACCGATATACAAACTCTAACTGACATTTCCTGACTCATCTAATTTTATTCACTTCATCATTTGCTAAATTCTTCTTTTCTCTAGTCCATAGTTCTTTTTTATCTAAATTGCCAATCATTCTAATCATAACATCTTTTCCGCAAAATACTTCTCTTATTCATTCTGCTGCCTGGCTAATTTTGTTGTACCGTTCATACTATAAATCTTTCTGGTATCTAATCATCCTTCTTTAAAATACAGCAAAAACTCAAATTTGAATACCAATTTCTTTAAATATATCCACTTGCTCTGTCTGCTTCCCTTATTCCATTAAATGCTCTTTTCTCAAATAACATAAATATCACAATCTACCTTGCTGTTTCTCTTAACTCAATATTTCTTAATTGCTTCTCCATTAATGCGCTTCTTTTCATTCTATTTCATTTGCCTTAAACTCATTCCAATATACTTAACTTTAATTTTGATTTTCCTCAAACTGCTCATAGTTACTAACTTTTACTGCTCTTATCTTTATCACAGCAATCTTTGCTAACTTTTTCTGAAGAATTCCTCATAATCTGCCATTCATCAACTAAATATTTCTCTTATGTGATTCTTAGAAAATCTCTTTGCACACTGATTCTTCTTTTCTCTCTCTCTTTATTCAATTGATCCTTTCTATACATATTTATACAAATCCTCATATCAAACTTCATATTACCATCATTATTCATAACAACATTTTTTTTCAAATTTCTGATCTCAGGCATATTTAATCTATTTGCCATAAATCACTGCTCCCTTCTGTACCATTATTTTTTTTTTAAAGCTGATCTGCCTTGCTTAATCATGCCAAATTTTTCATAACACAAATCACATTCTCAGTCATACTGTTTCTTGATATCATCTGACTCAGATCTCTTATGCCACAATACCTCTGTTGAGGTTCTCAACTATATTTTGCATATTTAATCACTTCTAACACACACACTGACATGTTCCTCATCACCTTGTTACCATATATCTGTCTTTGCTAACTCTGTATCTCATTATAACTTACTTACTGAATTCCATATCCAAACTTGTTAATCTCCTCAATTCCTTTAACTGCGAATCTTTAACAACCAAACTGATCTATAACAAACCAGCACGCTGGTATAATCACATAGATTATACCACCTCTAATCACATCAACTTTCAATAACTGCTAACAATTAAATTTCTCAACACAAAAACATGTTTTATAGAACAAAAACTCAGATAAATACTATCTTAACAAACACAAAATCGCAGACTTACTACCAGCAGTGGACATTAATCCATGTATTGGGACATTGTACTCTCAATGTCTTTTCATATTCTAACTGGACATTGCTCTGATACCAACTGTGACGGACCAGGGTATTTATGCCCAATAAGGCTCCATATCCAGATCCGCCTCCCGCGAACGGACCGAAGTCTCGGAAGGGATATCTCACACAAGTGTCCAGTAAGAATAGAAAAGACAACTACACAGTATAAAACACAAGAAAGTACATGTGCTCATACCTGCATATAACAATTTACAACTGTCCCATTACATTATTACATGTCCAATTAAAAAGTACAACTACCTGGGGCATATCCCGAGGGAGCACAAGCTCACAAAACACTACTACAACATAACTGCTGGTGGTACAAGTCTACCACAAACTTCTCCACATGCCACACAAACAGCAAGCCCTGAAAAGAATTGTAGGGAAGTGAGCCTCAACAAGTCACAGGCTCAGCAGGGGCTACCCAAAACAACAACAAAACTATGGACACCTCAACCCCAGAGGGTTTCATTGGCAACACCAATAGCCAAGCCATTTCATCCTCACAACAATTGAATTTAAACTAAAATTAAATATAAACACCTTAATCAAACATAACCTCGGAAGGTAAGAAGAAGCAACAGGACTAGTTTTGCACCACTAGTCCACACAACAACTGAAACGCCTAAGCCTTAAGCCTCACAGGCAAACCATAATAACAACTGGTCGCCTACGCTTTAAGCCACACAGGCAAGTAACTGCCTAGGCTGCAAGCTTCCCAAGCGAACCTCAACTTCGTGGGTAATAGGACAGCCAACCAAGTGCTGGTCCATTAAACCCCAAACCACGATATATCAGAAGCTACACACACCAGGTAACATGATCGGTTACAGCGGGCCAATCCATCACATACTAAAACCATAATCGAAAGCTTACCTTAAAAAAAGGTGAAACACCACAAGTGGAAGGTCCCATCACACGGCCTCCACGGAGCACAGCTCCACCAAACCACAATACGCCTAGGCCACAAGCCTCATCGGCAAATTACCCACAAGGGTAACAGGATTGGCAACTACAAGCCAATCCATTTCACAATAAACCATAAACGAAGACTTACTTAAGATGGATAAAATACAACAGGTGGCAGGTCAATCCATAAGACCTCCACAGAAACAAGAGTATTACCTCAATACCTAGAAAAGTTGTGTACACTATAAAACTGCAAAGCAACCCACAAAGGGTACTGGTACCTACTACCCTGAGGTACAACAACACAAACACCCATACAAAGGGTACAAGTAGGTGATAAACATTACACAGAACCACAACTTTGCTGTGCCATCACTTAGGCACAACATTACAGGTGAAACCTCAACCGGCATGTCATACAAGCCACAACCAGAGCCAGTAAAGCACGAGTCGGAAAGAACGACGCCACCACACGGAAACGAACTACTGACTGATCAGGCCAGTATCCAACCCGGACAATACAACACAAGAACAACCTCTCAGTCTCGCAGTCACAGACGAAAGGTCCAACTGCCGCTCCACAAGAACAAGTCAAACAACTGTGGAGACCAACCAACACCACACCTGCAGACACACAGCTGCAGGTCCATGCCTGGCACCTCTAGGGTCTCTGGCCGGAGCACCCTAAAGTGAGGCACTGGAAAACAGGACTAGCTGGGGACTAGTGACGTCTGCTGGTGTCCATACCCCCAACTATGAGTGCGCTACAAGCGACTAAAAACAAGCTCTGGGAAGTCACTGTCCCACTTCCATCTTTCCCTTAGCCGGACGTACAACTCAACTCAGGAGTGAGGGTGTCCAGGAAGACGACACAAACCTCGATGGTACCACACTGTACCGGGACAAACCCTGGGCACAACAAATACAACGTGCCTGGCTCATAAAGAACCTGGGGTACCCGACTAGAGATGCGTTCCGGAATAGGCTTCGGACCACCACACTCGGCAAGCTCAAACCATGGTATATACACAAACACTTTCTATTACCAATTACGGTACATATGTTAGGAATAGCTTGTTCCAGTCACCTTGTGACTTACAAGCTAACCTACACAATCACACACATAAACCATATTAATAATAACACCACGGCCTGTCATCGGTCACCTTGTGACCTCCACTGCCATTCTAATCACAGAACACAATAATCATGTAATAATCATACTTATACTTTACTAATTATTCATCTAGGATAATCTATAAAAGATCTTAAAGGATCAAAACTAGGTTCACATATGAACCTCACCGCCACTATACCACGGACTAACCACAATGATTAAGATACAATAAACACGACGACGTACGATGTGCCATGTACACACAAACCATATGCACGGCTTCCAAACCACATAAACACCATGCTAATTATATAAATAACACATTGGCCACGTAAAACCAGCCTACCTTGTGAGCAACACGCTTCGTGAGCGTGACAAGTGCACTAGCTCCACCTGTCATTGCCATGCACAACAAATACCACTAACCAGATATTCAAAATACAGAAAGCATGCATAACGGGACCTCTCAGCTGAGGTCGCGACAAGGGGCAAGGTCGCCTTGAGAACGCGATGCCCCGACATGCCGCGTTCAAACCATGAACGTGACGGATCGAGCTGTCGCGTTAACAACGCGACACCCAGGGCTGTCGCCTTCACAGGCGCAAACCCTAATCCGGGAGAAACTCCTCGGATCACCATTCCAGAACATTCAAACCATGATTAATTCACGTTTTCCATGCTTTAATGGATACCCTAGCATGGTATCTACTGTTTACAGAGCGATAAACAAGCTAACATGCAATTCACAATACAAATCGAGGTAGAACACCCTACCTTCGCGAAGAACGCAAAAACCGGAGATCCCTCGGCGTTTCCCCCGCTCGACACGACGTCCTCGCGGCGAGAACATGCCCCACGCACCTCCAGAACCTCGAACCGCTCGGAGGAACCCTGCAGCAGCTCCCCTTGGTCGAGCAGAGCCTGTGAAAGCTCTGTTCGGCTAGGGTTCCTTAAAAACGCATTGCAGTTAAGAACGCGACGTAGCCCTACGTCACAACCTGAATGCGATGTAGGCGGCCGTCGCCTTTTCAAGCCCGACGTCCGCAAGCCGCCCAACGTGCGACGCGTGGCGCGCATGCAGACGTCGACCGCTCAACAGCGGTAACAAGAACGCGACCCCTAGGTCCGTTGCGTTCAGAACGCGACGCATACCCCTGTCGCGTTCACATGCAGAAAACCTGTGAGCGCTTTGGGCCCAATCTGGCGGCCCACCAAGCCTCACGACGCGCGTAAACACCTGAAACACGCACTAATGGGCCACACATTGGCCACCAAACCCACTAAGCAGGGATCCGCAAAGATCCAAAAAATGCGCAATGTTACACATGCACATCAATCCCAAAGTCTTGAACGGGAAGGTTTATTGACACGGGCTTAACACGCTCTCGTGAGGTGTGTGTAGTGTTAAATTGCTATGCATGCATAGATCAAATTTAAATACCACATAAATATGTGAAAAAAATGAAAACAAAATCATACATATAAACAAGTGCAATACTAAACCAAATTCACACATATAGGTAATTGAATTACATTAAAATAAAAAGTGCAATATTAATCATTAAATTGAAAGTAAACAAAAATCCCATTAAACCTCTGTTAAACCCCATATTAAATCCTTTAACAGCCCCATAAAAACCCCCCAAGGCAAAGCTTGTCTGGCCCCAATTCTCCTTGAACCCCTGTTCAGCCCCTTCAATACCCTAAGTCCTTTAAATCTGAAGTACCCAAAATTTTCAAATACCCTAGATTCTTTAAATCTGAAATGCCTAAAACCAAATCCCCAAAAATCCACTAAAGTTCCCATTCCAAGCAAAGGCTACCATCTTGTATCTTTGGGAGATGTTTAAGGGGTATTGAAGGGGTTGAACGGGGGTTCAAGGAGAATTGGGGCCAGACAAGCTTTGCCTTGGGGGGCTTTTAATACGACACTGAAAGTACCCATAATTATTTTCTCCTTAATTATGATTGTTCTAAACTAATTCTCTAGCTACGTACGTGTAATATGACATTGGAGATATCACAATAAAGATTTTTATATTTGCTTAAATCCAAATGTAAAGGTCACTTATTGATCCAGTGAAATTTTCAAAGGTAAAATATTATGTATTCAGTATATTCATTTATATTACAGTATTTTAACTTTTTGATGAGGAGGAGAGGGCGAACTAGAATTTAGGATGCCATGGCAAGTCATATCATATTTTACGTAGCTTATGTTTAAGAATGGTATAGCTATGGCTTGTGGGTTTAGTTTTTTTTCCTCACTTGTGAAAGAGATGAGTATATATTTATTTAGAGTTTATTCTTTAGGTAGCCCTAATTGATAAATTGAAAGTTTTATTTTACCCTTTTCAATAATTTTCCTTCTTCTCTTCTCCTTTTGAGCTTTTGACTTTCATTTTAGTAGGTTTTACCGTCGTTCTATAAATTTTTTAAGTTTTATGAGTAAACGACGATCCAAGAGGGCTGGGTTCGAGCCCTTGATGAGATCTACACAAAAACACAAACAAGAAAACCATGTGAAGAGATGAGAGAGATGTTGGTCCAGCTCAATGCTGTGCAGGCATCTTCTGTCTTAATTTGCTTATTTGTTTGGACTGAAAATCTGGGTTAGAAAATGATTTTCAGGAAAACTTAATTTTTTATATCATTTGGTACCACTGAAAACCAAAATATGGAAAACCAAATCACAGAAAATCCAGATTTTGGCATCCGCGGGAAAATCGCGGATGCCATTTTCCAAACTGCTGGCGCTGCAGTTTGTGTAGGTAGGTTGTACAGTAACAAAGTTAGGCACTATTCATCTAAATTGTATTTTATTTTTTTTTCACTTATTTAAATAATATTTCTCAAATTTAATTATTTCTCAATAGTTAATTTATTTTTTACTTTTTTATTAAAATATATTTAGAATATTATTCATTCAAATTATATTTTTATTTTATTTCTCCAACTTTAAATTATCTTTGTCAAAATTATTTATTTTTCATTAGTTATTTAATTTTATTTTATTTTTAAAAAATATTAAAAATAAAAAATAAAATAAAATAAAAAATGATGAATAGTGTTAGTACACAATGAATATATGACTCTCTCTCATTTGAGTAGATCATAAGATCTCATATCCCTCCATACAACTTTATATTTTCCTAACAACCAAATAGACAATTACGTTTTCATTTTCACGGAAAAGTTATTCCGTGGAAAACTATTTCCCTATGAAACTGTTTTACATACAACCAAATGGACCCTAAGTTAATGGGCATATTTTCCTGTTTGATTTGTTCTTGTATTGGTCATATATATGATCTACGCATATGTATGTTCCCTGTAATAATGTAGTTAGATGATGTGAGAAAATTTAAATTTCCTAGCCCATAAACCGTACTTTCTTAGGCCTATTTAGGATTCAAACTGGCAAATTTTAAAAATAGTATAAATTCTAAAGAAATATGTTGATCTTGCATTAGCCTATGTTAACATGTATATTTTTTCTAATTACTTATCTATATGTTCATTCTATGTATTTGAAATTTAATGGTAGGAATAAAAGGCGCATATAGACAAAGAAGGAAGAATATATCGTTAAGTTGATTGCTAGAAGAGGATAAAGACATATGCTAACCAGCTACTCCACTTGGCTGAGAAGCATGCAGAACTACGTAAAAATCTGCTACAACCTTGAACAAAATTGATGTCCATGGTTTACAGTGGAATCTCATACAGTAAATTCACAACATTATGACTCATTGGTAACCCCAAACAAAATCAGAGTTTACCATGAGATCTTTCGTAGGATTCACATACCTGTGTGCCCCCTTGAGCATCCGGGAATAAAGGGACAAGACAAGAAAAATAAACTACAAATTCCTTGAAGACAAATCATGTGAGGTTGGAATTACCGAATGATTAACGAATTTAACTGGAAAATTTTTGGCCGGAAAGGAAAATAGTTGCAAAACCTTTTACATCAAATTTTGACAAAAACATGTGGTGATTGACTATACTAGATGAGGAAGTAATCACAAAAAAATAATCTACAAACTAATTGCATACTATGCAGTAGAAGTGGATGTACTTTTTTTTCGGGCAGTTCTTCACCCCCTTGTACTGACCCATAGCCGCCCCCCCCCCTCCCACAGCCGGCCACCCTCATCCCCACACACACACAGACAGAGAGAGAGAGAGGCCACAGAGACAGAGAGCGACAAAAAGAGACCTTACCGACGGCAGCGGCGGCGACGGGATTCGATGACGACGGCGGGGACTGGGCCGCAGCGGGGGCGACGACGGCGCTGTCCGGTGGCGGGGGCATCGGCGACGTTGTCCGGTGGCGGGGGCGTCGGCGGCGCTGTCTGCGGCCACCTCTGGTTGGGGCGAACAAGAGAGAGGGAGAAAAGAGGAGAGGCAAGGGAGCGGCGGCGACGGTGTGGTGGCGCAAGCTCGGCGTTGGCGAGAGAGAGGGAGAGAGAAGAGAGGAGAGGTGCCGACGGTCAGAGGGGGTAAAAGGGCTATAACGACTGAATAGCGATCAAAACATTTCGGTCGTTATATGGTCGCTAAACCTGCATAACAATATTGTGACCAAATAACTTTCGGTCACAATTCGGTCTCAGATTTGAGACCAAATTTGTGACCAAAATATTCAGTCACAAAGTTTCACCCGTAAGCCCGCCAAAAGGTAGTATTAGTGACCGAATTTTCTTCGGTCACTATTCAGTCTCAGATCTGAGACTAAATAGTGACCGAAATTTTTTCGATCACTAAAACTAAAATTTAGTGACCAATATCTTTTAGTCACTATTCGGTCTCAGATCTGAGACCGAATAGTGATTGAATAATTCGGTCTCAGATTCGGTCTCTATTGACGCAATTTCTTGTAGTGATCACATGGTAGATGGAATCAAACAGTTATTAAGAACACTTAGAATATAGCTTCATGTTCTTATAGCTTTCATGTAGGTTGACAACTTTTAGGCTTTTGACTGACTAAATGACATGATATCGCAATAGGACATGAATATGGTTGACTGTACAACTCAATAAAATAGTCTCGGGTTGGCCTATAATTCGCGACGGGTTCAGACATCGCAATTAAGAAGACCATACATGGTTCAAAAATAAAGTACTTTGTGAAACATCAAATCGCGACAGACCTATCTGTCACCTTCATGTCGTGACAGGCCGACAAGTCACGATGGCTTTTAAAACACTTTAATAACACGACAGGCATCGGGTTGCTACAACCCTGAATCACGATGGTTCGACACGTCACGTTTAAGAGGTGTTTTCGAAATTCTAATATAAAAATTGTGTGAAATATATGAGTGGAAAACTGGTTAAATCACGACGGCATGCTCCGTCGCGTTCAAGACCGGCACTGAAACCCACGTTACACAGTTTTATGTGTCAGAATGGTCGGGTCAACGTCAAAATCGCGACGGAAGGTTTAGCCGCCTTTCATGTGAACGCGACGGTCTAGTACGTCACGTTCATGAAGTAATGAATGCGACGTCTGGAATGGTCGTGTTTTAGGGTTTCAACCGAGAACATTAAAACCGGGTAGTCATGCATGCAACACTTATATCTCAAGATCTAGGGCTCCTGAAAAAGTATGAACATGAAAGATGTTGGGTACGATGAGTAGAAGAGAACTATGGTTTTGGTTTCACATGATTTTGGCCTCGGGATGCGTTAGAATCGACATGAACACTAAAAGCCCTAAACATGCACGATGGTTGGAAAACGCTTAATACTCATAGCACGGTCAATCAAAATTAGGGAAAATAAGTGCATATGAAACTAGACTCGATGCTCTATCCATTGGTATGTGCTACGTTTAGTTTAAGCCCAAGAACACCTACCTTTGGTTGGATCTAAGAGAGGTCTTCTGCACAAGTCGCAGCAGTGAAAGGTTGGAGAAGAAGCTTAGTTCTTGGTCGTCCTCCTCCTCTCCTGGTGCCCTAGCTCGCCTCCGCTCGACCCCAGCATGATGGTAACCCTTCCCCAAGAGTCTTATGACGATTATTTATAGAGTTTGGGTTAATTCAAGTTCTAATATGACTAGGAAAGGTTGGGTTGCGGTTTTGGCTTGGCCCCTTCCAAGATTTGATGATTCCCCTTCCAATGGGAGTAGTAATGTTGTTAGGAAACATTCTTACATGGTTGGGTATGAATTTGGTTGCTAAGTATGGCTAATTACTTTGCTTTGTGGTCTAATTGCCCCTTTGTATTTTCTTCTCAATTAGGGTTATGAATTTTGGGATTTATTAATGTCATTGGGTTTTGTTCTTTAGTCCAATAAGAATTGTTTTGACCCAGAATAATTTGAATAGTTGATTCCACTTATTGGGAGTTTAACTATGACTTTTATTTATTTTTATTTAAAATTTTTATTTATTTGCTATTTTCCTTAAATTTTAAATCAATAAATTTTTGGGACGTTACATAGAATCCCTTTTTATTCAACCAAAGTTAGTACATGAGGACAAACATTCAAAGATCTATCATACTTCAGCCATACCTCTACACCCATACTTCCACCCATACCTAAAGTTGACTGTGTCTAGGAAAGATAAACCCACCATACTTGGGCCATACCTAGGTACTAGTACTTCTACCAACCCCAAAAAGTCGACTTCCACAAGTGCATAAAGTTGACTTTCATTAGTACATGAAGTCACCTTAGGATTGGTGTTAAAATCAACCAACTATTGAATAAAGGTTCAGTAATCCTTCTTATTGGTGTTATAGTCAAATTGATTACTAAATCAATGGTTTAGTAATCCTTCCGATTGGTGTTTATAATCGCACTGATTACTGAACAATCAGTACACAAGTCGACTTCCACCATCACATAAGTCACCTTCTGACTTCCTATCAGTATACAAGTCAACTTCCACCATCACACAAGCCGACTACCAATTGGTGTTATTGGCACACCAATCACTGAACAAAGGGTTCAATAACCTTCCGATTAGTGTTATAATCACATCAATTACTGAACAAAGTTCAGAATCCTTCTGATTAGTGTTGTAATCATATCAATTACTGAACAAATGGTTCAGAAACCTTCCGATTAGTGTTACAATCACATTGATTACTGAACAAAGGTTCCTCCCTGAGTTCCTACCCTTTCCACAACCTTGTTGCACTTCGACTGATCATGAGTCGAAGTTAGACTTTGACCAGTAAGAGTCTACACAGAAGTCAATGTTAAACTACGACTGGCCATAAGTCGAAGTAGGATTTTGACTTATGCATAAATCTTCCATTAGTTGTTTGTATTTTTCCGATTGGAGAACAAAAGTTTCTTAGCAATTGTATAGACGTTCCGATTACTGAACAAGGGTCTAGTAATCTTCTGATTGGTATTATAATCAGATTCCCAACTATTTACCTATGTTAATGGGTTCTCTCTTTATTGTATTCTTTTAAAAATCTAGGTTACTACAATGTTTTTCATGTTACAAACATCAACACGATTTTTTATCACAATCTTCGGTTTCAAACTGCACAGTCAGATTTCATGCTTTCTCTAGCATATTTTATGTGTTGTTGCTGCTCCATTCCCACCATGATCAATGGGCTCTAGGCCCTCGTATGTTGACTCTAGGTTGGAAATCAGGCTAAACTACAATGCCATTGATGGCACACATTTGTCTCTTGGATCCATCTAGGAAATATTGAGCCCTCCCATACGCTTGTCCTCAAGAGAGCAATGCCTAGACTCTCAAGTGCATTGCTAGTTGTTCATCCCGTTGTTCAAGCCATCTCATATTTTTTTGTGGATGGTTACCCATTTGCACCCCCCCCCCAACAAGTCCCAAGAAAGGGGGACACTACAAGAAATTGAGGATTTAGCGACCAAAATTGAGACCAAAAATTTTGATCACTAATCGGTCACAGTTCTGTGACCGATTAGTGACTGCATATATTTGGTCTCTAAATAAATAATATAGTGACTGAATACTAATTAGTCACTAATAGGTCACAAATATGTGATCGATTAGTGACTAAAAAGAATCGATCATAGATTTTTCTACTTTCTCGGCAAGCGAGAAAACATTTTGTAACCGACTAAATTTGGTCACCAATCAGTCACAGATCTATAACTGAATAGAATTCGATCGTAGATTTTTATGGTTTCCCGACAAAGTAGTAAATTTTGTGACCGACTAACTTCGGTCATTATTTGGTCACAAATCCGTGACTGATTAGTGACCAAAGTTAGTCAGTCGCTAAAGCCACAAAATTTTGTGACTGAATAGCGACCAAAATTTTAGTCACTATGCTTTCTTTCTTTTACCCCCTACCCCTTCTTCTCCAACATCTTCTAGTGTGCACTCTCTCTCTCTCTCTTTCTCTCGTTCGCCGTTGTGCACCGCTATGGTAGATCACCATCGTTGCCTCCATTGTCACCGCCGTTAGACCCTGCCACCACCATTTTTTTCCGTCGTGATCTCTGATAGCCATAAGTAATTATCCTCTATCTCTCTCTCTCTATGGATTTGATGCATGGTGGGTTGGGCGGGCGGCGGTTGTGGGGTGGGGGGGTAGGGTTGGGCGGGCAGTAGTGGTGGGTGGTGGCAGTGGGGGCCGATTGTTGGGGGGTGGTTGCTGGGTGGGGGGGGGGTGCTGCTGGGGAGTGGTTGGTTTTTTTTTTTTTGCGGGGGGGTGGGGGGGGGGGGGGGTTGTTGGCTGGTTGCCATGGGTAGGCGATGGTGATAGCTAGCTAGGAAAGCTGCAATTTTTCTTTATCATTTTGCTGCTGGACATCTACCTAGTAATGTATGTACATTCATACCCATGTGTGTGTTTTTTTTTTTGAAGAGGTAGAGGAGAGATTTAATTTGGCAATATGGCCTTGTTAATTCTAGATGTTTGTATGCTTTTCTTAAATGCAATGTTTATGAATGAATGCCAGTGAAAATTGTCTTATTGAAATTTTAGTGTGGACAAGCATCGACATTTAATTATGCTTCTGTGTCTGCTGCCACTAGAGCTTTTAAATTAGACCATACTGACAAATATTATTTTGCACGTACGTATAGTGGCAGAGGAACTCCAAACATAGAGCTGGTGTAGTCTATGAAAGTCACATTAATGTGGGTTCGTATTTGTCTGAGGGGGTATCTCATTTTGTCAAAGCTTTCCCTTCTTAGTTAAAAAAAAAAGACTGAATGATGGTGGTCGTGGGTCTAGACGCAGCCACAGGCCTAGAAAGCCCAACAAACGTTATCTAGATTAGTATTTAGTTGTCTATTTATTTTTTGGGGCACTCAAAGCATGATTGATGACCAATGCAAAATTGGCATACAATAATAATATGAGATCATCCAACCATGAAATGGAATTGTGAATAACGATTATGGTACTAAAAGTGACTAATTAAAATATATTTATATTAATAATAAACAAATAACAAATAAGCAAACTAATATAATAAACAAACTAATATTAGCAAACATAAAATAAAAAAATGAAGAAGAAATAATGATAAGGGTGTCTAAAATGAAAAATTGTATCTAATAATAATAATAAATATTAAAAAATATATACACTAAGTGACTTTTCTTGTAATCAATTCAAATAAAGTTCCAAGACTACACAATAATGATGGCCAACCAAAAGGACTACATAAATGAACATAATTAAAAAAAAGGAGGGGAGATGTTAAATCAAGAACCAAATGATTTTTAAAATTGAAATGATGAAAATGAATAAACAAATAATAATAATAACAAAATAAGTACTAATAAAAATGGGAATGACAAATGACAAAATGATTTCAATTTAAGAGAAATTAAACATGCTCAACCAATAAGGTTGAACCTCATTTACAAGGCAAAGTTGAATCCAACAAGGTCCATGAAGAAAAGAACCAAAATGATTCGTCTACTCAGTTAGCCATTTGCCACCTCGTGTTAGTACACAAGTCTTATACTGTCACGCCCCGAAGCGGAAAATCGGAGCACGCAGTTGTATTCATATCATAAATAGAACAAATATATATAGAATAAGATGACAACACTAAAGCATAAGCCAATATTAATTCAAATATTAACTCCTCATTACATCCTTAAAACTTCAGAGCCAACCATAGGGCCCATTGTTCAAATACGTGATAGACTTGAATAGGATAAACTACTATAGACTCTATATCAACTCTAAAGGTACTATGACACTGATGCATGATGTCTCGGGTGCTCTTCACTCTTGCCCCTCTCCTTCAGTATCCATAGATTCATCATCACTACCTGAAAACATTTAGGAAAGCAGGGGTGAACGCGCTAACGCCCAGTAGGATTTGCATCTCATGGTGCGGACAATTATATAAGTAATTAACATTTTTAAGAATTAGAATTCTTACAAGGCGAAAGACAAAAGCGTACATGATATTACTAATAAGACCAATTGACGGATTAGAGTAGAATACCCATCAGAATTTCCATAACGAATCAGATAGACTTTCATAAGCATTGAACAACAAATTCAAGAACGAGTACTTATCGAATGAACAAGAACTGGCCATATTCACACATATTCACATGATCAAATGTATCATAGCAAACGAAGGCACATTCACACAAACCGATGACATGCCAAGCACCACAAGTCCATACTCCTGCGGTTAATAAATACGTTGGGGCGCTTCTCCCCAGGACTAGACAGGGCCCTTATTTGCACAGGCATTAGTCAAATGGACCGAAGTCCTACATTGTGCTGATCAAACATATATGCATATTATGGCCACAGATTTCCAAGGACAAGCTCATAGTAACAAGAATATGATCATCCACGGAGTTCAAGGATGTGGCAATAGCTCGAGAGATTAATCCGGACAACATACGGCTTATTTTTAAGTTCCATAAACTTTAATGACTTTGACCAAAATAGAATAGAATGCACATGGAATAAAGAGTCTTCTAACTCCAGGAAACTTCAAGGTACAATCGGTTAGGTCTCTATGAGGAAATCCATAGAGTACAGAGACTTTCCTAACTACGTATGCAAGGAAGGATAGTACATGTAATAATCGGAAAGCATATCCAATAAGGAAAGTCGGGACATAATAAGGATCATGGAAAGAAAACAAAGTAGACTCATGTCGAAACCTACCATGTATTCTCACCAACATGGTTATGACACAGATTATATCAAGACGTTTTAAACTTTGAGTTGGAACATAAGGAAGAAGAGGCATAATCAATGAAGAGTATGATCAATAACTTCCATATAGAATGTTAGAATCATATTCACGTAATTAATATTTTTAACGTATGGTTGATGGCTTTTAAAGTACAGACATAGGCTAATCAACATGCTGGTAAGACCAAGAAAACGATGTAGACTCACTTGCTTGATAACTCCAAATCTAGGGTTCCTGGGATGAAACTATAAACAATGACTGCAGCAAATATGGCCTCCTCAACACGACCGAATGGTAGACCTAGACTATTTTGGTGCCCATCGGGCAGACTAAGGACCCGCACTGTTATGACATTGAGTGGGCAATGAAACTCACATATTCATAAAATCAATGCATTAAATAAATAAATAGAAAAGATGTTTAAATAAAGACCTAATAATCTATTCGTTTAATATAAAATGTGCTAAGACACTGGCATTAAATAAACTTTAACAAGAAAAAGAAGATTAGTAATAAATTATAATGATAATAGAAAATTAAAAAATAAATAACATAATAATGACAAAGTATAACCATGAACCCTTTTACAAATAAGTAAAATTAAAATAGGCAAATCAAACTCTCACTAAGAAGATAAGCAAAACAAAAGGAGGGGATCTAGCGCCAGGATACCCTATGCATCGAATTACTGGCACTAGGTGAACCGATGCTGGATAAGCTGCACTGGATCACTAGCACCAAGGGCCAATACTGGATCAAGTCATACCTTCTCTCAAGCCCCTCTATACATGAAGAATAAAAGGTGATAAAATAATAATAATATAATATAAAAATATAAAAGATACAAAAATAAACAAATTTAAATCAAATCAACTCAAAACAATTTACAACCATGCAAGCAAAATCAAGAAACAAGCATAAGTCGAACTGACGAACTAAAAACTACAAATCAAATCTCAAATAATATTTTCAAGTCATATAAATCCCGAACCAAGCAAACTTCAAACCTAAATGAACAATATAAAAAAGAAATTACAATAAATAAATAAATAAGGAAACAAAGTGAAAGATAACAAATCCCACATGAAAAAGAATCAAATATGTTCAAAGCATATCATATAACAAATCCAGGTCAAACGAAGTAAATCATGACAAACAACAAAAGAGATCAAATCAAATCAGTGCAAAGAAAATCAAATAAAACCATCTTAAAATGATCAAATTAATTCAAATAAGCCTTGTCTTGACAACAAAAACCACGCATGCTACCTATAGCTCATGTTATACTATCTTTATCGGATGTCTCCTATTTCGGCCATAAGGCCCCTTTTTCGGGCAACAAATCAAGGGTTTTCTCCCCCAAAATTGAGATGTAATTAACGTCATCGTGCTTAACGGCGGTGGGTTTTTGGTCCTAACCCAATACCCATGTTTGTAATACCTCAGGTTCCTGTTCTGCATTCTAGGTGATTGGCTCCTAATGCATTTGGTTTAGGCGACACGTTAGTAAGGTGTTTGCAGGGGCTGACGCATTAGTGCTTGTAAGGCTTCTTGGTCCCATGATGCGTTAGTCACCATCGTGTTCTGTGTTGTATCTAGTCAACAGGATGTGTTAGTCTTCTTTGTGGTCGTCTGACACCTATCAGCGTGGCAGGCGTGTCAGTACGACATGTCGGGTTGTCGTGACCTTCCTCGTGGACACGTTGGTGTCACGACAAGGTGATAGGACACGTTAAGGATGTTAATGTGGCATGTCTCTCTGACACGTTCCGGGTGCCGAAGGCTTAAAGCCTTAGCTGGCGCTCCTTCCTCTTCTTCCCCTTTCCTCTCCTTCATGGAGAGATTTCTCCCGCTCTCTTCCCTCTGTATGTTTTGAGGCAAGATTGAGGGTCGTGCATGTGTCCTGGCATCATGGAGCTTGCGTGGAGCGAGGAGGAGGTGGCCATTTACACGAGAAGGCCCATAACGGGTTGGTTTCTCTATTTGAAGGTAGGGATGCTTTTTCCCATCTCGATCTGAGTGGATCGGTGCTCCTTTGGGTTTCTAGATATTTTTCCTAGCTTCCCCAAACTCCCCTCCCCTGCATGTCCTTCGCACTGGTAACACGTCAACCTTGAGCGACACATTACCAAAGAAGGCATTTGTTCAACTTGACATGTTAGTGTCATGGTGAGCCCATCCGATGCATTTATGTCCCTATGGGGTGGCCGGAAGCGTTCACTTCACGGCTTGTTTCTCCGACGCGTTTACCTTGCCTGCCGATTTCTCCCTGTTTGTAGTTGGGCAAGGGTCGTTAGTCCCCATGTGAACCGAGTTGGGGTTCTTGCTCGGTTCTCGGCTTGTTGTCAAAATGTTTTCCCGTGTTCTTGCATCGAGCATTGGATGTAGACTCTAGGGCCAGTTCTGCTCAGAGTTCAACCTTCAGACGAAGGACCTGGTGGTTCTCCATGTCGCGTTCTCAACTAGAGGTGGTGCCTTGGTTGTCATGCTGTGGAGGATACTCACTGACTGTCCTAGCTAGTGGCAATAGTTGGTGTTCCACTTTTCGGCCGCCTGTGCCACTATGTACCCTTCCTTTCGGTGTAGCGAGCTTCTGGTTGAGTTGCTAGTGCTTGTGTTGGCCGACGGCTCTCTCGAGAGTCTCGAGAGGTGGGTTTGTGCATGCCTCATGCTTGCTAGGCTTGTCAAGCCCATTGTGTGGCATGTTTCATTGTTGTGCTTGCCCCACATGTTCTCTGTTCACCCAATGCTTGGCACTCGAGGGATTGTTTTGTTGAGAGGTTGTTACCATTCACTAGGACCCCCATTCTCGTGAGCCTGTTGAGAGAGTACTTCAGGCTACGAGTGTGCTCGAGTTTAGTGACTCTGGAGCAAAGGGAAAAATAGTGGTTGGATAGCAACACCGAGTCATTTATAGAGCTCTCTTGGATGGGGTGGGACGCCGAGGTGGTTGTGGAGTTTCTTCTTGGCGCGGCCCAGACAGTCTGTTTTCCTACTACATCTCCGGTCTCCCTACATGGTTCTGGAGCCGCGTAATAGTTGCCAAGCATGGGTCCGTAGCTTGGCCAGGCTGCGATTGTTGTTGTTCTTGTGGTGTTCTCTTGTGGTGGCTCACTAGCCCTACTCTTCTGGGGATGTTGTAGGCAGGAGCTGACTGGTGAGCGGTGAGTAGCCTATGGGCACTGTTGATTATCAGTGGCGGTGGCATGGTTGATGTTCTTGTGACGATGTTTCCCTTACGGTGTGTTTCCAAGCATGATCTGTTGCCCTAGCCTGCACTACAATTGTAGCTTGGTCGTGTCTATCTTCTGAGGGTGTTGTGGGTTATGTTGAAGCACTCACACATATTTATCACTATGTTTTGGTGATAACTAAAACTCATGAATATTTTAAATATTTTTCTAGAATATTTATAGCTATAAAAATATCTTCTATTGCTTCTAAATATTTGCACTAAAAAATCTATATCGATTTCTATTTTAAGTCCACTTCGAAAGAAGAAATTTATGATCAGTCAAAGTGATCAGCCGAAATTTTACTTCGTCATCCATGATTTTCTTCTGATCAGTCGAAGCTATCAGTCGAAGTTTCACTTCGTCATGCACGACCTTCTTCTGATCAATCGAAGCTAGCAGTCGAAGTTTCACTTCATCATGCACGATTTTCTTCTGATCAGTCGAAGTCATCAAGTTTCACTTCATCATGCACGATTTTCTTCTGATCATCCAAAGTTCCATTTCGACTGACTACCATATTTTTTGTACCATCCGAAGTCCCACTTCAACAGACTGCTTGATACTCTTAGCAGTCAAAGTGTGATTTTGACTGAGACACTTAGTAGTCGAAGTTTATATCTTGACCAGTCGAAGTTTCAATAGATAATCGATTTCTGACCAAGTGTTTCGATTGGTGAACAAATGACCTATAACATATTGATTGGTATTATAATGATCTAATTGGTGTTATAAATACTATATTTTATCTATTGGTGATCAAATGACTTTAATATCATTCCAATTAATGTTGTTTACATATAGATTGGTGTTTATATGCTTTTAAACACATCAATTGACTTTCAAAATGTCTTTGGCGCCTAATGAAATATCAAATGTACCTCATATGTTGAAAGTACTATTTCCTGTCTGATAAAAGATCTCTTTGTGCTGACTCATAGGATTTTTTCTTTCCTGCTAGATAGAAAAGCACCTCCTCGAAATAACAAGCTCTTAGTAGGAAACATTGACAAAAAGCAAAAGAGATATGGGCTATCTGATAAAAGACTTCTCCAGTCTAACATGTATTTATTGTCTGTAAAAACAACATTAGAACTTGCTACTGACAAACTTGGACGTGCATAAGTTGGAATATTTTTCTCCATTCCAAGTATTCGGTGGACACATTCCAGGCATCCATTAGACACAAAGAAAGCAGTAGCAGATGAAGAAGAAAAAGATGAAGATGAAGAGGAAAAGTTTCAATGGTTACATCCTTCAACGGCCCTCTTCAGCCACTCCATAAAAGGATGAAGGTTCTGAAGTAGAAGCATATAAGAGTGTATTCCTGAAGATCTGTCGAAAAGAGTCTACATCCAGTGAAGAACCCAAACGACACATACACTCCAAGTAAAGAGAAAAAGAGCTCAAGCCCATTCAAGAAGAAGATTGCACCTAAGCAGAAGCCATCTGAAGCCTTCTAGTAATCAAGTTTTTTCTTCTCTTCTCTCTCTCTGTAATACATTGTATACTGGGGGAGAGACAATCAGCTAAAAGTTTGAACCTTTTAGTGTTCATATTGTGTAACATTCAACAGGTTCTTTCTTTTCTTAAGAAAGACGTGTCTGACTGTAGGCATGTATGCAGTGTTCCTCTTCATTTGAAGAGAAGGCTTGTTGTGCAAGCATTCCCCTTTGTTAGAAGGGAAGACCATTTTGTGTCTGGTAGTATGACCAACTAGAGGTCTGTACCAGTGAGTTGCTTCTAAGCTCGTGAAAAAAGCACATGCCTAAGATGAAACAGTAGGTTGCCTTCTTGCCCGGGAAAGAGAAGGAGACCAGTAGGGGCTGGGTGTTGTAAATCTTTGGAGGCATTGTACCCTGGTTAGTGGAATCCCAAGAGGTTGCTTGGGACTGGATGTAGGCCTTCCATTGGGGAAGTATTGAACCAAGATAATTTTTTTGTGTTCATATGTGTGATTGTTTTTTTAATTGTTTCTGCACTGCTACTCCTTTGTGTGGTGATACTTTTTTCTCACGTACGTGGTTGCCCCGTGGTTTCCGTGAGCTCCCTCTCTAGTCGTGTGCGCCAAGAGATGCTTCTACGTGGTGTTCGATTCTACTAGTTCTACGGTGTCGTATGTGACCCGACCCTGTGTGGTGGTTGTGGCATTGATCTGTTTCTACTTTTTTACAGTAGCTAGTGTCGTTGTTTCCCAATTACTACTTTCTAGCTATAGTTAGCTTTCTATTTTTTATAGTTCCTGCTGCTCTGGCTAATAAGAGACTGGTAATCCCTACTGGGCCTTGTTCACAAGGCTCACCCCCTACTCTCTTTAAATAGGGGCTCATCATCGCGGGAGCTCGGTGTCGAACCATTGCGGAGGTGGTTAGTGGCATTGTGTGCTGCCAGCTGCAGTGAGAGCGAGAGTGTATGAGCTCTTGTATTGGAGTGAGATGAGAGTTGTGTTTTACAAGTCCTCAGGGTATGCCCCTTAAGGACTTCACGTTTCTTTCGGTACATGTGCTTTTATTTGGGATATGTTGTACAGACTTTTGTATATTTTTTTATATTTATTTGAATTCAGTACTTCTCTCACTAGACTACTCTTCTAACCCTTTTAGGTCTTCAGATCCGTAGGTGGCAGAGCGGGATTCAGGGTCCCTAGCAGGGGTCTAGGAGGTCAGGTTGTTATAATGTTCGTTTGAAGAAGTCAAACGATACGCATATAGACCTAAAGTTCTCCGACCCTCGGAGGTAGACACATGGTCACATGTGCGACTGGCATGCCTACTCCATGATTGTAAATCCATCTCTCATCAATGGCCTATGGTCAACATGTCAATAAGATTTGGATTTGCAATATGCTCATGTTCATACACATAAAATAAATTTAATCCGATGGATAAGAAAATCCATTTCCACGAACACCTCTTCATTTATGGTGATTTGGCGATTTCTCTATGGTGTTGGATTACCCCTTTAATTGACGACAAGGTAGTGCTGCATGAGCGCATTACTCTGAGATGCTGGAGTATTACACTAATCCCAGGACACCTTTTGGCTTTGTTTCTCTTTATGCTCGTATTCTGATTTTATAGGAGCTATGGAAAGCCAGGTGCGCCAGTCAGTTTTGATTCTAAGCGAAAGTCCTTTCATCAAATTCATGCAGATATCTCTTCACAGTTACAACTTCTATGCAAAACCACTCCTTCAGATCAGCCCCATCAGCTACCGAGCAAAGGCGGAGTTTGGTTTCAAACCATCTGTCAAGATGAAATCTACCTTGCTGGTTAATAGGGGTCCCTCCACGGATAGGATTTTCTTTGAATGTGGATGGTTCATGTAAAGGTAATCCAAGTGAGTGTGGTTGCATCGGACATGCTAATGGTGTTGTGCATCTGGCATTTACTTTTCACTATGGTCGTGGCAGCAGTCTTTTGGCAAAGACGCGAGCCCTCTGAGTTGGGCTCATGCTTGCTTCTAAGTATGGGTTTCCACTTTCTATTATTTACTAGTCGGGCTCTTTGCTAGTGGTGCGATCTTTGCAATCCTATTCTTCCCTGTCCTGGGAATGTGTTCGATGGTTCATGGAGGTGAAGGATTATGTTATGGCGAATGGGATGCAAATAGTTCATACTCACAGGGAAGCTAATAGGGTGGTTGATTTCCTTGCTTCAGATGCTTGTGGTGCTGGTAGAAACGAGTTGTTCCCTGTTTTTTCTTCTTTACCTGTTCTTATAAAAGTCTCGGTAATGCTTGATAAAGCTGACCTCCCGTCAATTAGACTTGTGTAGTTTTGATTTCCTCTCAGGGGTATGCCCCGCAGCTACTGTAAATTTTATGCATTTATGAATAAAATCAGGCCTAGGTGCCGCACTAGTCCTGATGGGAAGGGGTGCACTCTCCCGACCCTGAGGACCTTTTTCCACTAGAAAAAATTGCATGAACAGCTTCTGAGTACTAATTTGATAGGAACTTGAACCCATTTGACATCTTAGAAATCTGATTCTTGAGGGGGCTTCTACAGGACAGTAGATGGCTGCACAAAACATAGTAGAAAGCAAGCGGGTATCAGGCCCATTTACAGTTCAGACCTTGGCCATGACATAACTAGGGTCAAGTACTGCAATCTAGCTAGCTCATTTAAGGTCCAATTTACATTTCTGAAAGCACATTGTTCACCGTGTCAAAACAGAGCATGCCCAGGTTAATATGCCTGAAATGAACTCAGCGAGGTAGGGGCATAAATTCGGCCCAATATGGAGCTATCACAAACTCTATTCTCAGCAACGATATCGGCTTATAAGCGAATTATCGTTTCCCTGAGAGCAGATTGGGTTTGTTGCCCCAAAACTTGGCTCAGAAGAGGATTAAAATAGGGACTCCAAAAATTACTTCAGAAATCTCCCGCAATGAGAACACTCCTTCTGGCCACTAGGGGAACGCTGAGAAGGTACCTGACTGCTTCCCGATGCCACGGGACGCTGCGGTGACTGAAAAGCCGCCTTCTTCCTTTCCTGCCTCTGAAAAGGAGCTACAGACCTCCTCTGAGAAGCCTTCTTCTCCTCCAATTATTGCTCCATCTCTCCCTCCTGACGACACGCCGCGCTGAGCGCCTGCTCGAGGGTACAATGGTCGAAAGCCACCAACCTCGTCCTCAGCAATGGCCTCAGACCCATCACGAATTTCTTCGCCTTCCTGCGCTCATCAGCTACAATATGAGGGGCATACTTCGAGAGCTCGGCAAACCTGGCCTCGTACTCCAGCACGGTCATGGAGCCCTGAGTCAACGAGAGGAACTCCTGCTCCATTTTGTCCTGGATGTGCTACGGAACAAACTTGGCTCGGAAAAGCCTCACGAACTCATCCCAACCAACCTCCACAGCACCATCCTTGAACCGAGTACGTAACAACGAGGACCACCACACGTCAGCTCGCTCCTGCCAAAACCATCCATAAGGACTAACCAACGTAATCTATAATTAAAGAAACAACCACCGGATTAATTTACACATACCTGCAGCATATAGGTGGATAAAGTGACCTTGTCATCCTCAGGGCACCTAATAGCCCGGAAGATCTTTTCGATCTCCCTCATCCAGCTCTCAGCTAATAACGGGTCGCTCTCCCCCTTAAAAGAGGGTGGCGACATCCTCTTGAACCTTTCCATGATGGAGGGTCCACCATGATCCTGAGCCTGGGGAACTGGCACCTGAGCCTGCCATAGCAAACATCATAAGCAACATATATAGCATAGCAACATAGTAAACATATCATCAAGTCAAACAGACTACCCTGTCTATCATTCTAACTAGAGCCTGCCGAGCCTCCAACTGAGCCTGGAGTGCAGCCTGGGTGTGGACCTGCGTCTGCATAGCCTGCACTAAACCCTGCATGAACACTCCATAGTCTACTGGTGGCGGTGGGGGAAGCACAGGACCCTGGGGTGCTGGGGCCTGCTGCTCACCCTGATCCTCACGCCGAGGCTCATCTCTCCTCTGCTCACCTTCACGAGCAGGAACACCACGCCTACCATATGAAGCCATACCCTGCAAAACGATTTAATCACAATTTAGAACTAGACTATCTAATTTCTAACTATTTACTTATCTATGTGGACAATCTACACAGACTTAGCATACAATGAAGATGATGGTATGTGCATATTTATGTACAATTTCAGCCTGATGCTCTGATACCAATATCTGTAACGACCCTCCTTATACCGGTACGGTTATACCAACCCACATCGATATAATGAATGCCGCTATAGTGGGACATTTATCCAACAGTTATACGATAGGCTGAAATATACATAAATACATTCACATAACAACGGAAAAGAAATAGCCAAATGTAACTTCTTATTCCATCATCCACATTCTATTCACAGTCCATATAAGAAAAGAAATCTAAGCTTTTCATAACTGAGAAATGAAATAAATACATTGTCCACAACTTTCCACTAAATAAGTACACAAATCTCAAAGGTAGAGCAAGTCTACTCTTATTACATACTTAGGAAAAATAAAAGTACAACGCCAAGTCCAAAACAAGGTCTCCTACTCCCGCTCCGAGTCACTCCTAACGATCTCCTCGGAAGAAGTACAAATCTCTGCACCTGTACGCCGAAGCAAAAGTGAGTTCAAATGAACTCAACAAGTAACACCAAACACACTAAACTTACATGCATCACATAACTTTCACATTTTCATTCTACACAATAACATATAAACATGGATTTAACAATTAATTTAAGTAAAAATCCTAAACATGATGTCTACACATGGAAATTGTCTTATACAAAATTCTCAATAACTTAAAGCCTATCACATGCTTTCTACACACTTCTCAATATATTAAACTAAGCTCATTTAACCACATTCACGCACACTTACAAGCTAAACATTAGTCATTTTAAACATGGAGTTTGTACATATAAATAAGAGACAATTCTAGCATGGATTCTATAATCATTTTCACATGGATAACACATTTATACTCATGAAAAGTTTTCTGTTTTGCTATGTACATATTATAATCATTTAAGAAATTATCAATTTACATGCTGTCACAAAAATTCATATTAACACATGATCACTTACACAATTTCACAATTTATACATTCACTTTCACTTAAACACAAGTTCACATTTATTAAATGCCGTGACACATAACCCAAACCACCTTTTAGAAGGACACATACTAATCACATCACATATATATCACCTAGGTATTACAGTGATAAATCTTAGTTACTGCGCAGAACCAGGAGAAGCACCCTCCACCCTAACCAGCGATACTTGTTCGCCTCCAGGATTTAATCCCAATGCCTGTGGGACATCACACACTATGAACCTTCCCGTGGACTTTACCACAGTACGGTTCCATAGCCCTCTAAGGTAGCAGTGTCACCCATTGGCACATTTACACATTTTTCTTAATTTCTAACACACACTTAAGGCATAATTTTTAACACCTCCGTTTCATGCTCACACATTTACACACTTCAGTATTACCTAGAATGGTACTATTGTTCTCAGAATTTACACATTCAAAATAAGTCTAATCATGTAGAATTTTTCCGATTTTAATACCAACACATTAACATACTTTAATTTATCAATATCACACATGAAATTGAAATGTATAGCTACTATCATCATTTCAAACAAAATTTTAACCAAAAACCTATTATAGGTTAACCATCATGCATATAAATTTTTGCATTTTTCTAAATTACACACTAATTATGAAAATTCTAACAGTGGAATCACATAAGACTAAAATAACCAAACTAACATGGATTTTCATTGTTCAGATTCATAATTCATTATATACATGTATACTGACAGTTCTAATCATGTGCTAATTCCTAGAGATTTAACTATTTCCATATCATTTAATAGAATTTCATCACTAATTAAGCATGCTCACTATTTTTTAGTTTAGGAAATCTAAAAATTTGCACAGTCATCAGAAAATTTCCAAATTTTAAAAACATGCCCTGACATTGATTTAAGCACCACAGAAAATTTCTGTGACTAAAATTTCACAAGGATAATATAAACAGTAATTTACAATATTCAGAACCTGTTTAACAGGTATTTCAAAAATTTTAATAAATAATACACTTAACGAAATTTCGCAGAAATTACACAACATGCTCCACTACACATATTACATAACATATAAAATTTACCATATATCCTCATGCGCAGAAATCCGAAATATAGCTTATAAAGGCAGACAGTCCACTGTTCTTACCTGAAGAACTCAACGGCAAGGGTATGGCCGTTTACTCATGTTAACGGAAACATAGTGTGCCGCCAACTCAGGATCTTAACGGCAAGGGATACTACCGTTAAGTTCCTGTCTGTGCAAAACACAGACTGAACACAAGAAACTTGGTGAAATTGGGGTTCCAGGACACGAATAAAATTCTAGAAAAATACCTAGGACCTACTAGACATATGTAAGAGTGATGTGAAAGGGTTACTTGCCTCTTGGAAAATCCAAAACCAAGGATTTAAGCCAGAGAAGCCCTCCTCGGCCAGAGCCAAAGAGTCCTCAAAACTCCCTCGATCCGAGTTCTGTGTTGATTTCTGTTGCACACCAGTGTGGGGAAGCCATTCCCAGATGTTCAGAGCCCTCTCCAGTCGTTGTAGAACGTCGGATGAAGCCTCAAATCACCGGATCAAGGAGTTTCAAAGTCGGGGTTCGCACATAAAATGCTAGGGTTTTTGACAAAGAGTCAAAAGGACCTAACTGAGCCCTAATCCGCTTCTTTTATAGGGTTGAGGTTTTTAGGAACACGTTTAGTTACCGTTGGGGGACGGTTTCCTAAACCAAGGGCGACATTTTCGGAGGCATTTCCGGATCTGAAATCGCAACAGATCTGGGACATTAACGTCAACATCACAGGCCGTCAATTCTGAGTCGGCGTCCATCGATGTGGCCGCTTACTTGGGATTGGCGTCCACCCATATTAACGTCTATCGGCCGCCAGAACTGAACTTAAAACTACAGAAACTTTATGTACACCACACAAGTATATATATATATATATATATATATATATATATATATATATATATATATATATATATACAATGCACACATTAAAATAATACCTATTCACGCAATGTAAACAAGTAAGTACTATGCACAATAAAGTTTATACATCGATGGCATACATTTATACATACATAAGAAATCACCCAAAGATGAAAAATCAAGGGCCTTACACCCTCTCCCCCTTAAAGAAACTTCGTCCTCAAAGTTGGACTGACACTACTCAAACAATTGAGGATATTTCTTCTTCATTGCATCCTCAAGCTCCCAAGTAGCCTCCTCTCGCGAGAAGTTTCGCCATAAGACTTTCACCGATGCAATACTCTTGTTCCGAAGATGTTGAATCTTCCGGTCAAGAATAGCTACTGGTTGCTCCACATAAGAAAGATCTTGTTGGATCTCCACTGGCTCATGGCTAATAACATGAGATGGATCTCTGACATACCTCCTGAGCATAGATACGTGGAAAACGGGATGGACACTAGCTAACACTGGGGGTAAAGCTAGCTCATATGCCACGTTGCCCAAACGTCTGAGAATCTCATACGGGCCAATGAATCTAGGACATAACTTACCATGCCTACCAAATCTAACTACACCACGAGTAGGCGAAATCTTTAAAAAGACATGCTCACCTACCTCAAATTCCAAATCCTTCCTCCTGTTGTCGGTATAACTCTTCTTCCTATCCTGTGCCACAACAAGCCTCTTCCTAATCAACTGGACCTTATCCGAAGTCTCCTGAACTAACTCCGGACCGATCAATTGCCTACGCCTATCTCCTCCCAACATAAAGGAGATCTGCAAGGCCTACCATACAATGCCTCAAATGGAGCCATACCAATACTCGCATGGAAACTGTTGTTATATGCGAACTCCACTAGAGGTAAATGGCACTCCCAATCATCTTTCCAATCCAGAATACACGCCCTCAACATATCCTCGAGCGTCTGGATAGTCCTCTCGGACTGTCTATCTGTCTGGGGATGAAATGCCGAACTGAGCTTCAGCTCCGAACCTAACGCATCCTGAAGACCCTTCCACAGCCTCGAAGTAAATCTCGGATCTCGATCTGAAATGATCGACTTCGGGACACCATGCAATCTAATAATGCTACTAATATACAATCTAGCTAAACTCTTTACTGATTGCTTCTTCTTCATGGGCAAGAAATGCGCAGTCTTCGAGAATCTATCTACCACTACCCAAATCGAGTCGTTACCCCATCTGGATCGAGGCAAACCCATAAAAAAATCCATAGTGACAGCCTCCCACTTCCATACATGGGATCTCCATCTTCTGCATAAGACCAGATGGTCGTTGCCGCTCGGCCTTCACTTGCTGGCATACTAGACATCTAGACACATACTCCGCTACATCCTTCTTCATTCTAGACCACCAAAAAGATCTCTTCAAATCCTGGTACATCTTAGTGTTACCCGAATGAATAGAGAATCTAGACCTATGAGCTTTTGCTAAAACATGCTCACAGACATCCACGATGTCTGGAACACAAACACGGTGATGGAATCTAATCACGCCATCCTCATCACGAGCAATGCCTGCCTTGCCCACTAACTCTTGGGGCCTCTTTGGATGGAGTTAACTCTGAGTTAAAAGTGAGTTAACTCTAGTTAACTCAGAGTTAAAAGTGAGTTAACTCTAGTTAACTCAGAGTTAACTCAAAAAGTGCTTTGGTAGTGGTTTAGAGTTAACTTTTGTGGGTTGGGCTAAAGGTGGTTTAAAAGTGAGTTAACCAACCTTTTTGTAACCCACCTCTAGAGGAGGAACAAAGTTAACTCAAGTGAGTTAACCACTTATTCCTCTCACATCACAAGCATTAAATGCTACTTTTCCTTTTCCCAAGGTAAGTTAACTCACTTGTTCTTATCAAATTGTATTTGAGAAAAGTAGGTTAACTCACCATATGATCAAAGTTAACTCTATTATTACCAAAGCAAAAAGTGGGTTACACATGTGTAACTTTGTTCATGGGTTGGAGTTATCTTAACTCCAACCCATTACCAAAGAGGCGCTTGGAGTCTAGGGTCGGCTTTCTGTTGCTCGATCACCTCATCCAACACCAAAGACCTAATGGACAACTGAGCTACAAAAGCCTGGCACAATGATGGCTCTAACTCAGTCATCGCACATGCTGCATCCTCCAACATCTTCCAATCCTGCTGGAGAGGCGACCTCTTCCTGCTAAGGGCATCTTCTACGACATTCGCCTTTCCAGGATGATACTGGAGGTCGAAGTCATAGTCCTTCAGGAACTCAATCCATCTTCTCTGCCTAAGGTTTAATTCCTTTTGGGAGAAAAGGTATTTTAGACTCTTGTGGTCAGTGAACACCTCAAATCTGACACCATAAAGATAGTGTCTCCAGATCTTTAGTGCATGAACCACTGCCGCAAGCTCAAGATCATGAGTCGGATAGTTTCGTTCATGCTCCTTCAACTGACGAGAAGCATATGCTACTACCCTTCCTTGATGCATCAATACACAACCAAGGCCAATCCGAGATGCATCCGTGTAGATAGCAAAACCCTCTACACTGCTCGGCAAAACTAACACAGGAGCCGAAGTGAGATTAGTCTTCAATAACTGAAAACTACTCTCACACTCCTCTGACCAAACAAACTTCACTCCCTTCCTGGTCAGCTGAGTCAATGGGGCGGCGATGGATGAAAATCCCTCAATAAATCGATAATAACCCGCCAAACCAAGAAAACTCTGAATCTCCGAAGGAGTCTTGGGAATCTCCCAATCCATAACAGTCTGGACTTTTGCTGGATCTACTGCTACACCAGCACCGGAGATAACATGCCCAAGGAAATGAACCTCGCGCAACCAAAAATCGCACTTGCTGAATTTTTCATACAGCTTGTGCTCACGGAGAACTTCTAATACTACCCTCAAATGCTGACAATGTGTGGTCTCATCCGAAGAGCAGACCAACACGTCATCAATAAAAACTATGAGGAAACTATCTAGGTACGGTCTAAACACCCTGTTCTTGAGATCCATGAACGCTGTCGGGGCGTTGGTCAGACCAAAAGGAAGAACCAAAAACTCATAATGTCCATAACGGGTTCTAAATGCTATCTTGGACACATCCTCACTCCTAATCATCAACTGATGATAACCAGACCGCAAATCAATCTTAGAAAAGACTGATGCATCTTGCAGCTGGTCAAACAAATCATCAATCCGAGGTAAGGGATACCTGTTCTTCACCGTCACTTGGTTTAGCTTTCTATAATCAATGCATAACCTAAGTGATCCATCCTTCTTCTTCACGAATAAGACAGGTGCGCCCCAAGGGAAAACGCTAGGGTGAATAAATCCCTTATTTAACAAATCCTACAACTGTTTCCTTAGCTCAGCTAATTCCGCAGGTGCCATCCGATAAGGTGTCTTCGAGATAGGAGAGGTGCTCTAGAGTGAACTCTATCTCTCTAGCCGGTGGCAAACCAGATAGGTCATCAGGAAAGACATCTGGAAACTCTCGCACTACATCTATCTCCGCAAGAGTAGGTGACTCATCAGTCTTGGGTACTAATACCATGCTGGCAAGAAAAGCGTCACAACCCTTGTTCACCATTCTCATCACCCTCATGGCAGAGATGACAAACTTCCCTGCCAAGTTCCTTGGCAAAGGATGAGAAAATTCATCTTCACTGGGAATGCGGAAAACGATCTTCTTCCCATGACAATCTACTAACGCATAGTGCTCCTCTAGACAATCCAGACCAAGAATAGCATCGTAGTCCTTCATCTTTAGTAAGAAGAAACACCCTTCTAGGACTCTATCCTCGATGCACACCGGTAAAGACGGAATACACTTCCTAGTCGATACCGTACCTGCAGGTGTGTGCACAGACAAAGGGACTTCTAAATCCTTAGACTCTATTCCTGACTCTAAGGCTAACTGCCTAGCAAAACGCTCAGAAATGAACGAGTGAGTGGCACCCGTATCAAATAGAACTCGAGCGTGAATGCCTAAGAACAAAACCGTACCTTCGGTAACATGATCCGCCTGTTCGGCATCCTCATGAGCTAACGCAAACACTCGAGCTGGGGCTCGAGGTCTCCCTGGTCGTCCTGTCGCTGGCTCTACTACTGCTGCTACTGGGGCTGGTGCCACTCCATGCTGACCTCCCTGCTGCAGTCTGGGGCAATCCTTGATCCTATGCTCGCTGCTCCCGCACTTCAAGCACTTCCCCGCCAACTTCCAACATTATGTACCACCATGTGCCCTCCCGCAATGAGGACACTCCTTCTGGCCACTAGGGGAACGCTGAGAAGGTACCTGACTACTTCCCGATGCCACGGGATGCTGCGGTGACTGAAAATCCGCCTTCTTCCTCTCCTGCCTCTGGAAAGGAGCTGCAGGCCTCTTCTGAGAAGCCTTCTTCTCCTCCAAGTACTGCTTCATCTCTCCCTCATGACGACATGCCACGCTGAGTGCCTGCTCGAGGGTACGATGGTCGAAAGCCACCAACCTCGTCCTCAGCGATGGCCTCAGACCCATCACGAATTTCTTCGCCTTCCTGTGCTCATCAGCTACAATATGAGGGGATACTTCGAGAGCTCGGCAAACCTGGCCTCGTACTCCAGCACGGTCATGGAGCCCTGAGTCAACGAGAGGAACTCCTGCTCCATTTTTTCCTGGATATGCTCCGGAACAAACTTGGCTCGGAAAAGCCTCACGAACTCATCCCAACCAACCTCCACAGCACCATCCTCGAACCGAGTACGTAACAACGAGGACCACCACACGTCGGCTCGCTCCTGCCAAAACCATCCATAAGGACTAACCAACGTAATCTATAATTAAAGAAACAACCGAAGGATTAATTTACACATACCTACAGCATATAGGTGGCTAAAGTGACCTTGTCATCCTCAGCGCACCTAATAGCCCGGAAGATCTTTTCGATCTCCTTCATCCAGCTCTCAGCTAATAACGGGTCGCTCTCCCTCTTAAAAGACGGTGGCGACATCCTCTTGAACCTTTCCATGATGGAGGGTCCACCATGATTCTGACCCTGGGGAACTGGCACCTGAGCCTGCGACAACAAACATCATAAGCAACATATATAGCATAGAAACATAGTAAACATATCATCAAGTAAAATAGACTACCCTGTCTATCATTCTAACCTGAGCCTGCTGAGCCTCCAACTGAGCCTGGAGTGCAGCCTGTGTGTGGGCCTGCGTCTGCATAGCCTGCACTAAACCTTGCATGAACACTCCATAGTCTACTAGTGGCGGTGGGGGAAGCACAGGACCCTGGGGTGCTGGGGCCTGTTGCTCACCCTGATCCTCACGCCGAGGCTCATCTCTCCTCTGCTCACCTTCACGAGCAGGAACACCACGCCTACCACGCGAAGCCATACCCTGCAAAACGATTTAATCACAATTTAGAACTAGACTATCTAATTTCTAACTATTTACTTATCTATGTGGACAATCTACACAGACTTAGCATACAATGAAGATGATGGTATATGCATATTTATGTACAATTTCAGCCTGATGCTCTGATACCAATCTTTGTAACGACCCTCCTTATACCGGTACGGTTATACCAACCCACATCGATATAATGAATGCCGCAACAGTGGGACATTTACCCAACAGTTATAGGATAGGCTGAAATGTACATAAATACATTCACATAACAGCAGAAAAGAAATAGCCAAATGTAACTTCTTATTCCATCATCCACATTCTATTCACAGTCCATATAAGAAAAGAAATCTAAATTTTTCATAACTGAGAAATGAAATAAATACATTGTCCACAACTTTCCACTAAATAAGTACACAAATCTCAAAGGTAGAGCAAGTCTACTCTTATTACATACTTAGGAAAAATAAAAGTACAACGCCAAGTCCAAAACAAGGTCTCCTACTGCCACTCCGAGTCACTCCTAACGATCTCCTCGGAAGAAGTACAAATCTTTGCACCTGTATGCCTAAGCAAAAGTGAGTTCAAATGAACTCAACAAGTAACACCAAACACACTAAACTTACATGCATCACATAACTTTCACATTTTCATTCTACACAATAACATATAAACATGGATTTAACAATTAATTCAAGTAAAAATCCTAAACATGATGTCTACACATGTTACACATGGAAATTGTCTTATACAAAATTCTCAATAACTTAAAGCCTATCACATGCTTTCTACACACTTTTCAATATATTAAACTAAGCTCATTTAACCACATTCACGCACACTTACAAGCTAAACATTAGTCATTTTAAACATGGAGTTTGTACATATACATAAGAGACAATTCTAGCATGGATTCTATAATCATTTTCACATGGATAACACATTTATACTCATGAAAAGTTTGCTGTTTTGCTATGTACATATTATAATCATTTAAGAAATTATCAATTTACATGTGTCACAAAAATTCATATTAATACATGATCACTTGCACAATTTCACAATTTATACATTCACTTTCACTTAAACACAAGTTCACATTTATTAAATGCCGTGACACATAGCCCAAACCACCTTTTAGAAGGACACACACTAATCACATCACATATCTATCACCTAGGCATTACAGTGATAAATCTTAGTTACTGTGCAGAACCGGGAGAAGCACTCTCCACCCTAACCAGCGATACTTGTTCGCCTCCAGGATTTAATCCCAATGCCCGTGGGACATCACACACTATGAACCTTCCCGTGGGGGCTTTACCACAGTATGGTTCCACAGCCCTCTAAGGTAGTAGTGTCACCCATTGGCACATTTACACATTTTTCTTAATTTCTAACACACACTTAAGGCATAATTTTTAACACCTCCATTTCATGCTCACACATTTACACACTTCAGTATTACCTAGCATGGTACTACTATTCTCAGAATTTACACATTCAAAATAAGTCTAATCATGTAGAATTTTTCCGATTTTAATACCAACACATTAACATACTTTAATTTATCAATATCACACATGAAATTGAAATGTATAGCTACTGTCATCATTTCAATACAAAATTTTAACCAAAAACCTATTACAGGTTAGCCATCATGCATATAAATTTTTGCATTTTTCTGAATTACATACTAATTATGAAAAATCTAATAGTGGAATCACATAAGACTAAAATAACCAAACTAACATGGATTTTCATTGTTCGGATTCATAATTCATTATATACATGTATACTGACAGTTCTAATCATGTGCCAAATCCTAGAGATTTAATTGTTTCCATATCATTTAATAGAATTTCTTCACTAATTAAGCATGCTCACTGTTTTTCAGTTTAGGAAATCTAAAAATTTGCACAGTCATCAGAAAATTTCCAAATTTTAACAACATGCCCTGACATTGATTTAAGCACCACAGAAAATTTTGTCACCTAAATTCCACAATGATAATATAAACAATAATTTACAATATTCAGAACCTGTTTAACATGTATTTCAAAAATTTTAATAAATAATACACTTAACGAAATTTCACAGAAATTACACAACATGCTCCACTACACATATTACATAACATATAAAATTTACCATATATCCTCATGCGCAGAAATCCGAAATATTGCTTATAAAGGCAGACAGTCCACTGTTCTTACCTGAAGAACTCAATGGCAAGGGTATAGCCGTTTACTCATGTTAACGGCAACATAGTGTGCCGCCAACTCAAGATCTTAACGGCAAGGGATCCTGCCATTAAGTTCCTGTCTGTGCAAAACACAGACTGAACGCAAGAAACTTGGTGAAATTGGGGTTCCAGGACACGAATAAAATTCCAGAAAATACCTAGGACCTACTAGACATATGTTAGAGTGATGTGAAAGGGTTACTTGCCTCTTGGAAAATCCACAAGCAACGATTTAAGCCGGAGAAGCCCTCCTCGGCCAGAGCCAAAGAGTCCTCAAAACTCCCTCGATCCGAGTTCTGTGTTGATTTCTACTGCACACCAGTGTGGGGAAGCCGTTCCCGGATGTTCAGAGCCCTCTCCAGTCATTGTAGAACGTCGGATGAAGCCTCAAATCTCCGGATCAAGGAGTTCCAAAGTCGGGGTTCGCACATAAAATGCTAGGGTTTTTGACAAAGAGTCAAAAGGACCTAACTGAGCCCTAATCCGCCTCTTTTATAGGGTTGAGGTTTTTAGGAACGCGTTTAGGGTCTAGGTTACCGTTGGGGGACGATTTCTTAAACCAAGGGCGACATTTCCGGAGGCATTTCCAGATCTGAAATCGCAACAGATCTGGGACATTGACGTCAACATCACAGGCCGTCAATTCTGAGTCGGCGTCCATCGATGTGGCCTCTTACTTGGGATTGGCATCCACCCATATTGACATCTACCGGCCGCCAGAACTGAACTTAAAACTGCAGAAACTTTATGTACACCACACAAGTATATATATATATATAATCTACAATGCACACATTAAAATAATACCTATTCACGCAATGTAAACAAGTAAGTACTATGCACAATAAAGTTTATACATCGATGGCATACATTTATACATACATAAAAAATCACCAAAAGATGAAAAATCAAGGGCCTTACAGGTTACCTCTTTGGATTGGCCAAGGAGGGTTTTATCAGCTAAATTCGTTCTTTGGGGTAGTTTATAGAGACAAGTAACTTAGGGGTTTTGTCTGTGTGCCTATCATGTAGGGTTTTCATATTTTTACATTGTCTTCTAAACCTCTGATTCCCCTTTTCTATCAGTTCTAGTCTAGGTGTTCTGTACACAAGAACTTAATGGCAACATTTGAGGCTACGCCAACACCGCCCCCCCCCCCCCCCCCCTCCCCCCCACCCTTGACGGCAGACCCCTTGACGTTAAGTTCTTTTGTTTTCTGAAAATCGCAATTCCTAAGTGTATGGTAAATCCTTGAGTTTGATTTCTGTTTAAGAGTTCTGAGGGTCCTATCATAGTGCGTTGAGCACTGTGAAGGTCTCATGGAATTCTTGGTATTTTTTTGACAATTATGCATGTTATGGGAGATTAAATTTCTGTAAAATATATTTGTTGCATAATATATGTGAGAATTAGTTGATCTAGAATTAGGGTTATAAAAAGCATGTTTTAGAACTATTAAACTTGTTTTATTCCTGCTAATATAATTTCTAAGTGTTTATGGTATAATAGCCTAAAATTTATTTAAAATTAGATAAATAGCTATAATGCTCTAAAAATTCTGAAAATCAGACATATGATACGTTGCATAGAGGTGACCTGTAATAAAAATTTGGGCATGTTCTAACTTCATTTTTTACTATTATGATTTTAGGAAGATCTAATAAGTATAATTAGCTAAAGTGATTAATTCTTGTGAATTAGTACCATGTTTAGGTTCTATAAGCATGTTTAGTCACTGTTAAGTAGTAACATGAATATCTGAAGTTATAGCATATGTATATGTCATAAGCATATGTGTATAAGCATGATTTTAAAGAGCATGTGGTATATGTGTAAAATTAAATGGATTAATGTGTTAAAGTGGAAGACTGTGCCGATGAGGCATTGCTACCATAGAAGGCTGTGGAGCCGTATTGTAGAAAAGCCCTTATAAGAAGGTTTAATGTGTTATGTGTGACCCTAGGGGCATCAGGGGAAAATTTTGGAGGTAGACAAGTACCATTTGTTATGGTGAAAGGTGCTTCTCCTGGTTCTACACGGTTACCTAGATTTGTCATTACAATGCCTAAGTGGCAAGTATGTGTGTCACGTGCTGAGAATTATGCGGTGGATATTAATTCAGATAATTCGAGTCGATATTCCGAGACGTGAGCAGTCGCAAATAAGCCTCTAGCTAGCAAGCACTAAATGCGTATCAACACAACATCATAATAGGGCCCAAATAATGAACTCAATTGAAATTGTATTCAAATCTCATTTCATTGTTTCAAAGTGCAACTAGTACAACTCTTAAATATTATGTAACAGGACTACGACTCAAATAAAGCAAATTACATTTATTCCTCACTTCCTACTACATTGTTCTAACACTCAAAGCAAACTAACTATAGATAGACACATGGGTTGGAACGCTCATCATTTGGACGCATTCCCATCCTCGACTTGCTCCTCTTCTTGTACTTCATAGTCACCAGAGGGTTAAAAGTAGGGAATGAACAAACTAGCACAGTAGGATTTATATCTCAATGTGCGGGCAATGATATAAGTGATTAGTAATTTAGAACTAGGTAAGCATGATGATCAAGATATGCATGTGCGAATAAAACTCATTAAACAAGATACTTGAACAAGATAGATTGGATGATCATGATGGAGCAAGATCTAGATTTGATATAACAAGCAAGAGTTTTCTATAGAATGTCATGTAACAAGCACACAAGATATCATTTAAATTGCAATAATTACAGGATGGCCATATCACGCAAGCAAGCAAGCATGAGCACGATCATGTAACACTAATCAAGCACAAAGACACCAATGTACACCAAGGAAAGATCCACCTTGAAATGCATACTAGGACACGTGTATGTGGTTATTGTATCTAGTATTCAACACGCAAGTGCTCCCAGTGCAGATGCAACGCTAGTAATCATTATACCCCATAGTTAACAGTATATTTATGACTTTTCGTCATTGGGGCTACACTGGAGCCCTTGGACACTCTTCGTGCCCGATCAACATCTCACTATTTTTAAATGTAGATACCCACAGTCATTAATAGCAAATAAGAGTTTCAAGATGTAAGCAATTGTAATGTCATGTTCATGAAGAGGATGTCAATATGTAGCATGTCATGTGAACATGATTTCATGATAACTATAGTCAAGAGATAGTTTCGGCAGCATAACGGCGCAATTTATACTTTAGTTCACTCTTTACATTAATGGCTTAAGTTAAGATTATGAATCACTCTCCCAAGAACAAGAGAAGAAAGGAAGTACATGCTATCTCCATGGAACTTCAATGGTACAACCAACTCGGTCTCCATGAGGGAATCTACGGAGTACAGAGATTTACGGAGGTCTTAAGAGAAAGGTCACTAGACTGCCGATACGGAATGACCAGCTGTGAGTTTCCAATCCCCCAATAAAGGGCTGCCTATATGTGCAAGTGTGTAGTGAAGTATGTGTCTCAATCCACAATCCATCGGTCACAAACGTGCGGAAAGCAATCAACATGATGACATGAGATGGAACTATGCATTTAACATGATATGAATTGCAGTATTTTATGGTAGCATTGGTTCACTTTAACAAGCTAGGTGAGCAAGATGGTAAATCAATGGTTTGCAAGAATTAGATCATATCATTAAAGAGAAATTAGAATGACATTCATATAGTTATGGCTTTTCATGGGTTGACCATTTTTAAGCCACAGAATAAACTCCATGCATTGATCAGAACCAAGACATGCAAACCTTAAACTCTAGACCATGCAAAACAGGTCTCGGGTAGGCCTTGAAATCCATGACAGACACAGTCATCGCAATTCGTAAGACAGTGTACAGTTGAAACACGAGCGATGTGTAAAGAACCAAATTGCGACGGTCTTGACCGTCGCCTTCATGTTCAAATCGCGACGGAACCCTCTATTGCGTTCATATCGCGATAGGAAGCGTGTCGCCATCATCCTTAAATCGCAACGGTTTGATACGTCGCGTTCAAGAGAGGTTTTCAAAATAATAATATAAAAACAGGACGGAACAACGAGCAGGAAAATGGTATGAATCGCGACGTCCTCCTACATCACGTTCATGCATGGCACTAAAAACCACACGGCGCATAGTTTAACGTGTCAAAACAATCATGTCACGGTCGAAATCGTGACGCACCATGCAGTCGTGTTTCAGATGAATAGGACGGGCTTGTACGTCGCATTCATGCATGTAAGAACGTGATGTCAGGTCCCATCGCGTTTTAGGTTCTTGCCCGAAAACGCAGAAAACTACACACGATGCATGCAACGCTTATATCTCCGGATCTAGGGGTCTTGGAACAAAAGTGTAAACATGAAACTTGTTGGAAACAGGAAGTAGAAGAGAACTATGGTTTTGGTTTCATGAGATTTGGCGTCAGGATGCGTGAGAAAATGACATGAATGTAAAAATCCATTAACATGCATGACTTTGGAAAAACGCTTAATACTCGATGTAAACTCAATAAAAATTAGGGAAAACACATGCACATGAAAGTATACTTGATGCACTACACATTGATATAGGTTTTGCTTAGGTATGGCTCGAGATCACCTACCTTTTGAGTTGAATAAGACTCGTCCTCCAGAAAGCCCTCGCTCAGACCGCTTGGAGGAGAATGCTTAATACTCCCGATTCACTGGATGAAAATTGGGCAAACCAGTGCCATTAGAAACTAGACTCAACCCTCTTTCCAGGGGTATAAGCCTTGCACAGTTTGGTTGAGGTTTGACTCAGCTTTGGTCGAATCTAAGAGAGCTCTCTCCACAGATCGATGCAGACGCAGTCAGGGAAGAAGTGCTCCGGTTTGGGGCATTTTCCTCCACCTCTAGTTCTCAAGAGATGCTACCCACGACCCCAACAATTGGTAAACTCATCCCCAAGGGTTTCTTGACAAGTATATATGAATCTAGGGTTTTTAGGAGTCTCATTGGGTGTAGGAAGGAAGGGTTGCGGTTTTGGGTTACCACCTTCCTATTTTTGATGGTTTCTCACCCCATTAGAGTGTGTGAGGCTTTAGGCAACCCCATACCATGGCTTGCCATGAACTTGGGTTGCCATGAAAGGCTAATTGCATTAGGATTTGCCCTAATTACCTCTTCCTATTTTCAGCTCAATTAAGGTTACGAATTTCTAGGGCATTTTCTTGCTTCATTTTATTCTTGGGCCAAAAGTTGTCCATTAGCCCGATTCTGATAATGGGTCATCAATACATGATGTTGGAAGTCTCTCCAACATTTTTATTTAATTTATTGTCACGTTATATTTCCATGGTAACGATTTTCCGACTTGGTTTCTTAATTAGGATAATTAGTCACAATGTGTAGTAAACTTGGCCAATCGGATTTTCCGTTGCACAAAATTCTTCGTGAAACATTTAGGAATATTATTTAGTGTTGAACAACTATTTTTACGGAATTTTCTGATGGGTTATTGTACATACGATAACGGTACGTATGTTTCTAATATTTTGATATTATGGAAATTATTTATTCTCATTTATTTCAAATTTTTAAATACTGAATTTTTCGGGGTGCTACACCCTCCCCCACTTAAGAGAATTTGGTCCCCAAATTCATAGAAAGAATTTATTGTACAACTGAGGTGTACTTACTTGTGAACAATTTTGGATATCTTTTGCGCATTGCTTCCTCAGTTTCCCACGTGTCATCTTCTTCCAAGCGTTGATTCCATCTAACTCTTACCAGTGGGATGATCTTGTTCCTCAGTTGGCGCAGTTTCGAGTCCACGATCTCAATTGGCCTCTCTTGATATGTTTCATCTTTGTTGAACTCCAGAAGTTCATAGTCTATGACATGGTAAGTATCTTGTACATACTTCTTCAACATGGATATGTGGAACACATTGTGTATTCCATCAAGTTATGGTGGTAATGCCAGACAGTATGCAACTTCGCCGATTCTTTCGAGGATTTCGAAAGGCCCGACTAACCTTGGTGACAACTTGCCTTTAATGCCAAACTGCCTAATCCCACGGCCTGGAGACACTTGTAAGAATACATGATCACTAACCTGAAACTCCAGGTCTCTCCTTCTATTGTCTGCATATGCATTTTGCCTCCGTTGTGCTACTGTCATTCTCTCTCTGATAAGCTTCACCTTCTCTGTGGTTTCCCTTATCATCTCTGGTCATAGCATTTGCCTTTCGCCAACTTCATACCAGCATATTGGAGATCGGCAACTCCTACCATAGAGTGCATCAAATGGTGCCATTTGAATACTAGCTTGCTAGCTATTATTGTAGGAGAACTCCACAAGAGGTAAGTGTTCATACCAACTACCTCCAAAGCCTAAAACACAGGCTCTAAGCACATCTTCGATCACCTGATTTGTTCTCTCCATCTGACTATCAGTTTGCGGATGGAAAGCCGTGCTAAAGTTCAGTTTAGATCCCAAGGAATAGTGTAGTCCTTTCCAAAAGTGGGATGTAAACCTAGGGTCTCTATCAGACACGATAGACACTGGTACTCCATGTAGTCTGACTATTTCCTTTACATACAGAGTTGCTAGAACATCAACTGACCACTTGTTCTTTACTGGCAAAAAGTGAGCAGACTTAGTTAAGCGGTCAACGATCATCCATATGCCATCGAATCCACCCCTAGATTTAGGTAGTCCGAAAATGAAATCCATCCCTATACCTTCCCATTTCCATGTCAGGATTTCTAGGGGTTTAAGTTTACCTGCAGGTCGCAAGTGTTCTGCTTTAATCTTCTGACAGGTTAAGCATCTGGCGACATATTCCGCCACCTCCCTCTTCATATTTGGCCACTAAAAACTCCTTTTCAAGTCCTGATACATTTTAGTAGTTACAAGATGAATGGTATACCTGGTCTTATGAGCTTTATCCATAATCATCTTCTTTGTCTTCGCATGGTTGGGTATACAGACTCGATCCCGAAACAACAATCTTCCATCTTCAGATAAAGAGAAGTCCAACCTTTGGTCTAGATTAGCCTTAATCTCCACGAGCACAGGGTCATTGTCTTGAAGTGCTATAATATCCTCAAATAGTGTAGGTTGTGCTCTAACACTAGCAATAAGACATCCCTTCTTTTTGATGTCAGCATCAATATTTAGCTTGGCAAAGTCTTCTAATAACCTCCATTCTCCCACCATTAGACTCGGCAATGTGATCATTGGCTTTCTACTCAGAGCATCTACCATAGAATTTGCTTTACCTGGATGATATTGGATAGTGAAGTCAAAGTCTTTGAGATACTCCAACCACCTCCGCTGTCTCATATTCAATTCCTGCTGAGAAAACAGATACTTCAAGCTTTTATGGTCAGAAAACACAATGAACTTCTCACCATAAAGATAGTGACGCCATATCTTCAAGGCGAAGACTACAACAGCTAGCTCCAGATCTTGTACAGGATAATTGTCTTCATGCTTCTTCAATTGTCTGGATGTGTAGCATATGACTTTCCCATTTTGCATTAGTACACAGCCTAGGCCAATCCCGGATGCATCTGTGTAAACTTCAAAGTTTCCCCCAGTCACTGGTAGTGTCAGTATAGGTGCTGAGGTGAGGTGCTCCTTCAATGCCTTGAAACTCTCTTCACATTCGGCGGCCCATGTAAATGGATTCTCCTTCCTGGTAAGCCTGGTAAATGGTACATCTATCTTTGAAAAATCCTTAATCAAACGACGATAGTAACCAGTTAAACCCAAAAAGCTCCTGATCTCTGACATAGTTGTCAGCCTTGCCTAGTTCTTTACCGCCTCCACCTTAGATGGATCTATAGAGATTCCCTCTTTGGATATGATGTGTCCAAGGAAAGACACTTCCTCCATCTAGAATTCACACTTACTAAGTTTTGCATAGAGTTGATTATCTCTAAGCACTTGCAGAGCAACCTTCAAGTGTTCTTCATGCTCTTCTTTAGACATGGAGTAAATGAGGATGTCATCAATGAACACCACTACAAATTGGTCTATGTATGGCCTATAAATATTGTTCATAAGTTGCATGAAAGCCGCTGGAGCATTTGTTAAGCCAAACGGCATGACCACGAATTCATAGTGACCATATCTACTCCGGAAAGCTGACTTGTGAATATCCTCTTGCTTGATTCTCAATTGATGGTAGCCTGATCTTAGATCTATCTTGGAGAAGTATTGTGCACCGGAGATCTGATCAACTAGCTCATTGATGCGAGGTAGTGGATACTTATTTTTTATTGTCAACTGATTTAACTGACAGTAGTCAATGCAAAGCCTCATTGATCCGTCCTTCTTCCTGACAAACAGTACAGGTGCTCTCCACGGGGATGTGCTGGGCCTGATAAAACCTTGATCTAGTAATTCTTGGATCTGCCTTTTTAGCTCCTGCAATTCAACAGGGGACATGTGATATGGAGCTTTGAAAATAAGGGCTGCCCCAAGGAGTAACTTGATGGTGAAGTTTATCTCCCGCTCAGGTGGTATACCAGGTAATTCCTCTGGGAATACGTCAGGATAGTCTCTGGCTATGGGAATGTCTTCTAGAGTTGGTTTCTTCTTTTCAGTCGCCATGACTGAAACTAGGAAAGCATCACAACCCTGGTTGATCAGCTTGGAAGCCTTTAGAGAGGATATCAAGACAGGGTGTTTATGGTAGCGGGTGCTAAGTAGTGATAGAGTTGGAAGGTTTGGTCGTTTAAAGGTGACCCTTCTACGGCAACAGTTTACATCAGCATAATATTCGATCAACCAATCAACACCCAATATGGCATCATAGCCCTTCATGTCTAAACAGATGAGATTGGCAGGGAGATTGTGTCCTCCAATTATAGTTTCACATTTTGGCAAGTAGTGTGTGAGCTTAGATTCTGAGCCAAGTGGAGAAGCTACAGTGATCTTGGATTTCATGGGTATAAATTTGACAGGTAGAGTTGCAGCAAATGTGGTGGGAAAAAAGAATATGCAGCTCTAGTATCAATAAGCACAAAAGCAGGTTGAGAGTGTATGGAAATGGTACCTTCCACCATACCCCCTTCCTCGGGTAGGTTAGCTTCTACAATGGCATTAAGTCGTCCCTGACACCGTGGTACAATTTGAGCTTTGCCTGGCTGGTCCTTTAGCATAGGATAGTCAGGAATACGGTGGTCACGTCCACCACACCTCAAGCACACCCCAAGCTTCTTCCAGCATTCTTCAGCTTGGTGTCCCAGTTTATCACAAAACTTGTAGTTCTCAGCTAACTGCCTTCCTTCCACTTTAACCTTCTTGTCCATAGCATAGTCCCTTCCAGCATTCGGCCTCTTGTTGTTGTTGTTAAAAGTGTTGTTGTTGTGGTTGTTGTTGTTGTTGTGGTTGTTCTTGTTGTTGTTGTTACGGAAAGTTGGCGCAGTGTTAGCCGCTCCTTTCTTGACAAAGACCGGTTTGGAGATGTCCTTCCCTCTCATGCCTTCTAATTTGGCCATAGTGTCTTCTACCAGTTGAGCTCTTTGGACCATCTCAGTGTATGTTTGTATGTCGTGCGGTCCGAGCTTTTCAATGAACATGAGCCTAAGCCCATCGAAGAATCTATTGGCCTTCAATCTTTCCATGCCCACCAGATGTGGGGCATACACTGCCAGGCGAGCAAACTGAACTTCATACTCAGCCACGGACATGCTCTTTTGCTTCAGTGTGGCAAACTCCGCTGCCTTCTTTTCCTTGACTCTTATGGAGAAGTACTTTCCCCAGAATATTTCTAGGAATCCAACCCACTCCAGTTCAGCTATGTTGGGCAGATGAGCTGATGTGGCCTTCCACCATGCCCGGGCATCCTTAGTAAATTGGAAAGTGGCAAGTACCACCTTCTCCCTGTTGGTGCATTGCATGACTTGGAAAATTCTTTCCATCTCTTCCTGTCAGTTCTCTGCCTCGTCTGGGTCAGGGGATCTAGAGAAACGAGGAGGGTTCAAACTCCTAAAATTGCGGTGCAAATCACCAGCTCCATTCCTAGCAGCAGCAGCCTGATTTCCAGCCTGAACCACATTTTGTAATGCCTGGGTCAATCCAGCTATGGTTTCTTGCGTAGGTTGCCACTGATTGTGAACCATTGCAGTTGGGTGAGAGAGAGTTATGAGGTTCCTGAGAAAAGGATAGAAACCAATTAATGTCTCTAGATACATCATGAGGGCTAATGGGCAGGAGTGTTTTATTCATTCTAACATATTCCTAGTCTCTACCCATTCTCACCAAGTACTATATGTAATTTCCATGACGTAAATTCTAATGTCACTTAAACCTAGGACTTAAATATACCTATTGTTTCCTAGGCTCTGATACCACTAAATTGTCACGTTCCGACAATTATGCAGCAGATATTAATTCAAATAATTCGAGTCGATATTCCAAGATGTGAGCAGTCGGCAAATAAGCCTCTAGCTAGCAAGCATTAAATGTTTATCAACACAACATCATAATAGGGCCCAAATAATGAACTCAATTGAAATTGTATTCAAATCTCATCTCATTGTTTCAAAGTGCAACTAGTACAACTCTTAAATATTGTGTAACAGGACTACGACTCAAATAAAGCAAATTACATTTATTCCTCACTTCCTACTACATTGTTCTAACACTCAAAGCAAACTAACTATAGATAGACACATGGGTTGGAACGCTCATCACTCGGGCGCATTCCCATCCTCGACTTGCTCCTCTTCTTGTACTTCATAGTCACCTAGAGGGTTAAAAGTAGGGAATGAGCAAACTAGCCCAGTAGGATTTATATCTCAATGTGCGGGCAATGATATAAGTGATTAGCAATTTAGAACTAGGTAAGCATGATGATCAAGATATGCATGTGCGAATAAAACTCATTAAACAAGATACTTGAACAAGATAGATTGGATGATCATGATGGAGCAAGATCTAGATTTGATATAACAAGCAAGAGTTTTCTATAGAATGTCATGTAACAAGCACACAAGATATTATTTATATTGCAATAATTGTAGGATGGCCATATCACGCAAGCAAGCATGCACGGGCACGATCATCTAACACTAATCAAGCACGAAGACACCAATGTACACCAAGGAAAGATCCACCTTGAAATGCACACTAGGACACGTGTATGTGGTTATTGTATCTAGCATTCAACACGCAAGTACTCCCAGCGCAGATGCAACGCCAGTAATCATTATACCTCATGGTTAACAGTATATTTATGACTCTTCGTCATTGGGGCTAGACTGGAGCCCTTGGACACTCTCCGTGCGTGATCAGCATCTCACTATTTTTAAATGTAGATACCCACAGTCATTAATAGCAAATAAGAGTTTCAAGATGTAAGCAATTGTAATGTCATGTTCATGAAGAGGATGTCAATATGTAGCATGTCATGTGAACATGATTTCATGATAACTATAGTCAAGAGATAGTTTCGGCAGCATAACGGCGCAATTTATACTTTAGTTCACTCTTTACATTAATGGCTTAAGTTAATATTATGAATCACTCTCACGAGAATAAGCGAAGAAAGGAAGTGCACGCTATCTCCAGGGAACTTCAATGGTACAACCAACTCGGTCTCCATAAAGGAATCCACGGAGTACGAAGATTTATAGAGGTCTTAAGAGAAAGGTCACTAGATTTCCGATACAGAATGACCGGCCGTGAGTTTCCAATCCCCCAAGAAATGGCTGCCTATATGTGCAAGTGTGTAGTGAAGTATGCGTCTCAATCCACAAGCCATCGGTCACAAACGTGCGGAAAGCAATTAACATGATGACATGAGATGGAACTATGCATTTAACTTGATATGAATTGTAGTATTTTATGGTAGCATTGGTTCACTTTAACAAGCTAGGTGAGCAAGATGGTAAATCAATGGTTTGCAAGAATTAGATCATATCATTAAAGAGCATTTAGAATGACATTCTTATAGTTATGGCTTTTTCATGGGTGACCTGTAGCAACCCTAAATTTATGGGAAAAAATTAAATATTTATATTATTTAATTAAAAATCAAATAAAAGGAAGATGTATTAAATCAACTAGGAAATCAAATAAGAGAGAATTAAATAAAACCCATTAAAAGAAAAGGAGTAATGGCTTTGCTATATTGACCCATTAGAAATGAGTGGGCTAAAATAGAAATTTTAAGAAGGGGAATAATTGAGAAATACCCAAAATTCGTAACTAAAATATTACTAAAATAGAAAAGAGATATTTAATGCATTAAATAGCTAGTTTGAATTAGGATTGGATTCCTAAACCTACCCCATTGATTGGCCACGAAATTCCCTCTCTCCTAACCCAAATAGGAGATCTCTTGCTTAAAAAGGGGAGAGAAAAATAGGAAATTCGGAATTTAATAGGAGTTAGGCTTAAACTAGGAAAGGGAATAGGGAGAAGCTTAAATACTTCTCTTAAACCCTCATGGCCGGCCCTAGCTCGTGCCAAGAGGTTCCTGGACCTGGAGGAGAGGCCAAGAGGAGGAGAATTCGTGGAGAGGAAGGAACTCTCAAGTTCTTCCCTGAGTTCTTCAAGTCTTAACCCTAGAAGAGGAAAATGATCAAAGGTAGGAATTCTTACAAGCATACACCATGAAACTTTTTCTGTAGGATGTCTTGTCTACCAGAAACAAAAGCCCTTTGGTTTCATAATTTTCCATCGAGCATATCTGTCGTTCTTGATTTTTCATGTTCTGCAACTGACATGACCCCGAACCCTCTTCTTAATTCTTGATCTCCTTGTATACTCAACCCCATACCACGAGATTTTTACTGTAGGAACTGTTGCATGTTAGGCATCTTTTGCCCATAAAAGCCCTAAATTTGATTCATCCTATCTTGTGAATTTAATCGTTGATCTCAACTATGTACTGTTTCATGTTCATCATGAATACCCATGATTAAAACATGTCCCGACCCTGATTGCTTTCCAATTCCTATTTATTGTAAGTACCCATGCATGTCTAGGTCGTTTTGCAACTAGTTTCACGATTTTTCGTTGACTATACAATTAGTTGTGATTTTCTGAACCACCCTATGTCAAATAGGGTAAGTTTTGGCCCGCAATCCAAAGTAAAGTCCTTTCCCTGTCGGACTCAGGCGTAGACCCTCTGAACGCGATAGCCCAATAGGCCGCGTTCACATGGTCTGTCATGACAGTGACCTCTGTCGTGATCTGATCGCGACAGGGCCTGTCGTCGCGATCTGACTAAGCCTGTCGCGACCCGTACAAGCACCCGTCGCGATCTCAGTTGACCCCGTCGCGACTCTCACTAGGGTACGACGCGATCTGGGTTCTTTTTGCAAGAAACCCCCCTGCCTCAGCAATGCTTGATTATCTACAGTGTTTGTACTCTTGTTTAACAATCTTACACACAGAAAATAACACCTGTTATAAATTGAACATTTATGTATGATTAAAATACATGCACATGATCTTTTCTATCTACAATTTCATGACACTTACACACACTTGAACCATCCAATTATGGCATAATTTGGCATGAAACTATTTCATAATACATCTGGTAATTTATGTAATTAAATTACCCTATACTTGTCTATCGTTTCTCGCGATGTTTTGGGAATACCGATATCGATGCTCCACTATTCTAGAATTCCTCGAGAACGTCGAGCACTTGTTTCTGTATACACTCTCTCTTGACTTGGACAAACTCTCCATCGGATACTCCTTCTTCCGGACTAGTAAGTCTTTGTTCAAGGCCTCCGTAAGTCTCATCTGTCCATGGATTCCCACATGGTCGACGAGCCGTTGTACCCTAACACCTGTTACACCCATTATGGATCAATATGGTCCAAACGGCTAGTACAAAATCACTCTCATCTTGAATCACGCCAGACCTCTGGACCTGTGCTTAACATGGCCAGTGGTAAGGTCGTGAGTTCCGCCTGACTGCCAACACCATATGCGCGTGTTGTGCAACGGTTATTATCGCTCGTTACTCGACGTTTCATGTGCAAGGTCCACTAACTCTTATCTATACTCTGCTCGCTCATCTATTCACGCTCACTCTACTATCTCGTCTATTCATCTGGTGCTCTCATCTACTTCTTGGTACTCTATATTGGCCATTGACTGATTGTCTAAAGATAAACAATATAACTAATGTCTGGCAATATATAAAGGGCCCGATCTGGTCCTGGGATGTGCGCCCGAAAGTGTTAGTGCCCATGGGAGTTAAATGATCAGAGTGTTTGGCATTACACTCAAGTGCTATCTATCTTGACTATCTAAATGACAATAAAAAGTGCTATGTTCTCTCGTTGTCCATTGACAACAAAGTGCTATGCTATACTCATTGTGCTATGCTATACTCATTGTGCTATCTGTACTATGGTCATCTTGCTATACTTGACATTGTGCTATCTTGTTATTATTGTGCTATACCCGACACTTGTGCTATTCTTGGTAAGTCAATATTTGGAAAGTCTTGCTATTTCGTTCACATATTGTCCTGCTATATTTTACTTGACACTCTCTTCCGTTTGTCATTAGTTACTCTGCCTTTAACGCATTAATTACTTAAAGCCTGCTTGAGCCTAAGATTTAAGTCCTACTGGGTGATGTTTCTCTCACCTGCGTTATTTGTCGTTGTGTTCTCAGGTGAGACCGCGGATGAACCATACACTCAAGAGGACGGGAACGACCTGAGTGATGTCATGAGTACCCTAGTGTCCTATTGCTATGTTAGCGTTGTAGTAGTTAGGTTTGAAGTTTAGTCTTTTGCTTTATTCCAATGTAATCGGGCCCCATAGATTGGCTCTGATATTAGTGGTTGTAACTAGGCATTGAAAAGTATTAATGAAATGAATTTGCTTTATCATTATTCATTTTGAAATGGTTTGATGTCTAGTATTCGCTCTATACCCTTTTCTTGCAACTGCCTTGCGTTCCGATATTCCGCGTCCGGGCGTGATAGTTTTGTGGTATCAGAGCCTAAGTTATTCTTAGTACAGGATGATCTAGGTTAACTTGCCTCAACTAGAGTCAATTATCCTACCCATGTGAGTTGTGGTTAGAGCCAAGGGTAACTAGTTAAAATAAACTCACACACGCACAAATTAAATTCCACATCAATATCATGACAAGAAGTTATTTTGTAGGAACTAAGCAATCAAGATGACGGCCGAACGTGCTCAAATGAGGGGCATGCAACAAACCATCCAAGAACTGACATGCGCCATTGTGCAAGCTACTCAAGGAGGTGGCAATCGTGGTGCAGACGACCTACATCGCAACTTCAGAAGTCTGAACCCACCTAGGTTCAGCGGATCCACGGATCCGGATGAAGCTGAGCACTGGCTCCAAAAGACGGAAAGAATTTTCCGTGTCATGCAATGTGCAGCAGGAGACAAGCTGCTACTTGCCACGTTCCAACTGGAGAAGGACGCCCGCTGTGACGGCCCTGGATATTTATGCCCATTAAGGCTCCATATCCAGATCCGCCTCCCGCGAACTGACCGAAGTCTCGCAAGGGATATCTCACACAAGTGTCCAGTAAGAGTATAAAAGACAACTATACAGTATAAAACACAAGAAAGTACATGTGTTCATACCTGTTCACAAATTTGTACAGCTGTCCCATTACATTATTACATGTCCAATTAAAAAGTACAACTACCTGGGGCATACTCCGAGGGAGCACAAGCTCACACAACACTAACTAACTACAACTCAACTGCTGGTGGTACAAGTCTGTCACAACGCCGCTGCAAGCCAAACACACGGCAAGTCCTGAAAAGAACTGTAGGGGAGTGAGCCTCAACAAGTCACAGGCTCAGTAGGGGCCACCCAAGAACCACAACAACTAAACAGAAGAGACCTCAACCTCAAAGGGTTTCACTGGCCACACATATAGTCAAACCACATTCAACTTACTTTGACCAATATTAATCAACAATTAATATAAACATATCAATTAACGTAAACCACAAAAGGTAAAGGAGAACAAATGGACTAGCAAAACACTACTAGTCTGCCCAACCACTGAGAATACCACAACCTTAAGCCTCACTGGCTGACCATTGCCCAGGCTCCAAGTTTCACAGGCAAACCATTGCCTCGGCTATAAGCCTCACAGGTAAATTACCCATGTCAGGTAACCGAACTGGCATTGACTTGCTAAGTCCAGCACATATTGGAATCACAATGGGAAACATACTTTAAACAAAGTATACAGCACGTGTGGAAGGTCACCTCACGACCTCCACGCACCTAAACACAAATACCGGTTCTTACAACACTTGAAGAGTTGGTACACAATGTACCACAATACAAAGCCAACCCTTAAGGGGTACACAGAAAACACAAGTGCAGGGGTAACAGGACTGCTAACCAGAAGCTAGTCTGCCATACCTTAAAATCATAATACCACGGAAAGCTACCTTTACGAGGGTATATTACAACAAGTGGAAGGTCCTACAACATGACCTCCACAGAGCACAGTTTCTTTTCAACACCTGAAAAGACTGGTACACAGCGTATCAAGAGAAACAAATACCCACAAAGGGTACAGGTACCTACTACCACGAGGTACCACCACAAAGTCTCAGAACAACGGTGCTAACGATGGAGCACACCACAACCAGTAAGTCTCCGCTCACCAACCACAACTACAACCGTGCCAACACCAGGGCACACCTTAGTGAGGAAGCCCTCAACAACGAGTAACAACACAAAAGCCACAATCGGTAGTAAAGCACGAGTAGGAAAGAAACGACGCCACCACACAGGAACGGACTACTGGCTAATCAGGCCAATATCCAACCCGGACAACACAACACAAGAACAACCTCTCAGTCTCGTAGCCACAGACCCTCAGTCTAGCTACGGCTCCACAAACTCACAAGTCAAGCAACTAACTGTGGAGACTAACAAACACCACCACTACCTGTAGTCTCACACAATGCAGGCCCATGCCTGGCACCTTTAGGGACTCAGGTCCGAGCTCCCTAAAGTGAGGCACTGGAACAGGACTAGATGGGGCCCAGTACGTCTATTGGTGTCCGTACCCCCAACCACGAACGCGCTACAAGCTACTGCACACCCACAAACACAAGTCGCTGTCCTACTGTCATCTTTCCCTCAGCCGGACGTACAACTCAAACATAGGAGTGAGGGTGTCCAGGAAGACGACACAGACCTCGACGGTACCACACTGTACCAGGACAAACCCCGAGCACAACAAACACACGTGCCTGGCTCACAAAGAACCTAGGGTACCCGACTAGAGAGGCATTCCGGAATAGGCGCCGGACCACCACACTCGGCAATACACAAACCACAACACTTACACGTTTATTACAAACCATAATACATGTGTGAGGAGTAGCTTGTCCTGGTCACTCGTGATCTACAAGCTAGCCTACACAAGCACATATATGAACCATATTAATAATAACACTATAGCCTAACATCGGCCACCTCATGACCTCCGTGGCAACACACACACCACTTAACACATAAATCAGTATAATATTCCTTGAAGGACAACAACATACCAGGGCTAGGTCCACACATGACCTTCACTGCCCAATCACCTCAAAGTAACTACATAAATTATATTACAATAATCATAACGATGACCACTAGCCATGCATACACATGCATGACACACAAATCATGGAAACACCACAATGTCACAGCTAGGTTCACACAGGAACCTCACTGCCCAATTACTACGACAAATCATAAGAATTACGTTACGACAATGTGTGTGCCATACACACACCCAAACCACATAAACATCACACATATAGCACAAATGACACGCCAACCACGTAAAGCATGCTCATCTAGTGAGCACCGCACTCTACGAGCACCACATGTGCCAGCGCACCACAAACCGGTGCCATGCACAACATTTAATAAATCATCGAATAAACGTACTTTAAAAATATACATCAAAAGACCTCTCGGCTGAAGTCGCGACATGAGGATGTGTCGCCTTCAGAACGCGACGCCCTGACCTGTCGCAATAAGAAACCCTATCGCGATGGGTCGGCCTGTCGCGACCTTGTCGCGACGGAAAGGTCTATCACCTTCACAGGCGCAAACCCTAATCTGGGAGAAACTCCACGGATTACCACTCCAAACCATTCAAACCACGATTAATTCACGTTTTTCATGCTTTAATGGATACCCTAGCATGGTATCTATGGTTTATAAACTGAAAAACACATCAACCACACCATGCACACGATCCAAACATCAAAACAAGGTGGGTTCTCCCTACCTTCACGAAGAACACGAACTCCAGGCGTTTCCCCCGCTCTGCACGACGTCCTTGCGGCGAGAACACACTGAGAACTCCACCAGGACCTCGAATCGCCAGGAAACCCCGCAGCAGCTCCCCCCTGGTCGAGCAGAGCCTATGGAAGCTCTGTTCGGCCGGGGTTCTTAAAAACAGCACAACGGTTAAGAATGCGACGTAGCCCTACGTTGCGACCTGAACGCGACGTGGGAGGCCGTCGCCTTCACACTCCTGACATCAGCGGGACACCAAGCGCACGACACTTGGCGCGCATGCAGACGTCGACGCTCAATGGCGGCAACAGGAACGCGACCACCAGGGCTGTGGCGTTCAGAACGCGACGCATACCCCTATCGCGTTCACAGGCAGAAAACCTGTGAGCGCTTTGGGCCCAACCTGGCGGCCCACCAAGCCTCACAACGTGTGCAAACACCTAAAACACAAACTAATGGGCCACACATTGGCCACCAAACCCGCTAAGCAGGGATCCGCAAAGATCCGTAAAATCGCGCGACGTTACACCCGCGCTTGGTGGGAGTTAGTGGAAGCTACTAGAGAGAATGGGCAATTCACCTGAAACGAGTTTAAAGAAGCGTTCAACTCCAAATACTTCTCCGAGCGTGTTCAAGAAAGAAAGGCTGCGGAATTCGCTACTCTTAAACAGCGGAGCTTGACTGTGGCCGAATATGAAGCCCAGTTCTCTAGACTGGCACGCTATGCTGTACATCTGGTGAACATTGAAAGGATGAAGGCTAAGCGCTTTCTAAACGGCCTTAAGCCCCACTACATCACTCAACTCGCACCTTTCGACATCCCGACCTACGCGGAGATGGTGAAGAGGGCTCAGCTGCTAGAAGATGCTACGGACTTCACCGACCGTATAAAAGGGAAGTTCATCAAGAAGGAAGTGACCTCGGGTCAGTCATCTGCTAAGCCTACCAACGGCAAGAAGTGTCCCTTCAACATCACAGAGGGATCTATCCAAGAAAGGAAACCCAAGGTTTTCGTACCCAACACTCCAACAAAGAGCCACTGCAAACACTGTGACAAGCCTGGTCACACAGCTGATGAATGCTGGAGGAAAGCCGGTGCATGTCTGCACTGCGGAAGTCGCGAGCACCATATCCCTGAGTGCCCGCTACTGAAAGAGAATGAAAGGCACCCTAATGCGCCTAAGAAACAGGGCCGACTGCAAGCCCTACATGATGAGGAACCTTCTATGGAGGGTGGCGTGGTAGAAGGTACCCTTCAAGTTTTCTCATTATCAACATTTGTTTTATTTGATACTGGAGCCACTCATTCATTTATGTCTCAAAACTTTGCTGATACTGTGACTGCTAAACCTATATCCATGGGTTGTGAGTTCTCTGTCACAACACCACTAGGGGAAAAGGAGAAATTGAACAAATACTTTCCCTCTGCCGATGTAATGATCGGAGACCATAACCTAAAAGCCGACCTGGTGTGTATGTCCATGGAAGGCTATGATGTAATTTTGGGAGCCAACTGGTTGTCTGCATATGGGGCAAGTGTCGACTGTAAGAAATGGAAGGTTACCTTTAGTGACTTTCCTAAACTGGCATTCTCCGGGATTAGACATAAGAGACGGATGTCTCTAGTCTTCGCCATAAAAGCCCACAACATGATGAGGAAAGGCTGTATTGCTTTCCTAGCAGCAGTAGTAGTGGAAAGGAAGGGTTCCAAGATAGAAGACATACATATAGTATAAGACTACCCAGATGTATTCCCCGAAGACCTGCCAGGGATTCCCCCTGAACGAGATGTCAACTTCGCCATTGAGTTGATTCCTGGAGCCGCACCGGTATCATGTCAACCATACCGGATGTCACCTGCCGAGCTGAAGGAATTGAAGGCACAACTGATGGAGCTACTAGAAAAGGGATTCATCAGACCAAGTACTTCCCCATGGGGAGCATCTGTGCTATTCGTAAAAAAAGAAAGATGGATCGATGAGGCTGTGCATCGACTATCGACAACTCAATCAACTCACCATCAAGATCAAGTACCCTTTGCCCAGAGTGGATGAACTATTCGACCAAATTTCTGGAGCGCAATATTTCTCCAAGATCGATCTTCGATCTAGCTATCACCAAATGAGGATCAAGGATGATGATATTTTTAAAACAGCTTTCAGGAGCAGGTATAGACATTATGAATTCGTCGTTATGCCTTTTGGTCTAACCAATGCTCCTGCAGCCTTTATGCAACTCATGAACAGCATATATCGGCCATACCTCGACAAGTTCATGGTCGTCTTTATTGACGACATCCTCATATACTCCAAGACCAAGGAAGAGCATGAAGAACACCTAAAGACAACACTACAAGTTTTGCGAGACAACAAGCTGTATACAAAGCTTAGCAAGTGTGAATTCTAGCTCGAAGAAGTATCCTTCTTAGGCCATGTCATCTCAAAGGACAACATCTCTGTTGATCCCTCCAAAGTCGAAGCTATACTCAACTAGGAGAGACCAACTAATGTCACCGAGATAAGAAGCTTCCTAGGACTGGCTGGCTACTACAGATGATTCATCAAGGACTTCTCAAGGATCGTTGTTCCTCTCACGCGTCTGACACGAAAGGAGAATCCATACTCCTGGAGTAAAGAGTGTGAGAAAAATTTCCAAACCCTCAAGGACTGTCTTACCTCAGCACCTGTTCTCGCTCTGCCAATAGAGGGAGAAGGTTTCTCTGTCTACACCGATGCCTCAGGAATCGGGCTAGGTTGTGTACTCATGCAAAAGGAGAAGGTCATCGCCTATTCTTCAAGACAACTGAAGACACATGAAGTCAACTACCCTGTACATGATCTCAAGTTGGCTGCCGTGGTCTTCGCCTTGAAGATTTGGAGACACTATCTATATGGCGAGCAATTCACTGTCTACTCAGACCATAAAAGTCTGAAGTATTTATTCTCTCAGAAGGAACTCAACATGAGACAAAGGAGATGGCTGGAATACTTGAAAGATTTCGACTTCCACATCCAATACCACCCAGGCAAGGGAAATGCCGTGGCTGATTCTCTTAGTAGGAAGCCAATGGTATTTGTCTCAAGTCTAGTCCTTGGCGAGATGCAACTACTAGAACAATTCGCAATGTTAGACTTAAATATCGAACATAGAGATGATCGAGTCTTGGTTGCCAATATCAAGATTCAATCTGATCTGCTAGAGGAGATCAAAGCTCAATAAGACGATGATCCATTCTTAGTTTGCGTCAAAGAAACTCTAACTAAAAGACTGGACTTTGCAATGACTGAAGACGGAAGGCTTGTCTTTCAAGGAAGGACATGTGTTCCCGACAATGAAGAACTAAAGAGAAGACTAATGGATGAAGCTCACAAGACAAGGTATACTATTCATCCGAGAGGTACCAAAATGTATCAAGATATGAAAAGAACGTTTTGGCGGCCGAACATGAAAAGAGAGGTAGCTGAACATGCCGCTCACTGCCTTACTTGCCAACAAGTAAAAGCGGAACACCTGCGTCCTGCTGGTGTACTCAGACCGCTTGATATTCTGGAATGGAAATGGGAAAGTATCGACATGGACTTCATCATGGGTTTACCCAAGACTCGTGGTGGACTTGAAGCCATATGGGTCATTATGGACCGACTAACCAAATCCACCCACTTTCTGCCTATAAAGAGTAAATGGTCAGTAGAGGTTCTAGCTGCCTTATACGTCAAGGAGATTGTAAGACTACATGGCATTCCATCATCTATTGTTTCAGATCGAGATCCGAGATTCACATCTCATTTTTGGAAAGGACTGCAAGGTGCACTGGGTACTAAACTCAACTTTAGTACCGCATTCCATCCACAAACCGATGGGCAAACTGAAAGAACCAACCAAATAGTGGAAGACATGTTGAGAGCTTGCACTATAGATTTTCAAGGTTATTGGAATGAGCACCTACCTCTTATTGAGTTCGCCTATAACAACAGTTACCAGGCGAGTATCAAGATGGCACCGTTCGAAGCACTTTACGAAAGGAATTGCAGATCCCCTGCATGCTGGAATGAGGTTGGAGAACAACAATGGCTAGGCCCAGACATGGTGCAACGGACAACGAAGGACATTCAGGTAATCAGAGACCGGCTCAAGATTGCCCAATCCAGACAAAAGAGCTACGACGACAAAAGAAGGCGAGATCTGGAATTTCAAGTGGGTGATCATGTGTTCCTAAAAGTGTCACCTACTCGTGGCATCCAAAGATTTGGTGTAAAGGGAAAGCTCAGCCCTAGATTCATCGGTCCTTTTGAAGTACTCGAAAGGGTTGGTGAGGTTGCATACCGGCTGGCGTTGCCACCAGATTTGTCATGTGTACACAATGTGTTCCATGTTTCCATGCTTAGGAAATATGTGTACGACCCCACGCACATCATTCGCCACGAGAAGTTGATATTGAACAAAGATGTGACGTACGAAGAGAAGCCAGTCAAGATACTGGAACGGAAGATACAACAACTCAGGAACTGTCCCATCCATGTGGTTAAAGTCCTATGGAATAATCGTGGAGTGGAAGAGGCAACCTGGGAACCGGAAGGAATCATCAGACCGAACTACCCCGCCCTTTTCGGTAAGACATTCTCTCCTGAATGATCACATGAATTTGGAGACCAAATTCTTTTTAAGAGGGGGAGGATGTAGCAACCCTAAATTTATGGGGAAAAATAATTAAATATTTATATTATTTAATTAGAAAATCAAATAAAAGGAAGATGTATTAAATCAACTAGGAAATCAAATAAGAGAGAATTAAATAAAACCCATCAAAAGAAAAGGAGTAATGGGCTTTGCTATATTGACCCATTAGAAATGAGTGGGCTAAAATATAAATTTTAAGAAGGGGAATAATATAGAAATACCCAAAATTCGTAACTAAAATATTACTAAAATAGAAAAGAGATATTTAATGCATTAAATAACTAGTTTGAATTAGGATTGGATTCCTAAACCTACCCCAATTGATTGGCCACGAAATTCCATCTCTCCCAACCCAAATAGGAGATCTCTTGCTTAAAAACTAGTTTGAATTAGGATTGGATTCCTAAACCTACCCCAATTGATTGGCTACAAAATTCCCTCTCTCCCAACCCAAATAGGAGATCTCTTGCTTAAAAAGGGGAGAAGAAAATAGGAAATTCGGAATTTAATAGGAGTTAGGCTTAAACTAGGAAAGGGAATAGGGAGAAGCTTAAATACTTCTCTTAAACCCTCATGGCCGGCCCTAGCTCATGCCAAGAGGTTCCTGGACCTGGAGGAGAGGCCAAGAGGAGGAGAATTCGTGGAGAGGAAGGATCTCTCAAGTTCTTCCCTGAGTTCTTCAAGTCTTAACCCTAGAAGAGGAAAACGATCAAAGGTAGGCATTCTCACAAGCATACACCATGAAACTTTTTTTGTAGGATGTCTCGTCTATCAGGAACAAAAGTCCTTTGGTTTCATAATTTTCCATCGAGCATATTTGTCGTTTTTTATTTTTCATGTTCTGCAACTGACATGACCCCGAACCCTCTTCTTAATTATTGATCTCCTTGTATACTCAACCCCATACCACGAGATTTTTACTGTAGGAACTGATGCATGTTAGGCATATTTTGCCCCTAAAAGCCCTAAATTTGATTCATCCTATCTTGCGAATTTAATCATTGATCTCAACTCTGTACTGTTTCATGTTCATCATGAATACCCATGTTTAAAACATGTCCCAACCCTGATTGTTTTCCAATTCCTATTTATTGTAAGTACCCATGCATGTTTAGGTCGTTTTGCAACTGGTTTCACGATTTTTCGTTGACCATACAATTAGCTGTGATTTTCTGAACCACCCTATGTCAAATAGGGTAAGTTCTGGCCCGCAATCCAAAGTAAAGTCCTTTCTCTGTCGGACTCGGGCGCAGACCCTATGAACGCGATAGCCCGATAGGCCACATTCACAAGGTCTGTCGCGACAGTGACCTCTGTCGCGATCTGATCGCGACAGGGCCTGTCGTCGCGATCTGATCACGATAGGGTCTGTCGTCGCGATCTACTGCCCGACCTGACTAAGCCTGTCGCGACTCGTACAAGCACCCGTCGCGATCTCAGTTGACCCCGTTGCGACCCTCACCAGAGTACGTCGCGATCTAGGTTCTTTTTGCAAGAAACCCCCTGCCTCAGCAATGCTTGATTATCTACAGTGTTTGTACTCTTGTTTAACAGTCTTACACACAGAAATAACACCTGTTATAAATTGAACATTTATGTATGATTAAAATGCATGCACATGATCTTTTCTATCTACAATTTCATGACACTTACACACACTTTGTGTAGTACCCCGGGAAATCCATTAATTAAAAATTATGGATAAATTGAAATTTTATCAATTAATAAATTTAATTAGTTAAAACGGTACGCATCATTACTGCATGCGTATAAACCCCTATAAAAATTTCGTAAAAATAGTAGTTATACTATAAATAATGTTCTCTAATGACCCATCATGAAATTTGGGCGTAGAAAAATCATTTGGACTTAGTTTAAGAATTTATGTGACCTATTAGTATAATTAAGGAATAAGTCAAAGAATCCATTATTTTATGATCCAAGGTGGATTATAAATTAAAATAAATATATTAGTAGACTTTAAATAATATGGGGTGATAGTCCATTATGATATTTGGACCAATAGACAATCTTGGCCCATGAATAAATTATCTAATAAAAGGATAATTAAAAATCCATTAAGTAAAGTAAGTACATGGGTTGTACAATTAAGCTCACACAAGTTATTGGGCCAAGAGAAAGAGCTCAAATGATGAAGGTTAGAATTATTGGCATGAATAATATTTAATCAAATTAAAAATATGAAGTTACTTGAATAAATGAGATAAATTGATTTAATTAGAATAAAGGGTGAATAAATGAAAACAAAGGGAATTAAAGTAATATCCATTAAGCTAAATTATTAACGGGTTACTCTAATAACCCAAACCCAATGAAATGGGCCCAAATAGGGATAGCCCATCATAGGATGAGAGTTAAATTAATGAAATTCATATCTAATTAATTAAATAATTAGTAAAGGGTTAAGATAAATGTTAAATAACTCTTATATCCAAAAGAAGAGTCCTTAACCCATCCTAACTCTTTAACCACGAAATTATGCTCTCTCCCCTCCCCATTAGATGGATAAATGAGAGAAAAGGGGAAGATAAATATGCAAATTCGGAATTAATAGAAAATGGGAGTTTTAGAAGGAGTAAAACTCTAATAGCAACCCAATACACCCCCCAAACTCGTCCCTACCACCCATAGTTCGTGGTTGGAGTCCTAGGAGACGAAGGGAAGGCTGGAGAATGAAGAAGCAAGGAGGAGGAGGCTAGAACAAGGAGGATTTTCGTCACCAAAACTAGGGTTATCTTCCTTTACGAAAACGGTAGGCAATCTCTCAAGCTAAAATCGTGAAATAATTAACCTAGGTAGCCTTCATGTACCTCTTCAAAAGCCCTATGGTTTTGTGGTATTTCGTTCACCCATTTGGGCGAATTTAATTCGTGAAGTCATGCTATTACCATGAACTAAGATCTTGTGTTTTCTATAATCCCCAACGTGTACTTGCTCTCATGCCTTGATAAAATTCTCGGATATACTACATCTTCTTATCTTTCAAACGCCCCTGGTCTTGCTTGATTTAGATATCCCATGAGGGATAATTAAATCATTGAATATCTATCAGACCTGTGCACTCGACCATCCTTGTTTCCTTTTTAACCTCGTGCAAACTTGACATAATTCCATGATACAATTATCATAAATACTACTACATGTTAGCTTTCAAACGCCGCTGGTTTCAGAATTTTCATCATGTATACATCTCTAATTAATTCATTGAACCCTGACTGCGCCTGTTCAGGTCACCAAAAAGTAACCTGATCAATGCATGTATAAACCTTATCTATATTCAAATTAATCGTGTGTTGATAGATATACATGTCTACTTTCGTTTAAAACTGGTTTCGTGTTTTTTGGATCACCATGCGATTTTATACTGAATTTAGAATGACCCTGTGTCAAGAAGGGTCTACCCAGAGAAAAAGGGGAAAAACTGGACCGCCCCTGTTATCGCGACGGCGCGATACGCCGCGATAACAGGAGTGTCGCGGTAGGCCTTCAGGCCGCGTCATGAACGCGACGGGCCTCGCCGCCGCGTTCCCAAACCTGAACCGGGCCAGGCCGGCCGGTTCGCTTGTCGCGCAAGGCCGCACCACCGCGACCTGAACCGCGACAGGATACCCCATCGCGATACGCTGCTTAACGCGCCCATGCGCCCCGTCGCGACACGATCGGACTGGCACCCCCGTCGCCTTCTTTAAATTTCGGCCAGAATCTTATATTATGCATATGCCCCTATTTTATTTGTCATATAACCCTTATACAAGTTAAACCATGTACTGTTAAGCTTAATAATCGACCTGAATATTTTTATTTAATAATATTTAAATAATTCTTGTTAATTTAAAAGTCGTGAGCACGACTTGTCATATCCTCAAGATTTCTTTACACTTGCACACACATAACATTGTAAATTGCCATTTGACCTTAATAAATTATGCAATAATGTATTCGGTAAATTATCGAAATAAATGACTAAATTACCCTATTTTGTTAAATACAATTGTTTCCATTTTAACTCGCGCATTTTATCTACCGTTACCATTTTCCCTCGGCCTTCGAGCACTCGAGGCACGACGGACCCGTTTTCTACACACTTTTCTCTTGACTTGGACCACCTCTCCACCGGGAATACTCTCGACTGGACTAGGGAATTCTTGTCAAGACCTCCGTAAGTCTCCTTGGCTTTGGCGCACGTCCTTAGTCAACGAGCTAGCTGTACCTCAAAACCCGTTACACTCTTAGGGATCAGTACGATTCAAGCCTTAGTGCATTCCTTCTTGTCTTGGGTTCACACCGGACTACCTGACCCGTGTCCACGATACGGTTAAGGGGGCGGTTGTGACTTCTACCAGACTGCCGGTACCCGACCTGGTGCCGTGCAACCGTTACTATCGTGTGTTTCTCATCATTTTACGAAAATGTCCCTATCTCATCTACTATCTCGATACTCTCATCTGTTCTCGTTCTCTCTACACTCTCGTCTAGTTCATCTACTACTCTCATCTATTCTTGGTACTCTCTTGGCCATTTTGTGATTGTCTAAGATAACAAACATGACTATGCTAGGCAACATAATAAGGGCCCGATCTGGTCCTTGGGAGGAGCACCTGAAAGGCTATAACTCGCGGGGGTCTAATGATCAGGTGATGGCATACACCAAACGCATGACTATCAAGATTCAATCTAAGACAATTCACAAACATTCATGTACATGATACTAGACTTGTGGTTGATAAAATGATCGACCAAACGCATGTTACTTGCTTTACTTGCTATCGCGACTAGTGCACCATTGTGCAACCATACACGCTATCTCGTTACACGCTATCTCGTTACACACTATCTCGTTACACGGCCAGTTCTTTATCATCCTAGTTTTGCAATAATCTTTTGAAATGTATTACCGTTCACTTGTTATCTTGTACTATTACTCTCTTGACTATACTTTATCGTTCTCTCTAGTTAACATGTGTTACAAGACATTAATCACTTAAAGCATGCTTGTTTACACGAGATATTAAGTCCTACTGAGCGTTATCGCTCACCCTTCGTTATTTGTCATTGTGTTTTCAGGTAAGTCGGATGATGACCTTACACACAACAACGGGATTGGACTGGAGTGATGAGCGTCCTTGAGTCATAGCGATGGAATGTCTTTAGTATCATAGAGTCTAGATAATTAGTTGCTTAGTTATCATTTCCAAGGTAATGATGTTATTGAGCCCTATGTTTTGGCTCTGAATTAGTGATTGTAATAGTTTAGATGAATTATCAATAAAATGAGGAGTTTTATTACAATTATTGTTCATTAGATGCTCTGATATTTGCGAATGTATGCGCAATTTACGTTACCATACTCATTGTTCATGCCTCCCCGATTTATTCTGCTGCTAAATTGGCGGGGCATGACAGTTGGTATCAAAGCCTAGGATGTCCTTATTAGGATATTTTTGGTCTTAGGATGTTCTAGGTGAACTGCCCTGACATGTGTCTAAGTCAACTACCATACCTATGTGAAGATTGGGTTGAACCATGGTTAAGATCTGAATACATTTATCTATATATCTGTATCAACTTAAGTATTACTTTAGCACCCTAATGCCAACCCTATTCTTGAAGGAACTCTTAATGGACGCCGAACGTATGCCCCTACAAGACGAAATGAGGTCAACTCAAAAGTTAGTCCAGGCATGTCAGAAAGTCACCCAACTGCTGAAAGGAGCCTTGAGGACGACCAAGAAGATTGGAAAAGCGGCTAAAAAGAACGAGAAGAAAAGATACAACCAAGACAATAAGGGGAACACACAAAAGAAACATAGCAAGATCATCTGCCTTCATTGTAGCAAGCCAGGTCATGTGACTAAGGAATGCTGGCGGAAAGTAGGAGCATGTTTGCGATGTGGCAGTTTGGAGCATCAGATACAAGACTGCCCTCTTCTAAAAGAACCACACACTAACGCCAAGGATCTCAGCCCTATGATAATAGAGAATCAACCAAACGATGATAAGAGAATGAAAGGAGAAGTGAAGCGGAAGGAATTTTGTAAATTTTGTAAAAAGTCAGGGCATCGAATTGATAATTGTTGGAAGAAATTGGGCAGATGTTTGCGTTGTGGAAGCCAACAACATCGCGTCATCGATTGCCCAATAATGAAGAACCAAACTCCACGTTAACAACAGTTACAAGCTCTTGTGGATATAAATCATGCCAATAAAGGTGGACAAGGTATCATCACTAAACCCTTAGTTAAATTCATATCATTTTTAGCAAAGTCTTAAGTGGGGGAGATGATGGAATGAAATATTCCGAGTAGATAGGTAATCGTATCATATCATATGAATTTGGGGACCAAATTCTATTTAAGTGGGGGAGGATGCAGTACTCCGGAAAATCCATTAATTAAAAATTATGGATAAATTGAAATTTTATCAATTAATAAATTCAATTAGTTAAAACGGTATACATCATTATTGCATGCGTATAAACCCTATAAAAATTTCGTAAAAATAGTAGTTATACTATAAATAATGTTCTCTAATGACCCATCATGAAATTTGGGCGTAGAAAAATCATTTGGACTTAGTTTAAGAATTTATGCGACCTATTAGCATAATTAAGGAATAAGTCGAAGAATCCATTATTTTATGATCCAAGGTGGATTATAAATTAAAATAAATATATGAGTAGACTTTAAATAATATGGGGTGATAGTCCATTATGATATTTGGACCAATAGACAATCTTGGCCCATGAATAAATTATCTAATAAAAGTATAATTAAAAATCCATTAAGTAAAGTAAGTACATGGGTTGTACAATTAAGCTCACACAAGCTATTGGGCCAAGAGAAAGAGCCCAAATGATGAAGGTTAGAATTATTGGCATGAATAATATTTAATCAAATTAAAAATATGAAGTTACTTGAATAAATGAGATAAATTGATTTAATTAGAATAAAGGGTGAATAAATGAAAACAAAGGGAATTAAAGTAATATCCATTAAGCTAAATTATTAAAGGGTTACTCTAATAACCCAAACCCAATGAAATGGGCCCAAATAGGGATAGCCCATCATAGATGAGAGTTAAATTAATGAAATTCATATCTAATTAATTAAATAATTAGTAAAGGGTTAAGATAAATGTTAAATAACTCTTATATATCCAAAAGAAGAGTCCTTAACCCATCCTAACTCTTTAACCACGAAATTATGCTCTCTCCCCTCCCCATTAGATGGATAAATGAGAGAAAAGGGGAAGATAAATATGCAAATTCGGAATTAATAGAAAAGGGGAGTTTTAGAAGGAGTAAAACTCTAATAGCAACCCAATACCCCCCCCAAACTCGTCCCTACCACCAATAGTTCATGGCTGGAGTCCTAGGAGACGAAGGGAAGGCTGGAGAACGAAGAAGCAAGGAGGAGGAGGCTAGAACAAGGAGGATTTTCATCACCAAAACTAGGGTTTTCTTCCTTCACGAAAAAGGCAATCTCTCAAGCTAAAATCGTGAAATAATTACCCTAGGTAGCCTTCATGTACCTCTTCAAAAGCCCTATAGTTTCGTGGTATTTCGTTCACCCGTTTGGGCGAATTTAATTCATGAAGTCCTGCTATTACCATGAACTGAGATCTTATGTTTTCTATACTCCCCAACGTGTACTTGCTCTCATGAATTGATAAAATTCTCAAATATACATCTTATTACCTTTCAAACGCCCCTGGTTTTGCTTGATTTCGATCTCCCATGAGGGAGAATTAAATCTTTGAATATCTATCAGACCTGTGCACTCGACCCTCCTTGTTTCCTTTTTAACCTCATGCAAACTTGACATAATTCCATGATAAAATTATCATAAATAATAATACATGTTAGCTTTCAAACGCCGCTGGTTTCAGAATTTTTCATCATGTATACATCTCTAGTTAATTCATTGAACCCTGACTATGCCTGTTCCGATCACCAAAAAGTAACCTAATCAATGCATGTATAAACCTTGTCTATCTTCAAATTAATTGTGCATGTTGATAGATATACATGTCTACTTTCGTTTAAAACTGGTTTTGTGCTTTTTAGATCACCGTGCGACTTTATACTGAATTAGAATGACCCTGTGTTAAGAAGGGTCTACCCAGAGAAAAAGGGGAAAAACTGGACCGCCCCTGTTATCACGACGGCGCGATACGCCGCGATAACAGGAGTGTCGCGGTAGGCCTTCAGGCCGCGTCATGAACGCGACGGGCCTCGCCGCCGCGTTCCCAAACCTGAACCGGGCCAGGCCGGCCGGTTCGCCTGTCGCGCCAGGCCGCACCACCGCGACCTGAACCGCGACAGGATACCCCGTCGCGATACGCTGCTTAACGCGCCCATGCGCCCCGTCACGACACGATCGCGACTGGCACCCCCATCGCCTTCTTTAAATTTCGGCCAGAATCTTATATTATGCATATGCCCCTATTTTATTTGTCATATAACCCTTATACAAGTTAAACCATGTACTGTTAAGCTTAATAATCAACCTGAATATTTTATTTAATAATATTTAAATAATTCTTGTTAATTTAAAAGCCGTGAGCACGACTTGTCATATCCTCAAGATTTCTTTACACTTGCACACACATAACATGGTAAATTGCCATTTGACCTTGATAAATTATGCAATAATGTATTCGGTAAATTATCGAAATAAATGACTAAATTACCCTATTTTGTTAAATACAATTGTTTCCATTTTAACTCGCGCATTTTATCTACCGTTACCGTTTTCCCTCGGCCTTCGAGCACTCGAGGCACGACGGACCGTTTTCTACACACTTTTCTCTTGACTTGGACCACCTCTCCACCGGGAATACTCTCGACTGGACTAGGGAATTCTTGTCAAGACCTCCGTAAGTCTCTTTGGCTTTGGCGCACGTCCTTAGTCAACGAGCTGGTTGTACCTCAAAATCCGTTACACTCTTAGGGATCAGTACTATCCAAGCCTTAGTGCATTCCTTCTTGTCTTGGGTTCACACCGGACTACCTGACCCGTGTCCACGATACAGTTAAGGGGGCGGTTGTGACTTCTACCAGACTGCCGGTACCCGACCTGGTGCCGTGCAACCGTTACTATCGTGTGTTTCTCATCATTTTACGAAAATGTCCCTATCTCATCTACTATCTCGATACTCTCATATGTTCTCGTTCTCTCTACACTCTTGTCTAGTTCATCTACTACTCTCATCTATTCTTGGTACTCTCTTGGTCATTTTGTGATTGTCTAAGATAACAAACATGACTATGCTAGGCAACATAATAAGGGCCCGATCTGGTCCTTGGGAGGAGCACCTGAAAGGCTATAACTCGTGGGGGTCTAATGATCAGGTGATGGCATACACCAAACGCATGACTATCAAGATTCAATCTAAGACAATTCACAAACATTAATTCCTGGACATGATACTAGACTTGTGGTTGATAAAATGATCGACCAAACGCATGTTACTTGCTTTACTTGCTATCGCGACTAGTGCACCGTTGTGCAACCATACACGCTATCTCGTTACACGCTATCTCGTTACACACTATCTCGTTACACGGCCAGTTCTTTATCATCCTAGTTTTGCAATAATCTTTTGAAATGTATTACTGTTCACTTGTTATCTTGTACTATTACTCTCTTGACTATACTTTATCGTTCTCTCTAGTTAACCTGTGTTACAAGACATTAATCACTTAAAGCATGCTTGTTTACACGAGATATTAAGTCCTACTGAGCGTTATCGCTCACCCTTCGTTATTTGTCATTGTGTTTTCAGGTAAGTCGGATGATGACCTTACACACAACAACGGGATTGGACTGGAGTGATGAGCGTCCTGGAGTCATAGCGATGGAATGTCTTTAGTATCATAGAGTCTAGATAATTAGTTGCTTAGTTATCATTTCCAAGGTAATGATGTTATTGAGCCCTATGTTTTGGCTCTGAATTAGAGATTGTAATAGTTTAGATGAATTATCAATAAAATGAGGAGTTTTATTACAATTATTGTTCATTAGATGCTCTGATATTTGCGAATGTATGCGCAATTTACGTTACCATACTCGTTGTTCATGCCTCCTCGATTTATTCCGCTGCTAAATTGGCGGGGCATGACACTTTGAACCATCCAATTATGGCATAATTTGGCATGAAACTATTTCATAATACATCTGGTAATTTATGTAATTAAATTACCTTATATTTGTCTATCGTTTCTCGCGATGTTTTGGAATACCGATATCAACGCTCCATTGTTCTAGAATTCCTCGAGAACGTCGAGCACTTGTTTCTATATACATTCTCTCTTGACTTGGATGAACTCTCCGTTGGATACTCCTTCTACCGGACTAGTAAGTCTTTGTTCAAGGCCTCCGTAAGTCTCCTCTGTCCATGGATTCCCACATGGTCGACGAGCCGGTTGTACCCTAATGCCTGTTACACCCATTAGGGATCAATATGGTCCAAACAGCTATTAGAAATTCACTCTCGTCTTGAATCACGCCGGACCTCTGGACCTGTGCTTAACATGGCCAGTAGTAAGTTCGTGAGTTCCGCCTGACTGCCAACACCATATGCGCGTGTTGTGCAACGGTTACTATCGCTCGTTACTCGACGTTTCATGTGCAAGGTCCACTAACTCTTATCTTAACTCTGCTCGCTCATCTATTCACGCTCACTCTACTATCTCGTCTATTCATCTGGTGCTCTCATCTACTTCTTGGTACTCTATATTGGCCATTGACTGATTGTCTAAAGATAAACAATATAACTAATGCCTGGCAATATATAAAGGGCCCGATCTGATCCTGGGATGTGCGCCCGAAAGTGCTAGTGCCCATGGGAGTTAAATGATCGGAGTGTTTGGCATTACACTCAAGTGCTATCTATCTTGACTATCTAAATGACAATCAAAAGTTCTATGTTCTCTCGTTGTCCATTGACAACAAAGTGCTATGCTATACTCGTTGTGCTATGCTATACTCGTTGTGCTATCTATACTATGGCCATCTTGCTATACTTGACATTGTGCTATCTTGCTATTATTGTGCTATACCCGACACTTGTGCTATTCTTGGTAAGTCTATATTTAGAAAGTCTTGCTATTTCGTTCACATACTCTCCTGCTATATTTTTACTTGACACTCTCTTTCGTTCTATCATTAGTTACTCTGCCTTTAATGCATTAATTACTTAAAGCCTACTTGAGCCTGAGATTTAAGTCCTACTGGGCGATGTTTCGCTCACCCTACATTATTTGTCGTTGTGTTCTCAGGTGAGACCGAGGATGAACCATACACTCAAGAGGACGGGAATGACCTGGAGTGATGTCATGAGTACCCTATTGTCCTATTGCTATGTTAGCGTTGTAGTAGTTAGGTTTGAAGTTTAGTCTTTTGCTTTATTCTAATGTAATCGGGCCCCATAGATTGGCTCTGATATTAGTGGTTGTAACTAGGCATTAAAAAGTATTAATGAAATGAATTTGCTTTATCATTATTCATTTTAAAATGGTTTGATGTCTAGTATTCGCTCTATACCATTTTCTTGCAACTGCCTTGCGTTCCGATATTCCATGTCGGGGCGTGACATGACCATTTTTAAGCCACTGAATAAACTCCATGCATTGACCAGAACCAAGATATGCAAACCTTAAACTCTAGACCATGCAAAATAGGTCTCGGGTAGGCCTTGAAATCCAAGACAGACACAGTCGTCGCAATTTAAAAGACAGTGTACAATTGAAACATGAGCGATCTGTAAAGAACCAAATCGAGATGGTCTTGATCGTCGCCTTCATGTTCAAATCGCGACGGAACCCTCCATCGCGTTCATATCGTGACAGGAAGCGTGTCTCCATCATCCTTGAATCGCGACGGTTTGATACATCGTGTTCAAGAGAGGTTTTCAAAATAATAATATAAAAATAGGATGGAACCACGAGCGGGAAAACGGTATGAATCGCAACATCCTCCTATGTCGTGTTCATGCATGGTACTGAAAACCACACGGCGCACAGTTTAACGCGTCAGAACACACATGTCACGGTTGAAATCGTGACGCACCATGCAGTCGCGTTTCAGATGAATGCGATGGGCTTGTACGTCGCGTTCATGCATGTAAGAATGCGATGTCTGGTCCCATCACATTTTGGGTTCTTGCTCGATGTCACGCCCCTGATTTTTAGCAGCGGAATTAATCGGGAACGCGACGAACAAGCATGCATTCAGAAGCCATAGACAATGACTAATACCAGTAGGGCCCATAATTCAATAATCAAAGCTCTATTCATCATAATAAATGATTAATACATTATACAATTTCAAAATAAGAACAACTCTCTACTTACCAGTCTTAGCTATCTCTCAAAGAAAGATAAAAATTCAATGATGACCAATCTCTCACTAACTAAAATAAAGAAAAGCTCTCTAAAGTGTAATTCACGCTCGGTACACAATCCCATCATTAAGCTTTATTCTTCATTCTTGCTTCCTAAAAATGTTAGGAAAGCAGGTATGAGCAAACTAGCCCAGTAGGATTTACATCTCGATGTGCGGGCAATGATATAAGTGATTAACATTTTACTCAGGCAGGCATGAGTATAAACAAGATGTTCTAACATGCATGATAAATCTAATGAAAACATAATTAGCAATGTGTTCAAGAGATGTCCAATGAATTCGTGATATTATGTGAGAAGGACGATCAAGTAAAAGAGATTATTACGCTAGAAGGTATATTGCATATATAAGGGAGTATTCACACTTGGAAGTAATAAACATGGTTAATAATTCAAGAAGGTCAAGATAACTCATGTGTCAAAATCACTGAAGAGGGGACAGTCAGGATTATACAACAAAATTGTTTCACGTAAGAAAATCACTAGAGTATCTTTCAAGAGATCAAGATAGCAATGGGAAGTGCAAGCACGCAGGGCAATTCACTAGCAAGCATTTTGAGTAACCTATTTTGGGCACTTCACAAGAATGTACTTTTCATATCACACAGGGTCTACTAGTGTCTTAAGCAAGTACGTCCCTCTACCACTCAGGTTAAGGACCAGCACGCAGTAGCGAGTAACAAGTCAAGTCAAGCAAGTATATCACATGTAACAAGTACATGCCATGCCAAGCACCAATCATGATTTCGCACCACGCCAGGCAACACAACTTTGTTAGGGGATCAGCCTAACAATCAACTCCTGGGGTAACGAACATCTTTGGGAAACTGAGCAATCAACACCTTGGGGTAAACAGGACTTTATCGAGGGTGAATCCGACAATCACACCCATAGGTAACAGGACTTTGCCAGAATCTCCTGGACCAGATACGGGCCCTCAATCAGGTTCGTATTGCGCAACACTGGCATGTGTCCCAATGAGCCCGTTGACTCATGGGTGATGAGAACGAGTTTTGAGTCCATGACTTCAATATCATTAATGTACTTTAAGAACATATCACAAGAAGGTAATGTGTGTCAATAAGGATGGACTAGTCAAGAGAGTTTAAGACTATCATGTCAAGGACAAAGATTCAGGATCACGATTGTAAAGAGAGTGATCAGGCATAATTTAAGTTTAACAATCCACTAATGTCTTTGTCATTCAATTTGGACTAATGTCGAGAGAGTAATATGAGAAAGAAAAGTGCACACTATCCCCTGGGAACTTCAATGGTACAACCAGCTCGATCTCCATGAGGGAATCCAGGGAGTACGGAGACTGACGGAGGTCTTAACAAAAAAGTTCCTAGTCTGCCAGAACGGAATGTCCAACAGAGAGGTTCCAATTTGTCAAGAAGGGGTTGTCTAACTTGTGCAAATGTACAAATATAACGTGTATCGAAAACTTGCCAAATCAAGTGTGATGTAGAATAGCAAGGGAATTATGACAAACATGGGAGGTAACTAATAAGACAAGTTTAAAATCAAGAAAGTCCAAATAAAGCAAGAGCATTATGTAGCATGTAGAATAAGCAGGTAATTAAAAGTTATGCATGGTTAAGGTAAGGTTCTCTACATGTCATTATCACCAAGCCAATTTTCATTCAAGTTTAAGTTATCATTTTAACCATAAACTGAGCATAAGATGATGAATAAGATCAATCATATGGTAACAGAGACATGATCATATCATTAAGAATATTATAATAAGATTTCAAGTTATTAACATCTTTACAAATGGGTTAAACATATTTTATATTGCTGGAAGTATGAAAATCATGCTTAATAAAACTTAATAGAACTTAATCAAGCTCAATCATGGCTTAATCATGCTTAATTGAACTTAATCAAGGTTAATTAGGGATTAATAAGACTTAATTAGAGTTAATTAGGACTTAATCAAACTTAATAAAACTTAATCAAGCTTAATTAAACTTAATTAGAACTTATTCAAGGGTAATGAAGCTTAATAAAACTTAATTAGACCTTAATCAGACTTAATTAGGTCTTAATAACACTTAATTAAGCTTAATCAGACTTTAAATAGACTTAATCTGGCTTAATTATACTTAAATAGGGCTTAATAACACTTAATCAAGTTTAATCAGACTTTAAATAGACTTAATCTGGCTTAATCATACTTAAACATGGCTTAATAACACTTAATCAGACTTTAAATATAGTTAATCTAGCTTAATCATACTTAAACAAGGCTTAATAACACTAAATCAAGCTTAATCAGACTTTAAATAGACTTAATCTGGTTTATTCAGGATTTAAAAACACTACCAGTTGACCTATTTCAAATAACAAATAGGAGTTAGGGGTTTCTGTGCAAAAAGACAATAGAAAAAGAATAAAAAAAATATGTTGGCAAGATAAAAGGAGGGCTCGGTCTAATGAACCAGCTGGGAGAGGCAAAGAACCAAGCAGTAGGGGTCGGTGTAGTGCACCAAACAGGAGGGCACCTCCAGTTCGGCATAGTGTGCCGCTGCCTTTGGCGGGATGTTGATTTCAAAAGGGCAGGCGCATTAGGCCAACCTGCTTCCTTCAACCACTGCGGCACAGTGTGCCCAAACAAGAACAGGTATTTATAGAAAATGTGATTCGATTCTTGGCTTTGAAAAATATATTTCTAATCCGATTTTGGAGAAAATCTTAACATAAAACTTGTTCCAACAAGTTGTATAAGGTCCGTATATTTTTTATTTGAATAAATTTGACATAGGGATGCATGAATTTTAGTTTTATGCTCATTAAGCCCTAATTCACAGCATGCTTAGAAAACACTTAATACGATCAAACCAATGCATAAAATTAGGGAAAATAGAGGGGAATCCTTCCTAACATGTTGAATAATCTTCAGTCAAAGTTTCATGAATTTTAGATAAGTGATGTAAGAGATACAAGCTTAAGAATATGCAACTCGTTTGAACACGAAAACTGAAACTTTGGGGCTTTAATTTGATGTGTATGCATGATATGAATTGGGGAAAATTTGTCTAACATGCTTGGGGCATGGACAGGTATCTATGAACAAGTTTAATTAGAGTTTGGCCCAAGATTACCTACCTTTTAAATGTCTTTTGCAAAGGGGATGAAGAACCACGTTTTTTGATGAAGAACACACAAATCTTTGCTCTAGATCTCCTCTTCTTGCTCCTAACCAATCCACCCACGTCTAGCAAGGTTGGGAGAAGATTGGGGGCAGCCATGGAGGGTTTATGATATATTTATAAGGGTAGGGTTGTGCAAAAACGAATTTAAGTTTCCTAATCTTGAGGATAGGAGTCCTACCATGATTAGAGCTCCTTTCTATGACTATTTCCTTCTAATCTCACCCCAATTAAGAGTGTAAGTGGAAGCAAATTCGTGCTCCCCAATTGGGCTAGGGTTTAAACTTGTACCATGGCCCATTTGACACACTTTTATGCTTAATTAACCCACTTTAAGGGTGGTTATTGGGTTATCACAAATTTTAAATATTAATTTACTATATTTGGCTTCCTATTGAGCCCAATAAACATGATTGAACATTAAACATCTATTTCACATGACTTAGTTACCTATGATAATGAGTTTTCGACATTATCAGATTTTATCGTCTTAAGTCGGACTTTACAGTTTTATTAACCCAAACATGTATGTTTAACTCTAATTTCTTTACTATTATTTTTATCTCCTTATTTAATTTTTCTTCCTAAAATTTTGTGTGATTCTGAGTTGGTTTTTCATATGTGATAATTACGCTTATCGTTATCGGGTTTATTCATCTTAACACTTGTTCGGTATTATCCAACCAAGTCATTCATGTCTTAACCCACTTTCTTTATCACTCATTGTAATTTATTGTTTAGTGTCCGAACATAAATTTTCGTTTAATTCTGTAGCAATATCTCACATGTTATAATAATTATCTTATTTATTTATATTTTTAAACATTCGGGTTGCTACACCAGAAAACGCAGAAAACTACATACGATGCATGCAACGCTTATATCTCTGGATCTAGGGCTCTTGGAACAAAAGTGTAAACATGAAACTTGTTGGAAACAAAGAGTAGAAGAGAACTATGGTTTTAGTTTCATGAGATTTTGCCTCGGGATGTGTGAGAAAATGACATGAACGTAAAAAGCCATTAACATGCACGACTTTGGAAAAACGCTTAATACTCGATGTAAACTCAATAAAAATTGGGGAAAATGCATACACATGAAAGTAGACTTGATGCACTACACATTGATATAGGTTTTGCTTAGGTTTGGCCCTAGATCACCTACCTTTTGTGTTGAATAAGACTCGTCCTCCAGAAATCCCTCGCATAGACCGCTTGGAGGAGAACGCTTAATACTCCCGATTCACTGGAATTTTCTTGCTTCATTTTATTTTTGGGCCAAAAGTTGTCCATTGGCCCGATTCTGATAATGGGTCATCAATACATGATGTTGGAAGTCTCTCCAACATTTTTATTTAGTTTATGATCACGTTATATTTCCATGGTAACGGTTTTCCGACTTGGTTTTCTAATTAGAATACTTAGTCACAATGTGTAGTAAACTTGGCCAATCGGATTTTCCGTTGCACGAAATTATTCGTGAAACATTTAGGAATATTATTTAGTGTTGAACAACTATTTTTACGGAATTTTCTGATGGGTTCTTGTACATACGATAATGGTACGTATGTTTCTAATATTTCGATATTATGGAAATTATTTATTCCCATTTATTTCAAATTTTTAAATACTGAATTTTTCGGGGTGCTACAATGTGTATGTGTGTGATGTGTCATTTATGGTGGTTTGAGCTACTTCTCGGCTATATGAATAAATGTGAATGTGATAAGCAATGGGACAATGTGCGAATGAATGTGACTATGTGAAAGCTATGTGAATGTAAAACCATGTGAAAGATGTGTAAGAAATATGAATATGATGTGCAAGAGCATGAGATAGCAAGGTAAAGGTAACTATGGATGTGGTGTGAATGAGTAAAAGCAATGTTTAACATGTTTGCTGATGAGTTAATTACCATGTTAGCATCATGTGTAAGAATATGTTAAATTATAATCATGACAGCAAGTAATGTTTATAAAGCATGTTTCATACTAGATTGATAGAACTGAACATGTTAAATGATACCATGTGTTAAAGTTAATCATTTACAAGTAGTTAAGTTGAAAGCATGATTCATGTGTTATATATTAAATTCCTAGTTGACCATGTGTAGGTTTAATTGCTATTCATGTATATGACATGTTTGAATGCACGTGATAAGTATGTGGATGTGGCCATGAGTTACTTGCTGAGTCTATTGCCTAGACTCATGTTGACTCATTTATCTCCATGATTATATATTTTGGTGATAACAAAACTTATCAGAATATATTTACAGGAGACTCAAAGGAAATAAATTACTTCAAGGATCATCATTGTAAGTATTCCAAGTATCTCTAAGTTCACTAGATGGTGTTCAATTGCTTGTAAGTCCTTGTTGTCATTCATAATTTTATTCATAAGTTCATGTGTTTCATCACTGATAATCTTTTCACAGTTTCAATCTAAGTCAAGTTTCATCTTCTATTACTTTAAACTTCATCATTCGAAGTCATGCATATTTTTTGTCGTGATCAGTCGAAGCTCTACTTCGTCATGTACGAAGCTAACTTTGCCATATCCGAAGTCCACTTCGTCATATCCGAAGTTGGCACTTCGTCATGCATGTTTTGCTCGTAATCAGTCGAAGCTCTACTTCGTTATATACGAACCTAGCTTCGTCATATCCGAAGTCCACTTCATCATATCCGAAGTTGGCACTTCATCATGCATGTTTTAGTCGTGATCAGTCGAAGCTCAACTTTGTCATATCTGAAGTTTCACTTCAACCGACAACATTATGAACTATTTTATACGAAGTTCCACTTCATCATATACAAAGTTACACTTCGTCATATCCGAAGTTTCACTTCGACTGACAGCGTTATGAACTGTTTTATACGAAGTTAACTTCGTCATATCCGAAGCTTCACTTCGACCGATTGTGTTATATTTTGGCCATCCGAAGTTTCACTTCGACCATTTACATTATATTCTTGACCAATCGATTGTTGCTCAGTTTCATATCGATTGACATTTACTCCTTTCGATTGATGACCAAGTTGGTATCAATTGTTGTGCAATTATTTTTACATATGCTTGCTTAATTAAGGAGTGCATAACCATCTACATAAATAATCTTCAAATGCACTATAATAATATCACAGAAGGATATATTTTATAAACACTATGTTTGGATGGCACATATGTTCTTCTGCTTGCTCAAAAATTTTCTAAGTATTCAACATATACATATATATCAGGTTGACTCCGACTCCCAGATAGTCAAAGTTAGGTGTCGATTGATGAACAAAGGTCATCAGTCGAAATCTTATTGCGACTTCTCTAAAGTTGAAGTCTCACATCGATTGCTGATAAGCTTTAACATCGATTACTCCTTGAAAATCGATTGTGACTTAAACACCGATTAGCATGTATTTCCATTTCATATAAATTATTGTCAATACCTTGATCATCTTTATCAAAACAAATATCTTTACAGTAATCATACTGATTATGATTGAAATTTAATTATATCTGTGTTATGATCAAATCTTGGCGTGCAATATTTTTCAAATTATTTTTTAAAGATGCGCATTTCAAATTTCTCGCTATTTATTACATATCCTTCTTACGATAAAACTTCTCAAGGTTATCTTCATATATATGGTCTATCAACAGATACAGTTCCCATGCACATCATCATCTAAAGTTTGCTATTTTCATGATATATCCTCTGTAGCTTTAAATGATGACAATATGAGCATATCCACTTTGATATATCTTCTTACAGTATGACTTTTTGACTAACTACTATCTTCGTGATAACTCTTCTAATACTTTACGTATAAACAAAAAAGAACATATCTGTCTGTGGCTTACTTAGTCACGGGACACGGCTCCCTTGCAGAAAGCGCTTTACGATTTGCCATTCTTATAACAAGTCTTCTTATGATTTATATGGTGACAAAATGTACATATCTATTTCTGTATAACACCTTTTTTCGTTGACTGAAGATCTCTCTCCTAGCATTAAATGTTTGCAGGTTTCCGGTAGTCACATGTCTCTACATCGTAAGACTTGTTGCGACTGCATGGAAACAAGCACAAAGGAATAAGAGACAACGGATACTTCAACAAACACATCTGAAGATAGCTGAAGTGTTTATAAAGAAGAAGACAATGGTTGTGAAAGGTTCAACATATCGAAGCGAACCAAGAAAGAAAGCCTTTACAACCTCTAGAAGAGCAGTGTGCCCTCACTCCAAGTCCATCTACTCTGAGCTCTCCCGAAGCATCTTTTCTTTTCTTTTGAGAGCTTGTTATCTCTAAGAGAGTAGCATCATAGCCTATTCTTCTATCTCTCTCTCTCAGTTCGTGTCTCAAATCAAGCACTACATTATTGTATAAGCTTGGTCTAGGGGCCATCCTTTCAACTCTTCTTTAAAAGTGCTCCTCTTCCTGTGAGAAGAGAAGACCTACTGTAGGCGGGTGGTTTTTTTCTCTTGTTAAAGAGAAGACATGTTGCTACAGATGCTTGTATTGCCTCTTCGTGGATTGAAGAGAAGGCTAGCGGGTGCTGGATGTGTAAGTGTCCTTGAGGGGGACTGTATCCTTGGTTAGTGGAATCCCAAGTAGTTTCTTGGGGACTAGATGTAGGACTCATAGTAATAGGAGGTCCGAACCAGAATAAAAATCCTTGTGCATTTTGTGTGATTGCTTTTATCTTATTTCCGCTGCTCACTAACTCTAACACCTGCGTTTAGTGTTTCTAGTTGAAGTTATTTTTTAATAGGAAATTTTGTAGATATATTTTGAAGCAACTCATTCACCCACCCCCCCCCCCCCTTTTGGGTTTGCAACCTTGTCAACAACTCATACTTGTTAATGACACATGTGAGATAAATCCATTAGACTAGTGAGGACTGACTCAGAGCATGAGTAGTCACGGCGTGTAGCTTTACTTGTTGGAGTTTAGCTTGCTTATTACTTAGAATGTGAGATGTTGTAGTTGGACTATGGACTTTGTATTATGGACTTCGTTATTGTTAGACATTGTTATTATTATTTCTCTTGCTACTATATAGACTGTGAGATTGATTTATGGTTGATGGAATACATACTTTACTTATTTCCTCTACCATTCTACTTCTTATTTGTGTACATCTCTACATGTTCGTCTTGTGTTGGGTACATGTCCCACTGTGGCATCTCTCTTTGTTCTGCCGTGGGTTGGTGTAACCATACCAATATAGAGAGGGTACATAAGACCTACAAGCTCACTGATTTAGAGCTTCTACATTAGCAGCTCTAGCAGCACCAAATCCCTATGAAGTCTTGCCTCTTTCCCAAGTAATTAGAAGAGAAGAGTGATATTGGCATGATCAGGTAAGAAATCTCATACAAAGGAACACGTTTCAAATGCCCTTGGACTTAGGGTCAAGCTTATACTCCAGAACAGATCCCAAGTGTGTGTTTCCATAGGAGAAACTTCTTTTACTCGAAGAGATTAGATCAATTCAAACACTCGGCAAACCAATGGTTTGGAATGCAAGAAAAGAATTTGACATATAAAGATAGGGATGGGATGAGAACTAAAATAAATAGCATTAATCGAATGGAAATGAGCAACAAATTTGACTCATGCTAGGGAATTCAATATAGAAGCTGAATACCACCAGGAGGAGTGTTCCTGCAGAAATCAAGAAAAGGAGACAATTAAAGCAAAGTAGTAAGAACCAGCCACACCAATCCTCAATTCATGGTAACCCAACTTGAAATCAATCCTAGAGAAGTATTGAGCTCTAGAAATTTGATCAAATAGTTCATCAATTCTCACCAGTAGATATTTATTCTTGATTGTCAGCTAATTTAATTGTATCCTCATTTATTCATCCTTCTTCTTTATAAATAGAGTAGATGCTCCCCGCCGTAGGGTACTTGGTCTAATAAATCTTTTCTCCAATAACTCCAATAGTTGTTCCTTTAATTCTTTCAATTCAACAAATGACATTCCATAGGGAGCCCTAGACATATGGGCAACTCCTGGAATCAATTCAATAGAGAAATGACTTCTCTTGTAGGTGGAATACTAGGTAGCACATTAGAGAATACATCAGGATAGTACTCACCATAGCAATGTCTTCCACACTAGATCCTTTCTTCTCCAGTATGATTGAACCAAGGAATACTATACACTCTTTCTTTATCAACCTATTGTTGGATAGAGATGGAGGTTTAGATGTCTTAGAGGGGGTGAATAAGACTTCTTGCACTATTAAAAATTTATTTGAAAATAAGATAACACTAGATAGTATCGTTAGTACTTAATGTGGTGTGTGTGAAACAAGTGAGAACTTGGCAAAAATAATCACACAAAGTGTACAAAGAATTTATCCTGGTTCGGACCTCCTTTCAATCAAGAGTCCTACATTCAGTCCCCAAGCACCCCTTGGGATTTCCACTAACTGCTAAGAATACTTGGCTTTCTCTCCACTGAGAGGTATTACACTCACTTGCTCCCAAGTAAGTCTTGCCTTCACAGAGGGGTATTACAACCTCCTACCGCAGTAGGCCCTCCCTTAGAAAAGGGGAACTAGGAAATAAACTCCCTGTTGGTTTCCAAACAGAATGAAGCAAGTGTGTCTGCTCAAAAAATAAGCAAACACAGAAGATCAAAAAGAGATTACAAATGTGATTGAATGCTCTAATTCTTTCTGACTATGAGGGTGGATAAAGAAAATTTAAAACAACTAAACACCACCCAAAAACTTCTGAATGCAAGAGAGCATGGAAGTCATAGCTTGAACAGATGGCTCTCTTCAGATCTTGTGCGCTCTTCTCTTTCTTTCTGAGTGTGGTATGTGGTGATCTCCTTGTGTATTTCTCCTTGTTCTTGTGGTTGTATACACTCACGCATGTATTCTTATATTTCAAACTTTAGCTCCTTTGTGAATTTTTGTTTATTCTATTCTACTCTCTCCATTGCTCCCCACGTGAGCAATCTCTATCAACCCCCTACGAGGGCTCCTTCTCCTTTGCCCCCACGTGAGCTTTTTTATATTTTTAATCAAGCAATCTCTACTCCCTCAACACACACACACTTTTATTTAATCACTCTATGCATGCACATACCCACCTAAATCTATAAGGGTTTAAAAGCCAACACAAAAAGGTGTGTTCTTCTCCATGATCTTTATTGTTCATTCATTTATTTGAGAATTTGCATGCTACACAATTGGATAATCCACTCTTTATTTTTTTGTTGTGTTGTCTTTCGAGGGTAATCAAAAAAGAAGTCTTCTATCATGGTCGGCCACATGTAGAAGAAGAAGCGAACTCGACTCCACACAATCTTCCGCTAAAAAAGTATTTTCCATGATCATCTCCCTTTAGTATTTATTGTCATCTTTTACTCCTTTCGAGACCCTCGAGTCTCTGGCGATCACGATCACATTCTGGAGTTGTGCTCTGCTCTTTTTATTCTATATTTTTTGTTATTTTATTTGTGGGACGAAAATTTGAATCCACAAATTGGTGACCACGGTGGGACCCAGTGCCATTTCTTTTGATTGCTGCCTCCATTCGTGCCCCACATGGTACCCTCCCTCAGCGCCCACATGCGCCCCTCCTTGCGTCCCCCACGCGCGGCACAGCTGCAACGACCCACTTCCACCCGGTACGGTTATACCAACCCACGTCGGATGAGAGCAAGCCGCTACAAGGGAGAATACCCCAACAAGTAACAAGTGAGCTGAGATATACACAAATAGAATCGCATAATGCAACGGAATTTAAATGAATCTTATTCCATCAACTTTTCAATCCACATACCACAGTCTGTATAGTTCAACAAGAGATAACATAAGCGCAATATTCCCAATTACATAGCCGACTCCAAGTACATTTGATCAAAATTCAAATTTCAATTGTAGCATTACATACTATGAAAGATAAATTACAAATCTTCAATCACTTAGTCCAACTCCACTTCAAGTCTTGCTAGCTCCTCCGCTGCGAATTTTCTGAAATGTTTAGCAAGAGTGAGTCTACACAATAGACTCAGCAAGTAACTTAAGATTCAATACATACATGCTTTTTATCAATTATCACAATAAAATTTCAGCAGTTAACATCATACATGATCACGCTCTAACCTAAACAATTGCACAGGGAATGTCATTAAACGATTATCCTAACACATATAAATCTAAAATCTAACCAAATCACTAATATCTTGGTGTCATTAACACGAGTAAAATGTACACTCACACGTTTTATACTTTACCCAAGTCAAGTCATTGTAAAGTTTGCACAACTAAACCATTGAAACATATTCAAGATAGGTAGCACTCCTAGCATGATTTCTAACTCACTTTGCATGCAATCATAACAATTTACTCCACATTTAGCTTGCTGATTTTATACAAATTTTATCACATTCATATTACCTTTGCATAGGGGTCACTTTTAACTACACAACATAGTACTAAACACATGTACATCCAATAATTCAATTCCATGAATATGAAAGCATATACTTACATTTTGGTACTAATAGTAACATCACTTTTAGCATTTGACAATTAATACATCAACACATACACACACACATTTATACACATCAATAAACAAAATATCAATTAACACTATTGTCATTTACACTTGTACTATTCTCTCGTTACATACAACCATATGATTAACCTTGGCTTTCACACATACTCACTTTGGTTCTATCACACAATACTTATACACCTTTCCCATTATTTCCTCTTTCGAATTCACATACTTCTTATCATTTCACTTTTGCACATAACATGTGCCACATTTACACATATCTCTCACATACCTTGTGCTATGAACACATATCACTTTTCACATCACACTTATGCTTATTTTCACATAATGCCAAGACACAGCCCAAACCACCATTAGACGGTCACATAACACAAACATTCGCATTCACTTAATCACCGGCACAGTGATAAGTCTTAGTCCCTGCAGAAACCGGGGAAAGCCCTTCCCACCATTGCCAGTGGAACTTGTCCACCTCCAGGATTTCACAAGACCCTTTGCCAGGGTATAACACTTTATCAAGACCCTTCCCTAGGGTATCACATATCAATTTGAGCTTTCCCGTAGGGGCACTACTACAGTACAGCTCCAAGCATCTAAGGTGGCAGTGTCTTATGGGCACCATTGTTTCTCTTGTCACATTTAACCATTTTATACACATATATCACTTGTTCTCGCACTTCTCATGCCTGCACACACTCCTACATAATTCATACACACGTAAGCTTTCATTTACTGATTTTAACCTTACTATTGCAACTGCCAAATAATCGTAATATAGATTTAATCATACTGAAATTTACTTAATCACATCAAATCACAATTAACATGCTCACATAGTCATTTTTCTCATTAAAAATCCATAACAATACTTACTATTATCAAAATAACATGAGATTTTAACCACGGACAAATTTCAGGTTTATAATCACACAGGCAAATTTTCATAATTTTATGAATCATATTACATTTACAGGAATTAAAACATGCAATCTCATGTCGTTCATAATTCGATTTAACATGGAACATAACATGAATATCCAATTCGACAGTTCACGGCCCTGAACCTAACATACTCATCATCACAAGAATTTTCCCCGGATTTATTGCACAACACGCAATTTACTGTAAATTTTATAAATCTTACGCATGTCTTCTATTTCTAAAATAGAAATTTCAGTAAATCCCACAGTCATGGAAAAATTCTCAAAATTTCAGGGCATGGACTGATACGTATACACATGATTTAGAAAAATATAGGGCATTCCATTCCTCAGGGATCATGTAAACAATGGGAGAACATGCAAAATTCCATTTTCTAACATGTATTTCAATAAGTTTAACAATCCATGCCATTCACCAAAAAGCACAAAAAATATCACATGCATCCCATGGTCTATTTTACATAACATATATGATTACATTATATCCTCATTCGAAAACACTTCGGAAATTAATCATATAGAAGGGAGAACAGTTCACTGTTCTGCCCTGAAGAGCTTAACGGCATAGTCTGGACGCTAATAGCACTTTAACGGCAATATCGTTGGCCGCCAAGCTAAGATCTCGACGGAAATGGCTTTTGCCGTCAAGTTCAGGTCTGTGCAAAACACAGACCCGAGCTCCCAACACAAGGAGAAAGGGGGGATCCAGGACGCGAGGAAAAATCCAGAAAAATGCTGGGACCTAGGGAACATGTATAGGATTGAGATCTATAGGTTAGTTGCCTTTCAAAAAAAACCTCCAAAGGGATCTAAATTGTTGTTGAAGCTCTCCTTGGGCAGTCCCAAGAAGCCTCCAAAACACCACTCCTCCTGGTTCTTGGTCGATCTCCTCAGCAGGTTGGGGTCGGGAAAGCCTTCCTCTATGCTTCAGCTAGCTCCTGGTTGCTGTAGATGGCCGGATGAAGCTCCAATCCGCCGGATCAAGGCATGCAAAGTCAGATTTTTCTCCCAGAAGGTAGGGTTTTTCTCTCCTCTTTGCAAAGAGGCAAAGAGAGCTCTTGGGGTTGCAAGGAGGGGTTGGTTTATAGGAGAGAGACCTCTCATCCCACGCAGGGGTTGATGTGAAGGCTTGAGGGCCGTTGGGACATCTCCCCAATGGCTGGGGTTGCTTGCCCCCAGAATTTCGGGTCTGCAGAGCACTGAGTTTCAGGGAGATAGACGTCCACATCCATGGACGGCTACATTAGGGTTGGCGTCAATCGATATGGACGCCTACATATCATGGACGTCCATCCATGTTGACGCCAATACACTCTTCGGCCAGAACATAAAACATGCAGGTCCAAGCTCAATCCATACATATATGTACATGAAACCTATGCAGTATAGAGTATACACCACTATACCATGCAAACATCCAATATTTACAACTAGCCATACCCATACATACATAGGTATACCAAGGTGTTATGTATGTAGAATTAGGTATACAATTATTACACGCATAAGGTAACATACATATGTACATACACATATGCACTTCATACACTCTCACACAATGTCCATGAAATAGGATATTCTTCAATATTTAGATTGTACATGTATAATATTTAAATAGATACCTTATACAAAATTGGCCAATTACTTGTATTCATAATAATAATATACGTCCCCGCATATACACATACGCAATTTATAATTATAATATGCACAATCTTCATGCACGCCATTTATGCAAGAACGAGCAAACATCATATACATAAAATACAAGTGAGAAAAAGAGAATTCGGGGCCTTACAACAGCCCCTTCTCTTCTTCCCCTTTCCTCCTTTCCATGATTAGCCGATTGTAGATGCACAAAGAAATTTTGGAAAAAGAGATTAAAAAAATGGGGTTGATTTGATCTTTATCATATTGCCTTTGCTTGGAGATCATGCTTTTTGTTTGTTCCTATTTATACCTTGCAAAATCCATGCTAAGTGCGTGTTGAATTCCCTATACATCCCTTGTTTTCCCATTTATTATTTTCATTCTTAGGTGGTTTTTTAAATCGCATCGGAACCAGATGATGTGTTTCTTCTGCTATATCGCATCTAGTTATCCTGATGCGATTCTTAGTATATCGCGTCAAATAGTTCAGATGCATTTTTGTGTATTCTGTGGTAGCCTAGTCTGATGTGTTTCTGCTTACAGTCTGCTCCTCAAAGACCGATCGTGGCTCTGATAGTCTGTCTAGACTTTCAGATCCTCGTCTAGGTGAGAGGGCATGATTTACCTTGATATTCACGGTGTTGTGTGTGACGTAATTTCTTACTATTGGCAGAGGCCCGTCCTTCCTTACTGTCCGAAATCTCTTTGCACTAGTCTACTGTATACAGGGCATACTTTTGGATAGAGAGACTCCTCTCTCCATATCCTAGGCTCCACACACTCTCTTGGTAAGGGTAACCTCTCCATTGGGCATTCCATCCCTTTGGACTAGGGGACCCTTATCCAAGACCTCTGTAAGTCTCTGTACCCTGTGGATTTCCTCATGGCAGACCTAGTATGTTGTACCACACTGAAGTTCGGAGTTTAGTTGGCCATTATGTGGTGAGCATTGTGATTCTAGTTGTATCCTAAAGCTAAAGCCATAATCAACTAGGACCTCATCTAGAGTGACACTCAAATCCTTCAAATCCACATAATTTAATAGAGAGAAACTCCTAAAAACAAGGCTTAAATATCACAACCTAATTGTCTAATCTTTGCAAGGACTATATTGATTGTTGGATATTTGATTCTTTGAGTGATTATTTGCCTTGAATTCAGATGGATATGTCATATAACCATGTTTATATTAATAATGACCATAAGGATAGTTTAATTGGGCAATCCTTTCAACCTCATGTCTGTCCTTCTCACCACCATGAGGGACATGCTTCCACTTCTTATGGTTATGTATGTACCTCGAGCATCAATTGTTCTTATACTCTCTCGGTTTCATCACGAGCCACTACTTGAAGTGAGCCTTTGTCTCCCCACAATGCTAATGTATCAACTGATCTAGATGCTTTGGACAAACTCACCCCTCAACAAATTCATGTTATTCAATATTTAGTTGAGGGTGTTCTTCTCCTTCCCTGACGGCTATGTCGTCTACTACTCCCAGGCACCCATCTTTGTATATTTTGGCGGCTTTGCCACCTCCACCTCTTCATTCTTCTTTGCCCCCTAGCCTATACAGTCCTTGCTCTCTAGCCCGTCCAAGCCATCCCATGGGTAGGCCCATTGCTTCTCAGCCTCTGTCAAGTACCTCCTCACAAGTCCATGGGCATATTACTCCCATGCAGCAAGCTCTTCTCACTAAGTTGAATAGAATGGAGGAACAATTCCAACAAGTCTCCACCTCCAAGGTTAACCCCGTTGTCACCATGCCAACTCATCCGACATTTTATATCCATCCTTCGAAGATGCCCACGTACCACTTGTACAATGGCACAAGAAACCCCTTCATTCATGTTAAAGATTTCTTATATGAGTCTTCTCATTGGCAAAACAATCCCCAGATTCTGGCATATCTCTTCCGTAGGTCTCTAGATGGCCCGACTTTAGAATGTTTCTACTCACTGGAGCCAAGGGAGGCAAAGGACTTCAACATCGTGCCGAAGAGATTCCTTTAGAATACAAGGACTGTGTCAGCCCATCTCTCTCAATCACGGACTTGGCATTCGAGATGATGAGGCCCGACGAGGACTTTGTCCATTTTGCTGACCAATGGAGGGCAATGGTCACTAAGCTGAAGGATGTGCTCTCGGAGTCAAAGCAAGTCAAATTAATCATTTCAAACTCTACTATGAGATTCAAGCATGTTTTGACCATGAACAAGCTCGAGACAATGGATGATTTATATGAGAGAGGCTGATACATTCAAGCGAATCTTTTGGACTCTCCTATCATGAATATGTTCGAGCAAGATGGTCCGAGGCACAATGGACAAGTGGACACTGAATTGTTGCGGAAAAACTACAATGGAGAAATATAGAGGGGGGGTTGAATAGATTTCACTATATTTTGAAAAACACTTGATCAGGATCTTAGATAGATTGGATTGAGAGTGAAATCTAAATATTAATGACAATTCTGAGCGAATTAGACAAGTTGGATGATGAAATTCTAGCGAGCCTATCAAGCATCTAACGCAAGAGACAAGCAAACCACAATGATAGAGATTTAGGGTGGTTCGGATTACACAACAGTGTATCCTACATCCACCATCCACACACACACACAATTGTGGCTTATCTTGCCAGTTCAGAAAAATCACAACACACCACATGCACTCTGAGAATTAGAAATCTCATATTCAACCACACACACGAAATTGGGCACAAGGACTGTACCAATTTCACAAAGCACACACTCTAGAATGGATTTGAGATGAGGAACTAGACAGAACAGTTGAAAACCAAAGTTGGAAGTATCTGGTTCGAAGGTCCCTGTTTCTGCTTCAACAAAGGGGACCAGCTCTTCTGTTCTATCTTCAGGAAGAAGAATCTGAAGACTTGAATCCTTTCTCTAGATGGATCATCCAAGGTGCTCGATGCTTTAATTCCTTCAGATCTAGAAGCACATCGCCAAGTTGAAGTATTCTTCTGGAATCGACTGGAGAACTCTGAAAGCTTGGAGAGCAGATGAATGCTTCGATGTTATTTCTCTTAAAGCCAAGTGGATAAGGGGCTTTTATAGTCCCAAGGGTCCACAAAATATCTTGGGATCTAGGGGCACGGAAATTCCCACTCAAAAAGGCCCTAGCAAAAACATCCACGTGTCTTAGCAATTTGGATTCTGCAAAAAATTCGAAGTGTGTCGACACTACACACAGATGTGTCGACACACCAAGCATCAGCCTCAAACTGATCTTCTGTGACAGTATACTAGTGTCGACACACAGTTGGACTGTGTCGACACCACTGGGCACTTGCTAAAATCATGGTTCTGGGACAGTGAACTAGTGTCGACACACAGCTGGACTATGACGACACCACTGAACATGTCTTCTCTCTTTTGCTTGAGCTACACATGGAAAAAAAATGTGAGGTTTAAATAAGATATGATCAACATGATTTCCAGATATTTATGAATCATGTTTAGGCATCATCAAAATAAGAGATCCAACAATCTCCCCCTTTTTGATGATGGCAACTATGATTCATCAATTTGATTTAATTTCTCACAAATGTGAAACATAGTAATGAAATTCAAGATTTTGATCACTTCAACAACAATCATGTCATCCATTTGTCACTTTCAAAAAGATCAAACATACAAGTGTTCAATTACCAAAGTATCCATCATCTAAAATGTATATATCCATTCAATAGCATGTTAAAAGACAACATCCAAAATAAACAAGACAACCAAAATGATAAATGGTTCTTTAGCCCAGCCAAACTAGTCCTTCTCCCCCTTTGACATCATCAAAATAAAACAAGAAACATCAAGTAGATGGAGGTGGAGGGGGAATTAGTAGTAAAATGCTTTCAATGTTCTTCATCCTTGCTTCCAAAGCATGCAAATTGGTTCTCAGTTGTGTTTGCATAGTAGATAGTCTGGTGTGCAAAAGATCTTCCATTCTATGATGGTTTTCATACATGTTCTCTTGGAAGACACCAAGACTACGAGCTGAATGTTGAGAAGCAGTAGATGAACTAGGAACTGTGCCATGTTGTCTGAAATTATTGAAATCTGTCCTGAGATCTGCTATCTCCTGATCAATATGAGCAATGAGTGTCTTTACTCTATCCATATCTTCAACAATATGAGCAAAGGACAAACGACTCTTAGACACTTGAATCACAGTTTCTTTGCTGGTTTGAAGTCCTTGTAGAGTGTTTTCCAAGATTGAAGCTAGAACTCCTTGAGTCTTGAGCTGAAGATCTTGTAGTTGGGTGCAAGCATCACCCAATGTCCCAATCAATCTGTTAAACCTCCTAGTGGCATGCTCACCTACTTCTTGCTGTCTTACAAACTATGCATTAACTGAATTTTCCAACCTTTGAATTCGAAGCTCAAATCTATCAGACATTTCTCTAATTGATGAATTGAGGTTATCAAACTGAACTTGGAGAAACTTATAGAGTTCAGGTGGAACAGAAGATCCACCAGAAGAAGTGGAAGCTGAGGTATGATGTTGATGGAAAAAATTTGGAGGGACAAGCATATTTGAAGGAGGAGGAGATGCATGAGGTGTAGGTGGAATTGGAGTTTCATGAGGAACCTCAACCTCAGCAAATGTATGTTCCACTGAATCAGCTTGTGGAGCAACAACTTCCAGAGCTTGTTCTTCTGCTACATTTTCTGCTTGTGGCTCTGGCTCTACAACTGGCCCTATAATCACTTGATCTCTGTCAATTCTAAATCCCATGAACTTTTGCAAATGATGTAGGCAATAAATGTAGTTCTGTGGAATTTTTTGAACCTTTTCATTCGCAAAGGAAACTCCACAATGCTTGAAAATAGCAGTCAAATGGGCAGCATAAGGTAAAGATCGGTGAAGATCTTTCCTATTTGTTTCAGACATGATTTGAGTCATAATCAGGTTCAAATTTACATGAATATTCTTCTTCATGCAGTACATCACAAATCTTTGAATATCAGTTAGTCTATTCCTACCACCACCCTGAGGTGTGATAATGGTGGTAAGGATGTGATGAACCAAACGAAGAATTGGAGGAAAAGTATTGGTGTTAAACCTTGTGACATGAGTTTTTCGAGAATTCTTCTTATCATGTGGAAGACCAGTAAGAAGTGTGTAAGCTTCATGAAGATCGAACTCAAACTCACTATAGTCTTCAACATCATTAGGGAAATGAAACAGTTCAGAAGCCAGTTCAAGAGTAAAAAGGATAGGAACACCTTTGACTTCAGACTTGAAGCCCTCTGGAACATCCACCAAGTTCAAATAGAATTCTTGAACCAGACGGGGATAAAAAGTTCTGAACTCTGAAATAAATCGCAACCATCCTTGAAATTGAAAGAAGGGGATAAATTCTGGGAATGCAAGTGCAAAAGCTTTGTCAGACAGTTCGATAGCCCTAGGCTTGAGAATGGACCTTCCTTCTGTAGCAATATGGGATGGGGTGACCACCGGAGTCTCAGAAGAATCAGAGGATTCAGAAGATGAATTTGCTTCACTTGAGTCACTAGAATCTGGAAGAAGCTTCCTCCTAGGGTAGCGAGATTACATAGGAGACTTGCCTTTACTCTGAGGAGTTTGCCTTCCCCTTTTGGATGGAGTCTCGGAAAGAGAGGACACACCTTTTCTCTTGGAAAGATCATGCCGAAACTTGCTCCTCCTTTCCGGTTGGGGTTCTTCAATCACAATGCCCCTTGCAGCAGCCCTGGACTTGGCTCCTCTCCTTGGAGTTTGTTTGGGAGGCATGATGGAGGGAAGGACGAGAAGGGATGAAGGTTGGACGGGTTGAAGAGAAAAAACTGGAAACGCAGGGGATCGTTTCCTAGAAGGTTGGAGGAGGGAAGAGTTTGAATGGTGTGGGAATCGCAAGTGGTAGGGTCGACCTGGGTTTTAGGGCATATAAAAAGGCTTTCGACACCACAAGAAGGGGATTAGATGAACTGTCGGTTCATTTAACCCTAACAAGGTCCAGTGGTCAAACCCAGTTGTGTCGACACAATAGAAGGGGTGTGTCGACCTGACAGATTCTGGTATCGACACGGCAAAAGAGTGTGTCGACCTGACTTGACAAAAATTGTTGAATTTTTGAGAAGTATGAGAAGGAAAATCTTTGATATGACAAGTAATATCTGAAATCAATTATTCAAGGATTTTTAATATGTTAAATAATTCATTCCCAAATTTCTCATCATAATTCCAACATAGGCTTACTGGGTTGAAAAATATCTGACATGATTTGATTATTAAAAATTCTGAAGCACTAGGAAGACAATTTTAATTGAAATAAGATATTCTATTCAGTCAATTGCAACCTTTTACACTTTTACTAAGCTAAGGTAATGTGATTTCTTCAGGATTAAGGTAATTTGTATTGAAGTTAAACACTCTTGAAAGATCTGATTTTAGGTTTAAGTTGTTCATTTTGATTGATTGACTTTTCTTTAACATTGAAGCAATGAGCATTCAAATATAGTAAATCCTTTTCACTCAAGTATACATGCTTTTTACACACCAGAATCCCTGGTTACTAAAGATTTACTAATTATCCTACTTCAAGGGGTGAATGAAAACCTTTTTACATAGAAATATACATTTATCAGATGCCAATATTTCTAGTTACTCAGTTAACATTGGTTTTTTAGCATTTTAATTATTTAACCCCTTAGAACAGAGATAACAAAACACCTCATGACATACATGGCTCTTCACTTTTGTGAAGGTGTGTAGTTTCTCAGTGTAAATGTCATTGCTCTGTTAGAAGAATTTTTTTTTTATATAAATGCACATAAGAAATTTGACACAACTTTACCCTTTATCAGATTTAAAAGTAATGTGTAAAGTCAATACACAATTGAACCTAATTCCAATAAAGAAATCAGATTACTTTAGATGTTCAAAATATAAAAGAGTGTTGACTGAAGGAATACATCATAACAATTAACAGGTCAATCCTTGTTTTCTTCAGAAGAGTTAATGAGCATTTCAAGTATTAGATATTAATCAACACATTGAATCAATTTTTTTGTTTAATGAGAGAAAAATAGCAATGAAGTTTTTAACTCCCCCTGAATTATTGATCTCATCTATTTTTTTTATCAAAAACAAAGAAGATCCTTCTTCAATAAATGAATTGTTAGGATGATCAAATGAATCGAGGAATTGAGGACTACAAGGATGAACATGTGTTTGATAGAATTCAGTGAGAGATTTATTCACAGCTCAGAAATTTCACAAAAACTCACATCACCTCATCATTTTCTTGACCAACTTCAGCAGTCTGTTCTCAAAAGGCTTTATGTACAATCCTAATTTACTTGAACTCAATTCTCCGCTTACTTTTTCTTCTCAAGCAGAAATGCTCCCCCTCAACATGTGCATCAATAAGGCATGCAGCATTCAAACAGTTCATACTGAATTTCAGCATTCACTTTCATCAAACAAACATACATGATCAATCATGTTTTAAGCACATCAACAGCATTTTTTTAAAATTTGAAATTAATGATTCTTACACAAGATAGATTATTGGTACATGGCGGAGGATTTTCCTCAACACATAATGAAAGTTTTCAAACATGCATAACTTGTCCTTTCACAAATCACCATTTAATATACCAAATAATCTTTGCATAAGAAATCAATTGTTTTTCAATTTTTATTCAATGTTGCATATTCCAAGTTCTCTTCTTAAAGATGTGAATCTATCTTCAGCCAATGGTTTTGTGAAAATATCTGCAATTTACTTTTCAGTGGGGATGAATTCTAGTTCAATGTTCTTGTTTGCAACTTCATCCTTTAGAAAATGATGTCTAATCTCAATGTGTTTTGTTCTAGAGTGTTGAATTGGGTTTTTGGAAAGATTGATTGCACTAGTATTGTCACACATGATAGATGAACATCCAATATCAATATGATAGTCAAGCAATTGACTTTTAATCTACAACACTTGAGCTGCACAACTCCCTGTAGCAATATATTCTGCTTCTGCAGTAGAAAGTGCAACTGAGTGTTGCTTTTTAGATGCCCATGTTATCATGCAATTTCTTAAGAATTGACAATATCCACTAGTACTTTTTCTATCAAGCTTACATCCAGCATAATCAGCATCAGAATATGAAATCAAATCAGCATGACATCCAGCTGGATACCATAAACCCAAATCACAAGTGCCACAGAGATATCTAAAAATTCTCTTAACTGCATGCAAGTGACTTTCCTTTGGACTAGACTGAAATCTAGCACAAAGACATACACTAAATTGAATGTCTGGCCTACTTGCAGTAAGATACAAGAGAGATCCAATCATACCTCTATATTGCTTTGCATCAACCAATTTACCTTTTTCATCATTGTCCAATTTGATGCTTGTACTCATGGGAGTAGTTGCTGGTTTGGCTTGTTCAAAATGGAATCTTTTGAGCAATTCTTTGACGTATTTGGCTTGATTAATAAAGAATCCATCCTCAAGTTGTTTAACCTGCAAACCAAGAAAGAATTGTAATTCTCCCATCAAACTCATTTCAAATTCACTATGCATGAGATTAGAAATTTCTTCACACAGTGAAGGATTAATGGATCCAAAAATGATATCATCCACATAAACCTGAACTACAATGATGTGATTGTGGACTGATTTTGTGAAGAGAGTTTGATCCACCTTATCTCTGGAGTAATTCTTACTAACCAGAAAACTGCTCAATCTGTCATACCATGCTCTTGGAGCCTGTTTCAAACCATAAAGAGCTTTATGCAGCTTATAAACATAGTTAGGTTTATCATGATCTTCAAATCCAGGAGGTTGAGCTACAAACACTTTTTCTTTTATGTAACCATTCAAAAAGGCAGTTTTCACATCCATTTGAAACAATTTGAAATTTTTAGAACATGCATATGCCATTAGAATTCTGACTGCTTCTATCCTGGCTACTGGTGCAAAGGACTCCTCAAAATCAATTTCAAATTCTTGATTATACCCTTTGGCAACCAGTCTAGCTTTATTTCTCATAACTTTGCCTTCCTCATTCAATTTATTTCTAAAGACCCACCTAGTTCCTATTATTGAATTTTCAGAATTTCTGGGAACTAGACTCCAAACATTATTTCTTTTAAATTGATTCAATTCATCATGCATTGCTTCTACCCAAGAATTATCTTTTAAAGCTTCTTCAATGTTTTTGGGTTCCACTTAAGATATAAAAGCCATTTGATCTTGTTCAATGATATTTCTGAAATGAGATCTGGTATGAACTCTATCATTAACATTTCCAACGACATTCTCAAGTGGATGAGCTTTGGAGTACTGAAATTACCACTTGTTACTATACTTACCTGCTCTGGTGTCGACTCAGTGTTTTGTTGTGTCGACACATCTTCATGTTCATCAAGTTCTTCATTTTCCACTGGTTGATCTGATTCTTTTTCAAGAATTTCAGCATCTTCTTCTTGGTTCCTACAGAAATTATGGTCAGTAAGTTTCTCACAATTTTCATCAAATATAACATGAGGAGTTTCCTCCACAGTTTTTTATTCATTATTGAAAACTCTATATGACCTTGAATTCTCAGAATATCCCAGAAACATGTCTATATCACTTTTCTTTTCAAATTTATCTAGATCATGCTTATCATTGTTGTGGATAAAGACTTTACTTCCAAAAACTCTAAAATAAGCAATGTGAGGCTTCTTACCTTTCAAGAGTTCGTAGGAAGTTTTCTTGAGGACAGGTCTTACCATTACCCTGTTGAGAATATAACATGAAGTATTGACTGCTTCTGCCCAAAATTTTCTTGGAAGATTGCTTTCATTCAGCAAGGTTCTAGCCATCTCCACCAATGTTCTATTCTTCTTTTCAACAATTCCATTTTGTTCAGGGATTCTTGGAGAAGCAAATTTATGATCAATTCCTTTATTCCTTAAGGCCTTTGTCACACAGTTGACTGATGCTCAGAAGATTATGATCAAGGCCTTCAACAACCAAGACATTCTCAATGGATCTTGAAGGATTCTTACCAATTTTTCCTGTTCCAATGATTTGTCATTTGTTCTTACCTCCAAAAATCACTTGTCCACTATCTTCTTCAATCAATGTGGGAATTTTTTCTCTATCTCTAGTCATATGTCTTGAACAGCCACTATCAAGGAACCACTTATCTTTCTTGTGGGCTGTAAGACATTCCAGCAAAAAGATTTAGAAAGAGAATTTTGGTACCCAAATTGCTTTGGGTCCCATCAGTTGTTTCAACTCAGCAACAAGATGTTTTGGAATCCAGATTTGCTTTATCTTCTTTGCTTTTGATCTGCATTTATCATCAATGTGACCAGATTTTTTACAGTTTGTGCACATCATGATCCTTTGTGGTGTGAAACCTTTATTCTTTTTGTGGTGTGAACCAACTGAAAGGTTTTCATTGTTCTTTGGATTTAAAGTTGGTCTAACACTGGATTTTAAATCTTGTTGACTTTTAGCTTGAATTTTTTCATGTTTGAATTGTGTTCTAGAGTTTTTGACCTGACTTTGAATTTTTATTTTTGAGTTTGCTTGTGATTTTTCTTTGATGTTCTTTTCAGAATTGCCATAGGAAGTGCTTCCTTGAACAAATGAGGTTATCAAGGTTTGTCCAAATTTCTTATTATTTTCAGACTGATAACATAGGCCATGCTTGGTAGGGTTCATCCGAACTCCTAAAATAGCATCTAGGTTTTGTTTACCTTTAACAAATTTTGACAAGGTTTCATTTTTGTCATTCAGTTCTTTCTGGACATCTTTCAGTTCCTCTTGAATTACTTCATTTTCCTTTTTGAGTTTTTATTTTCATCTAACAAGATTTGTTTTTCTTTTTCAGTGGACTGACATCTTTCTTTGATGACATCAATTTGTTCATTCAAACACTCTTGTTCCTTTTTCATGTTCACAATTTCATCATTCAAAAGATTTATTTGTTCAGACTCTTGAGGATTATGCAATATGTTGTTTATCTTCTTTTTCAGAGTTTTATTTTTAGATTTCAGTTCACATAACTTTTCAAACAAAACAGCATATGCTTCTTCCCAATCATCAATTGTAAAGTCTTCAAAAGAAGAACTTACCTCAGTGTTTTCTTCATGTCTAGCCATGAGACATGTCACTTCTTGCTCATCAGATTCATCTTCTTCCTATTCTTCCTCATCTTCATCAGACCATGTGGCCAGCATTGCCCTTGTCTTCTTGAACATTTGGTTCTTCAATTTCTTCTTTAAATCAGGACACTCCCCTCTCATGTGTCCTAGTTTCCTACACTCATAACAAATAATATCAGTCTTTTTGTTGGCTTCCATATTTTTGTTGAAATCATTTTTCTTTAAGACATCCTTTTTAAAGAAGGGTTTGAGCTTACCTTTCCCTTTCTTTCTCAGAAATCTTTTGAATTGCCTTGTCAGTAAGGCCAATTCTTCATCATTCTCCTCATCAGAAGACTCATCATTTTCATCAGATTGATTAGCAACAATTTTTTAACTAGATGAAGCTTTTAAAGCAATAGGTTTCTTAGATGTAATCATAGATGCATTTCTTTTCAGATTTATCTCATATGTCATGAGTGAACCTATTAGCTCATCTAGTTGCATGGTTGACAAATTTTTTGAATCCTCAAGTACTGTGGCCATTGTGTGCCAGGCTAATGGAAGTGATCTAAGAATTTTTCTAACAAGATCACTATTAGAATAGTCTTTTCCTGGACCTCTAAGACCATTCACCAACAGCATGAATCTAGCAAACATCTCAGAGATAGTCTGATCATTCTTCATTCTAAACATTTCATATTCTGAGACTAAGATACTTGCCTTGGTTTCTCTTACCTCAGAAGTTCCCTCATAGATGAGCTATAGCTTATCCCACATCTCCTTAGATGATTTGCATGAAGACACTCTAGAGTACTCCTTGGGATGTATGGCACACTGCATCATGTTCATGGCACTCCAGCTTAGTGTTGATTTCTTGATCTGATCTTTTGTCCATAGGCTTTCATCTTTAGGAAGTTCATCTGGTCCCTTGTCGACAATCTTCCAGAGCTCATAGTCCTGAGCTCTCAAAAACACTTGCATCTTATTTTTCCAATAAGCATAATCAGATCCATCGAAGAAAGGAGGCCTAGTAACAGAATGACCCTCAGCAATAAACCCCTTGGTGTTTTCCATAGCAATAGACCCTTGATCGTTAGATCAAACACTAAAAGTGCAATGAGAACCAGCTCTGATACCAAATAAATTGTTGCAGAAAAACTGCAATGGAGAAATCTAGAAGGGGGGGTTGAATAGATTTCACTATATTTTGAAAAACACTTAATCAGGATCTTAGATAGATTGGATTGAGAGTGAAATCTAAATATTAATGACAATTCTGAGCGAATTAGACAAGTTGGATGATGAAATTCTAGCGAGCCTATCAAGCATCTAACGCAAGAGACAAGCAAATCACAATGACAAAGAGATTTAGGGTGGTTCGGATTACACAATAGTGTATCCTACATCCACCATCCACACACACAATTGTGGCTTATCTTGCCAGTTCAGAAAAATCACAACACACCACACGCACTCTGAGAATTAGAAATCTCATATTCAACCACACACATGAAATTGGGCACAAGAACTATACCAATTTCACAAAGCACGCACTCTAGAATGGATTTGAGATAAGGAACCAGATAGAATAGTTGAAAACTAAAGTTGGAAGTATCTGGTTCGAAGGTCCCTGTTTCTACTTCAACGAAGGGGACCAGCTCTTCTGCTCTATCTTCAGGAAGAAGAATCTGAAGACTTGAATCCTTTCTCTAGATGGATCATCCAAGGTGCACGATGTAACACCCTCCTCCGACTTCACACAAACACATACGTAACCTTTGATCGGAAGAGGGGTTACGCTGACAAACTTTCGTTATGGGTAGATATATCCGCGCTTTGCACAAAACTGGCAAACCATTCCACAAAGGGTTCTTGGAACATATTATAATACACAAGGTCACAAAGTGCTAACACTCATTATTTACAAAAGTCAAGTTTCTCTTTCTACTTAATACATCAACAACTAAAAGAAACTGTTAAAACTATAATATCCTTCTTCATCTCTTCGTCATCCGCAGCGGAAATAGGATTCACAGGTAGCTGAGATTATACACACCTTCAATCTGAAAGGGTTGGAGGAAACAAAGGCATGAGTCGAAAGGACTCAGTAGGTATCAGTAAACATAGCGTAGAAGTTTCATTTGCAGAGCTGAATGAATATTCAAATAGTGCATACGTGGATCAAAACATAATTGCTCATGAATTTCATACTTAACAGAAAACACATAGCTCAAATTGATTTCATAATGAGCTCCAATAAATCACAGAATAAAAGTCATATTTGTCTTTCAGAATTCAGACCATAACTTAATTTGGAAACAAATTCGACAGGCATCACTGCTCTCAAGAGGTTACTATATAGACGTAATATACCATCCTCAGTGCCTAGGCGATTCCAGCACCTTAGATCTTGTTCATTGCGCAAGAACGGGGTATAATTATTTTATTACCCACCATCGTCGATTCCTTGACTTGGATTTACATACGTACAAACTATCGCCCTCAGCTGATCACAAGTAGCTGGTGCTACTACAAGTGATCCTAAACCCTCTTTGAAGAGAGCACTGTCTACAGATCATAAATTTCTTTTCATGAGCATAATAGAAATTGGAAATCTAAAGGAAGATTTGATTGAGAATCAATACAAATATCTTGGTGACAAAGTAGTTCATAGTTCAAGAATATGAGAAAGACAATTGGTTGAGACAAGATTATGACTCAAAGCCAATAACTTCAAAAGATTTAAATCACATAAGAACCCAAGAAAATGAGGGTCCACAATTGTCATCACAAGTATTCACATCTCATAAGGTGTTCAAACATATGAACTCTCAAGTGGTCAAGTTTTACAAACTTAGATACCGAATACTGAAGAATAGACTCAATCGGAGTACTATTCGTAATTGCTAACTTTAAGAATAACTTAAGGGAGATTAAGGTACATAATGTGGGTAAACTTTGAGGTAGTATGACAATAAATACCAAGGTAAATGAGAGGGTAACTTCCATGGCTTTTAGGATGAAAATCTGGCATGGATTCAGACATGAAATGGTGCAGAAATTCAAATCAGGGCTGCACCTGTCGACAGCCAAGAAGGGCTTGTCGACAGATGGCTGCTGACAGAACATTAGCTTGCTGGACTGCATGTATCTGTAGACAGCAACAAGATGGCTGTCGATAGATGCACACAGTCCAAGTTAAATCAGAGTTCTGGCAGGCTGGCCTGTCGACAGCTATGAGCTGCCTGTCGACAGCTGCCTGTTCTTCACTCATAAGGGACTATGAATGCACTCTAAACATGCTAACCATGGAACCTATGAATCAAGACATGATGTATATCAAATAGAAGAGTCTAACTGTAGATCTCACAGTGGTTTATAGGCTAAACAGAGACATGGGGCAAGAGGGTTGCAATTCAAGCTTGTCTAGCTAGAAACTAGACATAGTATAGTGTTGGAAGTGTGGTCTTGATAGCAATGGATTATTGGGGGATTCTTACAAGATGGACACTAAAACACAAGATATTTAATGTTCCAAATCAAAGCTTGAGGTACAAACATCTGAATGGAAAGAATCACAATGTTCTAAGATGTATGTGTGTTGGGGTTGGGGGTGGGTGCTGTTGGGTTGCAGGGAGGGCCACGATGGGAAGGGGTGCCAAACAGCCAGGGGGGGGTCTCTCTCTCTCTTTCTCACTGTCTAGGTGGGAGGGGGGCCTTGGTGGAGTGGGAAAGAGGGTGGTGGATTGAGGGGGGAGTCTCTCTCTCTCTCTCTCTTTCTCACTGTCCAAGCGGGCGAGAGGGGGGCATTGGTGGATGGGAAAATTGGGTGGTGGGTTCGGGGGGGGAGGCGGCTTCCCACTGGGAGGGGGTGGTGGCAGTGGCAGGAGGGGTAAATTTATCTATGATCTGCTAGCTTTTACAATTTTGCTAAATTTTCATGAGTGATAACTTGCATATTTGTTCGAAGTAGGGCTATTATTTGATAGAGTCTTCAATTTTCTAACCTCTCCCTATGTTTCATGGGTCAAAAAACTATAATTTATGCTCACATTTTTTGTATATGATACATTGTAGCATGGATCTCGCATGTAGCAACCAATTTTCAACCATCACACAGACATAACATTTGTCAGATTTCAGGTGGGACACTTCTCCTAATGTAAAATGAAGAGTGGCCTCACGTGTAAAATTGCCAATTGGATTTCACTGATCCGATAACAAAATGCAAGTCTTGGATCCATTCTAGTGAATGTTGAGCAACTATTCCTATCTTGTTTACTAATTTATTGCTAAACATTTATCATAATATTTTTGCTATGACAAAACCTTTTAATATCTTCGCCTTTACCATTTATGAAAATAAAGAAGCTCTTATTTATACAAACATACTTTCTGTCAAAGACTATGCCTACACAGAACCTAAGTATCATCACAACGAAAATTTTCTAAGTCTACAACGTTCACTGTATATCACGCTAACTCCGACTCATGTAAAGTCGAAGTCTGGCAGTACTCTGACTCCTAAGAAGTCGAAGTCTGACAGTACTCTGACTCCTAAGAAGTCGAAGTCTGACTATACTCTAACTCCTTGTAAGTCGAAGTTGATTGTACTCCGACTTCATACAAGTCGAAGTCTGCTATCTATTAGTTGGCACTCCGACTTCCCAAGAAGTCGAAGCCATTGCTTTCTTACTCCGACTTCAATGAAGTTGAAGTAGTTGTACTCCCTCTGAAGTCGAAGTTTATTATCTGTTACAGTTGTATTGCTATGTCTTACTTCGACTCCTTGAAAGTCGAAGTGTCTCTTATCAACTTCTGTATATCTGTACTTAGATATTATTTCAAGCCTCTATCAGTAGGTACAAATTAATATACATCATTACATAAATTTTACAATAAAATATCTTTTACATTGAGATAGTTTCCTTAAAATCTTTTTTCCTTAGTTAAAATTCAATTATCTTTTTGGCGGGAAAAATATTTTATTCAAAATTATTTATTTGAGAAGTATCCTTTTTGGGATCTGTAATATATGAGATATTTTTGTTATCTCTTTCACTAACAGGAAGATAAGCTGATCTCTGGTTGACGGATGGTCAAGAATAAAATGCTTGATAAGTATAAGCTGTATGGGCTATCTTTCAGAACCTACCTACTACTATCAGAAATCCCATGACTTTCAAAAAGAATTCTTGTGCAACTGTCTGTTCATTCATTAAATGATCTAAACTTCTGTCTGAACTTTTTTCATACTTTATATCCTTTGTCTCACCCACTTCCGAAGGTATGTATGGAGGCATATGCTTTTGTTTTGTCCTTTCAGGTTTGCAGAACATTTAATGAAGCATGCCTAGCCTTCAGCCTTGAGCATGGAACCTGCAGAATAATCATGAAAGTGTCTCTCAAGCATGAAGCTACAAAATATACCATAAAGACATTAGGACTCATGGAGCTAAAGATTTGATGGACAAATCTAAGAAGATCAAAGCTTCCTCTCAACGGACATCCTTCAACAGCTAGCTTCTAATGGCTAAAGCACAAACAGTCAAATTTGAAGTTCATATATATATATGAAGCCAAAGCTTGAAGTCACACACATAGACACAAGAAAGGAGACCTAGAGACACATACATAGAAGACTTAGAAGCTTACACTTCACTCCCATCCGAAAGCTAGAAGAGCCACTCAAAGAGTAAGAGAGCCTCTCCTTAGTGTTAGATTTTATGCTCTCCATTGGTAATTGAAAGTCTTCCTCGCTTGGTGGATTACTGCATTTCTGACCTTCTTCAGTCCATCTGTTTGATTCAGAAAGAGCTTGAGCTCCACTTTCTTTTGTTTCCCTTTCTGAACCTCTGTGTTTGCTCATTGTTGTTGAGCAGACACACAAGTCTTTCATTCTTCTGTGTAAGGAAACCTGTAGAAGGTTTGTATCCTGCTGTACCCCTCTTGTGAAGGGAAGATCTACAATTGTAGATGGTCTTTGTACCCCTTGGTTAAGGGAAGACTTGTTGGGAAGTAAGTGGGCTTGTAATACCTCTCGGGTCTTAGAGAAGGCCCACTATTCATTGGTAGTTAGTGAAATACCAAGTGGTTTCTTGGGGACTGGAAGTAGGACTTCCATGTGGGAAGGGCCGAACCAGGATAAAATTCTTGTGCCGTCTTGTGTGATTGATTCTGCTAAGTTTTTCACTTGTTTCACACACACCTCACTAAGTACTAACAAAGTTATTTAGTGTTTTTTATCTTTTAGATAAAAATTATTTAAAGCACAAAAAGTTCTACTCACCCCCCTCTAGGACAACTATTGTGCCATCTCGATCCAACAAGTGGTATCAGAGCGTGGTCTTCTCATAAGAATCGAAAGATTTGAGAAGAGATGGCAGTTGAAGCTCACAACTATGAAGGTTAGTCAGTTACCAGACCACCATTCATTGATGGTGAGGACTACCAATAGTGGAAGATGCGAATGGAATGCTTCATCAGAGGCACAAACTTTGATCTGTGGCAGGTAATAGAATAAAGTGATTTCATTATTGTTCCTACTGAAGGTACTACTGCATTTACAGCACCTGATAAGGTTAAATTGTCTATAAACTTTAAAGCAAGAAATTATCTATGTTGTGCTTTATCAGAAAGAGAATTTAACAGATTATCAGCATGTAAATCTGCGAAAGAGATGTGGGATAAATTGCAAGTAACATATGAAGGAACAGACAAAGTAAAACAAACTAGAATAGATATTCTTGTTTCACAATACGAACAATTTAAAATGCTTCGAAATAAAAATGTTACTCAAATGTTCAATAGATTTTCAAACATAGTAGTTGGTCTAGGATCTCTTTGAAAAACTCTTTCCGATGAAGAAACTGTCAGAAAAATACTTAGATCCTTAACTCTTTCATGGACCCCTAAGGTCACTGCTATAGAGGAAGCTCATGATCTAGTAAAACTTTACATTGATAAATTAATCGGTTCTCTTATGGCCCATGAAATAAATATGGAGAGATTCTCTAAAAGTACATCCAAAATGAAAATGCCAAATGCTTTGAAAGCTGCAGATTCTTCTTCTTCTGAAGATTTAAAGAGAGAAACAGATGACAGTGATGATGAAGCCATGCTGTCAAGAAAGCTCCAACGAATTCTTGCAATGAAAAAGAAGTTCGGCACAATGAAATACTTCAAAAGGGAAAAGAAGAAGGAGCCGACCTGTTATGAGTGCAATTAGCTTAGACATTACATGTCAGAATATCCAAAGCCCAAGAAGAAAAAACCTGCTTAAAATTTTGATAAGAAGAAAGGCAAAGAAAGAAGATTCAGAAAATACAAGAAAAAGGCTATGGCCACAGCTTGGGATAATCAAGAAGCTACAACTTCAGACTCCTCAAGTTCAGAATTAGAAGAAGAGAAACAAGTCAATCTAGCCCTCATGGCAGGACTAGACCAGGTAAACTCTGAAACATCTTTTACTTCATGTTCTGAATCTGACTCTAATAATCTAGAAGATGCATTCAATGAACTGTATGAAAAATATAAAACAATGATTAAACAAATGATAATAGTCAAGTTAAATCTACTAAATCAAGAAAAATCCAACTCCTTTCTAAAAAATGAAGTAGAAAAGTTAGGACAGAACCTAACTGAAACTAAAAGATCTAATGAACTACTGTGTGAGGATTTAAAAAACAATAACATAAAACTCATGGAACTCGAAGCAAATCTAAAGAACTACAAGATGAAGAAAAATTAAGAGAAGAAAACATTTATCTAAAAACAACTGTAGGCAAACTTACCAGTTGTAAACATCATTAGTTGTAAAATTAAAAGGTGCTCGAACAAGAAAAAAGTATATGGAGTAGGTTACATACCTCCATCAGATGTGGAGAAAATCATCTATCTTGATAAATATCCACTCCAAAATTTGTGAAAGAAAAGGAAATTAAAATCCCATAAAAGTTTATCAATATGTATAGACAAAACAGAAATGAAGTAAAACTACACATACCAAGTGTAAGGCCCTTGAATATGTCTATATAAGTGTTTGATTTTGTGAGAAATTATACTTGTGTGTGTAGATATAAATATACATATGTACTATTTGATATATTGTTGTAAATATGTGTATATATATTTTATTGTGCATGTTGTTTATTTTCATTACATAAATAGTATTATTTTAATGTATATAATGTATATTTTATGTACATGCATTGTGTAAATATAATTTTCTGCAGTATTTAAGTTCTAGCCAAGCGACCTATTGGCGTCAACATAGACTGACGTTAATAGGGAGTCAGTGGCCACATCGATGGACGCCAACTCCATATTGGCGTCCAGTGATGTTGATGTTAGTCTCCAAGATCTGTTGCGTTTTCAGATCCGGAAACGCCTCCGGAAATGACGCCTCTTGTTTTGGTAACCGACCCCCAATGGTCAGGAAACCCTACCCAAGCACGTCTCTGACCCCTAACCCTATAAAACACCCCCTTTCCGGCCAGATCTAACCCTTTTGACTCTTTTGTCAAAACCCTAAAACTCTTGTGCGAAACCTGAACTTTGGAATCGTGGATCCGGCGATTGATGACTCCAGAAGATCTTCTGCGACTGGAGGGGAGTTTAAGCATAAGGGAAGGCTTCTTTGACATTGGGTGGCTGTCTGCATCAACATAGAACCCGGATTAGAGGAGATTTGAATACTCTTTGGCTCAGGCTGAGAAGGGCTTCACCGGCTTGATTTATCATTTGTGGATTTTCTGAAGGCAAGTAAACCCTCCACACTATCCATACATATGTCTAGTAGGTCAGAGGAAATTTTCTGGAATTTTTTTCGAGTCCTGGAACCCCCCTTCAATCGAGTTTTTGAGTTCAATCTATGTTCTGCACAGACAGGAACTTAATGGCAACCTTTGCTGCCATTAAGATCCGAAGTTAGCGGCCACATATGTTGCCGTTAACATAGTAGGCGACCACCCCCTTACCGCTGAGTTCTTCAGGAAAGAACAGTGGATTGTTTGCCCCTTTATAATTTATTCTTCGGATTTGTGCGCATGAGGATGTACTGTAAATTATATATGTTATGTATTACCCCTAGTGGATAATGTTGTGAAAATTTGTGGAATTGTTGTTAAACATTTTATTTATTAGAATTTCCTGAAGTGAATGTCATACTGGTTTTGATCTTATAAATTATTGTTTGTATGATTCATTAGGAATTCTGATGTTAAATAATTTCTGTACAATATATATATGTCAGTTCATACCATGGAAAATTGGAAATTTTCTGCTATCTGTGTGAATAAATATAAATTTTGAACTGTAAAATAGTGAGCTTGTAAATTCAGTTTTAAATCCCCAATAAATTATGTGTTGCAGAATAAATCCTCAGAATTTGTATGTGATATCATGGTTGTTAAACACAGATTCTAGGATAGATAAATATGCCTAGGGCACTGTACACCAAACTTAATTGATTACCGATAAATTATGTGAATGCTTGTTTCATTTATTATAAATTGTGTATTACTTTGAAAAATGTGAAATTAGGTATACTTGATGCTCACCTGTAAGCAGTATGTGGTTCATTTTTTATACAAGTTTGACAACAGTAGTTACTAATTTCACTATTTCATGATAAAACGGCCAACTTAAGTATGCTTAATGTAACTTGTGATAAATTAGAGAATTACAGCATGATTAGGATTAATTGTAAATGATTTAACTTTGTAAACAGTAGTACCATGTTAGGTGACCTAAACCATGAACATATATGTAGTTGTGAAATTTATGTGTTAAACAGTAGTACCATGTTAGGTGACCTAAACAGTGATGACCGGGGTATTTATGCCCATTAAGGCTCCATATCCAGATCCGCCTCCCGCGAACGGACCGAAGTCTCGCAAGGGATATCTCACAACACGTGTCCAGTAAGAGTATAAAAGACCAACCACAAGAATATAAGACACAAGAAAGTACATGTGCTCATATCTACTCACAAATTTGTACAATTGTCCCATTACATTAGTACATGTCCAATTAAAAGAGTATAACTACCTGGGGCAATACCCCGAGGGGCACAAGCTCACAAACATAACTACTAAACAACTGCTGGTGGTACAAGTCTGGACACAACGCCGCTGCAAGCCAAACACACGGCAAGCCCTGAAAAGAACTGTAGGGAGTGAGCCTCAACAGGCACTGGCTCAGTAGGGGCTACCTAAAACAACACTGAGACCACAATACTCCTCAACCCCAAAGGGTCTCACTGGCAACACCAATAGCCAAACCATTTCATGCTCACATCATGACAATAAATAACAATTAAACATAATCATGATAATAAACACAAAGTCCTCAGAAGGAAAGTAGGACTACAGGACTAACATAATATCATTAGTCAGCCCAACTACTAAAGTGCCTAAACCACAGTCTCACTGGCACACTGCTACAACAACTAGTTGCCTAAGCTATAAGCCGCACAGGCAAGTCACTACCCAGGCTACAAGCACCAAGCAAATCTCGAACACTAAAGTAACAGGACTGCTAAACAAAGAGCTGGTCCTTTATACTCCAAATCACACTACGTCGAGAGCCACACATAAATGGTAGGACTGGCTACAGCTAGCTAGTCCATCACACACTAAATCCATAATCGGAACCATGCCCAAGAAGGGTAAAACTCACAAGTGGAAGGTCTCACACGGCCTCCACGAGGCATAACTCTACTAAACCACAATATGCCTAAGATACAAGCCTCATCGGCAAAAAACCCACAAAGGTAACATATAATAATCACAAACTAATTCACAATAAAATATAAACAAGATCTACTTAAAACAGTTAGGATACAACAGTGGCATGTCGAACCACAAGACCTCCACAACACACAAGTACCCGAAAAGGTTGGTACACAATGTACCACCACAAACTACAAAGTAACCCACAAAGGAATATGTACCTGCTACTCTGAGGACCACAGCACAAACACCCGAAACAAGGGTATAAGTAGGTGATAAACACCACACTGAACCACAATTATTGTACCTTTTTTAAGCACAATATTACAAGAACACCTCAACCGGCAACTCACATAAACTACACTCAACCACAATTGTGCCAACACCAGGGCACACCTAGAACTGGTCAAACCTCGACCACGAGTCATAAACTCACAAACCACAGCCAGTGGCAAAGCACGAGTCAAACTACAGCCAGAATAGGCAAAGCACGAGTCGGAAAGAACGCGCCACCACCGGGAACGGACTACTAGCTGATCAGGCAGTATCCAACCCGGACAAACACAACACAAGAACAACCTCTCAGCCTCGCAGTCACGGACGAAAGATCCAACTTCCGCTCCACGAGAACAAGTCAAACACTGTGGAGACCACCAACACCCACACCTGCAGACACACAACTGCAGGCCCATGCCTGGCACCTCTAGGGTCTCTGGCCGGAGCACCCTAAAGTGAGGCACTGGAAAACAGGACTTGCTGGGGACCAGTGTCGACTACTGGTGTCCGTACCCCAACTACGAGCGCGGTACAAGCGACTACACACCCACAAACACAAGCCGCTGCCCTACTGTCGTCTTTCCCTCAGCCAGACGTACAACTCAAGCACAGGAGTGAGGGTGTCCAGGAAGACGACACAGACCTCAACGGTACAACACAAATACCGGGACAAAACCCCGAGCACAACAAACACACGTGCCTGGCTCACAAAGAACCTTGGGTACCCGACTAGAGAGGCATTTTGGAATAGGCGCCAGACCACCACACTCGGCAAGCTCAAACCACGATATTAACACATAGAACCTTTACTTATAATTCACAATATACAAGTGTTAGAAATAGCTTAGCATCGGTCACCGTGTGACCCCAAAGCTATCCCACACCAACACATAACTGAACCACAAACTTGCCTATCATTGGTCATCTCATGACCTCCGTGGCAACACACACACACCACTTAATACATAAATCCATATAATATTATTCGAAAGACAACAACAAACCAGGGCTAGGTCGGTGTGGACCTTCACTGCCCAACACACAAGGTCATGGCTAGGCTCACACAGGAACCTCACTGCCCAGTTACTACGACAAATCATAAGAATTACATTACAACAAAGTGTGTAGTATACACACACTCAAACAACGTAAACAACACGGTATATTACACCTGGTTGGTGTACCACACGTCTTCCACGTAAACCACATGTCCAACACATGGACAACGCACTCCAAGAGTGCCACGGGTGCCAACGCACCACGCATACTGCGCGTAAAGCAATTATGTACATCACACATCATTCACAAAACATGCCCATTACTGAGCAGTATGCTCCAAGAGCATATCAAATGCACTGGCTCACACTGGTCATCGCCATGCACACACAAACACGCAATATTCATAACCTGAAAAGCTACATAAACCACACTGCACGGTTACATGCACAAGTTGGCGGCAACATCGACTGCCGCTTATCGGAAGTAGACGGCAATGGATCTGGCCGTCTATATCCCGGCTGATGAACCTGGCGACCAACGATGTTGACGCCAAGATCTTCAGCTTCTACTCCTGCAGAAACCCTAACCGATCCCACATGCATTCCTGATCCCGAAACAATTAAGAAAATAGGAGGAAATAGTTCCTCTAACTCCCATGCATTATAATTAAACTAAAACAGCATGCTTTACTACATAAAATCATCAAACCACCCATTATCCCCGCATGGGTGCCATGACCTGAAATCACCATTTTCATGCAGATTCATGTTATCTAATTACATTAACATGACCTACAGGAACTACAAGGGTCATTCCCTACCTCAGAACATGCTCAAACCCTCCGAATTCTCCCGGTTCACATCAAACCCTCCGCGAGCTTCCACGGGAATTGCACCACGCCACGGCGTTTCCTCGTCCGATTCGACAACGCCACACGCTCCACGATCCTCCAACCACCCTTCAGTACCTGTTGGAAGCTTTAGAAACACTGGGACGCGAAGCTAGGGCAAGGGGAAGAGAGAGACAAGTGGGAAACCTGCTCTCGGGTGACCCTATAACCTGCAGAATTCTCAGGTTGGCGTCAACCCCTCTGCCGCCAAAGACAACCACCACTCTAAACGTCCACATCTAATGCCGCCAAGATCATGCAGTCAACGGCCACTTACCTGGACGCCAACAAGTCAACGACCACCCCTGGCCGCCAACTCCTACTCAACTGTAGCAGGTCCTAATTCATTTCGGGACCTAACCTGCACCACACCTACACACACCACGCGTCTACACCACACTGGCCTTACAACAGCCATCACAACCACAACACACACGATCCAAAAGGATCTGGAAATAAGCGACGTTACATTATTATCACCTAAAAACAAATGTCGTCCTCGACATATAAAACAAATCACAACAATCCGGATTATCACCTAAAAACAAATAAAGCCGAACACAGAACAAGTAGGTGTTGGGTTTTCCATATATCATGTTTTTGATGATCACATTAACATCCTTGAACATTGATTTAATGCAAAATTGATGTGCTAAACTAACATGAAAAACACCATGAAAGTGATTGAGTTGAACATTGCTAAATCATACAATGTATATCACTAACAATGTATTTGCATGTAGGTGCACAAGCATGAAACATGGAGCATTGAAGAGGCATTGAAGAAATGAGCAAAAAGCACAAATATCTGTCAAAGAGGTGTATCTGTCGACAGATGCAATGTACCTGTCGACAGATTCACACAGTCATTCCAAGACAGAACTCAGGTTTGTATCTCTGAGTGCATCTGTCGACAGATGAAATGTACCTGTCGACAGATACACACAGTCAACCCAGGACAGAGCTCAGGTTTTCTATTCCTGAGTGCATCTGTCGACAGATGCAAACTTCCTGTCGACAGATACACTCAGAAACTCAATTTCCTGAAACCCAGTTCTCAGCCTGAGTGCGCCTGTCGACAGAAGCAAGTGCACCTGTCGACAGACGATGGAAACATAAGATTTTGGGGATCATGGGTGGTATAAGAAGTTAGAAATCTACTTAAATTGTAATGGGAGTGAAGAAGCTCCTTGATAATTATATGATTCCAGAGGTGATAGGGAAAATCAAACGAAAGATTCTGAAAGTACAATCTCGTACACAGACTTAACCAAAACTGGTTAATGAGCTTGAAGGCAACTCATGTAAGGTTAATGATCTTTCTAACCAGAGCAGTAGGTAGAAGTATGAGGAGAAGATAGGAATCTACTTTCCTCAAGTAAACAAAATCCTTGAATACCTATAATCAAAAGTGAACCAAAACAAGAAGAACTCTACAGATCATGGTACAAACAAGAGACATGGTTTCTACGAATGAGGAAAATCATGAGCAATACATAGGAAACTGAGAAGGATTCATGGTATGACACCTACTTGATCTGAAAGATTACAAAAGTTCTTCTTCTTCTTCTTTATATAGAGATCAACACAGCAACAAGATGAGGAAGTAAGAAGACTGCTGAAACAGGGACTTCGGCAGCTACACCTCCAGCAAAAAGTGGCTCCAACGCATACAGCCCCAACAGCAATTTACCAACACCAGGCTTGTAACTACAGCAACAGCAGGACTAGGAAGAACAAAAGTGTTGGAAAGGTGCATACGATGGGTGTTGGGAAGCTTATATAAGCTCCCAAGTTCCCCTGCAAACTAGACACGTTGGCCATGGACATGTCATGGTGTAAACCCCCTTAAACCATGTGAGGCCACCTATCTCATGCAACACACTCTTTGTGTAGCGACCCAGAATCCACATTACCAGTAACCAACCAGTAACCCGAATTCTGACCCGCTAACCCACGAGACAAGCTTGGAAGGGTAAAAAGTGAACGTCCGAGGAGACTATATATAAGAAGATACACACCATGTAAAGCTGTAAAATTTCACTATACATGAACATAACATGTACAACTCAGAGTCCGAGCTAAGTACAGAGTACAGAAGTACAACAAAAAGTACTACTCACTGCAGCTAGGGCGCACCAACACCGGAGTGGCTAGACTCTCCTGGAACGGGAGTCGACGACAACCCACCTGAAAGGGAGGGGAGTGAGTCTCAAGAAAAGAGACCCAGTAGGGAAAAGTAACCCCACCGGCAACAGTACTAAGTGCGGAAAGTAAATACACGTCGCATCACAACACAAACTGTAAACCTCGCGGCTCAGTAACACACACTCACACTCACAGTAAGTAGGACTCAGCTAGGGTCTGTGGCTCGGCGTCCCGTCACCACAGAGTCTCTCAACCCCAGCCACGTGTGCACACTACAGACGCTCTCTCTCGCGTCTGGTCCACGATCGGTTTTCCCCCTACGCCTGACCCTAGCGGTAGAGAAGGGGCTCCACAGAGACCGGCTCGAAACCACCACAAGGAGTATGCACAGGACAGAGATGCTCTCAACATCCTGGCTCACCGACGGAGGACCCCCACACGCCGGTAATCTAGACAGAGCGTCGCTCTATGTCTAGGTGACAAACAGAAACAGAAGCACGGTAACTCAACGAGAGTACAGACGGTAACACTCTCAACGTCTGAAACACCGTACAATAGATGGACATCTCATGTCACATCATGACACAGTTAATTACGCACATGCACAGGTGGAGTCACACTCTAAGCCTGGAAGAATGTGTTAACAGGGCGGACATCACACGTCAACACCTTGAAACACAAAACAGGACCAAAGCCTGATGGGGCACAGGATATTAACGGCAACATTGATTGTCGCCAATATTGATATAACGACACTCACAATGCCGTTAACACTTAATCAACGGCAATCGACCTTGTCGTTTATATCAACTTTGAAGATCTCAGCGTCAACAGATGTGGACGTTAAGTTCTTCAGTCCCCTAGACCCAGAACAGCGCCGGTCAGTCCAATTGGGTAGAATCACCCAATCAAAACACCTGCTGATGGACGGAATACTTCCTCACATCTTCTAACACTACCAGAACTTCGGAAATAACGATCCAACACTTGGATCGCCCAAACACCCAAAATCCCAGCATGGTATAACCCAACCCTAAAAAGTAATTAGCATACTAATCTACACAAATAAGCATGCTAATCTGTTAAGGAAGGTTTAAGGGGTTAAATCCCTACCTCAGAACGCCCCAAAAACTCCTAAACAATCACCAATCGCGCCGGAACCCCTCGAAGTCTCTGCGCGAATTACACCAAATCTTCGCGTTTCCCGCTCGATCTATCACCACCACACGTACCAGGGCCTTCCCACGAACTCCCATCAACAATCAGAAGCGGTGGAAACAGACAAAGGTAGAAGTGGAGGGAAAGAGAGGAAAGGAAGAGAAAAGGCTTCTGCTCTCAAGTTGCCCTATTTCTACAGGCGCGACCAATAGACGTCCACATCCCTCGCCGCCTACTGAACCGCCAAAGGGTTGACGTTTGGACCGCTTTCCGTCGAGTTCAACAACAAACGTCCACATCGCTGGACGCTAACTCCTAGTCAACGGCTAGCCCCCTGCCACCAACCACAACAGAACCTCTACAAGACCCAATAAGGATCCACTAAGACCCGAGACCTTACAGCCCTCCCCCCTTAAGGAATTTTGCCCTCAAAATTCAAACAATATAAAGAAGGAAGACTCACCAAAGAGGTACGGAACTGCTCGCGCATTTCATCCTCTCGCTCCCATGTCGACTTACCACCTAAATGCCGCTGCCACGCAACACGAACTAAAGGGATTGCCTTGTTCCTCAACCTCTGAACTCGGTGATCCTCAATATGCAACGGAAACTCTGGTACAGTCAACACTGGAGTCACCTCAGACCACTCTGTGCTCAGGAGAACGTGAGACTCGTCAGAAAGGTACCTCCGAAGCATCGACACGTGGAACACATCGTGGACTACTGCCAACTCTGACGGAAGCTCAAGTCTGTACGCCAAACCTCCGACACGCTCAGAAATGGTGAAAGGTCCAATAAAGCGAGGACTCAACTTCCCACGCCTACCGAACCTCACCACTCCCTTCATAGGAGACACACTGACAAACACCTGGTCTCCTACCTGAAAATTGAGCGATCGTCTGCGCTGATCTGCATAACTCTTCTGCCGACTCTGAGCTGACTGAAGCCTCTGCCTCACAAGCTGAACTACCTCAACTGCCTGCTGAACTAACTCTGGCCCTGTGACAATCCGTTCGCCAACCTCGAACCAGTCTAGAGGAGTGCGACACGGTCGTCCGTACAAAGCCTCATATGGTGCCATACCGATACTGGAGTGATAGCTATTATTATATGCGAACTCGACCAACGGCAAGTGAGCTGTCCACGATCCCTGCCACTCTAGACAACAAGCTCTAAGCATGTCCTCCAAAGTCTGGATAGTCCGCTCTGACTGGCCATCTGACTGAGGGTGGTAGGCGGAACTAAAAGCTAACTCTGTCCCCAAAGCTCTCTAAAAACTGCGCCAAAACCCAGAAGTGAAGCGAGGATCCCTATATGACACAATAGAGATCGGCACTCCGTGCAAAGGAACAATCCGCTCTACGTACAACGCGGCCAACCTACTCACACCCCAACTAGTCCTAACAGGCAAGAATCTAGCAGTCTTCGTCAATCTGTCCACAAGAACCCAAATGCTGTCAAAATCTTCAACTGTCCTCGGCAAACCACAAACAAAGTCAGTCGTCACATGGTCCCACTTCCACATCGGAATCTCTAACGGCTGCACAAGTCCTCCTGGATGCTGATGTTCGGCCTTCACCTGCTGACAGACCAAACACCTTGCAACAAAAGCCGCTATGTCTCTCTTCATCCCAGGCCACCAAAACTGACGTCTCAATCTGTGATACATCTTGGTCGACCCTGGATGAATCGAGTACCTGGAACCATGTGCCTCCTGCAACACAACTCTCCTGACAGACTCCTCAACAGGAACATAGAGTCTATCTCAGAACCTAACAGTTCTGTCCTCGCGAAGCTCAACCTCTGGGAGAAGTAACACACTGTGTAACTCGGGATCTGCCTGCTGAGCCTCAACAACCTGTCTCACAACGGCGGGAGCCGCCAACAAACTGCCCAACACACACAGTCGACGACTGGACGAAACTCTGAAAGACCCTTTTGCTGTAGACTGCCACAACTGCCACTCCCTAAGCATCAGATGACTCATCTGTGCTTTCCTACTCAAAGCATCTGCAACTACATTCGCTTTTCCAGGCTTATACTCAATGCTAAAATCATAGTCTTTCAGATATTCCATCCATCGACGCTGCCTCATATTCAGATCCCTCTGAGAAAACACATACCTCAAGCTCTGGTGGTCGGTACGGACTACAAAACTCACTCCGTACAGGTAAAGACGCCAAATCCTCAAAGCAAATACCACAGCTGCAAGCTCTAGGTCATGGGTCGGGTAACTCTTCTCGTGGGGCTTAAGCTGGCAAGACGCATAAGCCACCACCCGGTCTTGCTGCATCAAAACCGCACCCAGACCAACACCTGAAGCATCTGTGCAAACCTCGAAACCCTCCTCACCTGAAGGTAACGCAAGGACTGGCGCTGATGTAAGCAGTCGCTTCAACTCCATGAAGCTCTGCTCACACTGCTCCGACCACACAAACGGAACCCCCTTTCTCGTCAGCCGAGTCAAGGGTGCAGCAACCTGAGAAAAATCCGAAACAAACATGCGGTAGTAACCTGCCAAGCCCAAAAAGCTACGAATCTCAGACACAGATCTGGGACTCTCCCACTGCAAAACTGCCTCGACCTTCGCTGGATCTACAAAAACTCCCTCACCTGAGATCACGTGCCCCAAAAAGTGAACCTGTTGTAGCCAAAACTCACACTTACTAAGTTTGGCATACAACTGGTGCTCTCGCAAGGTCTGCAACACAATCCTCAGGTGCTCGGCGTGCTCCTCCTCCGAAGCGGAGTACACCAGAATGTCGTCAACAAACACTACGACAAACCGGTCCAAGAACTGATGGAACACCCGGTGCATCAGATCCATGAAGACCGCTGGAGCATTGGTGAGCCCAAACGGCATCACCAAAAACTCAAAATGTCCATATCTGGTCCGAAAACCAGTCCTCTCAATGTCAGAATCTCTAATCCGCAACTGATAGTAGCCCGACCTCAGGTCGATCTTCGAAAAGACATGAGCAGACTGAAGCTGATCAAAGAGATCGTCAATCCTAGGCAATGGATACCTATTCTTGATGGTTACTTGGTTCAGCTTCCTATAATCAATACACAATCTCAGGCTACCATCCTTCTTCCGGACAAACAAAACAGGTGACCCCTAAGGAGAAAAGCTAGGACGAATATAGCCTATCTCCAACAACTCCTCAAGCTGCCTCTTCAGCTCCCTCAACTCTGTTGGTGCCATACGGTACGGCGCCTGTGCAAAAGGTACAGTGCCAGGAACTAACTCAACAGTAAACTCAATCTCTCTCTCTGGCGGTAGACCAGGTAACTCTTCCGGAAAAACATCCGGAAACTCACACACTACGGGAATGTCCCCCACTCTCGAGGTAACCTAGTCAAGGGTAATAGCAGAAACTAGAAAACCCTGACAACCAGAGGCAAGCAACTTCCCTGCCCTCAAAGCAGAAACTAAAAAGCGAGAAGTAAGAGGTACGATACCCTGGAAGTAGAACGCCACTTCCCCAGGTATCCGCAAGTGCACCCTCTTCTTCTGGCAATCCATGACTGCACCATACCGCTCTAACCAGTCCATACCCAAAATCACATCATAGTCCTGCAACTACAAAGCAAACAAGCGAGCTGACAACCACTGATCCTGCAACTGCACAGGTACCTCTTCAAGACAGTAGGACGTAAGAATAAAGTCCCCTGTCAGCAACTCTACTGCTAGCTCAACAGACTCTTCCGTACTCAACTCTCCAAGGGAGTCTAAAAACTCCTCAGATACAAAAGAGTGAGAGGCACCGGAATCAAACAAAACTCTAGCTGTATAACCAAAAACTGTAACAGTACCTTCCACTAGCTGAGCTGCCTCCGCGTCTGCACGGGTCAAGTGAGTAACACGACCTCTACCTCTCGACCCACCAGAACCTCCGGCCTGCTGATGCTGCTGCACAGGTGCCTGCTGCTGCTGCTGCACTCGGGGCTGTGACTGAGTCTGCTGCTGCGGCACACGAGGTAACAAAGGGCAATCTCGTGCCATGTGACCTATCTGGTCACACCGGTAACACTGACCAGCAAAAGAACGTTGTACCTGCTGCGATGGCTGCCCTACCGGCTGCTGAACACTCCCAACAGACTGCTATCTCTTCTCTGCCTGCCTCCTGTCACGCCGAAACTTCCTCCGAGATCCTGACTTCACCGTCGTCCCAGCAGAAGTGGATGCGTAGGAAGTCGTGGTCTTCGGAGTCGCCTGCACACTACTCTGCTGCTGCCGAGGCTGAATAGGAACTACCTGCGTCTGAACCTCTACGCTCCGAGCATGGGTCCGCAAAGTGTCAGCCTCCAACGCTGCCGCAGTCTGATAGTCCGCGTCCAAGTCTGTGACACGTGCAACTATCAGCGCCTGCCTGAGCTCTGGCCTCAGGCCCCTCACAAACTGCTTAGTCCTCAGACTCTCATCTGCCATAATCTGCAGAGCATAACTCTCGAGCTCTACAAATCTGGCCCTGTACTGCACTACAGTAGATTCCCTCTGCTGCAAGTCCAGAAACTGGTACAACCTCTCCGTCCGGACGTAAGTAGGACAGAAGGCTCTCTCAAAAGAAACGACAAACTCCTGCCACAGAATCTGTCTAAGTGGGCGAGACTGAAAAGTAGTCTCCCACTCAGAGGACCACCAAGTCAACGCCTGCGCCTGCAACTGGTAACTAGCTAACAACACTCGCTCCTCGGGAACACACTCTATGGAACGGAAAGTCCGCTCCACTGCATCCAACCACGCCCGCGCAATGTCTGGATCAGGCTGGCCCAAAAACTGGGGAGGCTGAAACTGCAAGAACTCCCTCAACACCTTCCCAGTACCACCCTGGGGTACCGGCGCATCACGGTGTTGAGCTACAAACTGAGCCATCCCCTCAAGAAACCGGGTCAAGTCTAATCCCTGAGCTGCCTGAGGAGGAGGTGGCGGCGGTGGCGGAACAATGCCACTGTGTGCGTCCTGTGGCAAAGGTTGCGTCTGCTGAGGTGGCGGGGCGTCTCCAGCCTCCTGACGAGCCGCCTGCTCAGCCACTCCCTCTCTAGGACATCGCCTAGGTGCCATAGTACTATACACAGAGCAAAAATACACACACATGAATACACTAACTCCAGGCTAAATAGCTGTGACTGTACTCTTTGTACTCTGAGTTAACATGATGGGTATTTCCTTATACATATCTCATCAGACCAGGCTCTGATACCAAACTGTAGCGACCCAGAATCCGCATTACCAGTAACCAACCAGTAACCCGAATTCTGACCCGCTAACCCACGAGACAAGCTCGGAAGGGTAAAAAGTGAACGTCCGAGGAGACTATATATAAGAAGATACACACCATGTAAAGCTGTAAAATTTCACTATAGATGAACATAACATGTACAACTCAGAGTCCGAGCTAAGTACAGAGTACAGAAGTACAACAAAAAGTACTACTCACTGCAGCTAGGGCGCACCAACACCGGAGTGGCTAGACTCGCCTGGAACGGGAGTCGACAACGACCCACCTGAAAGGGAGGGGAGTGAGTCTCAAGAAAAGAGACCCAGTAGGGAAAAGTAACCCCACCGGCAACAGTACTAAGTGCGGAAAGTAAAAACAGAAAGTAAATACACGTCGCATCACAACACAAACTGTAAACCTCGCGGCTCAGTAACACACACTCACACTCACAGTAAGTAGGACTCAGCTAGGGTCTGTGGCTCGGCGTCCCGTCACCACAGAGTCTCTCAACCCCATCCACGTGTGCACACTACAGATGCTCTCTCTCTCGTGTCTGGTCCACGACCGGTTTTCCCCCTACGCCTGACCCTAGCGGTAGAGAAGGGGCTCCACGGAGACCGGCTCGAAACCACCACAAGGAGTACGCACAGGACAGAGATGCTCTCAACATCCTGGCTCACCGACGGAGGACCCCCACACGCTGGTCATCTAGACAGAGTATCGCTCTATGTCCAGGTGACAAACAGAAACAGAAGCACGGTAACTCAACGCGAGTATAGACGGTAACACTCTCAACGTCTAAAACACCGTACAATAGACGGACATCTCATGACACAGTTAATTACGCACATGCACAGGTGGAGTCACACTCTAAGCCTGGCAGAATGTGTTAACAGGGCGAACATCACACGTCAACAACTTGAAACACAAAACAGGACCAAAGCCTGATGGGGCACAGGATATTAACGGCAACATCAATTGTCGCCAATATGATATAGACGGCACTCACAATGCCGTTAACACTTAATCAACAGCAATCGACCTTGTCGTTTATATCAACTTTGAAGATCTCAGCGTCAACAGATGTGGACATTAAGTTCTTCAGTCCCCTAGACCCAGAACAGTGTCGGGTCAGTCCAATTGGGTAGAATCACCCAAACAAAACACCTGCTGATGAAGGGAAATACTTCCTCACATCTTCTAACACTACCAGAACTTCGGAAATAAACGATCCAACACTTGGATCGCCCAAAACACCCAAAATCCCGGCATGGTATAACCCAACCCTAAAAAGCAATTAGCATACTAATCTACACAAATAAGCATGCTAATCTGTTAAGGAAGGTTTAAGGGGTTAAGTCCCTACCTCAGAACGCCCCAAAAACTCCTAAACAATCACCAATCGCGCCGGAACCCCTCGAAGTCTCCGCGCGAATTACACCAAATCTTCGTGTTTCCCGCTCGATCTATCACTGCCACACGTACCAGGGCCTTCCCACGAACTCCCATCAACAATCAGAAGCGGTGGAAATAGACAAAGGTAGAAGTGGAGGGAAAGAGAGGAAAGGAAGAGAAAAGGCTTCTGCTCTCGGGTTGCCCTATTTCTTCAGGCGCGACCAATAGACGTCCACATCCCTCGCCGCCTACTGAACCGCCAAAGGGTTGACGTCCGGACCGCTTGCCGTCGAGTTCAACAACAAACGTCCACATCGCTGGACGCTAACTCCTAGTCAACGGCTAGCCCCCTGCCGCCAACCACAACAGAACCTCTACAAGACCCAATAAGGATCCACTAAGACCCGAGACCTTACACTTTGGTTACACGCAAGTAACCTTAATGATAGCCCAACCCCTTGGCTAAGCCTTATCCTAATGTGTGTTGGCTTCTCCTAAGCCTCACACGTGAGCATTTGAAATTCCCAGAAAAATCATTGCCGTAAATAGCCCATAAATCAGCTGGGCCAAAGATCTTTATGTTTAGGTGTCCTAATGATATCCTTTTAACTTGAAATTTCAACCATAGACTAATAGAAAGGTTTTACAAATTGTCATGATTTTAGTTTTATTTTTAGAATTTATTTTTCGATGGGTGAAAAATCGCCCCAAAAATAGTTGCGTCGACTTAATCTCAAAATCCGATCGTCAAAAATTTTGAATAATTACATTTTTAATATCTCCACAATTTTCTAAGAATTATGGTGTTCTTAGATTTCATTTTCGTTACAGTTTTCCGGTGTCGCCCTGTCGGGGTGCGTATGATCGAAAATAGTACCTGGGTATGATAAAGTGTCTTAAACATACCCTTAATCCTAAATATCACAATTTAAACCTAATCGGGTTGCATAAATAAGAATTTCTAAAAAATCATGGTATTTAAAATTTGAGGGCATTACATTTCTCCCCCCGTTAAAATAAATTTCGTCCTCAAAATTGGCAAATTTTACTTACCGAATAGTTGTGGATACTTTTCTTTCATCTCTTGCTCCAATTCCCACGTTTCTTCTTCGATGAATGCGCTTTTCCATAAGATCTTCACCATAGAAACCGCTTTGTTTCTGAGGACTCGTTCTTTCCTGTCCAATATTTTCACTGGTTTCTCTTGTACGGTTAAAAGTTGTATTTCCATATCTTCATAACTGATCACATGTGAGGGGTCTATTATGTATTTCCTCAACATAGATATATGAAATACATTATGAATATGCGACCAAGAGGGCGGTAGAGCTAACTGATATGCTACTTCTCCTATTCTCTGCAATATTTCAAAAGGTCATACATATCTTGGATTGAGTTTTCCTTTCTTACCAAATCTCATGATACCTTTGGTTGGAGAGATCTTTAGAAATACATGATCACCTATGTTAAACTCCAGTGGCCTTCTTCTCCTATCAGCATACTTCTTCTGTCTGTCTTGAGCTATTAGTAATCTTTTCCTAATTAATTTGATTTTCTCTGAGCAGTTCGGAATTAATTCTGGCCCAAAGAGACTCTTTTCTCCCACTTCTGCCCAACAGAGGGGTGATCTACAGGGTCTACCATATAATGCCTCATATGGTGCCATTCCAATACTTGTATGGTAACTATTATTGTATGCAAACTCAATCAGGGTCTACCATAAATCACTACGAGTGGTCATCTCCATGTTGTTGAAGAACTCGATCACAGTGGTTAGAGAATACCGCTTGTGAGAATAGAGAAAGACTGTCCAACCCCGAGTGTCAAACAGGGGCTGGAGACCTGGAAACATATCTTCCAGAGAAATGAAATCCACGTAGCGTGGCTGGACGAAGCGCTAGAAGGTTCCTCGAACCCTGGTGAGTTGTAAACCCTAAGGAACAGTCAGCTCTGACAAACGGTCATCCCGGTGCTTGCTCCTGCGCTCTGCAGGTGCCCCTGAACCTTCGCCGACTCCAGGCGAGATGGGACGCCGACGAGGGACGAGACGCTTGCCCTTGGGAGCCATGAAGAAGGAGAGGCAAGAGGTAGAGATGACCCTGGAAGGGAAGGAAGATAGGAGAAAGAGCAAACAGAAAGAGAAGAAACTGGGTGTGGGCGCCCTGGAGAGAGTTCTAGGGTTGAGAGAGGGAGGAGAACACCTTTTGGAGGAAGGTGAGAGGGTGAAGAGGTGTGTTTCCCCCGTTGGATGTATTTAAAAGAAGTTTGAAGGAAAGGGGCCCACAAAATCCGGCCAAAGGGGCATCGGTTGGGCTTCTTAGCCGCCCAAGCAGCCGGCTGTCGACATGTGCCATGTAGCTATTGACAGCTACTGGCCAGAAGTGTCACAAAAGGGAATTTTAACAGAAATTGATGTGGAATGAGTGTCCAAATGGGATTTTAAGGTTGAGAACTGGCATTTACCCATTACAAAATGTCATAAACACTAGAATTAAGACACATAAAAATTCTACAATGGTTAAGAGATAATACTCTGAGAATCTTAAGTTATAGCATTTAGAATACATCGTTCAAAAACATATGAAAATAAGATAACCCCTTTGAATAAAACTGTTGTAGAAAAACATGTTCCTTGGTGGGTGATATTCATTTGGTACATGAAAGTAATGTCTTCATGAGCAATTAACAATAAACAACATATTGTCCGTGATTTAAAAATATGGAGGCTACACTCTATTTCTTGTATTAAATTATTTCTTTTGTCAAGATAATGTGGGAAAAGTGGTAATTAGGATCACTTTAACCTTTTGACGTGAAGGTAGACATTTTAGATGCATGTACCCCCAGTTACTCAGTGTGAGTGACCATCATACCATTGTGCAGAGATAATGAATAGACTTTGTGACGCGAAGATAGACATTTGTGATGCCCATGTCCCCGGTTACTCAGTGATGCTCATCATTGCTCTGCCTTTGTCCCATTTCATATAATTTTTGGTTGAATTTTTTATTTTAGAAATAAGTAGCTTTTCTCCCTTTTTTTAATTTTTAAATCAAGGTCAAAGGTTATTTAAGGTCAAAGGCCAAGGTAAAAACATTAAGTTCAATAACCGTCTTACTTGTCAATCCATTTTAGAAACATGATCATCCACAAGGGAGTTATTCAAGTGAGTTAGGTCAAAACCATTAGATTTGTTCAATGTGTTCTAGATGATACAACCTAGACTCATGCAAGAATATTATTTCAAAATCATTGGGATTTAATCAATGTCTTTGGTACTATGTGAGTATGAAAGATTGTAACTTCATATAAATACCCAATTCTCACCTTGCACCAATAATATGAACACACTCAAGAAGAAAGGATGAAGAAATATGAAGAATTCACAGAAAATGTGTATCTATCGACAGCAAGAATGTGCCTGTCGACAGGTACTGAGATCCAGAAAGATCAAGGTTCTGGGAGAGGCTATCTGTCGACAGGTAGAATGGGTCTGTTGACAGATACTCAATTTTTCCAGAAAAGCAGTTCTGGGAAGGCTTGGTTGTCGATAGTTGGGATTCTGGCTGTCGATAGATAATTGAAAACTCAGTTTTAAGGCTTTGAATTGTGAGAGATTGAACCATATGATTGAGGGATAAAGACACATTGAATAGGAAGGATATCCCTTACGAATTTCACTCACCTAGCCTTAACTCACTCCCCCATAGTGTGTGCATATGTGTAAAGCAACATTCAACCATTTCAAGTAATGTCACACATATTTATGTCAAGCAATTTGCATAAAGAGAGTATCAATATGATCAATTGAAGTTTTTGAGATTATGAATTTTTTATTGATAATCTTTATATAGTAGAAGACTATTGATACTTAGTGGAGAATATTTTTCACGCATAGTGATAGTTTCCAGACAAGTCTAACTTGTCCTTCCACATTTCACCATTTGATATACTAAATAGTCACTACATAAAAGATCAAAATTTTCAATGAACTTTAAAGAATATTTTTGTACTTTTTCAAATTTACTCTCCTTAACATGTGTATGAACTGAAAAGAGTTAGCAAGCAATTCACACATTATTATGCACACAGAATCATGGACACAGTCAAGCAAGCATGATAATACAAACATAATTCCCATTGTTAAGAGGCATTGTCATTTGGGGATAGCATCAAAACACATCTTTCATTGCTTAGATAAAATTAAAAATCCATTTCAATTCCAGCAGTTCAAATCTGAAGTGATAAGGAGATTTTACCTGAACAGTCTTCAATTGCAATCTTAAAAATTTTACCTTTGTTCTCCAATCATTTCTTGCCTTGCACAGTTAATGTCATGAATCCATTTACACTGTATGGATGCAAGACATCTCAGCTTGTTGATCAAGCTGGTTTTGGGACCCACACTTGCTTGGGTCCTGCAATGACATTAATGTTAGGATTCAACAATGATTTCAGAATCCAAAATGATTTTATTTTTGGAATAGATGTATTTCTTTCATTAATGGAACTATGACCAGCATTAGTTCCATATTTTTCATTTTTCTTGTTCAATACATCTATGTTCTCATGAAAGTTTCTGTTTCTTGGGTTTTTGTTGTTTTGTGCAGCTTTCCTGTTCATAGATACATGAAATTTCTAATCTTTCTCAATATAAACATGATGTTTATTCCTATGTGTATGAACACATGCATTATGATGGAACTTTGAGGCATGCACAATATCATGGTTTCTATGCCAATAGTTCTTAGACAAATGTCTATGATTATGACATGTAAAGCATTGGACAGACATGGCATATTTATGAAAGTGTTGACCTTTATTCCAGCAGAATTTGGCAAGGTGACCAGGTCTATTACAATTAAAGCAAATGAGTTGAGTATTTACCTGGAGCTTACCATAGTATGAGTGCATTTGTTGGAATCTCTGAGAACCTCTAGAGTACCTTTGATTATTCTTGGGTTGAAAAGGAGGAGGTGGTACCCTTTGGTAGCTCTTGACATGATGTGGAGTTGCAGATTCTCTTGCATTTTTCTGGGCTGATGGAGGAGCTGTGGAGACCTTGTAGAGTCCTGTTTTCTTTTTCTTTTTATTTTTCTAGTTTTCAGTTGAAACAAGATTCTTCCTATTTACAGCATTTTTGTTTAATTTATCATTTTGTTTTTGAACATTTTTCTGAACATGAGTTTTAACAAGTTTTTCTTTAGGTGAAGCAGAATTCTTGTTCTTAGAAACATTGACAAATGAGGTCTTTGTTTTGTTTTCAAAATCCTTTTTGTTCAAGGGGTTAAATCCTAAACCCTCCTTTTGAAAATTGACTTTTATTCCAAGAAGATTATCCAAATTCTGAGTTCCTTGAACAAACTTAGATAAGGCAGATTTTAAACTCTCAATAGTTTTGCTCAATTCAGAAATCCTCTTTTCAGATTCTTGATTTTGTTTAACAACCACTTCAAGTTTACTTCTCAATTTTTCTTTTTCAGCTTTTAATGAATCAGTTTCTTTCTCTGAAGTTTGAAGTTGATTTGTCATGACATCCAGGCCATTTTTCATTTTGTTCCTTTCAATTTCACTTTTAACAATTTGATTTTCCAAGTCAGCAATTTTCTTCTTATAATTGTTGCATTCATCATTTAATAGTCTATCATGATACAAGCATTCAATCTTCTTTCTAAGATGATTATTTTCCTCAACTAATTAGTTGCACTTTACTTTTATTTGATGATCATGAGCCATGTTGGAGTTTTGGTTGTTCAATTGATCATTATCAAGTTTGAGATTCTCATTATGATCAATCAATTTTTCATTTTCAATTTTCAAATCAGAATTTTCAGATTCAACCTGATCATGATCTTCTTTCAATTTAGAAAGCTTGTTTCCATAGTTTCTGACTTCATTCTCCAATTTTTCATTCTCCATTTTCAATTTTTCATTTTCTTCATAGAATGCTTGAGCATTATCAATTCTCATTTCATTCTTATCCAATTTTTTTTTAGCTTCTTGTTTTGAGATTTTACCTTCTTAAATTGATTGGACAAGTGCTCATAGCATTCTATCAATTCATCATAAGATATATCATTCTCTGAATCAGAGTTTGATATTGATATATCAAATGGGTCTGAATTGGATTTACCTGACCTTTGAGAGTTTCTTGACTTCTCTAACATATGTGATTCTTCAGATTTGCCTGAATGGGAAGAGCCTTTTGAGCTGCCATGAGCCATGTAGCATTTTTCTTCTGTTTCCTTTCCAGACTTGCTTATTTCCATAGAGGAGACCTGCATTTTATCAACCTTGTCATCAAACTCAATTATCATAGGTCTATTTATGATACTTGAGAACTTAGCCATATTTCTGAGTATGCTTCAGATGATTAGACCAGTCAACAGAGTATTGAGTCAGATCAACAAGTAATCAATCAGTTCAAATAGATCAAATGATGTTCCAAAAGATTAATCACAAGCAATCAGATTAGATCAAAATCAGATGAGTGATTAAGCACACAAAAAAAGATTTGCCAAATCACAATCGATGAACAGAAAACCCGCTCTGATACCAATTGTTAGGATTGGATATTCGGTGATGGCAAAGCTAGAAGGGGGGTTGAATAGATTTGCAGCGGAAACTTAAGCAATTTAAAAATTACTTCAAAATAATGAATCTACTCAGTTAAAAACCCCACTGATCTAATGTGATTAAGTGCACAAAGTGTGTGAGACAATTGAACAATCTGATTATGTGAACTAGTATGTGAATGTTAAGAATTTAATCAAACCCCTATGCATGCATCTAACGATGAGACAATATCAAACCATTGCACAGAGATTTTTAGGTGGTTCGGAAATCACACCATGTGACTCCTACGTCCACCCCTCACATAGTGAGGACACACTACTCAAAGATGAGTACAACACACACACATTTGACCACAACGACTCAATCACAGACACATGCTAGATCAAGTCCACAATAGATCAGATCCTCTAGCCTTGATCTAATCAACACACCACACACACAGAAAACTGCTTATTAAGAGAGTTCAACCCTACAATCACACACATGCACGTTGTCTGAGGCAAACACGCACTCAGAGCAACCACACACACGTGGATCAAGCACAAGGGACGCTTAAACCACTTCCACACACACAAAGTAGTGAAAAGTATGGAAGGAGAAGAGTTCTGAGATGTAGAAAAAAATCCAGATGTGAACTCTTCATAGTGGCCATCCAGAAGAACTCCAAGCTTCGTATGGATGATGATCAGATGATGGAGAAGCTTGAACCGTGGACGAACTGACTTCAACTCCGCTCGTAAGATGGATCTTCCTTGCTCTGGACGGAGAGTTGAAGCAGAGCAGCAGAGAGAGAAAGCCTTCTTCTTGGTTTTGCTTAGGGTTTTGATATGGTGGCTTCCTGCTGCGAAAATACCTTCATATGATCTATATATATAGGTGTCCAAGTATGGAGAGTCGTGCTTAAAGGAAACACCATAATATAGAACATATCCAAATCTCGTATCTGACTTTTCTCTTCGTCTGTTGACAGGCACTTTATAGCTATCGACAGCTACTGTAAAATTTCTAATTATCAGAACCATGGTGTTGCTGGAAGGCCTTAGCTGTTGACAGGCGATTTGCTGGCTGTCGACAGGCAACATGTATCTGTCGACAGGTACATTTCATCTGTCGACAGCTACTGCTCCAGTTGAGCTTCCAGTAGCTTGTTTGTTCCTGGATGGTCTATCTATCGACAGGGGCCTACATGGCTATCGACAGATGATCACTTAAAGTCTTTTTCTTATCCTTTTGCTCTTGGATTTTGATGCTTGTCTTGAATGCATTTACACCTACATGAAAAGACATTCTAAGTGAGATACAATGAATACATAGGTGATCAATAAATGCATGATTGTCATTTATTCATTTCTTTCATGTCTTTGTCATTTTTGTCATGTTTCCAACATTTACAGAACATCAATTATGTCACACATCATCAAAAATATTTAAGCACATGTCATCATACACATTGTAACCCAGCACAATATACCTCCACATCATATACCACTCCCTATACACCTCCCTACCACAATATGCCGCCACCTAAGTATCCACTTATCTAACCTCGGACTAATCAACCTCCATCCCTCCATCTGGGCCATACAACGCCCCCATTATGGATGAAGCTCCAGATGCTAATGTTGCATCTGCTCCTACACTTGTTCCTACACCTTCTCCAACACCTGCTCCTCAACCACGACAACAACCACAACCTCCACCTCTGCCTCAACCAATTGCTCAGGCTTTTGCTGTCAATATAGAACCCCTCCATGAAACCACCTGGTGTTATGGCGATGAACCTTCCGAGGTCATGTTTGTATGCCACTTGCCTACCACTCCATCTCTACCACTCATTATTGTTAAACGTCCCATTAGTAAACCTCCCTGTGTTACTCCTATATCGATCCTCGTCGTTCAAACCCGTTAATCCCAATAACAAGCCTGATCCGACTCCGCCTCCCGCGAATAGTTCAATGTCTTACAAGGGATACCAACACAAAAGTCCATGGAAATATAAAAGGAACACATTAAACATATATAAGATCGCACATTTTATACAATCTCACACATATTTACATGAGGATTACATAGCCAGTTCTCAACTAAAGTCAAAGTACAAAGTAAAACAGCCTGGGGCATACCCCGAGGTGAAACAAAAAGTAAAATTACACTGCTAGTGGTGCGGACCCAACTCCTCTATGGTGCGGCTCCGAACTAGAAGAGGGACGGGAACTCTCTTGCTCTCCTTCACCTGAAAGGAGTAGGGGTGAGCCTCACAAGTCACTGGCTCAGTAGGGAAACTCTCTCAAAAGTTGAAAGTACACCAATCTCATGAGAAACATGAGTAAAGAACTAAATTAAATAGTTAACAAAGCTATCTAAGCATGGAGCTACAACTGTAATAAAATAAATGATTCTATGCTGATAATATGGATTAAACATTAATAAATAAATGACAAACCATGCTCAAGTGTACGATCACGAGAAGTGTAACGCCACACTCGGGTCACGAAACCTGGTTGGCGACACCTGCCACTGACCGGGATAAACCACATAGGACTACCTCTCAGTCTCACAGTCACGGACGAAGGGTCCAACTGCCGCTCCACCTCTACAGTGCCAACAAGCTGTGGAGACCAACCAACACCACACATGCACCGACACACGCTCTAGACCCACGCTTGACACACCTCTAAGAGTTTCGGAACCCTTAGAGTGAGGTTGTGGAACACGAGACTAGCTGGGGCTAGTACATCTACCGGTGTCCGTCCCCCAACCACGAGTCAACTACAAGCGACCGAACTGAAAACCAACACACCACAAGTTGTTGCCCCACTGCCTTATTTCCCTCAGCCGGACATACAACTTGACAGACAAGTGAGTGTGTCCAGAAAGACGACACAAACCTTGACAGTACACACAGTATCGGGACAAGCCCCGAGCACTAACGTGCCTGGCTCACAAAGAATATGGGGTACCCGACTTGAGAGGTAACCACAGAAGGTGTCGTACTACCCAACTCGCCACGCATGCACAAACCATGCAAACTCATCATCCTTTAACCACAACACATGCCAAATCACCACCACAATAACTTAAATACAAGAAATAACCTAACATGACATTCACATAACCAAAATCATGCTTACAGCCCTCGGGAGCCAGAAGGCGACGGGGCACTCTGTCACATTCAGAACGCGACACCCTGATACGGCACGTTCTTAACGTGAACACGATGGGTCGGGCCGTCACATTAAGAAAACGACGCCCCAGGCCGTCACCTTCACAGACAAAGCCCCAACTTGGGAGTTCCACTTTCGAAAATCCCACAAACACAGATAAACAACCATGTAAAGCATTTACAACTAATCTAACAACTATACTAACAATCCATCTATCAAATACAACTCATTTCATGTATCCAATATGACGATTTCATCAATCACAATAAGAAAAGGAGTAGAATTTCACTACCTACGTGAAGAACATGAAGAATAACCACGAATCGACGTTTTCCACACTCCGAACAATGTCCTCATGTCGAGAGCATGCCAAACCACGCACTAAACACCTGAATCGCCCCAAATCTGACAGCAAAACCCCCTCCTGGCCGAATAGAGCTTCCTCTGCTCTATTTGGCCAACCTAAGGTTCTTAACTCCTCACAGTTAAGAACAAGACACACCTAGCTGTCACGTTAAGAATGCGATGGTTTAGGTCATCACCTTCACAACACTGATGCCACCCGACTGCCCTGCGTGCGCTATGCGTCGGGCATGCAGCTGAAACACCCCATACAGTGGAAACATGAACGCGACACCTGGGTCTGTTGCGTTAAGAATGCGACACCTAGGTCTATTGCGTTAAGAATGCGACACACAACCCCATCGCGTTCACAACAGTGAACCAAAGGGTGCATTGGGCCCAAGTTTTTAATTGGCCCCCAACACCCACACAACTTGAGAAAACGCCAGACACTACTCAATGACCACACATTGGCCCACAAACTAAATAAACTACGATCCATACAGTCATGACGTTAAAACTCCCATCACACCCTCCATTGCTAAACCCACTACCCCAACATCTCCATCACCACTAACAGTTGAACCTAAGCAAGATCTCCTTATCACACCCATTAAGCCTCCATTGGCCATAATGCCTTCCACTCCATTACCCATTACACCCACTACTACCTCCACTCCCCTACCTCCACACACCCCCATCCAATGGAGCGGGTGCACACCAATGAAGAGCCATGGGTGATGTTAGCAAAAGGAAGACCTATGACCGGGCATGCTATTCAAGTTGCAAGATTATATCCCATGCATGCCAGTCATTGTCTCCATGTCAGGCATATTTGAAGAAAGAAAGTCCTCACCTTTACCTTTGGGCGTTAACAGGCCTACGTAAGAGATTATGTCAATTATTCTTGTTGAGCAACTACCCCTAAATCTAAAATATTGAAGATATGGTATATATCATGTTTTTGCTATAACAAAATCTTTAAATAGACTATCTACAAAATAAATGAATATCAAAATATATATGCATACAACTGTGTGATAAACTTCATCGTCAAAATTTTCTAAGTCCACGGACTCTCTCTATGTCCTACTGAATCCGACTGTTGACTTCAACTGCTAACTTCGACTCCTTCAGAAACGAAGTTAAAACAACCTCCAAAATTTTCTAAGTCCACAACTTTATATGTAATTCGACTGATAACTCCGACTAGTACAGTCGAATGCCTTACAAAATCCAATACTTGATTCGACTATCATCTTCAACTGCCACAGTCGAATGCTTCTTAAAAGTTAAAATCTTGATTCGACTATCATCTTCGACTGCCACAGTCGAAGGCCTCAGAAATCGTATATAGTATTCGACTGCTATAGTCGAATAGTCTTGTCTTTTCTCAGAAGTCGAATTATCTTGTTAACCCTTTCTAGAGTCAAATCACCTCTACTCCTTCAGTCGAATTGTATGTTCTTATGCATTCGACTTCACTGATAATTCTGTACTTAATACTTTTTCTGATCTGTTTTAGGCTTAACACCTACTGTAAGCTTATCTCCTAATCTTTTCACATCCTTTTTTATGGATCTTTTATATCTTATTAATCCATCGGAAATATCATTATTTTATTATTTTCTCTGACATGACAAGTCATATTAAACTTAAAATATTCGTCTAAATCTTGTGCAAACTATTTCTGAAATATTTTAAATCAGAACCTCATGGTCTTCACATCTTTGCTCTGGATCTTCATGGATTCATTAGACACTATTCATTTATGTATTCTCAGGCGCATGGCATCTGACAAGACTCACCTACCACTGACAGACCCATGCTTTACCTTTTTAGCCTAACTGTCTGTCTACTCCTTCTATCTGAAAGCCTGTGATACGAGGTTTCCATACCTTCTTTCTGTATTTTTCTGACTCACCTACCTCAAAAGGTATGGAGATACTCTTCTCTTTTGTCTTGTCTTTGTGCAGGCATTTATTGGAGCTCGTTTGTAGCATGTCTCTTTCACAGTTCACTCCGAAGAGAAAGAGCTTATCTTCTAGTTGTGAAAACTGCACTCCTTCTGAAAATCTTGGAAAGAAGCAAAACTGAAAGACTTCTGGATAACAAACACTTCAAGACCTAATGGATCCTAGAGATCTCTTCAAACGGACATATTGCAAACGGCCACAAGCTCCAACGGCTATTTTCTAAACGGCTACTTTTCTGAAGTTTATAAAAGGAGCTCAAGTTTGAAAAGAACAAAAGAAGAAGCATATACAAGCCTTTACTCTTAGCATCATTCGAATCCTTCAAGTCTTCTCAAGCTTTCCTGCAAGCCACAAGTCTGAGAGCTTTACTTTAGAAAATATTCTTTGAAGTTCTTCTGAAGTTCTGTGTTGGGTGGCAACTATAATTGCCTATTTTTCCTACAAGTCCACCCTTGTATTTCAGATAGGATTCAGTTTCATTTTTGATCTCTTAATCCTTCTGAAGTCTGTGTGTGCTTGTGCTCAGATCTGAGGCAAACACACAAGTGTTTCTTCATTATTCTTGTGTAATTTCTGCAGAAGTCTGGTTTTGCATTGCCCCTCCTATGAAGGGAAGACCTTGTGAAAGGTAGTTGTTGTACCCCTGTTTAGGGAAGACTTGCTTGGGAGAAAGTGGGTTTGTAATTTCCTATCAAGGGTGAGAGAAGGCCAATTTATTGGCAAATAGTGGAAATCTCAAGTGGTTGGCTTGAGGACTGGATGTAGGACTTCCATGTGGGAAGGGCCGAACCAGGATAAATCCCTGTGCATTCATTGTGTGATTGTTTCCGCCTTGTCTACACTTGAATCACACACACCACACTAAGCTCTAACGATTTACTTAGTGTTGTGCAATTTCAGAAGCAAATTTTAAAAGGGAAGAAGTCCTATTCACCCCCCTCTAGGGCATTCTTAGTGCCATTTCGATTCAACAAGTGGTATCAGAGCGAGGTCTTCTCAGAAGAATCCAAGAGATTTTAGAAGAAATGGCATTCGAAGCTCACAACTATGAAGTCCAATCTATCACAAGGCCACCATTTTTTGATGGTGAAGATTACCAGTACTGGAAGATGAGAATGGAGTGCTTCATCAGAGGTACTGACTTCGACTTATGGCAGGTAATAGAACAAGGTGACTATCAAATCATTGGTGAATCTTCTTCCTCTAGTCTTTCCATTGCAGGCAAAAAATTATCTTTGTTGTGCTTTGCCTAAAAGAGAATTTAACAGACTTTCAGCATGTAAAACAGCTAAGGAAATGTGGGATAAACTTCAAGTAACCTATGAAGGTACAGATAGGGTTAAACAAACAAGGATAGATATACTTGTATCCCAATATGAACAGTTCAAAATGCTCCCTAATAAAAATATAACTCAAATGTATAACAGATTTTCAAACATAATTGTCGGACTAAGTTCTTTAGGAAAAGTCCTAACTAACGAAGAAACAGTTAGAAAAATCCTAAGATCTCTAACTAATGTATGGACCCCTAAAGTTACAGCCATAGAGGAAGCCCATGATTTAACACAATTGTCTATTGATAAATTAATAGGATCCCTCATGGCCCATGAAATTAATATGGAAAGGTTTTCTGAAAATTCCTCGAAAAAGAAAATTTCAAATGCTTTGAAGATTGTAGATTCCTCTTCATTTGAAGACTCAAAGGGAAAGTCAGATGACAGTGATGATGAGGCCATGCTTTCAAGAAAACTGTAGAGAATCCTTGCAAAGAAGAAAAAGTTGGCTCAAAAAGATTTTTCAAGAAAGAAAAGAAGAAAGAGCCAACTTGCTATGAGTGTAATCAGCCAGGACATTACAAATTTGAATGTCCCAAGCTCAAGAAAAAGGATCAAGCAGAGAAATCCGACAGGAAGAAAGGCAAAGAGAAAAAGTTTAGAAAATTCAAGAAAAAGGCAATGGCAACAACATGGGACAATGAAGAAGGAACCAGTTCAGAATCCTCCAGCTCAGAATCCGAAGAAGAAGAGAAGGCAAATCTAGCCCTCATGGCAGGACTAGAGCAGGTAAACTCAGAAACCTCCTTTACTTCATGTTCTAAATCCGATTCTGATAGCCTTGAAGATGCCTTCAATGAACTTTATGAAAAATATAAGACAGTAGTAAAACAAATGAAAATAGTTAAACTAAATCTACTGAACCAAGAAAAAGCTAACACCTTTCTTAAAAATGAAACATAAAGGTTAAACAAAACTTTAAGTGAAATAAAAAGAACTAATGAATTGTTGTGCGAAGGCTTAAAAAATAAAAATAGCAAAATCTTGGAAATTGAATCAAACTTTAAGGAACTTAAAGATGAAGAAAAATTGCAAGAAGAAAATAATTATCTAAAAGCTACTATAGAAAAGATTTCAAATTGTAAAACCTCTTTATTTGTTAATATAAAAGGCTCTAGAATAGGAAAGAAGAAATATAGATTAGGATACACACCTCCTACAAATGAAGAAAATATTATTCATCCTAAAGTGTATCCAACCCCTAAATTTGTAGCAGAAAATAAAATCAAAAATGCTAAAAAGATAAATCAGCATGTGTATAGACAAAAACGGAAATTTAACAGTAATAAGAAGAATGCTTTTGATCTATGCTGCAGTCACTGTAATCAATTAGGCCACATCATTAGCACATGCACCACTAGACACTTAAGATGGATTCCTAAAACTAACCATCAAGGACCCAAGAAAATTTGGATAGTTGATGCAGGGTCGGCTGAGGGCATCCAAATGGTATTTGGATAGTTGATGCTCAAGGCATATGACAGGAGATAGGAAGTTATTCACAAGTTTTAGAGAAGAAAGTGGTCAAGTCACATATGGTGATAATAGAAAAGGAAAAGTATTAGGATGTGGAACAGTTGGTACTAAAGAAAAGAACCTAATTGAAGATGTCATGTATGTACAAGGTCTGAAGCATAATCTGATAAGTATTAGTCAGTTATGTGATAAAGGGCATTCAGTAAATTTTCAGAATAGTAAGTGTATAATTCAGAAAGATATCAAGATTGTATTCGAAGCTCAAAGAGTGAAGAATTTATACACATTGCAACTAGCAGAATTAAAGTAAGTGAACTTATGTCTAGCAACCACCAAAAGTGAAGAGTCTGATTTGTGGCATAGAAGACTTGGTCATGCAAGCACCTCAGTGATCAAGAAGTTAATAAAGCATGATCTGGTTGAAGGTCTTCCAAAGATGAAACTTAAGAAATTTGGAATTTGTTCAGCTTGTGCAAAAGGAAAACAGACCAAGACCTCATTTCAGTCCAAGACAATTGTTACAACTTCCAAGCCTTTGGAGTTAATTCACATGGATTTATTTGGACCTATGAGGACAGTCAGTCTTGGAGGAAAAATATATGGCTATGTATTAGTTGATGACTACTCAAGGTACACTTTGGTGTCTTTTCTGGAAGCCAAATCTGAAGCCTTTCAAGTATTTCTGAAGTTCAGCAAAATAGTTCAGAAAAATCAGAAATTCCATATTACAAGCATTAGATCTGATCATGGAGGTGAATTCAAAAATGAAGAATTCATGAAGTTTTGTGAAGAAAATGGGGTTGAGCATAACTTTTCAGCACCAAGAACACCTCAACAAAATGGAGTAGCAGAAAGAAAGAACAGAACACTGCTGGATATGACCAGAACAATGCTGAATGAGTATAATTTGCCAAAATATTTCTGGGCAGAGGCAGTCAATATAGCCTGCTACATCATCAATAGGTGCATGATCAGACCTATTCTAAAGAAGACTCTGTATGAACTATACAAGGGAAAGAAGCCCAACATCAGTCATCTTCGACCTTTTGGCTGTAAGTGCTTTATCTTAAATAATGGTAAGGATAATCTAGGAAAATAATATGCTAAGAGTGATGAAGGTTTCCTGTTAGGATACATTTCAAAACCTAGAGGTTATAAGGTATTCAATAGAAGAACATTAACCATAGAACAATCTGTGCATATATTATTTGATGAAACTAACCCTTCTATCAAAAGGATAGAAGAAGAAGAAGAATGTGTTGATGATCTATGCAGGGATCTAGAAAAGACTTCTCTTGAAGAAGAAGGAAAAGATGAAGAAAAGGAAGACCCTCTATTAGAAGATCTTCAACAACTAGAAGAACCACAAGAAGGGCTACCTAGACAATTAAGGTATCACCGGAATCATCCAAGAGAAAACATTATAGATGATCCTCAAGATAGGGTAAGAACAAGAGGTATGCAAATTCCTTGTGATTTTTCTACTTTAGTTTCTCAAATTGAGCCTAAGACAATCAATGATGCACTGGGTGATGAATCTTGTATCCTTGCTATGCAAGAGGAACTTAATCAGTTCCAACGCAGTGAAGTTTGGACTCTTGTACCTAGACCTACTGATCATCCAGTGATTGGAACCAGATGGGTTTTCAGAAACAAGATGGATGAATCAGGGGTAATCACTAGGAACAAAGCCAGACTTGTAGCTCAAGGATATTCCCAAGAGGAAGGCATAGATTTTGATGAAACCTATGCTCCAGTAGCTAGATTAGAAGCAATCAGAATTTTATTGGCATATGCATGTTCTCTCAATATCAACCTATTTCAGATGGATGTTAAAAGTGCATTTCTGAATGGTTTTATTAAAGAAGAAGTATATGTTGAGCAACCACCTGGTTTTGAAGATACTACTTATCCTAATCATGTTTTCTGTTTAAAGAAAGCACTGTATGGTCTGAAACAAGCTCTAAGAGCTTGGTATGAAAGATTAAGTGCTTATCTTATATCACATGATTTTACAAGAGGTAAAGTAGATAGCACATTATTTATAAAGAAATTTTTAGATGGAATTTTAATTGTGCAAATCTATGTTGATGACATTATCTTTGGTTCTACTAATGAGTCACTTTGCAAATTCTTTGAAAGTCTGATGCAAAGTGAATTTGAAATGAGCATGATGGGTGAGCTCAATTATTTTCTTGGGTTGCAAATTAAGCAGACCAAGGAAGGAACTCACATTTGTCAAACCAAGTATATTTCAGACTTACTTTCTGTGGAGGCTTTTTCTTATTTGGGCCGGAACCCGTTGGGCCTACACTTGAGAGGGAAGAAGACGGTCGCCGGTAGCGGATGAAGATCTGCAAAAACCAAAACAGACTCAGGGGGGCCCAGTTGAAAAATCGGGGAGAACCCTCCGGTGCCTAAGTCAGCGAGGGACATAAGAGGAAGGGGATTCTCGTGTATGAAACGCAGGGCTTGTGTGAGCAAGGGTCTCCTGGATCACATACCTTGCATGGAGGCTTACCGGTGCCTTTTATAGGCTGGAGTGCTGAGGGAGAGGGACGGAACGTTCCTGATCAACGCCGCAAAGGGCGTGCCTGTTAGCGTCCTCCACGGGGGGTTACGCGTTGAGGTGCCCGTTGAGGAGCTGGGCAGTTAACGCACCACTTGATCATGGGGCGCGCGTGGCATAGCCATTGTAACTGCTGTTAGGTGATGAAAGAGCCACTTGGATTCGTCCGGGGAGAAAGGTACCGAGCAGGTAGCCTGCTCGATGATGCAGACCTGCTATTCGGTATTTGGTGCCCGGAGGCATGGCTTGCTATCAGTTGCCTGATGCAAGGAAGTACTGCCCGATCCGAAGGGGTTTTTGGCGCAAGCCGAGCAGACCCTGTTCGGAAGGAGGGGCCTTTGTCCGATCAGGCTGGGAGGCGCCCGGAGGCAGTTTCTGGGTGCCGTCGGTACCCGAATACAGGAACTGGACACGGATCCTTGAAGCTACTCTTGAAACGTCGTGGCGCCTTGCGATAGGGCCACGTCCTCCTGTCGAACTGGGTCGGGCCATGATGGGCCAGTGCACGATGGTGGCTAGAAACAGCCACCACACTTGCCCCCTATGCTCTCAAGCGGTTCGGGAACCGGAGCGGTTAGGAGCGGCGGCTTAGCTGGACGTCATCTCCGTTTTAAATGCGGTATCATCCTCGGAGATCCGAATGGGTTCACGGCGGCTTGGTTTGGGGATTTCCCTCGAACACCGAGCTTTTATAATGAGTGCGGGGGTTGCGTCGAGCCACGGACGCCGTGCGCTCTAAACGAACAGTCATCAGCGATGCACCCGAGAAGTGACTTGGAGCGGGGGGAAGCACCGCTTCTGGCCCGCTTCGAATTTTGTGCCCATATTTCCTTATAGGGAAGAGAGGGGCAAAGGCGGGAGTCACGCCTTTGAAATCTTTCAGAGTTTCCTCATCCCAGAGCTTTCGTGCCCCCTTCAAGCGCTCAGTCGCCTTCTTCCTCATGCCTTCTTCTGTTCGTTGTTCCTTTCCGCAACTTATGGTGATGGCAAGCAAGGGGAAGTCGGTCACGGTCGTCGGGACGAGCGGAGTCACCGTCTCTACGGCTCGCGGGCCGCGATGCTGCCACTACAGCGGGCTCTGGGAGTGCTTTCGCTTCAGCGACGAATACGAGATTATTGACGCGAAGGAAGGAGAGTCATACCTGGTGAACAAACCAGGTTGCCTTCCCCTCTCCGTGGATCACATGGAAGCGGGACTCCGGCTGCCGTTGCCGGAGGTAGCGAAGGCGCTGCTGAACTGGTGGGGAGTTTCTCCGATCCAACAGACGCCAAACACATGGAGATACATCTGCATCTTCAGCGTCATTTGCAGAATCAAGCAGATTCAAGGCTCGGTGGATGTATTCCGAGCACATTTCAAGCTTTCTGCTTCGCGATCGTCAGCGGCAGACGTCTACTACGCCAAGCACCGAACGGACAGGATGCACATACAACTGTCCGGCAAATATTCCAACAACAAAGGTTGGATGGACAGGTTGTTCTTTGTCTGGCATCGGGACGGTGCAGAGTGGGGGTTCCCCACTGTTATCCGATCAGCGCAGAAGGATAGCTTCCCCAAGCTGATCCAAGATGAGGCGAGGGCCTCAGATAGCCTACTCCGAGCCGGCGTGAGGAATGGAGAGGGCTACTTAACAGAGTTCTCGCTTGTTCGGCATGGTCTGAGCAAACCGTGGAGTAAGTGCTCGAACTTGTTTTGTTGCGCGCCAATTCGGTAACTGTGTTCTAACAACTTCCTCCTTTTTGCAGCCGCTGCGGAGTTGGAGGCTGGGAGAGATCAAGAGGCGAACGAGGATTTCGCCGAACAGATCCCAGTTATGGCCCACATGGTATACGAGGACGACGATGTTGCTGCTGTTGTCTGGGTCCCCTCGGCTGTGAGGGTTGGTACTGCGGTGACGACCGCATTGGTGGCGCCTTCACCTGTCAGGGGACGCCCGGAAAGCACACGGGTCCCTAAGAAGGGGCCCGAAAAAATTCGTTTGAAGAAAAAGGCCACCATCAAGGTGGTTTCAACAGGAGCTCGGCCTTCGTTCGAGGAGGGCGAAGGGGCGACTCGGCCATCCGCCGTTATGAAGAAGAGGCCGACGCTGCTCGACGAGGGCGCGGAAGATGCAGATCAGCTCTGAGCTCGGAAGAAGAAGAGGACGGTCCGTGCTGCCCCTCAGCAGAGTGAGGAGGGGACCGAAGAGGAGGCCGATGAGGTGCAGCTGCTGTTGCGCAAGAAGCGCAAGGTCGCTGGGTCGGTCGAACAGGAAGCACCGTGGATGCCCCCCGTGGTCCGTCCGGAGGTCACGCAGAGGATGGCGACCGAGCTCGGGCTCATCGTGGTAAGCGACGGGTCAGATAGCTCTGCTGAAGAGCAAAGAGAAGTGTCCGCGCCGCCGGGCCCCAGCGAGGGCCGTGAAGAGGAAGTTGCCCGAACAGCGGCGTCGAGCACCGGAGGCGCCGGAGATGATGCTGCTGGCGATTTGCTGCAGAGACCTTTGCTCAAAGGGGCGAAGGTAATGAAGAGACCTCCGTTGCCAGGGAGGGGACCTCTCCGCGCCACGAGGTGCCAGAGAAGGATGTCCCTACGGAGGTGACTGCTTCGGCTATGGGGGTCACTCCAACCGAGGAGATGACAGCCCCACAGAAGGAAGTCGTCGTGGTTTCCGCGGCCCCCCTGCCCCCCACAAAAATGGTTGCGGTAGTGGAAATATCGTCAACCACTTTGGTCTCCACGGAAGTTGGAGAAGCTGCGCAAGGGGCCGAGGAGGTGGCCTTGGTGACGGAGGGCTGCAGGGAGGTTGCTGATGTTGTTGCTGAGCCCGTTAAGAGGGCGGAAATCTCCAACGAGTGACCAGACGCTGCTGAGGAGGTCGTCAGTTCTGGGGAAGATCGGAGACCTCTTTTCGTTGTACTAAAGGGGAAATCGTCCGAGCTCCCCTCGCAGGCGATGCTGGAAGCCACGCTGGGAAGGCTTGGGAGCGATGCTTCAAGGGTTCTGCCTTCGTGCCCGTCCACATCCTATTTGGATAGGATGGCACGGTGTCAAGACCTGAGCCCGGAGAAGACCCCCGAGCATTCCAGTGCGGCCTACCGCCCAGGGCACCTCTCCGAACATGACGAAGATGACAACATCGACGTGGAAGCATTGGTGGATGGCATCACGAGCTCGATGGTCCTTTTGAAGAAGCTCGCCTTGCATGCCCAGAATCAAAAGCAGATGTGGGAGGCGAAAATGGCCTTCTATGACGATCTGGTCACCAAGCACCGGGCTCGCGAGGCCGAACTGCTAAAGGAGGTGAAAAGCCTCCAAGATGCCCTCCAAGCGTCCGAGCTCAACCTGACCGTCGCTCGAGCCGAAAAGGAGGCAATCGCGAAAGTACTAGCCGATGCCAGGGCTCAAGGAGTGGCAGAGTACAAGGAAGGTCCTGACTTCAAAAAGGATCTAGAGCAGTTCGGGGCCCGTTGTTACAAGGTGGGCCTCGAAGCCGGAAAGGAGTTCGGGGAGAAGCTTGCTTGGACAAAGCGTGCCCGAGAAGCTTTCGAGGCTGCTGTAGAGGAGTGTCGGCGTCGTACCCAGGACGCGCGTTTGGACTGAGTGCACTTTGCCCAGTTCTAGTCAGGGCGAATGCCTCCTGCAGACGATGGCGCCGGTACCTCCAGGCAGGCCCCTTGAATATCCTTTCCTTTTTGTTTGGCAGCTCGGCCAAAGCGAGCTTTTGTACAAAATCTGAATAGATTCCCTCTTTTAAAAAAAAAAAAAAAGGTGGCTTCACTTTTTCTATCTCCTTACCTTGCAAGTGTTCTGTCCGAACTGGAATTCGTTGGTCGTTTAGAAGTGTTCGCAATTACCACTCAGGTTGTTATGAACTGCTGGTGTTCTAACCTGGGGTGCTTGCGGAACATCTTCATACTAGGAGATGTCGCTACATCCTTGTGAGCTAAAGATATTAAGATGAGGATGTTTTGGACTTCGTCTCTAGTCGACCAAAAGAATTGGTAGGAGAGAAGTAGGATGCCGAACGGAAGGCTTTTATAGATAATAAGCATTCAAATTGGATACATGCCAGGTTCTGGGTATGGCCCCGCCACTTGGAGTAGTTAGCTTGTAAGAGCCTTTTCCAAGGACCTGGATGACCTGATAAGGTCCTTCCCACTTGGGGGTGAGTTTGTCGGCTGCTCTTCGGGGATCCGATGCCGAGCAGCAGCGAAGAATAAGGTCACCTTCGAAGAAGCGCCTTTCCCGTACTCGGGAGTTATAATACTGCGCAAGGCACTGTTGATAGGAAACTAGTCTGATGCTGGTGTCGTTTTGGCGTTCGCCAAGCATGTCTAGGTTTTCCCTGAGCGCGCAATTATTGGCGGCCTCGTCGAAGTGAGTTTTCTGGAGAGTGGGGAGAGCCACTTCCAGAGGTACTACGGCCTATGTACCATAGGCCAAATGGAAAGGGGTCTCCCCTGTGGCTACCCGAGCAGTTGTTCGGTGACACCATAACACATTAGGAAGCTCATCAATCCACGAACTTCCAGCAGCTTCGACTCTCGTGCGGATCCCGTGCAGCAACATACGGTTGGCGTTTTCAACCAGACCGTTGGCCTGAGGATGTGCCACGGAAGTGAAGTAATTATAGATGCCAAGTTCAGCGCACTTCTGCTTGAAGAAGGTGCTATCGAACTGCTTCCCGTTGTCAGAGGTAATCACCCTTGGGATGCCAAACCTGCAGAGGAGGTTCTTCCAAACGAACTTCCATGCGGCTTGTTCGGTGATTGTGGTGACGGGTTCTGCTTCGATCCACTTGGTAAAGTAGTCGATGGCCACGAACAAGAACTTCTTCCGACCCTGGGCCTCTGGAAAGGGACCCAGTATATCAATGCCTCACCTAGAGAAAGGGCGAGGCTCAAACAACATATGAAGTTGCTCGGCCGGTTGCTTAATGAGCTGTCCAAACTTCTGGCATTCCGGGCACCTTCTGACAAAAGACGTATAGTCCTTTTGCAGAGAGGGCCACCAAAATCCTGATCGGATGATGCTGCGTGCCAGCATTCTGCCCCCCAAGTGGCTTCCGCACAACCCCTCATGAACCTCTTCGGTAGCCGCAAGGGCCTCTTCAGGGCTGAGGCACCGTAAGAGGGGTCTTGAAAGGGACCGTCGGTAGAGCTTGCCTTCTATGAGGGTGAAACGCTGAGAACGCAGTCTGATCTTTCGAGCTTCGCCCTGCTCAGGGGGAAGCTCGCCTTGAAGCAGATAGTTTAAGAGAGGGTCCATCCAGCTCAGAGCTGGAGGGTCGGACCCAATGGCTGCTACATCCACTTTAGTGCTCGGTGCAGCGAGCTCTTCAATGAACACGGAGCGAGAAGGGGTGATGTCACCTGAAGACGCCAGCTTGGCAAGTGCATCGGCTCGCGCATTTTGCTTCCGCAGAACGTGTATGACTTCGAAGTAGAGGAGGCCTTCTGCTCGGCTCTTGACCTATTGAAGGTACTGGGCCATTCGTGGCTCTCTTCCTTCGAACTGTCCGTTCACCTGGCTGGCAACCAATTGGGAGTCACTGAAGGCTTTGAGTCGAAGGGCTCCGAGGTGCCTCGCCATTCGGATTCCAGACTATAGCGCTTCATATTCGGCCACGTTGTGAGAGTCTGCAAAACGAAACCGAAGGGCATATTGGAACTCTAAACCCTCTGGGGAGGTGAGGACCAGGCCAGCTCCACTCCCTGTGACACACGAGGATCCATCGACGTAGAGCTCCCATGGGGGCTCGTCGGCCAGCGGAGGATCCTGCTCAGTAGGGAGGGTACATTCCACGATGAAATCTGCCAATGCTTGTGCTTTAATGGCCATCCTTGGACTGTAGCTGATATCAAATTCTCCCAACTCGATGGCTCATTTAATGAGCCGGCCGTAAGCTTCCGGTCGCTGGAGAATAGACTTCAGCAGCTGATCGGTGAGAACTGTTATTGAGTGGGCCTGAAAATAGGGCCTGAGCTTCCGGGAAGCCGTGACCAGAGAAAGGGTGAGTTTTTCTGCTCGGGGGTACCTCCTTTCAGCTTCTTGAAGGACCCTGCTGATGTAGTAAATGGGACGATGGGCCTCTCCCTCCTCTCTGATCAACACTGTGCTGATGGAGTGCTCGGTAACCGAAAGGTATACGAACAAGGGCTGCCCGAGCACAGGTTTTGAGAGAACAGGTGGGGCTGCGAGATAGGCCTTCAACTCCACGAAGGCGGCCTCACAGTCCTCAGTCCACCGCACATGCCCCCCTTGCTGTGAAGAGCCTCTGGGTCCTCACAGCAATTTGAAGAAGTTGAAGCTTCTCTCTGCTGCCTGGGACATGAACCGGTTGAGTGCGGCTAGCCGTCCAGTCAGACGTTGGACGTCGCGTACCGTTTTTGGGCTGCTCATTTCAAGTATTGATTGGATCTTTTCAGGGTTGGCCTCTATTCCTCTATTTGAAACGAGGAAGCCGAGGAACTTCCCTGAGCGTACTCCAAACGCACACTTGGCTGGGTTGAGCTTCATATTGTACCTTCGCAAAGTTGCGAAGGTTTCTTTGAGGTCAGAGATGTGGTCGGTGCTCGGAAGCGTTTTGACCAACATGTCGTCGACGTAGACCTCCATATTGTGCCCAATTTGCTGCTCGAACATCTTATTGACCAACCGCTGGTATGTTGCGCCTGCATTTTTTAGACCAAAGGGCATCCTGGTGAAACAGTATAACCCCAAGTCTGTGACAAATGTGGTGGCGTCCTGATCCGGAGGATGCATACTAATCGGGTGATACCCAGAGTAGGCATCTAAGAAGCTGAGGAGCTCGTGCATGGATGTAGTGTCTACCAGCTGATCGATGCGAGGCAGTGGGAAATTATCCTTGGGCGTCGCTTTGTTAAGGTCCTTGTAATCCACACATACGCGCCATTTACCTATGGCTTTGCGTACGAGGACCACGTTGGAGATCCATCTTGGGTATTGGGCTTCCCGGAGGAGCCCAACTGCTCAACTTTTGACAACGTGATCACGGATCACGGTCTGCCGCTCTTGGTTGACGGGTCGCCTCCTTGGCTGAACTGGTGGGACCCGTGGATCCAGGCAGAGGCGATGCACCATTACCTCCGGAGGGATGCCTGGCAATTCGTCGTCGGACCATGTGAACACGTCCAAATTAGCTAGCAAGAAACTTATATACCACTGCTGCTCTGCTTCCACTAGTAACGCGCCAACGTATAGGACGTGTTCGGGGTCACTATCAACTTGGATTGGAAGTAGGTCTTCGGCAGGAGTTCTGCAGTTTGTGGAAGGCTGGTCAGCTAGCGGGGGAACAGGTGTTGGAGCCGCGAACGGCTGCTTGTCCCTTAGAGAAAGGACATAACACCGTCGAGACTCGCGCTGGCATCCGAGCACCTCGCTGACTCCACACGGGGTGGGGAACTTCATTTTCTGATGGAGGGACGAAGGCACCGCCTTGATCCGCCCAATCAGACCTCTACCAAGGATCGCATTGTAGCCAGGCATATTCCTGATGACCAAGAAATCCACCACCTTGGTCAGGCACTTTGGAGCCGCCCCGAGGGTGATCGGGAGGCGAACTCTACCCATAGGCTGAACCGACACCCCCGAGAAGCCAAACAGGGGCGATTCTACAGGGGTGAGCTGGTCCGTTTTTAGGCCCATAAGGAGATAGCAGTTGTAAGCCAACACATCGGGGGCACTTCCATTATCTACCAGAATCCTGCGCACATTACAATGGTTGATGGTTGCCGAAACGACCAACGCATCAGTGTGCGGGGTGGTCACCCCTACAAGATCTTCGTCTGAGAAGGTTATGGCCCCCTCAGACTGTGCGTGGGCGAGACTAGGGGGATAAGGAGCTGGCCTAGGTATCGGTGGTCTATCAACGACATGCACTCGCCTTGCGTAATCGCGTCGGCTCTAAGTGCTCTCTCCACCTGCGCCGAACCCTCCTGTGATCACATTGATTTCCTGCCCGTTGGGCTCGTTGTTGATCGGCTGCTTAGGAGTCCGCTGTCGACGTCTGGGGCGGTTTTCATTCCGGTGCACGAACCGTTTGAGGTAGCCGTGCTTAATGAGGGATTCGATTTCATCTTTAAGCTGGCGGCATTCAGAGGTGTCGTGGTCGTGGTCGTAATGGAAGTGACAATACTTCTCTTGGTTGCGTCGCCGAGGATCGGAGCGCATCCTTGGTGGCCACCGAACATATGGTTCGTCCCTGATCTCTGCTAGGATTTGCTCGGGTGCCACCGTCAGCGGTGTGTAGTCGGTGAAGGGGTGTGGTCGGCGCGGTGAGTCTCCATTGTGCCGCCCTTTCTTCCAATCACGGTCGGAACCGTTGTCGGAAGGCCTCTTCTTGTCCATCGACTCTCCGTGCTCCGCCCGACCAGCAGCCAGACTTTCTTCACATGCCGCATGGAATTGTGCAGTGGAGAGGAGCTCAGAAAGAGTGGAAGGCTGCTGCACTCCCAGCGTCCTCTGCAGGAAACCATCGCGAGTGCCCTGAATCAGGGCACTGGTGGCTAACGGGACATCGAGGCGTGGGATGCGGAGCGCCTCAGTCTGGAACCTCTTGACGTAGTCCCAGAGCGCTTCTCCCTTCTTTTTCCGAACAGCAAGGAGGGAGGCCGCGGTGCGCGGCTGTGATCTTCCGCCCAGGAAGTTGTCCCGAAAGGACTTCTTAAGCTGGTGGAAGGATGAGATGGAACTTGCGGGGAGGGTTTCGAACCAGGCCCGAGCAGTTTCCTTCAAGATGGCCGGAAAGGCCCGGCATTTGGCCGCATCAGATGCTCCGTGGAAAACCATATGCGACTCAAACCCGTGGATGTGATCCGTGGGGTCAGAAGTACCGTCGTACGGCGCGATGGCTGGTAGAGGAAGTTTGGGAGAGACCCGAGCCTCCAGGATCTCCGCAATGAATGGGGAGTGGAAGTTCAGGTCGTCTTCGGCCGGAGCCTTTCCCTCAGCACACTGGACCATCGCGTCCACATGACGTTCCAGGTCGACGACACGGCGTAAGCACCTGGCCAACTCCTGTTCGGAGTGAGCCGAGTCCGCACGGCCAGACTTTTGGGAGTTGGCTCCCACGACCGAGCGCAGAAGGCGCGAGACCGCCACAGAACGACGGTGCGAATGGCCGCGGTGCTCCAGGGCTCGCTCACTAGATGGAGCGCGGTGCGACCTCTGCGGCGAATCAGCGTGCTGCTCTTGAATCAACCCCGCCGGGTCAGGAGGCGCGCGTGATCGTCGATGAGATGATTCTGCCTGGAGCTCCTGTAGAACGGGGGCTGCCGGGGCCGGCTGCTCGGCAAGTTGGGCCTGAAGGCCCAAGCAAAGGCCCGTCAGCTGCTGCATCTGTCCCCGAAGTTCGCCCATCTCCAAGGCGGTTGTAAGCACGACGGTGGCAGGCACTGGGACACCCCCGGCTGCGGTAGCAGGGGCTACAGTGATGTCGACAGGGGGAGCGCGTTGACGGAAGTCCGCCTGCGACTGGCAGGACCTCGTCATACCGCTCCCTATGTTCTGGTACGAGGATCGTCTGCGAGCCATGACTGTTGTTCCTTCCCACAGACGACGCCAAAAGTGTCGAGGCTTTTTCTTGTTTGGGCCGGAACCCGTTGGGCCTACACTTGAGAGGGAAGAAGACGGTCGTCGGTAGCGGACGAAGATCTGTAAAAACCAAAACAGGATTAGGGGGGGCCGGTTGAAAAACCGAGGAGAACCCTCCGATGCCTAAGTCAGCGAGGGACGTAAGAGGAAGGGGATTCTCGTGTATGAAACGCAGGGCTTGTGTGAGCAAGGGTCTCCTGGATCGCGTACCTTGCATGGAGGCTTATCGGTGCCTTTTATAGGCTGGAGTGCTGAGGGAGAGGGACGGAACGTCCCTGATCAATGTCGCAAAGGGCACGCCTGTTAGCGTCCTCCGCGGGGGGTTACATGTTGAGGTGCCCGTTGAGGAGCTGGGCAGTTAACGCACCACTTGATAGTGGGGCGAGCGTGGCATAGCCATTGTAACTGCCGTCAGGTGATGAAGAGCCGCTTGGATTCATCCGGGGAGAAAGGTACCGAGCAGATAGCCTGCTCGGTGAGGCAGACCTGCTGTTCAGTATTTGGTGCCCGGAGGCATGGCTTGCTGCCAGTTGCCTGATGCAAGGAAGTACTGCCCGACTCGAAGGGGTTTTCGGCGCAAGCCGAGCAGACCCTGTTCAGAAGGAGGAGCCTTTGTCTGATCAGGCTGGGAGGCGCCCAGAGGCAGTTTCTGGGTGCCGCCGGTACCTGAATATAGGAACCGGACACAGATCCTTGAAGCTACTCTTGAAACATCGTGGCGCCTTGTGATAGGGCCACGTCCTCCTACCGAACTGGGCCGGGCCATGATGGGCCCAGTGCACGATGGTGGCTAGAAATAGCCACCACACTTTCTAAGTATGGTTTTGACAAGTGTAAGCCATTAGGAACACCCATGAGCTCAGGCATTAAGTTAGATGGTGATCCTCTTGGTAAAAAGGTAGATCAAAAGATCTATAGAGGAATGATAGGATCACTGCTCTATCTTACTGCTAGTATACCGGATATAATGTTCAGTGTTTGTTTATGTGCAAGATTCCAAGCTGATCCAAAAGAATCTCATGTTCATGATGTTAAAAGAATTTTTAGATATCTTATAAATACTAGTAAATTAGGACTTTGGTTTTCCAGATGTTCTGAATTCAAGTTAATTGGATATAGTGATGCTGACTATGCTGGATACAAAATAGATAGGAAAAGCACCAGTGGCACTTGTCAAATTCTTGCAGGATGCTTGATATCTTGGTCTTCTAGAAAGCAGAACTCAGTAGCTTTGTCAACCACAGAAGCTGAATACATTGCAGCTGGGAGTTGTTGTACTCAACTCTTGTGGATCAAACACCAATTGGAAGATTATGGTCATCAGCTCCAAGAAATTCCTATGTTGTGTGACAATACAAGCACTATAAATTTGACCAAGAATCCTATTCAGCACTCAAGAACCAAGCATATTGAGGTTAGACATCACTTCATCAGGGATCAAGTAAGTAATGGCAATATTTCACTTGAATTTGTTTCTACAAAAAATCAACTTGCTGATATTTTTACAAAATCTCTTCCTGAGGATAGATTCACATCTATTAGAAGAGAAATAGATATGTGTAATCCTGATTAAATTACCAAATTAAAATGATACTTGAATTATATGCTAAGATACTGTTGTTTGAACTGTCTGTGAAAATCATCCTGAAAAATTCTAAGTCCCAGAAATTCGACTTATGCATTCAAATCATGTTAAAATCTTGCATTCGACTGATGCAGTCGAATACATAATTCGACTTATTATGAAATCGTGAAAAGGTGCTTGTAATTTAAAATTATATAACTGACACTCTCTTAAGACGCATCCCTTCATGTCTTAACGGTCAAATCATTTAATCCCAACCATTCTTCCTGAAATCTAGGGGCAGTTATCTTCTCTTTCCTTATAAAAGAAAACCCCATCTCCTTTAGAAGACACTCTTTCGAAATCCATCTTCGACTTCCTTGTCTTCTTCTGCCCTTTTCGCGCTCTCACTGTTCTCCGACGAAGGACTTCCGAAGAACCCTGAAATCTCCATCCTCCTCGAAGAAAGGTAAGATCTTGGAACTCTCATCAGCATCTCTATCACTCCTTTACTGGTCCCCTGAGCCATCTCCATTCTCTTTCTTTAGATGGACTCATCTAGGGCTCCGGAATCCACCCAGATGACCCCTGATCAACTCGTGAGACTTGCTAAGATTCCCATCTGCCCAGGGAAGGTTGTAGATTTCTCCCATCTTTCTGGAAGTCTAGCGTGGGTAGAGGACACCCTCAATGCCATGGGTTGGACCAAGTTGTGCCAAATTTCAGAACCCACTATTGAGAATGTCGTTAGAACTTTTTATGTCACCATGGAAATCTCATCTGGAAATACAGTGCTCGGTTATGTTAAAGGAACCAAGATCTCTATTTCTGAGGAACTGCTGGTTGAGATGTTGGAGTGTCCAAACTCCGGGCATAAGCTTAATGAAGTTATACCTTTGGAAAAGTAGAAATTGGGCATTATTGGGAGTTTGGCCTCTATTAGCAAGAAAGGTCTATCTGTAAATGAGCTGTCAGCCAAAAAGAGACTGATTCATTCAGTGATTACAAACATTGTGACCCCTAGAGTAGGAACCCACTCATCTATCACCTCTAGAGATGGGAACTTGTTGTTTTAAGCTATTCAAAGGCACAAAATGAATTTGGCTAGAATCATTTTGGATAGAATGATAGCTGCTAAGAATCTTCAAGAATCTTTTCCCTATGGACGTTTGCTCTCCCTGATCTTTAAGAGATACTCAGTAGATCTGTCAGGAGAAATATCTATTGGAATTAAAGAGAAGATTGGGATCACTACCTTAAGAAGAAGCCATTATTCCTTGGTCAACAAGAAGCAAAATCTTTGGCTAAAAGACTCAGTTCCTGAATGTGATCATGAAGTTTTTCCTGATGAACCTCTTGTTCCTTCTGTTCCTCAAATGATTCAGCAAGAGATAGAGCCTCAAGAACAAGTTAGATCTGAAGTCCTAGTTCAGACCCAAGAGCAAGTAGATCAAGTTCCTATTTCCTCCTCATTTCCTGAACCTGAGGAACCTGAGGAAACTATAAATGAAGTATTAAGAGATATTAGAGGCAAAGGTATTGCATCTGATGACATTCCTGCAGAAACAGTTTTTGAAGAAAGAGAGCATCACTTCTCCCCTTCTCATTTTGAGACTCGACCAATGTCTCAGGGGGAGAGTAGCAACAGCCTTCATACCATTTTGGACTTATTGGGCAAGCAACAAGAAAACATGTCAGTCCTTCAAATGCAAATGGAGTTTATTGATGTCAAGTTTGATAGTCTGTCTGATGAGGTTAAGCAAATGAAAGATTTGCTGCTTCAGTTAGTGTGCCAACAGGGCACTTCTCGGCCATCAGGGCCTGCTTTCCATCAGCAGTAAGAAGAACCTGTTCAAGTCCAAGAATCTCAAGCACTAGAACCTGAAGTACCAGCTCAGGAACAGAAGTCAACACAAGACCAATCCCAGCAGGTTGAGCAGCAACCTGAGCAGCAGCAGGACCAGGAGCCAGAATCCCAAGTACAAGAACATGTTGAACCAGTTCCTGATCAGCACAAGGAGCCTGAGCCACAGGATAAGCAGCAGAGTGTGGAGGAACAGCCTCCAGAGCAGCAGAAAGATTTAGAGCATGAGGCACATTTAGCTATGGTAGTGTTTCAACCTCAAGTGGAGCAACAGCAACAGTCTGTGCAGTCAGTAGTAGTGGCAGCATCAGAGGCTTCCCAGCCCAGGCAGGTTTCCCAGATGGAATCTATGGCTAAGAGACCCCTGGAGTCCACTTCTAATTTGCAAACCTTTAAGAGGATAGTGAAGCGCAGACTGATAAAAAATGGTGATCCAGTCTTCCCTCCTCCTTCTAGACCAATTCATCCTACTCCAGCTCCATCTGTTAAGCCTCCTCCAGAGCCTAAAAAGCCAACTCCAGCTGAGCCTCAACCCACTGCACCTTTCACCACTGAAATTCCCTCACAATCCACTTTTTCTGATCCTCCTCCCCTTGCATCCATTCCAGGGGATCCATTCCACCAGGACATCAAATTCAAAATCTACCCAATGAAATACCAGTTCAAACCTCCCAAACCTCTCACTCTCACTCTTTCCACTCAACCTCCTCAGTATTTTTCTTGTCTTCCCACTGCCTCAAGAACAGACTCCAGGAAAACACTTCTCCATCTAGCTGAAATACTTCCCAGTATTCAGCTTTCCTCATCTAGTGGACCCAAACTTGGAGACAATCCTTCTAAACTCCTTCCACCCTTTTGGTATGCCTTCATCTACCACTCTAAACATCACATGAATCTGTTTAGAGAATATCTATCTATTCGTGCTTTACTTGAAGTTCATGAGATGCCAGGGTTCACCTTCGAACATTGGCTTCCTATTCTTCTCAGAACTTCACATATTTCAGTTGAGGAACTTCAATTCATCTCTCAGAAAAGTCATAGTTTAACTCCTAAGGAGTTCCTTGATCTCTATCTAGGAGAAGCAGCCAAATATCATCAAACCAAATCTAGAAACCAATTTTTAACTGTCCAACATCACCTATCCTTGAGGTTTCATGATATGTTTGGACATTTTATCCATGACTCTCAAGCCAAGTACACCAGAATGAGGACCTTCAATTTTGACAGATTCAAATTAGGATTGTCTGATGCTTCTAAAGGCCAATGGGACAATCTGCTAAGAGGTCAAAGAGAAATCATTCCCTCCATGACTGTAGAATTACCCTCTAGACTGCATCCATCCTTTATAGGAGCAGTTTCCTTCAGAAGGGATTTTGCTGAAGTAGTATTCAACAGATTCATCCGCATTGCCACTAGGTTCAAAATTAAATACAAGCTCAAATTGTCTTTCCAAAGATTTGTGTTCCTCCAAATCTCCAACAACCCCCATCATCTGTTGGATTTCCAGTTATGTTTTTCTGAATCAGAGAGACTTAATGAAGATTAGTGGGCAGCTGCCTATCCCTCTTACCACTCTGACTGTGAAAAGATGAAGCTCTCTCTTTATGAATTCCAGTCCAAGAGTCTTAAGGATCTGAGGAAGAACATTGGTCATAAATGGGCTCAAAGGTACTTAGTGTATTATTAAGCCAAAGATGCAGCTGTGGACCGAGGCCTGCACTGGAACATCACTGTCCATGAGTTTCTTTTTCTTGCAGCCTCTAAGAAGTTTGTTTCCCTTAAGTATCGTCTGAGCAGGGAAAAATTCCACTCCAAGATAGGCTGGTTCCATAGGCGCCACATCAAATCTCATAGAAAACTGCCTACTACTAATCCCTCCTACAACATTGACCTCTCCTTGTTTGAAAATTTCTTTTGTGAAAATGAGGCAAAGCTCTGGGACCTTCTCCAACCATATTTTGCTCAAATTCCCAGATCTTTGTACTTGCCTAGCTCCTTATCTAGGTCTTAAACACTATGCTCTGTACATATTTTTCTGAATGCAGCTATGATCTTTCTTCCGTGCTTATTTCATGCTTTCCTTGTGGTTTGTCACCCTTTCTGTTAATGCCACAAAGGGGGAGAAAGAGGAAATCTTAAAAAAAAAAATCATGTTCTTTACTGTCTATTTTAAAGTTTTTGTCATTAACAAAAAGGGGGAGAATTGTTGAGCAACTACCCCTAAATCTAAAATATTGAAGATATAGTATATATCATGTTTTTGCTATAACAAAATCTTTAAATAGACTATCTACAAAATAAATGAATATAAAAATATATCTGCATACAACTGTGTGATAAACTTCATCATCAAAATTTTCTAAGTCCACAGACTCTCTCTATGTCCTACTGAATCTGACTGTTGACTTCGACTGCTAACTTCGACTCCTTCAGAAACGAAGTTAAAACAACCTCCAAAATTTTCTAAGTCCATAACTTTATATGTAATTCGACTGATAACTCCGACTGGTACAGTCGAATGCCTTACAAAATCCAATACTTGATTCGACTGTCATCTTCAACTGCCACAGACGAATGCTTCTTAAAAGTTAAAATCTTGATTCGACTGTCATCTTCGACTGCCACAGTCGAATGCCTCAGAAATCGTATATAGTATTCGACTGCTATAGTCGAATAGCCTTGTCTTTTCTCATAAGTCGAATTATCTTGTTAACCCTTTCCAGATTCGAATCACCTCTACTCCTTCAGTCGAATTGTATGTTCTTATGCATTCGACTTCACTGATAATTCTGTACTTAATACTTTTTCTGATCTGTTTTAGGCTTAACACCTACTGTAAGCTTATCTCCTAATCTTTTCACATCCTTTTTTTATGGATATTTTATATCTTATTAATCCATCAGAAATATCATTATTTTATTATTTTCTCTGACAGAACAAGTCATATTAAACTTAAAATATTCATCTAAATCTTGTGCAAACTATTTCTGAAATATTTTAAATCAGAGCCTCATGGTCTTCACATCTTTGCTCCGGATCTTCATAGATTCATTAGACACTATGCATTTATGTATTCTCAGGCGCATGGCATCTGACAAGACTCACCTACCACTGACAGACCCATGCTTTACCTTTTTAGCCTAACTGTCTGTCTACTCCTTCTATCTGAAAGCCTGTGATACGAGGTTTCCATACCTTCTTTCTGTATTTTTCTGACTCACCTACCTCAAAAGGTATGGAGATACTCTTCTCTTTTGTCTTGTCTTTGTGCAGGCATTTATTGGAGCTCGTTTGTAGCATGTCTCTTTCACAGTTCACTCCGAAGAGAAAGAGCTTATCTTCTAGCTGTGAAAACTGCACTCCTGAAAATCTTGGAAAGAAGAAAAACTGAAAGACTTCTGGATAACAAACACTTCAAGACCCAGAGGATCCTAGAGATCTCTTCAAACGGACATATTGCAAACGGCCACAAGCTCCAACGGCTATTTTCTAAACAGCTACTTTTCTGAAGTTTATAAAAGGAGCTCAAGTTTGAAAAGAACAAAAGTAGAAGCATATACAAGCCTTTACTCTTAGCATCATTCAAATCCTTCAAGTCTTCTCAAGCTTTCCTGCAAGCCACAAGTCTGAGAGCTTTACTTCAGAAAATATTCTTCTGAAGTTCTGTGTTGGGTGGCAACTATAATTGCCTATTTTCTCTTCAAGTCCACCCTTGCATTTCAGATAGGATTCAGTCTCATTTCTGATCTCTTGATCCTTCTGAAGTCTGTGTGTGTTTGTGCTCAGATCTGAGGCAAACACACAAGTGTTTCTTCATTATTTCTGTGTAATTTCTGCAGAAGTCTGGTTCTGCATTGCCCCTCCTGTGAAGGGAAGACCTTGTGAAAGGTAGTTGTTGTACCCCTGTTTAGGGAAGACTTGCTTAGGAGCAAGTGGGTTTGTAATTTCCTCTCAAGGGTGAGAGAAGGCCAATTTATTGGCAGATAGTGGAAATCTCACGTGGTTGCCTTGAGGACTGGATGTAGGACTTCCATGTGGGAAGGGCCAAACCAGGATAAATCCCTGTGCATTCATTATGTGATTGTTTCCACCTTGTCTACACTTGAATCACACACACCACACTAAGCTCTAACAATTTACTTAGTGTTGTGCAATTTCTGAAGCAAATTTTAAAAGGGGAGAAGTCCTATTCACCCCCCTCTAGGACATTCTTAGTGCCATTTCGATCCAACCATTCCAGTTGCCAAATACATTAAATTCCATATATTCATTGGGAATTCTCCCTCATGCTCTCATGACCCCCCCACTCCTTTGTCATTCATTTACCCACTCAAGTGAAGGGGTCAAAAACCAATCTTGCTCACACACACTCCACTGCCAAATCTTTGATGAATTCCATAATCCAAGGGCACACACCCCCATTTTCACCAAATACTTCTAATCTCCAGGGCGTGTTGCCACCATTATTGTTGTCTCCTACATTACCAGTGGAACTCCCCACTCTCTCTTTTGACTATATTCCAAGGGAGTTATCACTTTTGTTTGAAACTCCAAGGGAAGTCAACAATAATCTCTCTAATGAGAGTAATTCAATGTATGTGAGAAGAGCTAAACTATCTGCCCGCTAGGCACGCTATGTGAGAAGGCACATGAGGGTCAAGAGGCCACCGCCCAAGCGGAAGATTAAACGTCATACAGGGCTAAAGGCCAGGGGACCACCTCCCTCCTCCCACTCCGTCCAATCATCTTTTTTGCTCCTTAGCACCTCCCTGTGGGTTCTTCATATTCCCTCCCCATGAGAGGCCTTTTATTACCACCCTTTTTATAATCCATTTCTTTATACTGGGCATCACGCCCCTTGTTGTACTCCATGACCTCTGGATCCTCCTCCTCGTGCCTTACGTGGCACACTGTTATGTTTCCACCCTCCTCATGTCCCACGTGACACACCATTATGTTTCCATCATTCTCATGCCCCATGCGGCACATTGTTGCGTTTTCATCCTCCTCCTCATGCCCCATATGGCACCACATTGTGTTGTCACTTTTCTTCTTGTGCCCCACACGGCACATCTCCCCTTCGTGCCCCATGCGGCACAGTTCCCTTTCATGCCCCATACAGCACATCTTCCACTCTTGCCCCATGCGGCACTCCCCCTTTGCCTCTCACTCCTCTGCAACCTCTGGATTCTCCTTCTCTTATTGGGCATCGGGCCCATCTCCTCTTGTTTTATCTAGAACCTCCGAGTTCTCCAAATTATTTCCATCACTCCCTCCTTGCCATGTTTGACCAGGGCATTTGTCATTTCTCCCACTGTTTTCAAGGCTTTAGTCTTCACATATCCTCTTAATTTTCATCTCATTCTATATATTCTTTGATCTTGGAGTCACCCCATCGCAGGGCATTCGTCCATTCTTTTTACCCTTCCAAATTCGTATGGTTAAAGCTATCTACCTTATTAAAAAAATCCAAAAAAGAAGAATATCAATACTGTCCATGCTTCCGCAACACTCTGGATATGAGAGCTCTGCGCTAGGAGTCCAAAATTCCCTCCTCAGTCATTAAAGGTCCCTCTTGGCATGGGCACCTCACACACTTCATTGTGCACTTAGCCACCTCCTTTGGAAGACATTGTCGCTATCTTGGCTATGCTAGGGCAAACAAGTCTAGTTTCTCTTATTATTCAGCTGAAATATAGGTAGTAGAGGTAGTTTGGACAAGAAAATGAACTTGAAGCACTCCTTGACAAGAGGAAGTCCAATAAGGGCAGTTCAATAAAAGGTTAGAATGAAAAGCACAAGATAAAATGCATTTCAAGAGTGGCAAAGTCCCCGCAGGGCAAACCCTAGTCATATGCATGTAATGCAAAACTCAAAGTCAAAATGAAATACTAGGGCATGGCAAAGAGTGGCAAAGTCCCCGCAAATTCAAAATGAACCTAGTTGTACGCATGCACCAGCAAAATGAATGATCAATTCAATCAATCCAAAAGCCCCAATACTTAGATGAGACTGAATTTCCAAATGGTTGTGCTAGGAAAGAGAGTCAAACTCTTACTCATTGAAACCCATATGAACCTTATCTCTAATTTTCTTTCCTTCTCCCTCCTAGACTAAGTCGCCTTCTTAGTGTTGAACCACTCTTATATTTTGTCCATTTATTTTAATGATAACAAAACCTCATGATTATCTTAAATAACATAAATATATTTATTACCATTTTTTAAGATTATTTTTAAAAGAAATATCATGATTTTCCATCGCCTGTAACATCGTCATATCTGATGCCTGAACTTCGTTATGCATGTTTTTATCATAATCAGTCGAAGCTTACTTTGTCATATCCGAAGCTAGCTTTGTCATATCCGAAGCTTTCACTTCGTCGTGCATGCTTTTGTCGTTATCAGTCAAAGCTAACTTAATCATATCTGAAGTCTAACTTTGTCATATACGAAGCTAACTTCCTCATATCCAAAGTCTTATATGAAGTTCACTTAGACCAACTACGTTGTTTCACTTCGACCGAGAATGTTATTTTCTATTCTATACGAAGCTTCACTTTGAAGTCCACTTCGTCATATCTGAAGTTTCACTTCACCATGTATGTTTTTATCATAATCAGTCGAAGCTTACTTTGTCATATCCGAAGTCTAACTTCGTCATATACGAAGCTAACATCGTCATATCTGAAGTCTTACATGAAGTTCATTTCGACCGACTGCATTTTTCACTTCAACCAACAATGTTATTTTCTATTCTATACGAAGCTTCACTTCGTCATATACGAAGTCCACTTCATCATATCTGAAGTTCCATTTTGACTAACAACGTTGTATCCTGACCAGTCAAAGTGTAACAACCCGACCTCACGGACACCGCCAGGGACCCCGAAGTTCGCACCGCCACCCACTGATCTGAAGACCCGGAAGGGTTAGAAGAAATAGTCTAGTGAGATATGTACTAAATTTAAATAACTATAACAAGATATACAATTGTACTACGTGTCCCAAGTAAAAACACAGGTACAAGAAGAAAGGTGCAGTCCTTAAGGGGCATACCCTAAGAACTTGCAAAGCACAACTCCTAACTCACTCAGGTACAAGAGCTCACAATGCTCACCCTCACTGCTGCTAACAGCACATGGCGCCACCGCCGCCTCCGCAAACCGTCCGACACCGAGCTCTCGCGACGATGAGCCCCTAGTTGAAGGGAGTAGGGGGGTGAGCCTCATGAACAAGGCCCAATAAGGATTACTAGTCCCTCACTGGCTAGAGCAGCAGGAACTCCGAAAACAGGAAACTACACTAGAAAGCTGTAAAATGATGAACACCTACAACAGGGTACTACAAAGCAGTGGAACATAGAATAACGCCATGACCAACAATCAAGGTCGGGCCACACATGACTCCTGCAGAAACCAACGGAGTCAAGCACAACACAAAAACAAGTCTCAACACATCTGCCGAGACAAGGGTCTCACAGAGACCATGGAGCAACCATGTGAGAAGGACATCTCACGACAAGTACAGCCACCTCAGACCTCCACAAGGTCGAGGGCCCACAAATAGAACGACCCTGGACACACCACAAGGTCGGGAAACATGATGATGCCACCATAGACTAGCACCAAAGAATGGGACTACGGAATCGAGAGAACACCGAAGCGGAAACCACCAGAAGCACGGACCAACAAGGCCAAACCAACAACGCCCACAGAAGCTAGACACGGTCAGGCTACAACCACTGTGTAGGCTAGGGCAACGAGTCGTGCTAGGAAACGTTGTCACAATAATAGCAACCATGCCACCACCACTGGCAGCTAAGAGGAGGACACATCGTCCACACCCTCTCTGCTCGCCAGCTGGCTTTAGCCTCTAACCTCTTCGAGAGAGAAAGACAGAGCCGCCACAGAACACACAAACGCACGCAACACCACAGCCTGGCTAGACTGCAGCCCCATGCCTGACCTCTCTAAGTGGTTCCGGGGCCCAAAGAGTGAGGCAGTGAGACAAGGGATTGTCTAGGCCGTGCCGAGAAGAGAACCGCCTCAATGACCTCGGTGTCCCGCCCCAAATAAAGAGCTTTACAAACGACTCAGCGTCGCTATCCAAACCTCGTTTTCCCCCTCCGCTCTAGAGTCTTCCAACTCATCTGCCAACTCGAGCATGCTCGTAGCCTAGAGCACTCCCTAAACAGGCTCCCGAGCATAGGGGTCCCAGGCAATGGAGACAACCTCTGAACGGTACAAGCCCTTAAGTGCCAAGCATCGGGCCAACAGGTGGGTCAAGCACAACAAAAACCACACTGAACTATTGGCTTGTAACCCACGACAAGCCCAACAAGCACAAGGCACTCACGGACTCTCGAGAGGGCCGTCGGCCAACCAAGGCACGCACGAGCAGGCCAGAACCTCAGAACACCACTAGTCAGTACAAAAAATATAGCTCTTCTAATAATTGATTGACCACCAAACAACTTATTATAGACAGATGCGAGCCTCTTGGACCGCCGCCAGGACACGGCCACGAAGGTGTCACCTTCAGTAACTGAATGCAGCGAGGTAACCTGCCACGTTCCCCACCTTAAGATCCTAAGGGAAAGCCTTCCCTGGGGCACACACCGACACTAACTGAGGCCATGGAAACACTCGAGGCAACATAGATACTGTCGCTTCCCCCTGGCCATCGCGATATCATTACTACGGGAAAGGGCACCACGACAGCAACCCTATCGCGACGGGGCAGAGCGTCGCGACAACAACCCTATCGCAACTAGAAAACGCATCGCGACAGTGATCCTTATCGCAACGGGGCAAGGCGTCACTACAAGATCACGTCCGACCGGGCGGACGCCTCTTCTGGTGTCGCGACGCGCACCGCAGTCACGACACCAGTAGAGAGGTAGACCCACGGGATGCTCCATCCTGGGGCCACCCACACACTACAAACACACCACACGGGGGAGGGGAGCATGGAAAAGCAATAAATGCTATCTACAAACCACGAGGGGCTCCCAATCCACCTGGATCGAGAAGGGCACAAGCAATCCCTACCTTAAACGAAGAAACAAACCCATAAGTGTCATTTACGTCGGATTGGCCACCTCCTCCTCGCTCCACGCAAGCTCCACAATGCCGGGGACACGAGCACGGCCCTCCTCCTCACCTAAAATGCACAAAGGGGAGAGAGGGAGGCAGAGCACCGCCGGAGGGGGAGGAGAATAAAGGGGAAGGAGGAAAAGGGAGAAGGGGTCGCCGGCCAGGCCTTCAGCACCCAAGTCGCGACGGGGCAACCCATTACGACAAGAACGCATCCCCCAGGGATGCTGCGACAACCCAATAGGTCGTACTGACATGCCTGCCACCCTGACAGGCATCAGACGACCAGAGTGACAGAACACTATCGCGACCCATTAACCGGGTGCAACAAGAAGATGTGACGGGAAAGCAGGGCGCGATAAGAACGCGACGCACAAGCTGGTCGCGACAAGAATGACTGTAACATCCCGGGTTTTGGTTGCCTTGGAGTTGTTCTTGGCATCGCGACGGATCGGGCTGTCGCGTTCTGAACGCGACGTGTTCTGTGTCGCCTTCTGGTTGAGAAGGCGACATCGCTCTTGTCACGTTCCTGTTGTCTGTGGCTGGTGCGCCACGTGTCTGCGCACATGTGTGTGAAGGCGATGTGCCAGTTGTCACGTTCATCTGAGGCACATGCGTGTGTGAACGGTGGCTTGGAGGTTGTCTGCCTGTCAGAAGACCTTCTGAAACTTTTAAGAAGGTGACAAGGTGCCTGTCGAGTTCTGGTGAGAACGCGACGCTCTACTTGTCGCGACCTCAGTTCCAAGGCCTTAAGGCATGCAGACCCCTCTTTCTTCTCCTTTCTCCTTCCTTCTTCCCCTCTCCGTGGTAGGGGAGCTTCCCCTCTCCTTTCTCAGGCGATTTGGGTGTGGAGGTGCCAGCGTGCTCATGGCGGAGCGTTGGAGCGGCGTGGAGCGAGGAGAAGGTGGCCAATCCGACGTGAAGGGCCCCAACGGGTCTGGCTCATCTTTTCTCTGTAGGGATCTCTTGCTCTCTCTTACTATCTTGAGGCGATGGAGCTTGTTTTGGGCTATCCTCCCTGTGCTCGAGGTTTGCTTGTGGTTTAGCATGGGAGAAAACTTGCCGGTGGTGCTCCCTCTTGTGTGGTGGTTTAGTTCTTGTGGTTTGTGGGTGAGGAGAGGTGGCATTGGTGCCCCTCGAGCCATTTTTAGTTGTGCCTTTAGTGTGCTCTTCTTCCTCCCCTCTTTGGTGGTTGTATTGTAGCTTAGGGGACCGTGGTTTGGCCCCTATTTGGGGTTTGGGCTTCTGTCTGAGGTCGCGATAGGTTAGCCATCACGACACCAGTCAGAAGGCGACGTGCAACCTGTCGCATTCTAGTGGCGACAGGTTGGCTGTCACGTTCCCCTTTGTCCTTCTGTTTCCCCGTTTCCAGTCTTGGTGGGGTGGCCCGTGCCCAAGTTGGTTAGAGGGAGGTCTCCCCAACTTGGCACGGGGCCTGTCTTCCTATTGGGTGGCTTGCCATCGTGGTCCCTTTGGGTGTGGGCCTTGGGGTGGTTCTGCCTTAAGGGTCCTGCCTTCAGATGAGGAATGCAACAGGTCAATACGTCGCATTCTGAATCTAAAGGCGACACCTTCCTAGTCGCGTTCTGGTCGCGACAGGTCCCTTGTTGCATTCTGGTATCTTCGGGTCACGAAGGTTTGCTTGTCACCTTCTGGCTTTGGTGGTGTTTGGCTGCGGGTATGCTGGCCTGCTTGGGGTTCAACCTCCTGATGCTGAACGCGACGGGTCGATACGTTGCGTTCAGATCAGAAGGTGGCATCCCGGTCGTCGTGACCTGGTTACGACGGGTTGGTCGGCGCCTTCTGGTTTAGAAGGCTACGCCTCTGTGGTCGTGTTCTTGTTGCCGAGTTTTTGGTCGTGGTGTGTGTGCCGAGGTTGGCCGACGGTCCTCCTGGGTGTTCTGGAAGGGGTGTTGTGTGTGCCTGTGCCTACTGGGCTTGTCTTGGTTACGAGCCAACAGTGTCGTTTGCTTGTTGTGGTTGCCCCGCCTGTTCTCAGTTCGCCTGGTGCTTGGCACTCGAGGGATTATCCGTTGTAGAGGTTTCACCGTTACCTGGATCCCCAGTCCCCGCACCTGTTGAGGGAGTTCTCCAGGTGGCGGGTGAGCTCGAGTTACAGACTCTGGTAGCAGAGGGGAAAATGGTGGGGGACAGTGGCATAGAGTCGTTTGTAGAGCTCTCTTGGCTGAGTCTGAAACGCCGAGGTGGTTTGGTTGTTCTTTTGACACAGATCAGCTAGTCCTTTCTCACTGCCTCTCTCGGTGTTAGTTCCAGAGCCACGTTGTGGTGTTAGGCATGGGGCCGCAGCTCAGCCGGGCTACGGTTGTTTCTGTGTGGTGTTCTCTATGGTGGCTCACTAGCCTCACTCTACCGGGGAGGTTGTAGGCAGGAGCCGGTGGCTGACAAGCAGAGGAGTGGCTGGTGTGTCCTCCTCTTAGCTGCCAGTGGTGGTGGCTTGGTTGCTCTTGTTGTGACGGTGTTTTCTCATGTTATTTCCAAGTGCTTCTCGTTGCCCTAGCCTATACGGTGGGTGTGGCATAGCCGTGTCTAGATTCCGTGGGCATTGTCGGTCTGGCCTCGTTGATTGTGCTTAGTGGCTTCCGCACTGTGTGTTCTCTCGCGGTGCTTTGTATAGGCACCTGACTGCTGTTTCCATAATCTATTCCTTGGTGCCGTCCATGGTGGCACTGACGAGTGTGTTTCCCTGACCTCATTGCGTGTCCGGGGTCCAGGGTGTTTCTGCTTGTGGGCCCTTGACCTTGTGGAGATCTGAGGTGGCCGTGATTGTGGTGAGATGTCCTTCTCATGTGGTTGCTCGATGTCACTCGTGGTGACACCTGTTTGTGCCTTCCTAACCTCGTGGAGGTCTGGGATGGCGGTGCTTATGTCGTGAGACTCTGGTCGCACGTGGTTGCTCCGATGTTTCGTGAGCTTCTTGTCTCGGCGGGTGCGTGTCGAGAGTTGCTTCCGCATCGTGTCTGACTCCGCTGGTTCTGCGGGAGTCGTGTCTAGCCCGACCCTGGTTGTGGGTCGTGGCGTTACTCTGTTCCGCCGCTTTGTAGTACTTTGCAGTAGGTGTTCCTCATTTTATTGCTTTCTAGAGTAGTTGCTTCCGCTTTTCTTTGGAGTTCCTGCTGCTCTGGCTGGTAAGGGACTGGTTATCCCTACTGGGCCTTGTTCGCGAGGCTCACCCCCCCTACTTTCTTCAGGTAGGGACTCACTGTCGCAGAAGTTCGTTGTCGGACGGTTGTGGTGGCAGTTTGTACGTCGTGCGTTGCCAGCAGTGTGAGTTGTCAGTGTGAGAGCTCTTGTACTGTGTGAGTTGAGAGTTGCATTTTTGCAAGTCCTCGGGGTATGCCCCTTAAGGATTGCACTTTTCTTTTTGTACCTGTACTTTTATTTGGGACATGTTGAATATAATTCCTTATTAATGTACGGACTTTCTTGTTATAGTTATTTGAATTCATTGCTTATCTCACTGGACTAAATTCTAACCCTTCTGGGTCTTCGGATCCGTGGGTGGCGGCACGACCTTCGGGGTCCCTGGCGGGGGTCCGGGAGGTCGGGTCGTTACAATGACTGTCGCATCAGACACACACAACACGACAGTAACGCTTCGCCCAGCCCGGACGCGTTAGTGACTAGTGATCCAAGACACCAAACGGAAAGCCGAGAAGCCGGGTATTACACGAAGTTAGCAGTCGAAGAGGCCTGTCGAAGTTTCATATCGATTGCTGACCATTTCCGTCGCCAGTCGAAGTGTATATTGATTGCTGACCATTTCTGTCACCAGTCAAAGTGTATATTGATTGCTAACTATTTGCACATCGATTGTCATTTAACTTAAACATCGATTGTTGTTATGTTTAAACATCAATTGCTTTAAAACATAGATTGTCTTTATTCATATATTGCCTTTAAAACATTGATTGTCTTTGTACACATTGATTGCCTTGAAAAACATCGATTACCTTCACTCACATCAATTGCCTTTTAGCACATTGATTGTTGTTATGCATATCGATTGTCTTTAAGTTTTGCATAGATTGTCGTCATCATATCGATTTCCTTCATTCATATTGATTGCCTTTAAGCAAACATCGATTGCTTCTATATTCTATCAATTGGTGTTATAAACATAATTTCATATCGATTGATGTTATAACTCACATCGATTGGCTTTCAAATGTTTCAAAATGTCTTTGGCGCCCAATGAAATTTCAAATGCACTTCATATACTTAACTTATTATTTCTCTGATTGAAGATCTTTTTGCATGTCTCATAGGATCTCTTCCTTCCTACAAGAAAGAAAAAGACCTACCTACTATTTCTATCTGTCAGCAGGAAATATGGCAAAAGAGGTATGGGCTATCTATCAAAAGACTTCTCTAGTCTAACATGTTCCTATTTGCATTAATTATCTGTAGATCTATTCCACTCATAGTCAACACCTTGGACCTGCTGTTGGCACTCTTGGAAGCATGCACTGGATGGAAGATCTTCTGTTCCAAGTAGCCAGTAGACGACATCCATTAAACTCAAGAGAAGAAGAGAAGAAGAAGAAGAAGAGGACAAGAAACTTCAATAGCCATCTGTCAATGGATCTCTTCATCTGCTCCATAAAAGGGAGAAGCAAAAGCAGAAGAATAACAAGAGCAAATCAGAAGATCTTTCAAGGAGTGTATATTCAGTGAGCATTCAACTCCATACACACTCAAAGCAAGAGAGAAAGAGCTCGAGCCCATTCAAATAAAGAAGAAGCCTCAAGCAAAAATCTTCAAAAGCTTTCAAGCCTTTCTCTTTCTCTCCATTCTCTCTCTATGTGTAATTCTTGTGTATTTTGTGAGAGAGAGTTTGGGGGTCTGCCTAAGAGAGTTATTCATGTAAACTCTTCCCTTCTTAGGCTTTGTCTCAGACCAAGCATTTTCATTATTTATCTTGAGCTTGATCTAGGGGCTTCGGATTCAAGCTTCTGCGTTCAAAAGTGTTCCTCTTCTTTGGAAGAGCAGGTTTGCAGTGCAAGCGTTCCTCTTGTGTTAAGGGAAGAACTGCACTGGGGTTTGTACTAGGAGATTGGCTTCTTGACCTGTAAGAGAAGTGGGTTGTCTTCTTACCCGAAAAGAGAAGAAGACCAGCTTGTGTTTAGTCGTTTGACCAGTTGGAGGTCTGTACTAGTGAGTTGCTTCTGAGTTCATAGAAGAAGCACCTGGTTGAGGTGAAACAGTAGGCTACCTTCTTGCCTGGAAAGAGAAGAAGACCAGTAGGGTTGGGTGTTGTATGTCCTTAAGGGGGACTGTACCCTTGGTTAGTGAAATCCTAAGAGTTTGCTTAGGGATCGGACGTAAGTCTTCCATTGGGGAACTGAAGCAGGATAAATTCCTCGTGTTCATGTGTGTGATTGTCTTTTACTTGCTTCCGCAATGCTACTCTTTATTGCACACGATTAAATTCACTAACCAAAGTTTTAAGTTGTTGATTTTACTTTCAGATTTTTGTGATCTCCAATTCCCCCCCCCCCTCCCCCCTCTAGGTACCTTGTTGTCAACCAAGTGGGCCAACACATAGGTATGGCTTTAGTAGCGACATCGCCAACCAAGGGCAATCAGCTGTAGTGTACCACCCTAAATCCACGCTCCACTCTAGGCAACCTTTAGTGAAAGGGGAGGGAACAAACCCAGTGGTTGAAGTAGTCTTAATGTTGTTGTTAGCATGGGCATGTTTCCAAAATCTAGAAAAAAAAATGAATATTTTCTAAACTCTAAAAAAAATGTATATCTTCAAAACCCATAAAAATTCAAATATTTTTCAAAACTCAATAAAGATTCAAATATTTCCAAATTTCAAAAATTTTGATGGAGTTGCACAGGACAAACACTCTACATGTCTGAATCACCAATGTGAGTCAGATCCATCCCGAATATTTCCAATCTATATCTTTGATTCAACCTGCCTTGATCTTCATTCTATTCTATTGGCCAAATTCCCTATCCTCATGGTCTAAAATGAATGATTGAGCTTTGTATACTATGACTTTATTATAATCCATGCTCTCCATGCTTGAATGTTATTTATTCCATGATGTATGTTATTCCCTTGGCTAATGATTTTTGAGTGTAGGTTTGAAGAACCCTCATCTAATCCCACCATGCACCAGGATGTAGTTGCTACCTCATCATCACGACATCACCATCACATTGTATCCATGCATCTACTATATGGTATTACCCTATTAGAGTATATCAAAGACCTTGTGGCTTTGATGAATATGAGATTTGATGTCTCCTCTATCAAAAACAATGATAATTTTAAAGAATTCTTAGTCATGCAGATAGGTCATTGCGATTGCATTAGTAAGTGAGACCCACAAAGATGGGAAAAAACACTCACAAAGTACAGATTGAGAGCCACTTGGGGCATAATAGTGCAATATGAGATTTGTTCACTGTGGTGTCAATTTTGGCGTCTCTAGAGCTACCCCACCTTGGCGTATGCTTTGCAAGAGAAAGATACATAGTGAAAATAAATGAAGCGTAATGGAGTGAAATAAGATGAAGTGTAATGAAGTGAAGTGAAGCGGAGCGAAGTGGAAAGAATTGATAAGCATACGCCAAGGTGTGATGAGACACACTCTCAACAACAAGAACACACCACATGAAATCTTTCAACAACTCCAAGTGAAGCAACCTTGGGGAAAAGTCCTTGAAAACAACAATGTTTGGATGGAGAGAAAAGTGTGTACGTGGTACATGAAGGGAGTTTGTGCACGTGGGCACATATCAAAATAAGTAAATCAACTTACAGCGTGGTGGAAGTACATCAGGACACAATCCTACAAGGTTCACCATTGGGCAGCGTTTACCAGCTTGTGGACGTACTGTAGTCAAGGTGGATCTATGGGAGATAATGACGAATAGTAGAGGGATAAAATCCAAACAAGGGAGTTTCATGGAAATCAGCCCGGAGGCGGCAATAAAAGAAGTTGAATACTCAATTTGGAATGGAATATCTCATGATTACTTGGGAGTTGGAGATCAATGACTCTCGAAACTGCAATTGGTGAGTGATTTTCACTGTGATTTCAAAGAATGCATGTATGCATGCTAGGCTAAGGGAAAAAGGGTATAAATCAAATGAAGATAGAAAATAATCAAGGATAATATTGTTACGTTGCTTGAGTTAAGTCTGGACACCATTTTTTCCAAGCGTGGGTTCGTCGTCTTCCCCTACTTCTTCATAGATTTCCCCTATTTTTCCTGGCTTAATGGAGCATGGCCTTCTTTGAATCGTGTCAGCTTTAGTGAACGCCATTATCTTTTCATGGACATGTCATACCAACCATACGTCATTTTGTTGGCCCATGGATGGCAGCAAGGATGGCTTGGGGGTATGAATAGGATAATCTGAAAGTACAGATAAAAATCGCCACTTGAAAACTTTGGTTAGTAAATGTAGTTGTGTGCAGTACATAGAGTAGCAGTGCGGAAGTAATTTAAACAAACAATCACACAAATGAACACATAATTTTATCCTGGTTCAGTACTTCTCAAATGGATGACTTACGTCCAGTCCCCAAGCAAATCTTGGGATTTCACTAACCAGGGTACAATCCCCCCAAGGATATACAAACCCTCAGCTCCCCGCTGGTCCTCTTCCTTTTCGAGTAGGAAGGAAACTAACTTATGTTACAAGTCAAGAAGCCACCCTCCTAAAACAAACCCCAGTGCGGTTCTACTAGACTTAAACCCCCAGTTGGGTTCTACTGACACCAACCCCAGCTAAGTTCCTCTCTCTTAACACAAGGGGAACACTGAGTACAGTCCCTCACCTGAACAGACACTCAGCACTTCGGCTAGTCTTCTCTTCACCCTTGAAGAGGAAAAACCCTTGCTCTTCTTTAAGGAAGAATGAGCAGGCTGTGGAGCTCAGTTCTAAAAAAGGAGCTTAGCTTGCTTGATCTTCAACAACAACCTGAGAGCTAAGAGGATTACGAGATAAATACAATGCAACTTAAACCCTCAGCCCACAGACTCTCCCCAGATGTACAATGATGCACAGAGAGAGTGAAGAGAGAAAAGAAGCGTGAATGCTTGAAGACTTCAGATGGTTGCTTGCACGCACACTTCTTCTTGGGCTCGAGCTCTTTCTTTCTTGCTTTGAGTGTGTATAACGTTGAGGCTTCTCACTGGATGTACACTCTTTAAATGATTTTCAAGTATGCTCTACATTTTGTTCGTCATAGCCTTCATCCTTATATGGAGGAAGAAGAGATCCGTTGACAGATGGTCGCTGGAGTTCTTGGATCCGTTGAGACTCTTTCTAGCCCTTGTTCTTCTTCTTCTTCTTCTTCTTCTTCCTCTATCTTCGTGTCTAACGGATGCTTGCTTGAGTCATAACGGATTCCTCATGTGAAACCTAGACTCATGAAAACATTTCACGCAAGGAAGAGAATGTTAGAGTAGAGAAGTCTTCTGACAGATAGCCCATACCTCTTTCTCCTTTTTGTCCATATTTTCTGCTGACATCCAGACACGTTAGGCAAGACCTTACTTCCATGTTTCCTGTTGACAACTACCCTGAAGGATAGACATCAGAAAGATCTTCAGTCAGACAGAGAAATAATAAGATAACATGTGAAGTACATATGAACTTTCATTTGCCACCACACACATTTTGAAACATATGAAATATAGAGGCAATCGATGTTTAAGTATAATAGTAATCAATGTTTTAGAGACAATCAATGTTTCATAAAGGTAATCGATGTTTAATAAGGGTAATTGATATAAAAGACAATCGATGTTTAATGTTCAATAATCGATGTGATATTAAAACAGTAATCGATGCATCACTTCGATTGGACAAAATACAACGTGGTCGGTAGAAGTTAAACTTCGGATATGACAAAATGGAACTTCATATAAAACAGATCATAATGATGTCAGTTGAAGTGAATTTCATATATAGCTTCGGATATGACAAAGTGTAACTTCGGATGTATAAAAATGAACGTTGTCGGTCGAAGTTGAAACTTCGGATATGATGATGTTAACTTTGGATATGACGAAGTGTAACTTCAGATGTTCAAAAAATAATGTTGTCGGTTGAAGTGAACTTCATATATAGCTTCGGATATGACGAAGTTAGCTTCGTATATGACGAAGTTGGACTTCGACTGATTACGACCAAAATATGCATGATGAAGTGCCAGCTTCGTATATGACGAAGTGAACTTTGGATATGACGAAGTTTAGATTCCGATATGACGAAGCTAGCTTTCGACTGAACATGATTAAAACATGCATGATGAAGTTGAAACTCGGTGTAAATCTATAATGATAATGCAAGAATATATTGTATTCATGGGAGAAACATGATATAAAATATATTAATGATATTTTACGTTAAATATGGGTTTTGTTATCATCAAATAAAAAGATAAAATATAGGAGTGGTTCAACAATCTCTCATTTTTTGGTGATGACAAAACTCATGTGAAATTTCTGACATAAAAAGAAGTCAAGCACTAAACATAAAATTCATGAGTAAAATACTCTCCCCTTTTTGTCAATAACCAAAAAGAAAGGATCTTACCATTTGCATTTTCCCTCTTTTGTAAAAACTTCTTACCAATATGTTGTGAGATTGAAGGAGAGGGGTTCAACAATACTTGTCATGAATTTACATCTCCCCTTAGTACTTTTCTCCCCCTTGATGTGATGCTCCCCCTCAGTTCATGGCTTCCCCTCAGTTCATGGCTCCCTCTCAATGTATGGCTCCCCCTTAGTGTAAGGCTTAATGAATCTTCAATCTTCTTCTGATCTTGAGTCTGTCGACATCTGTTGTTGTACTTCCACTTGTTGGTATTTGATCTTATTGTTTCATGACATATCCACTTGTTATTTGTCAAGTCTTCAAGAGTTTTACCTGCATTGATCTTAAAAAGAGAAAACTTGTAAAACCTTATAGTTAGTACTATATATTAAATACAAATCTGTGACTACTCATGTCACGTCCTAATAAAAGTCTATTTATTGGGAGTGACAGAGATCAGGCACAAAAGATAATATTAACATTTATCCATTCATAACATAATAAGCAAAAGTCTTATTACAAAATACTCCTCATTACAAATCGAGTGAGGAGTAGGAAAGAGTAAACTATTACTCATTACATTTCAAATTCACATTACTAAAATAGTAAATGGTTTGATTGCTTGAGGTTGAAAGGTCCACTCAGCACACATGCCCCTTCAAACTTCACCCCCATCTTGGTCACCTGAAAAGGGTAGGATGTGTGAGCTAACTAGCTCAGTAGAATTCAAATCCTCAAATCAAAAGGATTAAACTTTAGATGATCAAGGTAAAGACTTGACAGGATAATAAAGAAGGACAATTAAACATTTTAATCATGACAATGAATCTGAAGTAATAGTACTGGAATACAAATATGCTAGGAGTTCACAGTGAGTCTCATATTCTGGCTCAAATATATATATTCACACAGGATAGGTAACATGATGACCATAATCAAGCAGTCTTGATGCAATGTCAAACATCACGTTGTCCTTTATCATTTCCGTACGGCCCATAATGAATTCGGGTGCTCCTCCTAGGACTGGACCAGCCCTATTTACACAGGCATAGTAATCATGTGGGGTCCAGGGACCCAATAATCGTCATCACAGGTTATTCGTAACCAACAGGGGTACTCAAACATTCAACCTCTTAGGATATCAAAGTCTTGTGAGTTCAGTTACTGAACATAGGGAATTAGAATCAACTGGGTACCATTTGTAATTGGTAACTTCAAGAATAATTCAAAGAAAAGTATAGGAAGCAATATGGATGATTTGTGTAGTGACCTAACAGTAAACACCCAAAGGAATGAAGGTGGTAACTTACTGAGCAAATAATGTGAAGTATTAGCAAGAGACTAAGCAAAGGAAGGTACTGGAACATTGGCCAGAACATTGGTTGTCGACAGCCAGGAGGTGGCTGTCGATAGGTGATGGCATCCAGAAGACAATTTCTGGTTCTGAGACAGTGCCTGTCGACAGTCATGGTCTGTCTGTCGACAGGGCAGTGTGTCTATCAACAGATAGGGTCCATCTGTCGATAGCTACTGATGTTTCCAACAACCTGGAGTTCTGAAAGCCAGGGCCTGTCGACAGGTACCTCCTGTCTGTCGACAGTCGCCAGTTCCTCTCCCAGAAATGACTCTATGGACATTCTAAAAACTTTAACCATGGAACCTATGGATCAAAGCATGAATTATATCAAATATAATAACCTATTTATAACCTCCACAACTGATTTATATGCTGAACAAGATGAAAACATGGGGTTACAACCTACACTTGTCTAGCTAGAAACTTAACATGACATGGTACGGGAAGTATAGCCTCTATATCAATACTTATATGGAAAGTTTCCTACAAGATAGACACCAAATTTCATAAGTATTTAAGGAATTCAAGTCAAGGCTTGAGGTATAAACTCTTAAACAGAAAACAATCACACTGTTCTAAAGACGTTGTGGCTTCAAACAACAACTCTACAGCATGAATAAAGGTTAAGGATGGAAGAAGAAGAAGGAGAATCCTCCATGGAGTAGAACAAGATGCTTCTTCCCCCCAACATGACAAGTCTACAACAACCAGAGGAAGAACAGGAGAACTACAGGTGTAGCAACTTGACTACTTAACAGGAGCTTTCTATCATGTGTAGAGGACAAGGGTAAAGAAGGAGGAAACGAATCCTACATAGTTAGGTGGGTGAAACCTTCACTTCGATGGTTCACAACTGTTGGAAGAGATATGAAACCAAGGAACAACGCAGGTGCTTTCAACAGCTACAACTTCACACTTCCAGTCAAGCAATGGAAACAGCAGTTCAATAGCCAGTCTCCCACGCGAGGGTGCAAGCACAACCACAGCAAGAGCAGCTCCAGCAGCTTCTACAGCAACAGCTCCAGTAGCAGTACAACAACAAGAGTAGGGTTGGAAAGGTGAGTACAATGGACACTGGGGTGTTTTTATAGCCCTCTACACATGCCATGCACGATGGCACCTTGACCATTGATGTGTCACAGTAAAAACTATTTGGTTTTTACCATTGACACGATTACCATGCACCATTGAAAGCTTACACCTAAGGGAGTAACGTGTGCGTCTCTTCCCTATGTGAGGTGGCTTTCCTAGCTCCTCACACGTAGGCAAGTAAAATTCCCAAAAAAATCCCTACCGTAAATAGCCCATAATTCGGCTGGCCCAATAATCCTTATGTAAATATATCCAAATGATGTCCATTTGTGTTGAAATTTCAGCCATAGGCTAATGCAATGTTTTACAAATTATGGTGATTTTAGTTTAATTTTTAGAATTTATTTTTCACTGGGTGAAAAATCGCCCGAAAAATAGTTGCATCGGCTTAATCTCGAAATCCGTACGTCAACAAATCTGGATATTTACATTTTTGATATCACCATATTTCTCTGGAAATTATGGTGTTCTCAGATTTTATTTTCGTTACAGTTTTTCGATGTCGCCCTGTCGGAGCGCGTATCTCTGTGTACGACACTGGGATAACATTTGTTAACACTAATTAACTCCAAATATTAGTTATTTCAATCTCATAATAATAATCAGGTCTAATAATCATATTATTCATGTTTTCCTAACAAATAAAATTTTCGGGGTGTTACAACTCTCCCCCACTAAAAGAAATTTGGTCCTCCAAATTTTAACAACATGAGAGTATAATTACTGGCCTGTGAATAATTCTGGGTACTTGATTTTGATGGCATCTTCTAGCTCCCATGTTGCTTCTTCTTGTCCTCGCTTATTCCACTGAATCTTTAACAATGGAACTTCCTTGTTCCGAAGTTGCTTAATCTTCCGGTCAAGGATCTGTATAGGTCTTTCTTCATACGCCAGATTTTCTTGTACCTCCAAACCTTGGTATTCAATAATGTGTTCTGGGTCATACACATACTTTCTCAACATTGACACATGAAAAATATCATGTACATTAGACAACTGTGGTGGAAGTGCCAGTTGGTATGTCATTTCCCCAATTCTTTTCAGTATTTCAAATGGTCCAATATATCTCGGACTCAATTTTCCCTTAATACTGAATCTCCTGATTCCTCTTCGGGGTGATACTTTAAGGAATACATGTTCTCCTTGCTGAAATTCCAATTCCCTTCTTCGACGATCAGCGTAACTTTTCTGTCAGTCTTGGGCAGCTTTCATTCGGTCTTGTACTAATTTAATAATTTATGTTGTTTCTTGGATCATATCAGGTCCAAGAATATGTGATTCTTTTAATTCCACCCAACACAATGGTGATCTGCATTGCCGACCATACAAAGCTTCAAATGGTGCCATTTGAATAGTAGACTGGTAACTATTATTATAAGCAAATTCCATGATTGCTAAGTGAGTATTCCAGTCATTTCCGAACTCTAATACACAAGCATGGCACATATCCTCAATAATTTGATTCACCCGTTCTGTTTGTCCGTCGATTTGTGGATGAAATGCAGTGCTAAACTTCAGTTTAGTTCCCAATGCATCCTAAAGTTCTTTCCAAAAATGTGAGGTAAATCTTGCATTTCTGTCAAAAATTGTCTTTCGAAATTCTATGTAACCGAACAATTTCTTTCATATATAGTGCTGCTAAAACACTGACTGACCATCTTGTTTTAATTGCTAAGAAATGAGCTAATTTTGTAAGTCGATCAATGATTACCCATATGGCATCAAATCCACTTCGTGTTTTGGGCAACCCCACAATAAAATCCATACCGACACTATCTCATTTCCATTCTGGTACTTCAAGAGGTTTTAACTTTCCTGCTGGTTTCTAGTGTTCAGCCTTGACTTTCTGACATGCCAAACATCTTGCTATGAAATCCACGATATCTTTCTTCATATTACACCACCAAAAATGTTTCTTCAAATCCTGATACATCTTGACAGCTCTTGGATGAATAGTGTAACGTGACCGATGAGCTTCTTCTAAAATTTGCTTCTTAATCTCAGAATTATCGGTACACACAACCTGTTCCGGAACCGAAGATTCCCATATATATCTTCATTAAAATCAGATCTGAAAGCCAACTTTTCTCTAATTTCTGTCAATACAGGATCATTGTTCTGTTGTTCTCCAATTTGTTTTAACAAGTCTGACTGAACTATCAAGTTATCAATTACAACTCTTTCTCCTTGTGGTTCGGCCTTCAAACTCAATGTGGAAAATTCCTCCAATAATTTCCATTCCTTAACTTGCAATTGGAATACTTTGGCTATAGGATTCCTACTGAGTGCATCAGCCACAATATTACCTTTTCCCAGATGGTACTCAATTTTGAAATCATAATCTTTAATATACTCCATCCATCTTCTTTGTCTCATGTTCAATTCTTTATGTGAAAATAAATACTTAAGACTCTTATGATCGGAGTACACTATGAACTGATTGTCACATAAGTAATGTCTCCAGAGTTTAAGAGCAAAAACTACTGCGGCCAATTCCAAATCATGTACTAGGTAGTTTTTCTCGTGAGTCTTCAATTGTCTAGATGCATATGCAATGACTCTTCCATCTTGCATCAATACACATCCTAGTCCAATGTTTGAGGCATCAGTATATACTTCAAATGTTTTTCCCTCTACTGGCAAAGCTAAAATTAGTGCAGTGGATAAATATTCCTTTAACAATTGGAATGCTTGTTCACAATTCTCATTCCACACAAATGTAGTCCCTTTCTAGTCAATTGTGTGAGAGGCGAAGTAATCTAGAAAAATCTTTAACAAATCGCCGGTAGTACTAGCCATACCCAAGAAACTTCTAATTCAGTGAGATTCTTAGGTGTTCCCATTTCTACATGGTTTCAATCTTTGATGAATCTACTGACAATCCTTCCTTAGAAATAATGTGTCCTAAGAACATCACTTGCTTCAACAAAAATTCACATTTACTGAACTTCGTATATAATTTGTGATCTCGTAACAGTTGCAAAGTAATTCATAAATGTGTTTCATATTCTTCTATGCTCTTGGAGTAAATCAATATATCATCAATAAATACAACTACAAACTGATCCAAATAAGACCTGAACACGTCATTATTAAACGCATAAATGCAGCTGGTGCATTTGTCAATCCGAACAGCATTACAACAAATTCATAGTGCCCATATCGCGTTCAAAAGCCGTTTTATGAATATCATGTTCCTGAATTCTGAGTTGATGATACCCAGACCTTAAATCTATCTTGGAGAAACATTGAGCTCCAGACAATTGATCAAATAGATCATCGATTCTCAGAAGTGGGTACTTGTTTTTAATAGTCAACTGATTCAATTGTCGATAATCTATGCATAACCGCATAGACCCATCCTTCTTTTTAACAAACAATATCGGAGCACCCCAAGGTGAGGTACTGGGTCTAATGAATCCCTTTTCTATCAACTCCAGTAATTGCCTTTTTAACTCCTTCAACTCTTCCATCGACATTCTATAGGGTGTCCTTGAAACCGGTGTAGCTCTTGGTACCAACTCAATCGAAAAATTCACCTCTCTACTAGGTGACAAACTGGGTAACTCTTCGGGAAAAACATCAAGAAATTCCCTCACTACTGGAATATCTTCCAATCCAGTAATGTTCTGATTTATCAAGGTTACAGAAGCCAAATACCCTTGACAACCTTTCTGTACCAATTTACATGCTTTAACTGCTGAAATTATGGGTATTCTTCTTGTACGGGGTTTGCTAAAAATTACAGAGTAAGTTTCCTTTCTCAGAAAAGTTACTTGTTTTAATTGGCAATCTAAGTTTGCATGATGTCTCGATAGCCAATCAACCCCAAGGATTACATCATAATCCCACATTTCAAGGCATATCAAATCACCGGGTAAGTTATGTCCTTTGACTAAGATTTGGCTAGCAGGGTAATATTCCTTAAGTTTCTTACCTTTACTCAAAGGACTTGCGACTTCTAGCTGTGTAGGTAATGTAAGTGATTTTTCTTCCAAAGATTTAGCAAACTCGTAACTAATAAAGGAATGCGTAGCTCCTGAATCAAACAATACATATGCAGGTTTTGAGTTTACTAATAATGTACCTTCTAGAAATCCGCCTTCTTGCAGAGATTCAGGTTCTACATCCTGAATGGCTTGCAATCTTCCCTGCTTCAATCGGGGGTTCTGATTTGTTGGTGCATTCTTGGGCATCGGACAATCCGAAATTCGGTGTTGAGTACTCCCACAGCGGAGACAGGCACCCAACCTTCGCCAACAGTTCTCAGCCTTATGACCTGACAATATTTACATACATCTTTATCTCCAACTGGAGTTTTTCCTGCCTTTAACAGTTTGTTGACACTTCGGGGCATTCCGACTCATACTTCCTTGCGATCCGAAGATCCTTCTCCCGACCTCTAATCTTGTCCATGGTGTCAGTTGCAGCTTCTAATGCCAAAGCTCTTTAACCATTTCTGAGTACGTAGTAATCAATGAGGGGTTAGCTGCATAATGAAGTTGGGATGCAATCCGTTCATAAACCTCTTGGCCTTCAGTTTTTTTGTGGCTATAAGGTGCGGAGCATACTTTGACAATCAGGCAAACTGGGCCTCATACTCCGACACCGACATCTGAGTTGCTTCAAGGTTCGCAAACTCGTTTCTTTTCGTTTCTGAATCACCTCAGAGGATACTGGTCATTAGATAGTTCCATGAATTCTTCCCAACCAATCTGATTCTGATCCGCCGAAGTGGATTCTACTGTCTCCCACCATGCTCGGGCATCCCGATCCAACTAAAAAGTCACCAGACGAATCTTCTCTTCTTCTGTACATTTAATCACTTTGAAAATCCACTCAATATCCTTCAACCAGTTCTCAGCTTCGTCTGGATCCGTACTTCCTGCAAATCTCGGAGGGTCCAGACTTCGGAAATCCTTAAATAGACTTGTTCTGTTATGGCTATTGCTCTTGGCTACAGTTCTCATCACTCGGGTCAAGTCGTGCATCGAACTCTCCATTTTCTTCCAGTTAGCATTACTTCCGTCCATGGTTAAGTTGGAAGAGTATCTGAGACATCCAATGATGCATACATTAATTCCATAATCAAACCATGCTCACATTCATCATACACAAATTTTAAATTCACATAACACATTGTTTCCATTAACAAGTCAAAAGATATACATTATATCACATCATCACTTGTCCATAAACTAAAACACTACAACTTTCTCCCTACTAAGCCGTCATATTTACAATAACATCTAAACCGTCTAACCTCTCATTACTCACACATATACAGGTGAGTTATATATACAACCACTACAGATCAAAAAGAGAGGTTACAAAAATAAGTTGCCTAATTCCATTTCTATCTTCAGGTCAGGTCTACAACAGACTCCACAGATGGCGGTTGCTATTCTCCTCCAGTCCCATGGTACAATTCTCTTGCCGCTTTCGTCAACACCTCCAATAACCCTCGACTGGTGGAGAAAAATGTCCTACCCCAACTTCAAACTATCCAGACTATTCATGATCTGGGTCATGATATCCAGAGAAGCACAGGGATTACCCGCCAGGAATGCACCCACCGTCAGTTTGAGCACTTCCTCTTTGATTTGGACGTGGGCTTCCATTTGTGCTTGGGCATATAGTTCAATGTCCTGGCGTAGCATCACCATTGCTGCCACCAACCTTTCTTGTGCATTCATGTCCATACTGAAATAGATAACAAATTAAGCATCTACATAGTTACAAAATCATTATTGCCATTATAGCTAATCTCAAGTTTTTACCCCAACTCATCGGTTATCCCCTAGGTTTATCGACCTAAGGCTCTGATACCAAATTATCTGTCACGTCCTAATAAAAGTCTATTTATTGGGAGTGACAGAGGTCAAGCATAAAAGATAATATTAACATTTATCCATTCATAACATAATAAGTGGAAGTCTTATTAAAAAATATTCATTACAAACCGAGTGAGGAGTAGGAAAGAGTAAACTATACTATACATTTCATATTCACATTACTAAAACAGTAAATGGTTGATTGCTTGAGGGAAAGGTCCACTCAGCACACATGCCTCTTTAAACTTCACCCCAATCTTGGTCACCTGAAAAGGGTAGGATTGTGAGCCTAACTAGCTCAATAGAATTCAAATCCTCAAATCAAAGGATTAAACTTTAAGATGATCAAGGTAAAGACATGACAGGATAATAAAGAAGGACAGTTAAACATCTTAATCATGCACAGGAATCTGAAGTAATAGTACTGGAATACAAATATGCTCAGGAGTTCACAATGAGTCTCATATTCTGGCAAATATATATATTCACACAGGACAGGTAACATGATGACCATAATCAAGCATATGATGCAATGCCTAACATCCTGTTGTCCTTTATCATTCCCGTACGGCCTGTAACGAATTCGGGTGCTCCTCCCAAGACTGGACCAGCCTTATTTGCACAAGCATAGTAATCATGTGGGGTCCAGGGACCCAATAATCATCATCACAGGTTATTCGTAACCAATAGGGGTACTCAAACATTCAACCTCTCGGGATATCAAAGTCTTATGAATTCAGTTACTGAACACAGGGAATTATAATCAACTGGGTACCATTTGTAATTGGTAACTTCAAGAATAATTCAAAGAAAAGTATAGGAAGCAATATGGATGATTTTTGTAGTGACCTAATAGTAAACACCCAAAGGAATGAAGGTGGTAACTTACTGAGCAAATAATGTGAAGTATTAGCAAGAGACTAAGCAAAGGAAGGTGCTAGAGCACTGGCCAGAACAGTGGTTGTTGACAGCCAGGATGTGGCTGTCGACAGGTGATGGCATCTAGAAGAAAATTTCTGGTTCTGAGACAGTGCCTGTCGACAGCCATGGTCTATCTGTCAACAGGGCAGTGTGTCTGTCAATAGACAGGGTCCATCTGTCGATAGCTACTGCTGTTTCCAGCAACCTGGAGTTCTGGAAGCCTGGGCCTGTCGACAAGTACCTCCTGTCTGTCGACAGCCGTCAGTTCCTCTCCCAGAAATGACACTATGAACATTCTAAAAACTTTAACCAAGGAACCTATGGATCAAAGCATGAATTATATCAAATAGAAGAACCTATTTGTAACCTCCACAACTGATTTATATGCTGAACAAGAAGAAACATGGGGTTACAACCTACACTTGTCTAGCTAGAAACTAAATGGACATGGTATGGGAAGTATAGCCTCTATATCAATAGTTATATGGAAAGTTTCCTACAAGATAGACACCAAATTTCATAAGTATTTAAGGAATTCAAGTCAAGGCTTGAGGTACAAACTCTTAAATAGAAAATAATCACACTGTTCTAAAGACGTTGTGGCTTCAAACAACAACTCTACAACATGAATAAAGGTTAAGGATGGAAGAAGGAGGAGGAGAATCCTTCATGGAGTAGAACAAGATGCTTCTTCCCCCCAACATGACAAGTCTACAACAACCAGAGGAAGAACAGGAGAACTGCAGGTGTAGCAACTTGACTACTTAACAGGAGCTTTCTATCATGTGTAAAGGACAAGGGTAAAGAAGGAGGAAACAAATCCTACATAGTTAGGTGGGTGAAACCTTCTGTAACGTCCTGTATTTTTCGGATCTTCGTGGATCCTTGTTTAGCGGGTTTGGTGGCCAGTGTGTGGCCCATTAGCCTGTGTTACAGGTGCTTCCGTGTGTTGTGAGGCTTCGTGGGCCGACAAATTGGGCCCAAAGCGCTCACAGGTTTTCTGCCTGTGAACGCGATAGGGCTGTGTGTCGCGTTCTGAATGCGACGGCCTTGGTGGTCGCGTTCACGTTGCCGCTATTTTGGGTTGTCCTTTGCATGCGCGTCGCGTGTCGCACGCTGGGCGGCCATGCTGACATCGACAGTGGGAAGGCGACGACCTCCTACATCGCGTTCAGGTCGCGACGTAGGGCTACGTCGTGTTTCCAACCGCTGTGCGTTTTTAAGCAAGTTTGGCCAAACAGAGCTGCAGTGTGCTCTACTCGGCCAAGGGAGCTTGCTGCAGGGTTTTGCTGGGTGATTTGACGGCTTGGTGGTCATTTTGGCGTGATCTCACTGTGAGGACATCGTGCAGAGCGGGGGAAACACCGGGAGTTTGTGTTCTTCTCGGAGGTAGGGAGATTCCGCCCTATTTTATGTTGTGAATTGCACGTGGAGCATGTTTTGATTGTTTAACGCTTTATGAACAGTAGATACCATGTATAGGTGATGAAATGAACATGAAAACCAGGTTGGTTTATCGTTTAGGGTGGTTTGCATGGAAGATCCGGAGAGAGGTTCCAGATTAGGGTCTTCGCCTGTGAAGGCGACGACCTAGGGTGTCGCGTTCTGAACGCGACAACCGACTCGTCGCGTTTAGGTTTTGAATACGACATGTCGAAGGGCCGCGTCCTGATGGTGATGTTGGACCCTGTCGCGTTAACAGGTTCGAGGGGTTTTATGTTATGCACATTGGTGTGATTATCTGATTATCGTGGTTCGTTGTGCATGGCAGTGGTGTGAGGTGCATTGGCACCCGTAGCACCCCTTGAGTGTGTCATTTATGTAGTTAGTGTGTTGTTTACGCAATTGATGTGGTGTTTACGCGATTTGAGTGTGTGCATGACACATACTCTATCGTGGTGTAACTTTTATGGTTTGTTATGGTGTTTCGGGCAGTGAGGTTCTAGTGTGAACCTAGCCTTGGGCTTCTGATATTGTCAATAGACTATTAAGGAGGTTTAACTAGTATAGTTTAAATGGAGTTAAGAATTAGTGTGTAATTATCGTATATTGTGTTTATGTGGCAATGGAGGTCATGTGATGACCAATGACAGGCCTGGTTGGTATTAGTTAACGTAGTTTATGTATGTGCCTGTGTGGGTTAGCTTGAGGGTCTTGGAGTGACCAGGAAAAGCTACTCCTCACATTTGTATCGTGATTTGTAATAAAGATAGTATGTGTAAGTATCGTGGTTTGTGCGTTGCCGAGTGTGGTGGTCCAACGCCTATGCCGGAATACCTCTCTAGTCAGGTACCCCAGGTTCTTTGTGAGCCAGGCACGTGTGTTTGTTATGCTCGGGGTTTATCCCGGTACTGTGTGTACCATCGAGGTCTGTGTCATCTATCTTGGACACCCTCACTCCTATGTTTGAGTTGTACGTCCAGCTGAGAGAAAGATGATAGAGGGCAGCGACTTGTGTTTGTGGGTGTGCGGTCGCTTGTAGCGCGCTCGTGGTTGGGGGTACGGACACCAGTAGACGTACTGGTCCCCAGCTAGTCCTGTTTCCAGTGCCTCACTTTAGGGAGCTCAGGCCAGAGTCCTTAAAGGTGTCAGGCATGGGCCTGCAGTTGTGTGGTCTGCAGGTTGTGGTGTTGGTTGGTCTCCACTGTTCTTGGCTTTACTATGGTTGTGGAACGGCAGTTGGACCTTTCGTCCTTGACTACGAGATTGAGAGGTAGTTCTTGTGTTGTGTTGTCTAGGTTGGATACTGGCATCATGAACCAGTAGTCCGTTCCCGTGTGGTGGCATCGTTCCTTCCGACTCGTGCTTTGCCTGTGGTGTAGGCTTGTGAGTGTTGACTCATCATTGTGGTTTGACTGGTTATGGTGTGCCCTGGTGGTGGCACAGTTGTGTTTATGGTTCTGTGGTGGTACCTCGTGGAGGTAGATACTTGTATCCTTTATGGGTTTTCGTTTCTCGTGGTACGCTAAGTACTAGCCTTTTCAAGTGTTGAGGTGGAGCTGTGCTCCGTGGAGGTCGTGTTGTAGGATCTTCCACTTGCTGTAATGTACCCTTGTAAGGGTAGCTTTCCGTTGTATTGTGATTTTGGGGCATGGCGGACTAGCTTCTGGTTAGCAGTCCTGTTACCCTTGCGTTTGAGGTTTCAGTGTTGGTACCTAGTGATAGTAGGTACCTATACCCCTTGGGGGTTGGCTTTGTGTTGTGGTACATTATGAACCAACCTTTCAAGTGTTGTGATGAACCGGTGTTTTTGTGGAGGTCGTGAGGTGTGACCTTCAACACATGCTATGTACCCTGTTTAAGGTATGTTTCTGATTGTGGTTCCAATGTGTTCTGGACTTGGCACATCGATGCCAGTTCAGTTACCCAGCGTGGGTAGCATGCTTGTGAAGCTTGTAGCCGAGGCAATGGTTTGCCTGTGAAACTTGGAGCCTGGGCAGTGGTCTGCCAGTGAGGCTTGAGGTTGAGGTATTCCCAGTGGTTGGGCAGACTAGTAATGTTATGCTAGTCCTGTTGTTCCTTTTTACCTTCCGAAGTTTACATTAATTGATATGTTTATGTTAATTGTTGATTAACCATGGTTTAAGTAAGTAGGATGTGGTTTGGCTATTTGTGTTGCCAGTGAGACCCTTTGAGGTTGAGGTCTCTTCTGTTTAGTTGTTGAGGTTTTTAGGTGGTCCCTACTGAGCTTGTGACTTGTTGAGGCTCACTTCCTTACAGTTCCTTTCAAGGCTTGTCGTGTGTTTGGCTTGCAGCGGCATTGTGGCAGACTTGTACCACCAACAATAGTGTAGTAGTTAGTGTTGTGTGAGCTTGTGCTCCCTCAAGGTATGTCCCAGGTAGTTGTACTTTTTAATTGGACATGTAATAATGTAGTGGGACAGTTGTAAATTGTTATATGCAGATATGAGCATATGTACTTTCTTGTGTCTTATACTATTGTAGTTGTCTTTTATATTCTTACTGGACACATGTACGAGCTATCCCTTGCGAGACTTTGGTCCGTTCATGGGAGACGGATCTGGATATAGACCCTTAATGGGTATAAATATCGTGGTCTGTTGCACCTTCACTTTGATGGTTCACAACTACTGGAAGAGATATGAAACCAAGGAACAACGCAGCTGCTTCCAACAGCTACAACTTCACACTTCCGGTCAAGCAATGGAAACAACAGCTCAATAGCCAGTCTCCCACGCGAGGGTGCAAGCACAACTACAGCAAGAGTAGCTCCAGCAGCTTCTACAACAACATCTCCAGTAGCAGCACAGCAATAAGAGTAGGGTTGCAAAGGTGAGTACAATGGCCACTGGGGTGTTTTTATAGCCCTCTACGCATGCCGTGCACGATGGCACGTTGGCCATTGATGTGTCACAATAAAAATCATTTGGTTTTTACCATTGACACGATTACCATGCACCACTGAAAGCTTACACCTAAGGGAGTAACGTGTGCGTCTCTTCCCCATGTGAGGTGGCTTTCCCAGCTCCTCACACGTAGGCAAGTAAAATTCCCAGAAAATCCCTACTATAAATAGCCCATAATTCGGCTGGCCCAATAATCCTTATGTAAATATATCCAAATGATGTCCATTTGTGTTGAAATTTTAGCCATAGGCTAATGCAATGGTTTTACAAATTATGGTGATTTTATTTTAATTTTTAGAATTTATTTTTCACTGGGTGAAAAATCGCCCAGAAAAAAGTTGCGTCGGCTTAATCTCGAAATCCGTACATCAACAAATCTGGATATTTACATTTCTGATATCACCATATTTCTTTGAAAATTATGGTGTTCTCGGATTTCATTTTCATTACAGTTTTCTGGTGTCGCCTTGTCGGAGTGCGCACCTCTGTGTACGACATTGGGATAATGTTTGTTAACACTAATTAATCCCAGATATTAGTTATTTCAATCTCATAATAATAATCAGGTCTAATAATCATATTATTCATGTTTTCCTAATAAATAAAATTTTCGGGGTGTTACAACTCCCTCTTCAGATTTGAGTTGGATGAAGAGCTGGCAGTCACCAATGCCTTGAGCATCCTTTGTTCTTGATGCTCCAAGGTTATCCTGCAAACAACTTATTCGGAAGTTGGTACCCACATCTTTTTGGGTCCTTGATGGTTAGAAGCATAAGAATATTCTTTAGGAATCCATACTAAGTGCTTAGTAGTGCAGGAATTAACTAAGTGCTTAGTAGTGCAGGAATTAACTGTGTGGCCTAACTTATTGCAATTAGAGAAACAATGAATATAATTTATTTTATAGGCCTGTGTGTTTTTATTTTTCTTTTGAGAGCATTTGTTTACTACAGTGACCTTTTTCTCAGGCATCTTAGTTTCTTTCACAAATTTTGGCAATGGGTATTTTTCATGATACTTAATTTATTTTCCTTTTTTAGGAGGTACGTATCCAAGACCTTATTTATTGTTGCCAGATTTTGAGCCTTTTAAGCATAGAGCTAGAGATGTTTTACCTTTTGTTAATTTTCTAACTAATTCTTTTAAATAAAGATTTTCTTCAATTAGAGTTTTTTATTTTTCTTCTAACTTTAATTTTTCATTGTTCTTGCTTTTAAAATCTTCATTCAAAAGATAATTATTATTTTTACTTTCCTTTAATTGTGTTTCATATTGTTCCATTTCTGATTTAAGATCAGAATTAGTGTTTTCTAAGAAAGTAAGGTTATTTTTCAGATTCTTTAATTCTTTTACAACACCTTTATGTTTTTTATAAAGTTCATTAAAGACATATTCTAAGTCTTCAGACTCTAACCCTGAATCACTGCAAGAATTAAAAGATGGGTCAGAATGTACCTCATCTAGTCTTGCTATGAGGGCTAGACTTACCTGATCTTTTTTTGAATATGAGCTTGATGAATCTGAAGTGGAGACTTCTTCATTATCCCAAGCAGCTGTCATGGCTCTCCTTTTAAAATTCTTGTGCTTTTCATCACTTATTTGCTTCTTCTTGGATTTATCTTGTTGACCAATTTTCTTGAGTCTTAGACAATTTGGCCTTAGATGTCCAGGCTTCCTACATTCATAACAAACTGGTTCCTTTTTCTTTTTGTCCTTCTTCTGGATCCTTCTTGATCCATTTTTCTTCTTTTTAAGAATCTTATGAATCTTTGACATGACATCATCAACATCACTATCTTCAGTACTTGCATTTTCTGAACTAAAAGAAGAGGAGGAAGGAGCAGCTATGACTTTAAAAAGATTAGTGACATTTTTCTTGGATGTGTTTGCAGACAGTCGATCCATGTTGATTTCATGTGACATCAATGATCTAATAAGCTTTTCTAATGACATAGTTGTAAGGTCAGTAGTTTCTTCGATGGCTGTCACTTTGGGTGTCCACTGGTTTGGTAGAGATCTGATAATTTTTCTTACCATATCCCTAGTGTTGTATATCTTTCCAAGTCCTGCAAGACCTATGTCAGTAAATCTGCTATCCATTTGGGTAATGGTCTCACCTGACAGCATTTTGAACTTTTCATACTGTGTAACCAAGATATCAATCCTAGTTTCCTTTACTTTGTCGGTTCCTTCATATGTGAGCTTCACCTTGTCCCACATTTCCTTAGCTGATTTGCATGCTGAGATCCTGTTGAATTCACTTCTTGTCAGAGCACAGCAAATGAGGTTCTTGGCTTTACTGTTCTGTGAGAGTAATTTTCTGTCATTGTCTGTCCACTTCTCTCTTGGGTTGAGAACTATCAAATCTCCTTCTTCAATGATAGTCCATAGTTGATAATCATAACCCTGGAGAAAAAACTCCATCCTTGTTTTCTAATAGTTGTAATCTTCTCCATCAAACAAGGATGGTCTGTTGACAGATTGGCCTTCAGCAAATCCATGAGCTACCATTGATCTTTGCTCTTTAGATCGTGAGGTCTACTTGCTTGAAGAGACATGGTTTTGTACCACTTGTTGGCCCACAGATGACAGCAAGGATGGCCTAGAGAGGGGTGAATAGGATAATCTGAAAGTACAGATAAAAATCACCACTTGAAAACTTTGGTTAATGAATGTAGTTGTGTGCAGTAGATAGAGTAGTAGCGCGGAAGCAATTTAAACAAACAATCACACAAATGAACACATATAATTTTATCCTAGTTCGGTATTTCTCAAATGGATGACCTACGTCTAGTTCCCAAGCAAATCTTGAAATTTCACTAACCAGGGTACAATCTCCCCAAGGATATACAAACCCTCAGCTCCCCGCTGGTCCTCTTCCTTTCCGAGTAGGAAGGAAACTCACTTATGTTACAAATCAAGAAGCCATCCTCCTGGAACAAACCCCAGTGCAGTTCTGCTAGACTTAAACCCCCAGTTAGGTTCTGCTAGGGCTGCAAATGGGTCAAGTTTGGAACCGGAAACACAGATTCCGATTCTGATTCTGATAACCAAAATATGGTTCTGATTCTGATAATATCAGAATGGTTAATTCCGATTCCGTTCTGATTCCGATAACATTACTGGAACCGAAATTCCGATAAGGTAAGGTGTTTACTATAGTTTTTTCATTTAATTTTATAGATAATTTATCAAAATAATCGATACCGATTCCAATTCTGATTATTTTTCAATTCCGATTCTGATTTCGATAGCTTATCGAAATATCCGATACCGATTCCGATAAGCTATCGGTATCAATTTTCAATTCCGAAACTGATAATTTTTATCGAAATGGGGTCGGAATATCGGGTTATCGGGTTCCGTTTACACCCCTAGGTTCTGCTGACACCAACCCCAGCTAAGTTCTTCCCTTAACACAAGGGGAACACTAAGTATAGTCCCTCAGCTGGACAGGCACCCAGCACTTCGATTGGTCTTCTTTTCACCCTTGAAGAGGAAAAACCCTTGCTCTTCTTTAAGGAAGAATGAGCAAGTTGTGGATATTAAGTTCTAAGAAAGGAACTTAGCTTGTTTGATCTCCAATAACAACCTGAGAGCTAAGAGGATTATGAGATAAATACAATGAAACTTAAACCCTTAGCCCACAAACTCTCCCTAGATGTACAATGATGCACAGAGAGAGTGAAGAGAGAAAAGAAGCTTGAATGCTTGAAGACTTCAGATGGTTGCTTGCACGTACACTTCTTCTTGGGCTCGAGCTCTTTCTTTCTTGCTTTGAGTGTGTATGGCGTTGAGGCTTCTCACTGGATGTACACTCTTTGAATGGTTTTCAAGTATTCTCTACATTTGTTTTTCATAGCCTTCATCCTTATATGGAGGAAGAAGAGATCCGTTGACAGATGGTCGTTGGAGTTCTTAGATCTGTTGAGACTCTTTCTAGCCCTTGTTCTTCTTCTTCTTCTTACTCTATATTTGTGTCTAACGGATGCTTGTTTGAGTCATAATAGATTCCTCATGTGAAACCTAGACTCCAACAAACATTTAATGCAAGGAAGTGAATGTTAGACTAGAGAAGTCTTCCGACAGATAGCCCATACCTCTTTTTCCTATTTGTCCATATTTTCTGCTGACATTCAGACATGTTAGGTAACACCTTACTTCCATGTTTCCTGTTGACAACTACTCTGAAGGATAGACATCAAAAAGATCTTCAGTCAGACAGAGAAATAATAAGATAACATGTGAAGTACATATGAACTTTCATTTGCCGCCACACACATTTTGAAACATTTGAAATATAGATGCAATCGATGTTTAAGTATAATAGTAATCAATGTTTCAGAGGCAATCAATGTTTCATAAAGGTAATTGATGTTTAATAAGGGTAATCGATATAAAAGACAATCGATGTTTGAGATAATCAATGTTTAATGTTCAATAATCGATGTGATATTAAAACAACAATCGATGTGTCACTTCGACTGGACAAAATGCAACGTGGTCGGTCGAAGTTAAACTGCGGATATGATGAAGTGGAACTTCGTATAAAATAGATCATAATGCTGTCGGTCGAAGTGAATTTCATATATAGCTTCGGATATGACAAAGTGTAACTTCGGATGTATAAAAATGAACGTTGTCGGTCGAAGTTGAAACTTCGGATATGATGATGTTAACTTTGGATATGACGAAGTGTAACTTCAGATGTTCAAAAAATAATGTTGTCGGTTGAAGTGAACTTCATATATAGCTTCGGATATGACTAAGTTAGCTTCGTATATGACGAAGTTGGACTTCGACTGATTACGACCAAAATATGCATGATGAAGTGCCAGCTTCGTATATGACGAAGTGAACTTTGGATATGACGAAGTTTAGATTCTGATATGACGAAGCTAGCTTTCAACTGAACATGATCAAAACATGCATGATGAAGTTGAAACTCGGTGTAAATCTATAATGATAATGCAAGAATATATTGTATTCATGGGAGAAACGTGATATAAAATATATTAATGATATTTTAAATTAAACATGGGATTTGTTCTCACAAAAATAAAAGGATAAAATATAGGAGTGGTTCAACACTTTTGCCAGCAACATGCCAGGTTACGCCAATGCTATTTTCTCATCGATTGATGAACATTCATTAACGTGTAAGGTAACCCCAATGTAATTTTGACATCGATTGGTGAACAATCATCGATTGATGAACATTACTGACATGTCAGGATACCAGGACGTGATTTAGATAATCGATTAGTGACTACATTAATGTGTCGGCTTCCCTTAACACATTTCTGTAATAATCGATTACTCTCTAAATTAAGTATATTTGAAATATGTCTCTATGGCCCAAAGTGATTCTGAGGTTCCATATTCCTGGCTAATTTCCTTATTTGATTTTTAGAAATACATATTTCCTTTTCTGAAATGCGTCCTGCACCCCTGACGCGATTACACTTTCTAAATTTCTCTTTTGGCAAGTTTCCTTAAACCATTTTTGTAAATTCATAAATGTGTTCATTTTACCTGACATGATTCAACTTGCTATTTTCGTCAGAATTCGTTCAAAAATGAAAATTCATTAATGCATCTGATTGGTCTGACACGATTCAACTTTAAATGTGTCCACTATCCCTGACGCTATTTAGCCTTTTATTCCACCTCAGACTTTGAGCCCCAGATCCCTATACATACACCTCTGGTCTGTCGGTTTATAAAGTTGGCCAATATGAATTCCCCCCTGAGCAGTAAGTTGAGAGGGTCCAATTGAAGGGGAGATGTTGTCGGATCTCTACCTCCAGGCTTGAAACACCGCCCTCTCCTCTCCACAACAGCACCAACACGAGCAACCGTCGGCTCTTCCGGGGAGGTTAGAGGCAGGAGCCAGCTAGCGAGCAAAGGGAGTGGCCGGTGTGTCCTCTTAGCTGCCAGTGGCAGCAGCTTAGTTGCTATTGTTGTGACGATGTTTCCTCACTATGTTTCCAAGTGTGACTCATTGCCCTAGCCTGCACGGTGGTTGTAGCCTGGTAGTGTCTAGCTTCCGTGGGCGTTGTTGGTTTGGCCTTGTTGGCTTGTGCTTCTGGTGGTTTCTGCATTGTGTGTTCTCTCGGTGTGCCTTGTGTGGGCCCCAACTGTTGTTCCGTAGTCCCGTTCCTTGGTGCCAGTCCGTGGTGGCACTGACGTGTGTGGTTTTTCAACCTCGCGGTGTGTACAGGGTCTGGGGTGGTTTTGCTTGTGGGCCCTCGACCTTGTGGAGGTCTGAGGTGGTCGTGTTTATGGTGAGACGTCCTTCTCACATGGTTGCTCCGTGGTCTTTGTAAGACCGACGAGCATGTCAAGGTTTGTTTCCATGCTGTGCTTAACTCTGTTGGTTTCTGCGGGAGTCGTGTGTGTGCCACAACCTTGGCTGGTGGTCATGGCATTGCATTATTTTGTTCCGCCACTTTGTAGTACCCTGCTGCAGGTGTTCCTCGCTTTATAGCTTTCTAGTGTAGTTTCCTATTTTCGGAGTTCCTGCTGCTCTGGCCGGTGACGGATTGGTAATCCCTACTGGGCCTTGTTCGCGAGGCTCACCCCCCCTACTCCCTTCAACTAGGGGCTTGTCGTCGCAGGAGCTCGGTGTCGGACTGTTTACGGAGGTGACTGTGGCACCATGTGCTGTCAACAGTAGTGGGAGTAAGCGTTGTGAGCTCTTGTACCTGAGTGAGTTGTGAGTTGTGCTTTGCAAGTTCTCGGGGTATGCCCCTTAAGGACTGCAAATTTCTTCTTGTACATGTGCTTTTACTTGGGACACGTTGTACAACTGTATATTCTGTTATATTTATTTAAATTCAGTACATCTCTTACTAGACTATTCTTCTAACCCTTTCGAGTCTTCGGATCCGTGGGTGGCGGTGCGAACTTCGGGGTCCCTGGCTGGGGTCCAGGAAGTCGGGTCGTTACAGAATGGGACTCCAATTTCATGGCTAACAAGTTAGGATAGTGTTATGAGTCCATTTTAGATATATATGAGTCATATTAGTTATTTACTTGCCCCTTTTTAATTAGAGAATAATGGGGTTACGAATTTAATAATAGTTTCTATTATTATATGATTTAAACTCCTATTTTGGCCTAATAACTCTAATATGAACCATGTATTAAAGCCCATCACTTGTTGTTGCTTAATAGGTTTTAATTTATTCACATTCCTTTATCACTTTAATATATTTATCTATTTTAAATTAGCGGGCTGCTGCACTTAGAGCATGTGCTACATCAGGCCTAGTACATAGCATAATATACATGATAGACCCTATCGTAGAGGTATAGTGAATTCTATCTATGTTTGCTCTTTCTTATGGAGTGTTTGAGGACATACTCCTAGAAAGTGAAATTCCATGTATCATCGGTATGAGACCCCTTTTGGAATTTTTCATGCCAAATCTTTTGACAATAGTGTCTATGTACTTGGACTGGGACAAGCCAAGCATCCTCTTAGATCTATCTCTATAGATCTGAATCCCCAAAATGCAGGATGCTTCCTCTAAGTCCTTTATGGAGAAATTCTTTGATAACCAAGTCTTTACTGTGGACAACATTCTTACATCATTCTCAATGATAAGGATGTCATCCACATATAACACCAAGAAGGTGATAGTGCTCCCACTTACTTTCCTGTACACTCAAGGCTCATCTCCATTCTTAACGAAGTCATAAAATTTGATTGTCTCATCAAACCTTATGTTCCAACTTTGGAAAGCTTGTTTTAGTCCATAAATGGATCTAAGCAACCTGCACACCTTATCTGGACTTTCCTTGGAAACGAATCCCTTAGGTTGTATCATATACACCTCTTCCTTGAGGTTGTCATTGAGGAATGTAGCTTTTACATCCATCTGTCAGATTTCATAATCATGGCATGTTGTAATGGACAATATGATTCTAATGGATTTCAGCATGGCAACAAGTGAGAAGGTTTCATCATAGTCAACACCATGCCTTTGACGATATCCTTTAGCCACAAGCCTTGCCTTATAGGTCTCCACCTTCCCATCTACTCCAATCTTCTTCTTGAAGATCCACTTGCATCCAATGGGTACAACACTCTCAGGAGGTTCAACTAGGCTCAAAACCTTGTTGGAATACATGGAATCCATTTCAGAATTAATGGTCTCTTACCACTTCCTGGAGTCTAGGCTCATAATAGCCTCCTCGTAGATCTAAGGATCCATATCCTTTGTAACGTCGCGAATTTCTCGGATCCATGTGGATCCTGTGTTTGGTGTTTTTGGAGGCCAACGTGTGGCCAATTTGGTGTGTTTCAGGTTTTTACGTAGGTTTTAGGGCTTACTGGGACGGCTGTTTGGGCCCATAGCACCCCTCAGTTCATTGTCTATGAACGCGACGGGGATGGACGTCACGTTCTGAACGTGACTGTCCTGCATGTCGCATTCCCGTTGCCACCCAGAGGCACTGATCGTCCGCATGTGCACCACATGTTGCGCACCGGGCGACCTGCAGACATCAGCCCTAGGAAGGCGACACCCAGGTCCATCGCGATCAAGTCGCGACGGAGGGGTTGGTCGCGTTCTTAACCGCAATAGGTCTTTAAACCCTGATGGCCAGACAGAGCTGGGTATGCTCTATTTGGCCAGGGGGAAGAGCTACTGCGGCGTTTGTGGGCGATTTGGTGTGGGAACGAGGTTCTGGGCATCTTCTCGCCGTGAGGACCGTGCGTGGAATAGGGGAAATGCCGGAGGATTACTGTTCTTTGTGTTCTTCGAGGAGGTAGGGTATTCCTCCCGTTTTATGGGCTGTGGATGGCTTGTTACGATCGTGTAGTGTGTTATTTGATTTAATAACACTAGATATCATACTAGGAGTTACATTAAAGCATGAAAATGGTGAATTAAACATGGTTTATGTGGTTTGTGGGGGTAATCTGGAGGTGTTCCCCGGATTAGGGTTCCTGCCTGTGAAGGCGACGGAGCCCCCTGTCGCAACAAGGTCGCAACAGGCCGACCCGTCATGACAAGGTTTGTCATTGCGACATGTCGGGGCGTCGCGTTCTGATGGTGACAGAGCCCTAGGTCGCGACCTCAGCCGAGAGGTCAGTTTGTGCATAGTTTCAGTGGTGTGTTTGTCCGATTATCATTATACGATGTAAATAGCAGTGGCAAGTGGTGCATTGGCACCTGTGACACTCTGGGAGCATGTTGTTTACGACGCTAGCGTACTGTTTACGTAGCTAGCGAGTTGTTTACATGTTGGCGTGTTGTTCACGCGGTGTGTGTGCTGTTCACGTGTTGTGGACAGGCTGTACACGAGGTTGTCATGAGGTTTCACGTGGTTTGTGCGGGTGTGCACGTCGTTTTGTGTGTGTGGCGAGTAGTACAATGCGTGTCGTGGTTACCTTCTTAGTTGGGTGCCCCAGGTTCTTTGTGAGCCAAGCTGTTTGCTCGGGGCTTGTCCCGGTACTTGTGTTGTACCGTTGAGGTTTGTGTCATCTGTCCTGGACACCCCCACTCCTGTGTTTGAGTTGTACGTCCGGCTTAGGGAAAGACGACAGTAGGATAGTGACTTGTGAGTTTGTGTTTGTCGCTTGTAGCACGCTCGTAGTTGGGGGTATGGACACCAGTAGACGTCACTGGTCCCCAGCTAGTCCTTTCAAGTGCCTCACTCTAGGGAGGTCAGGCCAGAGTCCCTAGAGATGCCAGGCATGGGCCTGTGGCTGTGTGGTCCATAGGTTGTGGTGTTGGTTGGTCTCCACTGTTGTTTGTCTTGTTCCTGTGGAGCGGCAGCTGGACCTTTTGTTCGTGGCTGCGAGGCTGGGAAGTAGACCTGTGTAGTTTTGTCCGAGTCAGTAGTTGGTGTCGCGAACCAGTCTAAGTGGCTCGAGTGTGGCGGTCTCTACTTTAGCACGTACACGTGGTTATGGTTTGCCGTTTATTTATTAATGTGGTTTTATGTTGTCTGCAGATGGTAAGTGGTATTTACAATTTTAATAGCTTGTTAGCATGTGTTATATAAACTGCTAGCGTAGCCTTTTGTTTACGCACTTGTGTTGGTTTGCTCGGTTTTGGGGAGTTACCCTACTGAGCCAGTGACTTGCGAGGCTCACCCCTACTCCCAACAGGTGAAGGAGGGGAGGAGGTTTCACCACCGTCTTCCAGTTCGGAGCCGCGTCGCGGCGGCGTTGGGCCAGCACCTCCAGCAGTGTAGTTTCTTTTCTAGTTGCACCTCGGGGTATGCTTCAGGCTCTTGTACCTTTATTTGACTTTTGTTGAAAAAAGCTATGTAAATTCAGTATGAATATATGTGGGTTTGTGAACCTTATATATATAAATGTGTTCCTTTGTGTTTCCACAGACTTGTGAGTGTGTTACCCCTTGCGAAGCTACGGCTCGATCGCGGGAAGCGGACTTGGGTCAAGCTCGTTATTAGTTTAACGGGTTTGAATAGCGCAGTCCATCACAGTTGGTATCAGAGCAAGGTCCGTGTAAATATAAAGGAATTGGGAAGTTACATAGCCCTATTTCTACCCTAGTCTACTGCTGGTAGCTGACCCTGGTTTTGTAATGATTTGTTTGGTTATATGTAGTTGGAATGTTGTCTGTGCAGGAGTTTGAAATGGCTGATAGGAGAGACTGGGGTGGTGGAGGAGACAAGCCTGAGGAGTCAACTCAGCGTATGATAGAAAGGATATGGGAAAGCTTGATCGATATCCGAGTGAGACTAGATCAGTAGGCACCAGTACCACCAGCAGCAGTACCACCGGAGGTTGGGGGAGCAATACCTGTTGCACCAGTTCTACCACCGCCAAGTGTGGAGGTACCTTTTGTGCCATTTGTACCACCACCACCACCAGCGAGGGCAGTAGAGGAACCAGTGATGCAGGTTGAGAAATTTTTGAGGTTACAACTGCCTACTTATACAGGAGGACCGAATCCAGATATAGCTGAGCACTGGATTCATGAGATTGAGCGAGTTTTTGTGACGATGAGATGTCCGCCAACTGATAGAGTGGTGTTAGCTACTTATCAGTTGAGAGGTTTTGCGCAGGAGTGGTGGCGTTTGAAGATGCAAACCACTTTTGCAGGCAGAGCAGAGAAGACAATTACTTGGCCGGAATTTCTTGAGGTATTTAATGATACATTCTTTCCAATTCAAGTGCAGTAGGCAAAGAGAGAGCAATTTCGAACACTTCAACAGGGGAATTTGCCTGTTTTGGAATATCAAATGCGATTTATGGCACTTAGTCGTTATGCGCCTTATGTCGCATCAGATAATGATATGATGGTTGAATATTTTATCTGAGGCTTGAGGGTAGAACTGCAGAATGCGGTAATACCGCTTATGTGTAAGACAATAGAGGAGGCAGCCCAGAGAGCGGCCACACTTGAGAGATCTATTCGAACTCGTCAGGCGGGCGAGTCAGGTTCAGGTAGTTCTCGGCTACCCCCGCAGTCAACAGGAGTCAGTAAAGGAAAAACGCCAGCGGGACCATCTTCCTCAGGTTTTGGTAAGTGGGGTGGTCGCCAGTAGTTCCAGCAGGACCGTGGCTACAGGCCAAAGGTGGAAGAATCTCAGTAGAGTATTGCCAAGCAGCCTATACTTCCACCAGGTTATCGATGTTATAATTGTGATCAGCTGGGGCATTTGATCCGCAATTACCCTTCCCCTAGAGAATATGGATATGGAAGGGGTGTTCAGCAGTAATAGCAACAACCTCAGCAGCCACCAGTAGGCCGAGGCAGAGGAGTACCACAACAGCGAGGTAGAGGCTGGGTTATGGCTATCACCCGAGCCCAGGCAGAGGCATCGAATCTAATAGAAGGTATAATACCCATTTACAATTTCTCAGCAAGAGTTCTATTTGATTCGGGTGCTTCTCATTCTTTAATTTCTGAAGAATTTCTAGATTGTATGGCTCATCCTTTAGAGGAAAAGAGATGTGAATTAGCAGTAGAGGTTTCCTCAGGTGAGTTTATGCTCACTACGTGTTATATAGATGAAGCTCCTATTGTGGTCCAGGGGAATCAGATGCCGGTTAGATTGTATGATCTGCAGTTGAGTGATTATGATATTATTCTGGGTATGGATTGGCTTGAGGCTTATGGAACCATGGTTGATTGTAGAAAGAAAAGAATCAGATTTTGTCATCCTAGTGGAGCAGTGTTTGAATATCAAGGTATGTCTTTTTATACCCCCAAGTTTATAATTTCTGCAATTAGAGCTAGAAAGCTGTTAAATGCGGGGTGTGTGGCATATTTAGCTTCTGTGAGTTTAGTGGAAACTGGTAAATCAGTAGAAGCAGTTCCAGTGGTTAGGGAATTTACAGATTTATTTCCAGATGATTTGCCAATCTTGGCACCTCATAGAGAGGTAGATTTTACTATTGAGTTACTGCCAGGTACGATGCCAATCTCTAAGGTACCGTACAGGATGGCGTCGGCAGAACTTAAGGAAATAAAGAAGTAGTTGCAAGAATTGTTGGAGATTTATTAGGCCGAGTCACTCCCCGTGGGGAGCTCCGGTATTATTTGTGAGGAAAAAGGATGGTACTTTCCGAATGTGCATTGATTATAGAAAGTTAAATGATGCGACCATAAAGAATAAATACCCATTACCGAGAATTAATGATCTATTTGACCAATTACAAACAGCTAAGGTGTTTTCTAAAATTGATTTGAGGTCAGGTTATCATCAATTAAGGATCAGAGAAGAAGATATTGATAAAACAACCTTTAGAACTAGATATGGTCATTTTGAATTTGTGGTTATGCCATTTGGGCTAACCAATGCTCCAGCAGCATTTTATGGATCTGATGAATAGAATTTTCCATCCCTATTTAGATCAGTTTGTTTTGGTCTTTATAGATGATATTTTGATATATTCAGCATCTGAGGAAGAGCATGTAATACATTTGAGATTAGTTTTGCAGCTCTTGCGGGATAACCAGTTATATGCTAAATTTAGTAAATGTGAATTTTGGCTGAAAGAAATTCAATTCTTGGGGCATGTAATTTCAGCCGAAGGTGTGGCAGTTGATCCCAGTAAGGTGGAAGCAGTTATGAAGTGGGAAGCACCAAAGACAATTAGAGAAATTAGAAGTTTTTTGGGTCTAGCTGGGTATTATAGATGTTTTATACAAGATTTCTCCAGAATTGCAGCACCTATGACTAGATTGACCGGGAAAGGTGTACCATTTGTATGGTTGGGTGAATGTTGGAAAAGTTTCATGGAATTGAAAAAGAGACTTACAGCAGCACCGATACTGACATTACCAGTGGGCAGTGGTGGTTTTGTGATTTATACAGATGCGTCCAAGAGAGGGCTTGGAGCAGTGCTTATGCAATATGGGAAGGTGATAGCTTATGCATCTCAATAATTAAAACCAACATAAGAAAATTACCCAGCTCATGATTTGGAGTTAGCAGCAGTTGTATTTGCCTTAAAAATATGGAGACATTATCTATATGGTGAAAGGTTTGAAATTTTTACAGATCATAAAAGTTTGAAATATATCTTTTCTCAGAAAGATTTAAACCTTCGTCAGCGAAGATGGGTTGAATATCTGAAAGATTATGATTTCAGTTTGGCTTACCATCCAGGTAAAGTCAATGTTGTTGCTAATGCATTAAGTAGAAAGGCATATTTGAGTCTGATGATGATAAAAGAATGGAGATTGTATGAAGAAATAGCAGAAAATTCACTGTATGTTCCCAGTAGTCAGCAGCAAGCAGTGCTAGCCAGTAGCACTATAGAGCCATCATTGTATTGGCAAATTGTTGAAGCTCAAAAAGCAGATGTAAATTTAGTAGAAATTGTAAAAATGGAAGGAATTACTATTGATGATAATTGTGTGATCAGGCTCAGAGGCAGATTGTTTGTGCCAGCAGACAGAGAGGTGAAGCGGAGAGTATTAGAAGAAGCCCATAAATCCCGATATACGATTTGTAGCAACCTGAATTTTTAAGAAAAATAAAAATTTAAGAATTTAAAACCTAGTTAAATGGATATTTAAATAAAAAGAGCATTAAATAAAACCCATTAAATGGAAAAGAGTAATGGGCTTTGCTTAATGGATCCTCTAGAATTTATTGGGTCAAAAATATGAATTTACAAAGGGAGAATAATAGGAAAATACCCTAAATTCGTAACTAAATCATTACCTAAATAGAAAAGGGGTATTTAATGCATTAAATAGGAAGTTAGAGTTGGAATTGGATTCCTAAATCTACCCCATATGGTTTAGCACGAATTTGGATCTCTTCCTAGCCTAAATAGAGATTGGAAAGCAAGGAAGGAAGGTTGGAGTTAGGAAATCTCAGAATTTAGAGGAATTAGAGTAGAAATAGGAATAGGAATTCATGCATGCATAAATACACCTCATAAACCCTCTTGGCCGACCCTAGCTCGTTGCCAAAGGTTGCTGGACGTGGGGAAGAGGTCAAGGAGGAGAGGATCTCGTGGGAAGAAGGTGTTCTTGAAGCTTCTTCCTCGTTTTTGGGAGTTTCAACCCTAGAAGACAAATAAATCCAAAGGTAGGCATTCTCACAAGCTAAAATCCTAATATTTCGTCTGTAGATTGTTCCATACATCAGGAACGAAACCCTCAAATTTCATAATTTTCCCTCGAGCCAATATTTTCTTCTTGAATTTAGAAGTTCTGCAACTTTTATGACCCCGAACCTTCATGCTTAATTCATATCTCTTCGAATACTCTATCTCCTACCTCCAAATTTTAATGGGAGATACTGATGCATGATAGGCATCTTTTGCCCCTAAAAGCCCTAATTACTGTTGAGCATGTTACTCGAATTAAATCGATCTTGCTCCATGTATCATGTTCTATGTTACTTGTTCTTGTTCGTTCTCAAACCGTGTTCAAACCATGAATTCCTATTTACTGGAAGTACTCTCGCATGTCTAGTTTCATTTTCCCCTGATTTCATGATTTTTCATCGTGTATATAATTAGTTATGGATTTCTGAACAACCCTCTATCAAAAATTGAAATCCCTGGTCCGCAATCCAATGTCTGGTCTGACTCCTGTCAGAGTCAGGCGCAGACAACCAGAAGGCGACGCCTCAACATGTCGCTTTCTGGGGCCTGATTGCGACAGCCTCCCTGTCGCGACCAAGAAGGCGACAGGTGAGCCGTCGCGTTCTCAGTACCCGATTTGCATGCCCTGTCGCGACCTGTGCAAGACCCTGTCGCATTCTGCCTGGCCCATGTCGCCATCCTTACAGCCCTATGTCGCCTTCATAAGAATTTTGAGAAAAACCCATGAAAAATATTTTTGTCACTTTCTAAATAATCCTTACGCCTTCTTACCGTTATACCCCCAGTAAAAACCCTACTTAAAAATGGTGCTATATTGAATGATTTAAAATACATGTTCACGACTTATTCTAGCTATGATTTCTCTTACACATGCACACACATGAACTATCCATATATGGCTGAAATCTTGCAGAAAATATCTCATGATGTATATGGTAAATTACCGAAATAAAGAATATTAATTGCCCTATTTTAAAGGACTTGTATTCGTTTCTCGTGTTGTTTCTACACCGATATCGACGCTCCACTGTTCTAGAATTCCTCTAGAGCGTCGAGCACCTGTTTTATAAACACACTTTACTTGGCTTGTGGTGAGCTCTCCGTCGGATATTCCTTTTGCCGGACTAGTGAACTCTTGCACAAGGCCTCCGTAAGTCTCCTCTGATCATGGATTCCCACATGGTCGACGAGCCGGTTGTACCCTAACACCCATTACACTTTTAGGGATCGATATGATCCAAACGGCTATTAGAAGTTCGCTCTTACCTTGAATCACGTCAGACCTCTGGACTTGTGCATAACATGGCCAGCGGAAGATCGTGAGTTCCACCTGACTGCCAACACTATGTGTGTTGTGCAACTGTTACTATCGCCTGTTACTCGGAAAGTTACGTGCGTTGTCCCTTAGCTCTCATCTATACTCTACTCGCTCATCTATTCACGTTCACTCTACTTTCTCGTCTATTCATCTAGTACTCTCATCTACTTCTTGGTACTCTACTTGGCCATTAAATGATTGATTGTCTAAGATAAAAACATGACTATGCTAGGCAACATTATAAGGGCCCGATCTGGTCCTTGGGAGGAGCACCTGAAAGGCTATAACTCGCGGGGGTCTAATGATCAGGGTGATGGCATACACCTAACGCATGACACGCAAGATTTGATCTATGGCAATCAATTACTCAAACTGTTAATTATTGGTTTACTTGAATCTCGTGGTTGAAAGAATATCGACCAACACTTGCTATCGTGACTTGTGCACTGTTGTGCAACTTTACTTGTTATCTTGTTATACGGCCAATCCGATATCAACACTTGTCGTGCTATACTCTCATGCATTGTGCTATTGTTTCTCGTTATCATGTACCAGTACTTGCTATACGTTCTCGTTATTCTCTTTAGTTATCCTACTTTATAAGACATTAATTACTTAAAGCATGCTTAATCCTGAGATTTAAGTCCTACTGGGCGTTATCGCTTACCCTGCGTTATTTGTCGTTGTGTTCTCAGGTGAGACCGAGGATGAACCATACACTCAAGAGGACGGGAACGACCTGGAGTGATGTCTTGAGTACCCTAGCATCCTATTGCTATATTTAGCGTTGTAGTAGTTAGGTTTGAAGTTTAGTCTTTTGCTTTTATTTCAATGTAATCGGGCCCTATAGATCGGCTCTGATATTAGTGGTTGTAACTAGGCATCAGAATGTATTAATGAAATGAATTTGCTTTAGTATTATTCATTGTGCAATGGTTTGATGTCTAGCACTCGCTCTATACCCGTTCACTTGCAACTGCCTTCGCACTCCGATATTCCGCGTCGGGGCATGACACGATTCATCCAGGTAGCACCAAAATGTATCAAGATTTGAAAAAGTATTTTTGGTGGCCCCATATGATAAGAGAAATAGCAGAATTTATTTCCAGGTGTGTAGTTTGTCAACAGATCAAAGCAGAACATCAGAAACCCGGAGGTTTATTGCAGTCATTACCCATTCCATAGTGGAAGTGGGATGACATTGCTATGGACTTTGTAGTGGGGTTACCAAGAACAGTTTCAGGACATAATGGAATATGGGTGTTTGTTGATAGATTGACCAAGGTCTGTAGATTGGTGGCAGTAAGTATGTCCTGGACAGTGGACAGGCTAGCAAAAATTTATGTTGATCGAATAGTTCCATTGCATGGTATCCCGAAAACTATTGTTTCTGACAGGGAACCTCGGTTCACTTTTGGTTTTTGGAGAAGTCTGCAAAGGGTTATCGGCACATAATTAAGATACAGTTCAGCCTATCACTCGCAGACAGATGGCCAAACGGAGAGGACTATTCAGACAATTGAAGATATGTTACGAGCATGCTGCTTAGTATGGGGAGGTAGCTGGGAACAATATCTGGGCATGGTTGAGTTTGCTTATAACAACAGTTATCATACTAGTATCGGGATGGCACCGTATGAGGCGCTATATGGAAGGCCGTGCAGAACACCACTAAACTGGCATGAAATGGGAGAGAGGCAAGTAACAGGTCCTGAGTTGCTACAACAAACCACGGAAATTATCAAATTCATAATGGAAAAATTACAGACAGCCCAAAGTCGGCAAAAGAGTTATGCAGATAATCGATGAAGGCCACTTTGATTTGAAGTTGGGGACTATATTTTTCTGAGAGTTTCCCCTACTAAAGGTGTTCTGAGATTTAGCAAGAAAGGAAAGTTAAGCCCGAGGTATGTAGGACCCTTTCGAGTGTTAGAAAGGATCGGGGAGACGGCTTATAGAATTGAATTACCAGTTGATTTTGCAAATGCTTATGATATTTTTTATGTCTCCATGTTGAGAAAGTACATTGAAGATCCAGCACAAATTGTCAGTTATCAGGGTGGTGACTTAAGACCAGACATGTCAATGCCAGAGTATCTAGTGCAAATCACAGGCCGTAAGACACGGAAGTTAAGGAATAAAGAAAATGAGTTAGTAAAAGTCAGGTGGGAAAACAGGCTAGGAGGAGAGGATACCTGGGAATTAGCCGAGAAAATGATTAAATCGTATCCCTATCTCTTTGAGTAAGTCTTTAAATCTTTTTAGATGATAGTACCTATTAATGTGTTTAAAGTTTAAATGTTTAAATTGTGTTGTAAATTTCGAGGTCGAAATTTCTTTTTAGATGATAGTAATGTAACGTTGCGAATTTATCGGATCCATGTGGATCTTGTGTTTGGTGTTTGTGGAGGCCAACGTGTGGCCAATGTGGTGTGTTTCAGGTTTTTACGTAGGTTTTGAGGCTTACTGGGCCGGCTGTTTGGGCCCATAGCACCCCTCAGTTCACTGTCTGTGAACACGACGGTGATGGACGTCGCGTTCTGAACGCCATGTCATGTTCTCGTTACCACCCAGAGGCATTGATCGTCCGCATGTGCGCCACGTGTTGCGCGCCAGGCGATCTGTGGACGTCCGCCCTAGGAAGGCGACACCCAGGTCCGTCTCGATTAGGTCACGATGAAGGGGTTGGTCACGTTCTTAACCGCAGTAGGTTCTTAAACCCTGCTGGCCAGACAGAGCTGGGTATGCTCTGTTTGGCCAGAGGGAAGAGCTGTTGCGGCGTGTGGGGGCGATTTGGTGTGGGAACGAGGTTCTAGGCGTTTTCTCGCCGCGAGGACCGTGCGTGGAGCGGGGGAAATGCCGGAGGATTATTGCTCTTCGTGTTCTTCGAGGAGGTAGGGTATTCCTCCCATTTATGGGTTGTGGATGGCTTGTTACGATCGTGTAGTGTGTTATTTGATTTAATAACACTAGATATCATACTAGGAGTTACATTAAAGCGTGAAAATGGTGAATTAAACATGGTTTATGTGGTTTGTGGGGGTAATCCGAAGGTGTTCCCCGGATTAGGGTTCCTTCCTGTGAAGGCGACGGAGCCCCCTGTCGCGACAAGGTCGCGACAGGCCGACCTGTCGCGACAAGGTTTGTCATTGCGACATGTCGGGGCGTCTCGTTCTGATGGCGACAGAGCCCTAGGTCGCGACCTCAGCTGAGAGGTTAGTTTGTGCATGGTTTCAGTGGTGTGTTTGTCCAATTATCATTATACGATGTAAATGGCAGTGGCAAGTGGTGCATTGGCACCTGTGACACTATAGGAGCGTGTTGTTTCCAAGGCTAGCGTACTGTTTACGTAGCTAGAGAGTTGTTTACATGTTGGCATGTTGTTCACGCGGTGTGTGTGCTGTTCACGAGTTGTGGACAGGCTATACACGAGGTTGTCATGAGGTTTCACGTGGTTTGTGCGGTGTGCACGTGGTTTTGTGTGCGTGGTGAGTAGTATGACGCCTGTCGTGGTTACCTTCTCAGTTGGGTGCCCCAAGTTCTTTGTGAGCTAGACTGTTAGCTCGGGGCTTGTCCTGGTACTTGTGTTGTACCGTTGAGGTCTGTGTCGTCTGTCCTGGACACCCTCACTCATGTGTTTGAGTTGTACGTCCGACTGAGGAAAAGACGACAGTAGGATAGCGACTTGTGAGTTTGTGTTTGTCGCTTGTAGTGCGCTCATAGTTGGGGATACGAACACCAGTAGACGTCACTGGTCCTCAGCTAGTCCTTTCCAGTGCCTCACTCTAGGGAGTTCAGGCCAGAGTCCCTAGAGGTGCCAGGCATGGGCCTGTGGCTGTGTGGCCTACAGGTTGTGGTGTTGGTTGGTCTCCACTGTTGTTTGTCTTGTTCCTGTGGAGCGGCAGCTGGACCTTTCGTTCGTGGCTGCGAGGCTGAGAGGTAGACCTGTGTAGTTTTGTCCGAGTCAGTAGTTGGTGTCGCGAACCAGTCTATGTGGCTCGAGTGTGGCGGTCTCTACTTTAGCACGTACATGTGGTTATGGTTTGTCGTTTATTTATTAATGCGGTTTTACGTTGTCGGCAGACGGTAAGTGGTATTTACAGTTTTAATAGCTTGTTAGCCTGTGTTATATAAACTACTAGCGTAGCCTTTTGTTTACGCACTTGTGTTGGTTTGCTCGATTTTTGGGGAGTTACCGTACTGAGCCAGTGACTTGCAAGGCTCACCCCTACTCCCAACAGGTGAAGGAGAGGAGGAGGTTTCACTACCGTCTTCCAGTTCGGAGCCGCGTCGCGGCGGCATTGGGCCAGCACCTCCAGCAGTGTAGTTTCTTTTCTAGTTGCACCTCGGGGTATGCCCTAGGCTCTTGTATCTTTATTTGACTTTTGTTGAAAAAATCTATGTAAATTCAAAATGAATATATGTGGGTTTGTGAACCTTATATATATAAATGTGTTTCTTTGTGTTTCCACGAACTTGTGTGTTACCCCTTGCGAAGCTACGGCTCGATCGCGGGAAGCGGACTCGGGTCAAGCTCGTTATTGTTTTAATGGGTTTGAACAATGCAGTCCGTCACAGTTGGTATCAGAGTAAGGTCCGTGTAAATATAAAGGAACTAGGAAGTTACATAGCCTTATTTCTACACTAGTCTACTGCTGGTAGCTGACCCTGGTTTTGTAATGATTTGTTTGGTTGTATATGGTTGGAATGTTGTCTGTGCAGGAGTTTGAAATGGTTGATAGAAGAGACTGGGGTGGTGGAGGAGACGAGCCTGAGGAGTCGACTCAACGTATGATAGAAAGGATATGGGAAAGCTTGACCGATATCTGAGTGAGACTAGATCAGTAGGCACCAGTACCACCAGCAGTAGTATCACCGGAGGTTGGGGAAGCAGTACCTGTTGCACCAGTTCTACCACCGCCGGGTGTGGAGGTACCTTTTGTGCCATTTGTACCACCACCACCACCAGTGCGGGCAGTAGAGGAACCAGTGATGCAAGTTGAGAAATTTTTAAGGTTACAACCACCCACTTATACAGAAGAACCGAATCCAGATACAGCTGAGCACTGGATTCATGAGATTGAGCGGGTTTTTGTGACGATGAGATGTCCGCCAACTGATGGAGTGGTGTTAGCTACTTATCAGTTGAGAGCTTTTGCGCAAGAGTGGTGGCGTTTGAAGATGCAAACCACTTTTGCAGGCAGAGCAAAGGAGACAATTGCTTGGCCAGAATTTCTTGAGGTATTTAATGATACATTCTTTCCAATTCAAGTGCAACAGGCAAAGAGAGAGCAATTTCGGACACTTCAACAGGGGAATTTGTCTGTTTTGGAATATCAAATGCGATTTATGGCACTTAGTCGTTATGCGCCTTATGTCGCATCAGATAATGATATGATGGTTGAATATTTTATCTGAGGCTTGAGGGTAGAACTGCAGAATGCAGTAATACCGCTTATGTGTAAGACAATTGAGGAGGCAGCCCAGAGAACGGCCACACTTGAGAGATCTATTCGGATTCGTCACGCGGGCGAGTCAGGTTTAGGTAGTTTTCAGCTACCCCAGTAGTCAACAGGAGTCAGTAAAGGAAAAGCGCCAGCGGGACCATCTTCCTCAGGTTTTGGTAAGTGGGGTCAGAAATTGAAGAAAATATTCAGAGGTCGAGGAGGAGGTCGTCAGTAGTTCCAGCAGGGCCATGGCTATAGGCCAGAGGTGGAAGAATCTGGTTATTGATGTTATAATTATGATCAGCTGGGGCATTTGATCTGTAATTGCCCTTACCCTAGAGAATATGGATATGGAAGGGTGTTCAGCAGCAGCAGCAGCAACCCCAGCAGCCACCAGTAGGCTGAGGCAGAGGAGTACCCCAGCAGCGAGGTAGGGGTCGGGTTATGGCTATCACTCGAGCCCAGACAGAGGCATCGAATCTAATAGAAGGTATAATACCTATTTACAATTTCTCAACAAGAGTTCTATTTGTTTCAGGTGCATCTCATTCTTTTATTTCTGAAGAATTTCTGGATTGTATGGCTCATCCTTTAGAGGAAAAGAGATGTGAATTAGCAGTAGAGGTTCCCTCGGGTGAGTTTATGCTCACTACGTGTTATTTGCACATGCATTAGTCAAATGGACCGAAGTCCTACGTTGTGCCGATCAAATACATATACATATTATGGCCACAAATTTCCAAGAACAAGCTCATAGTAACAAGGACATGAGCTGGTTAGATTTGTAACATCCCGGGTTTTGATTGTCTTGGAGTTGTTCTTGGGAATGCGACGAATCGGGGTGTCGCGTTCTGAATGCAACGTGATCCTTATCGCCTTCTGGTTGAGAAGGCGACGGCCTCTGTGTCGCGTTCCTGTGGTCTTTTTTGGCTGGTGCCACGTGTTCGCACTCATGTGTGTGAAGGCGATGTGCCAGTTGTCGCATTCACCTGAGGCACCTGCGTGCGTGACACGTGGCCTGGAGGTTGTCTGCCTATCAGAAGACTTGTCAGAACTTTTGAGAATGCGATAAGATGTTTGTTGCGTTCTAGTGAAGAACTCAACGCCTATCTTGTCGCGACCTCAGTTCTGAGGCCTTAAGGCATGTAGACCCCTCTTTCTTCTTCTTTCTTCTCCTTTCTTTTTTCTTCTTCCTCTCTCCATGGTGGGGGAGTTTCCTCCCTTCTTCTCAGGCTTTGGGCATGTGGAGGTGTCGGCATGCTCGTGGCGGAGAGTTGGAGCGGCATGGAGCGAGGAGGAGGCGGCCAATCTGAATTGAAGGGCCCCAACAGGTCTGGCTCGTCATTTCTCAGTAGGGATTTCTTGCTCTTTTCCTTGTTAGTGTGGATGGAGCTTGGTTTTGGCATGTGTGGTTCTTCGGTGTCATGGATAGACACCTGCCGGTGGTGCTGTGTCGTACCTTGTGTTGTGCGAGGAGGAGATTGTGTTGGTCTTTTGAGGTTTCTATTGGTGTGTTTGGGTTGTAGCCTCTTTTCCCTCCTTCTGTTGGTCGTTTTTGGTGGCTGGCTTATGGGATCGTGGGATGGCCCCATCCCCGAAGTTGGTCTTCTGACTGAGATCGCGACAGGACGGCTGTCGCAATATCAATCAGAAGGCGATATGTTTCCTGTCGCGTTCTGGTCGCGACAGGGTAACTGTCGTGTTCTCTGTGCCTTGTTGTCTCCTGTTTCTAGTCCTGGTGGAGGATGGTCCGTGTCCAAGTTGGTTAGAGAGAGGTCTCTCCAACTTGGCACAGGGCCTGTCTTCCTGTTTGATGGTTTGTCTTCGTGGTTCTTTGGGTGTGGGCCTTGGGGTGGTTCTGCCCTAAGGGTCCTGCCTTCAGATGAGGAATGCGACGGGTTGATACGTCGCATTCTGAATCTGAAGGCAATAGGTTCCTTGTTGTGTTCTGGTTGCAACAGGTCCCTTGTCGCATTCTGGTCGCGACAGCCTTCTTGTCGCGTTCTGGTAGCGACGGGGTTCTTATCGCGTTCTTGTTACCCATTCAGTTTTCCTCGTTTTTGGGCTTCGTAAGGGTGGTCTGTGCCTAAGTTGGTTAGGGAATGTTTCTTCCCCAACTTAGGCACATGACTGGTGTTCCATGGTTGCTGCCCTTGTTGGGCTAAGGTATGTGTGCCTATGTTGGCCGACAGACCTCCTGGGTGTTCCGGGAGGGGTGTTGTGCGTGCCTGTGTCTACTGGGCTTGTCTTGGTTACAAACCAGCTGTGTCATTTGCTTGTTGTGGGTTCCCTGCCTGTTCCTAGTTCACCCAGTGCTTGGCACTCGAGGGCTTGTCCATTGTAGAGGTTTCACCGTTGCCTAGACCCCCAGTCCCCGCACCCGTTGAGGGAGTTCTCCAGGCGGCGGGCGAGCTCGAGCTTAGACTCTGGTGGCAGAGGGGAAAACAGTGGTGGACAACGGCATAGAGTCATTTGCAGAGCTCTCTTAGCTGAGTCTGGGACACCGAGGTGGTTTGGTTGTTCTTCCGGCACAGATCAGCTAGTCCTTCTCACTGCCTCTCTCGATGTTGGTTCCGAAGACACGTTGCGGTGTCAGATGTGGGGCCGCAGCTCGGTCGGGCTGTGGTTGTTCGTTGTGGTGTTCTCTGTGGTGGCTCACTGGCCTCACTCTTCCGGGGAGGTTGTAGGCAGGAGCCGGTGGCTGGGGAGTAGAGGAGTGGCCAGTGTGTCCTCCTCTTAGCTGCCAGTGGCGGTGGCTTGGTTGCTCTTGTTGTAACGATGTTTTCCCTCACGTTGTTTCCAAGTGTGTCTCGTTGCCCTAGCCTGCACGGTGGTTGTAGCCTAGCCGTGTCCAGCTTCCGTGGGCGTTGTCGGTCTAGCCTCGTTGGCCTGTACTTATGGAGGTTTCCACGTCGCGTGTTCTCTCGGGGTGCCTTGTGCAGGCACCCAACTGCTGTTCTGTAGTCTGTTCCTTGGCGCAAGTCTGTGTTGGCACCAGCTTGTGTGATTTCCTGACTTCGCTGTGTGTCCGGGGTTCGGGATGGTTCTGCTTGTCGGCCCTCGACCCTGTGGAGCTTTGAGGTGGCGTGCTTGTAGTGAGACGTCTTTCTCATGTGGTTGCTCAATGTCGCTCGTGGTGACACCTGTCTGTGCCTTCCTGACCTCGTGGAGGTCTGGGATGGCGGTGCTTGTGTCGTGAGACTCTGGTCTCACGTGGTTGCTCCGGTGTTCCGTAAGCTTTTTAGCGGGTGTGTGCTGAGGGTTGCTTTCCCATCGTGTCTGACTTTGTTGGTTCTGCGGGAGTCAAGTCTGGCCCGACCTGATTGTGGGTCGTGGCGTTACTCTGTTTCGCTGCTTTGTAGTACTCTGCTGTAGATGTTTCTCGCTTTACTATTCTCTAGAGTAGTTGCTTTTGCTTTTCTTTGGAGTTCCTGCTACTCTGGACAGTAAGGAACTAGTTATCCTTATTGAGCCTCGTTCGCGAGGCTCACCCCCTACTTTCTTCAGGTAGGGACTCGCTGTCGCAGGAGTTCGTTGTCGGACGGTTGTGGTGGCGGTTGGTTCCGCCGTGCGTTGCCAACAGTGTGAGCTTGAGAGCTCTTGTACTATGTGAGTTAAGAGTTGCCTTTTTATAAGTCCTCGGGGTATTCCCCTTAAGGATTGCACTTTTCTTTTTGTACCTGTACTTTTATTTGGGACATGTTGTACATAATCTCCTTATTAATGTACAAACTTTCTTGTTATAGTTATTTGAATTCATTGCTTATCTCACTGGACTAAATTCTAACCCTTTCGAGTCCCTAGCGGGGGTTCGGGAGGTCGGGTCGTTTACACAACTCCAAATCTAGGGTTCCTGAGACGATACTATAAGCAAAAAGATTGCGGGAAACAGAAAGTAAACAGATCTATGGCTTTGGTTTGATCGAGCCATATGAAATATAAGAAAATAAGAAGTCCAGATCATGCACGAAGTTCAAAAACAGCTTGAGACTCTTTGTATGGGCGACGATAATTAGAATGAAACAGGTCATATAAGAACATACTTAAAGGGTTTTTAGATGATATACTCTATGTTAAGTTGGTGTCCGAGATTACCTACCTTTAGTTGCTTCTAACATAGGGTTCTTACAGGTCAAAGCAGATGCTAAGGGATGAAGGATCCTCGAAACCTTGCTACTAGCTCTTCCTCCTTGCTTCTAGAAATTCCTCCCACGTTCAACAACGAAGAGAAGTCTAGGGTGGGCTATGGGGGTCTTACGACGATTTTATAGCGTCGTGACGGTGCAATTTCTGAGTTTGTAGTTTCCTAAACTCTTGGTAAGAGTCCTATTATGTTTCAGAACTTCCATATGAGTCGTTTCCGTAACAGGTATGTTCCTATTTGGTTAGTTTTAGGAAACAGATTTGGACTCCCTGCTGGACATAATTTTTAATCATGGTTTAGGGTCAATACTTCCCATATTTATCTTAACTAACCCCCTTTTTATTATTGGGTATATAATTAACACGAATTTTATAGTTTGGCAATGATTGATAACTTCGTCATATATGAAGTCATACATGATTTGGTCGTAGTCAGCCGAAGCTTAACTTCGTCATATATCAAGTCATATATGATTTGGTCTTGATCAGTCGAAGCTGAACTTCGTCATATACGAAGTCTGCTTTGTCATATACGAAGCCATACATGATTTGGTCTTGATCAGTCGAAGCTTAACTTCGTCATATACGAAGTCGCACTTCGTCATATACAAAGTTCCACTTTGTCATGCATGATTTGGTCATGGTCAGTCGAAGCTTAACTTCGTTATATACGAAGTCATACATGATTTGATCGTCATTGCAGCTTAACATGCGAAGTCCCACTTCGTCACATACGAAGTTGTCTGCCTCGTCAGTCAATTGGTCGTCGAATACACATCGATTGCCTTAACAAATATCGATTGCTGACCAACATCGTTGTCCTTAAACATCGATGATGTCCAACATTGATTGCTCCTTTAAACATCGATTGCCGACCAACATCGATTGTCCTTAAACATCGATTGCTATCCAACATCAATTGCTCCTTTTAAATATCGATTGTTGTCCAACATCAATTGTCCTTAAACATTGATTGTTGTCCAACATCGATTGCTGACCAACATCGATTGTCCTTAAACATAGATTGCTGACCAACATCGATTGCTCTTTTAAACATCGATTGCTGAGCAACATCGATTGTCCTTAAACATCGCCAACATCGATTACTCTTTTAAACATCGATTGCTGACCAACATTGATTGTCCTTAAACATCGATTTCTGACTAACATCGATTACTCCTTTAAACATCGATTGCTAACCAACATCGATTGTCTTTAAACATCGATTGCTGACCAACATCGATTGTCCTTAAACATCGATTGCTATCCAACATCGATTGATGTTATACACATTGATTGTCTTAGACACCGATTGTCTCTATAATATCGATACCCTTAAGCAAACATCGATTGTTGTTATGCACATCGATTGCCCTGAGGCAACATCGATTGTTGTTATATTTCTACTGATTGATGTTATAGACCTAGTTAAATATCGATTGTTGACCACCACATATTGATTGTTGACTATTTTATCCATTGTCATGTCGATTGGTGTGCCTTTAATCAAACCTCTTTATTAATTTATTTATAGAAATATTTTTTATTCCTATTTATTTAAGATTTTAAAAATCCAGGTTGTTACACCTATAATGCCAAAGATATGCATCGTTCACCTCATCTCTCTTTCTCTTAGAGACACTATATATGTTCATGATGTTATGCAATTGTTCTTGCAAATGTATTATTTTGAATATGACAAAATCTAGGCACATTATCATGAATACCCCCTATTTACATTAAATGCAGAGGTTATTCCCTTGTGGTTAACTCTCGTTAGTTTTGCTCAGGTTAAGGTTGAGTTAAAAGGTCGAATGACTAACCTACCCTTATACTAACCTACCCTAACTCCCCTCTCCATCTTGAATTCGTGTGATCGTCTCCCACGTCATGCACAAACGGAAGCGGAGTGCCCATACGATCATCTCCTTCGTCATGGAGCTCCGGAAGAAGGGCAATGCCCTTGCGAAATTCTCTCTCATCAGACCGTGCAACCATCTCAGTCGCCTGCAATCGTCTCCCTCGCCGAGGTAGAAGATCCCTCTTTATGATGAGTGTCACATGCTCTCCATGTTTCTTACACACTAGTTCTTGCACACACACACACACACACACACTCTCACGGTCAAAGGGTCTCTCTCATTCTCCCTCTGTCTTTCTTTGGGTATTTATAGCGCCTGCAAAGATGCCACTGTAGGGTTGAGGAAATAGTGACGGTGTTGGGGGATTTTTTAGGGTTTGGGGTTGTGTGCTGGCGATTGAATAATGGCTTCGGCGAGTTTATTAAGGGTTTTTGTGGTAAAGATCGATGGCTTATCTGGGATTTATGGCTTTTGTTTATGTGTAGGGTCACACAGCTACAGTATGTGGGAACGTGGCTATGGTCCCCTACTGTCGCCCTTTATAAGGTAAGTTGGAAGCTAGTGGCATGTCTATTTGTGAGATTCTTTTTGATTAGGTTCACTATTGATAACATTTTGTTGTATATATGTGTAACAAAGATATGGCTGATACAAATACATTAAAGTTTCATTATGGAGGGCATTTTAAGACACTGGGTGATGATGGGAGAATGGTCCCCATCGAATTTAGATAAAAGTGTTACGACTATCATAGGGACTATGCTTATTTGATGGAACTGAGAGTGGTTGCTAGTGAACTGACCAAGTGGGAACCTGACCTGACCATTGAATTCTATGCTCTAGTACCTAATGTCAAATCGTGAAAATTTCCTCATATAAGGATGTCATCTCTTTGTTTGATAAGTATGCCCACAACCTGAACGTAAGCTTGTACGTCATTACACAATATGTAGGTGTTCCCCTAGCCTCTTCTCAACCTAGGATATCTATAGTAGTATCAAACAGAAGAGGGTCATGGGCTAAGCAAGTTTATAGAACTGATGCTAATCCAGATTGGAATCCTTTAGCAAATGACAGTGACTTTGTTGATGTTGGGCCAGAAGAGAACAATGAGGCTGAGACACTTTTTAGGGAGGGGGATGTATCTGATGATGAAGTCCACACTAATGATAGCCATGACAGTGCATATACTTCAGAATCTGAATGTGATGTTTGTGTAGATGAAGGAGACCATGAGGGTACTCCCATTGCGAGGGATTTTCATGATCCATACATGTCTTTAGGCAACATTTTTGAAGATGTGGAGGCATTTAGAGTAGCACCAACATGCAATTAAAATTGAATTTGGTGTGACCTACAAAAAATCTGAGCCTACACGTGTGATAGTAGTGTGTCGTGAAAAGAAGTGCAAATGGAGATTGCATGCTTCTCGTTTACTAGATGGCCACACTTTCCAAATAAAGAAACTTGATCTTGAACATAATTGTACGGGGGCAAATAGGAATGGGAACCATATGGCCACCCAGAAGTGGGTAGCAAGTCAGTGCATAGGACGGCTAAAGATAAAAGGAGATGTGTCTATCAGGAGATTTCAAGGAGACTGAATAGTCAATTTCATATAAGTGTACCTTATCGACGAATTTATAGAGGAAAACTACAAGCATTGGAGATGATTCATGGGTCATGGGAAGCTATGTATGGTAGGGTTCTAAATCTGCAACATGAATTGTTGATAAAAAATCTAGATAATGTTGTTAGATATCAGACATATGAAAATGATAGATTTATGAGATGTTTGTGTCTTTAAAGGCTTCTATTGAAGGGTTTAAATTGGGTTGCATACACTTCCTAGTTTTGGATAGGTGCCATCTAAAAGAGTATTTCAGGGGTGCTTTGCTTACTATTATTGCATTTGATGGGAATAATGGAAATTTTCCAGTAGCCATAGCTATTGTTGAGGGAGAGAATGATAGTAGTTGGACTTGGTTCTTGGATACCCTGAAACAGGCCATTGGTGCATTGGATGGCCTGCCATTCATATCTGATAGGCAAAAAGGATTAGAAGAAGGACTCCCACATAAATTTAGTGGCACTTTCAACCACAATTCATTGGCCCTATCATTTGTTGCCGCCCTCATGTCCCCCTTCACTTGTAGAATGTCATTCTTTCTCTCAAGCAATCTAACTTCTTCTCCAGCAATGACTCCATGGAGTTTAACTGATACTTCAAGTCCACAGTACTCTGATGTGCATCATCAACCTAGACAAAAAAATCACAACAATTGTCCTCCCATAAACATGCACAATAGCTTGTTATGTTAGTTTGAAATTGATGTTGGGTTCTCACAGACATTTCATCGAACAACTTATGAACCTCATACCTTCCAACCGGCACACCGATAGAACCTTCATCCTCTACTTATTTCCAAATTCGAATTGTATACCCTGCACCTCTTCTGCCAATAGCATTATGGAATATCATAACACTCAACCATATTTAGGGAACGTCTCATCCTAGATTGTCCGGTAGTCGTGTCACTCATCTTCTTCCCTCTTAGGTTCGTTTGGTTGGCCGTCAGGTTGCTGCTCGCCCGTGCTCACCGGCCGATACACCCATGCTGCATGCCGTCCTCACATCATGCACATTGCCGTTTGTCGGCCTTGCTCACCTTTTGATGTTGCCGTTTGTGAACAGCGCGTATGCGAGTGAAGAAGAAAGAGGGAGGCAATAGTGAAGGAAGATGATCGGATACTACAATGTGCGCAAATCGGAGATCAATAACCCCATCATTTTCTTGCCGTTGTTGTCTTGCCCGTCACCATCGGTCATGTTTTCCATTGGGCAAAAAGAAAACGCTCGCCGAGCAGAAGGAAGAGAATCGCTTAAATCAAACTAAATGAGGACATTTTGGACATTTTCTGGTCCCCAAACGTTTCACGTCGAATATTCTCTCGAATATTCACCGGCGGTAGACAGAAGTTAACCACAATGGTATATCCTCTGCATTTAATGTAAATAGAGGGTATTCATGATAATATACCTAGATTGGGGGTGTACTTGCAAAAACCCTTATTTACATAGGTATATATATATGCAAAATCCCTAATGTTTATTTAGACCAAATCAACATTCGGTCCAAATCTGGACCTCATAGTTATTTTTAAGTCCATTGACTAATTTATTTTAACATCCGGTCCAAATTTTGTGAATCTTTATTTTTAGGTCCAAAGAAGGCTCCACCGTCAGTTAACTGACGGTGGAGAAGGTGAAAAATTTAAAATACCCTTCTGCCACGTGCAAGACACCCATCTTTACAGTGTTGTGCTATTTGTTGCCATGAGCAGGGCGCATCTCTGCCATGAGCGGGGCTCCACCGTCTTTTAAGAATTTTCCTTCTCTAATCTCCGGTGCCGAGGAGAGGGAGCAGCTGAGCTTGGCTGCAATGACAGAGAGCAGAAGGATAGAGATCTGAAGGCGACTGCATCGGCCATCTCCTCCTTCAGGTCCATCCTCGCCAACCTCGACCGCCAGGGGATGGTGGAAGGGAGATCGACGAACCTGTCACCGGCGAGTTCCTCCTTCTGGGCAGGAGGGTACTCCAGTACCGTACCCGCCTCTCTCACCTTCCTGTCCTCAACCCTTCCCCTAGGGAACGAAAGGGCTCTGGCTCCAGCGATCTAATGCTTCTTGTGCTCCTCCTTCCTTCCCGGCGAGTCGGCATGGGGGACGGGCGACCTCAGGCTCCTGACGGGCAAGAGCAGTCGCTTGTGATCGCCGGGGCTCCCCGGCGCGACCATCACGGTGGGTTCCCCCCTGTGGTACCGAGAAGTCCACATCCCGAGCCTACTCTCCTCTGGCCCGGAAGGGGTCCCCGAGCCCTCCTCGTCGAAGATCGACGACACCTGTAGGAGCTGCGTGAGGTAAGATTGCGGTATACCGTCGGCCAAGTTCGGCTGCTCCCTCTCCTCGGCAGTTCACTGTAGTCACAGGGTGGGCTCACGGATGGGGGAGGGGGTTTCGCCGTCGGCGGAAGCCCTCCACCGTAGTCGCAAGGTGGGGTGGGCTCAAGGTGGGGGAGAGGGTTTCACCTCATTCACGGGGGTAGAATAGGATTTTTCGATAAAAATGTAAGTGGAGATAACAGATTGGACCTAACATTAAACAATTAACAGTCATAGAACTTAAAATTAAAATTTCTATGTATTGGACCTAAAATTAATTTTATATCATTTTTTTGGACCGGAAGTCAAAAATAAACGATTAATAACAACGAGACTCGAAGGATAGGGAGATCGTCGGGCTTCCCTCCCTGCCCTCCTGCCAGTGGCCCAGTAACGGGACAGGTTGACAGGATCCGCCATTTTCCGAAGCATCCCTCCCTGCCATCACCTCCCCCTGTCGGTGGCGGCAGCAGGAGGAGCAACCACGGGCGGAACAAGGGAGGAGACCCTCTGCACAGGAGGAATCCCTAGCTCGCGGCTCGCCGCCACCGCCCCGTTCCCTGCGTTTCCGCTCCGGGGGCCCGCGGGGGAGGGCCTTCCGTGATGCGTCTGGCGCGTCGCCTCCGGGATCCATGGGCGTGAAGGCGAGGAGATGCGGCCTGCAGGACCTGCGGAGGTGCAATCCTCTCGACCTGGTATTTCTCGGCTCCACACGGCATCTCCCCCAGGGATGGAGGCCCCAGAGGAAGGTGATCTCGCCGCTCTTCCTGTTCGGCTCCACTCTCTTCGTGCTGGGCCTGGTCTCGCTTCTTACCGGCCACATTGTGTCCCATCTCGAGTGGTACTCGCAGCTGAGGCGTCCATGGGGCTCCAAACAGGTGTGGTTTCTTGTGGAACATGCTTGGGCACGGTTTTCTTCACCATTTTGTGTGCATGACTGTGGATTGGAACATGACTCTGTTGGGATGCTCTGACAACGAGCCGGTTTTGTAAAGTGTTGTTCTTTCATGTAGCTTCCATTGTCCGCCAGATGTCGAAACGTGAGAAGTCAAGTTCTTTACCTTTTTCTTCATTATTATTGTTTCGGTGTTACTCTTAGTTCAGAGAAGCACATGTGTCTTTTCCCTTAGTACTTCGGTAGTGTCAATGCTCAAGATGAGTGGATAAATAACTGATAACTATGAGATTTATATATTTTGCGGGTCCATTGATGCATGGGAGGAGATTGTGGAAGTTGAGTTCTGTTTTTGGAATCCGCAATGCGTGAATTTTTTCCTCTTTTTTGAGAGTGGTTCGAATCGCATCTTGGGGATTTCTCTGCAATGGTTATGTTTCAGCTTAGGTGGCACATACTAAAATATGCATTAAAGTGACGGACTCTATAGGCTTTATACGGGTTGTTCCTTAACCTTTTATTTAGGGAGTACTTGTAGGAATCATCTACTTAATTCCAGTGAATGCTTAACAATTTAAATGGAATGCAGGGTCCGAACCACCATGAACCAATTGACATATGGAAATCAAAATACTCAAAAGTTTACTATGGCTGTAGCAGTAGAGGTCCTCATTTCAAAGGTAATGTTCTTATGTCCTGTTATCATTGTTGCTGTTTGTAAAGGACTAAAGGTTCAGCTGAAAATCCGATGTTATCAGGTTTAAAAAGTAATTCTCCATGCAAGTACTTCCTTTTTACACAACTTGTCCAGGCTGCCCTTTCCTAGTTTATAACTGAAACCAACTTCTGTTGCACAGAGGTTGTTAGTTTCTCCACAAATGTAACTTAGTGATGACAGAGAATTGGCAGCTGTTCCCTTCCAGAACTATGTTGAAAGTTGTTTATTTGTACATATTTGGGTTGTGAGTCATAAAATTTCTGAACAAATATTGCTGGAAGGATTAGAAGAATAAAAGAAGCAAATCAGATTTTCCAAGATATTTTTGAGTAAAGAAGCCTGTGCCTTTTATTTTCCATGAGTATGATATGCGAAAAGTCTCAAATCCTTTCAAATTTAGAAGGACTTTCCATACAATACAACAACATAATTTATGGACAAGAACGAGTTTTAAGTAGGAGCAAAAAATGGAGAAAGAAAAAGAGCAATGATCTAGCTTTCTTACAAATGATATCTAGACTTCATCGAACACTAACCAGAGAAATAATCTCATAGTATTGCAACAGATTTTTAGTTGCAAAGCAATTTAATGGATAATTGCCTGGATTTTGCTTACAACAATTTTCTTGAACCTTGAACCAAGACAGGTTTGATAATAAAATGAACTAGACTCATGTAAGCCAAAAACATTGGCAAAATTCTCTCCTGTTAGCTTCCTCTACGGCCTTCTTCCCCAGCCCAAATCTACAAGTCTCATTTACTTTCAAAATCTGTCAATCGACTTCGTTATCTATGACATGTTTTCATGTTGTCCTGCTGTTACTTAGAATCCTGCTTTGCCTAGGAAGGACTTTGTTCCCTTGAAGCCCATTGCTCATTTCTGATATGCCCCAGCATGTGAAAGCTAGTTGTGAAGAACTAAGTTATAGTAAAGACTTCCTATGCTGCTCCTTGATGTCTTTGGGGAAGATAAAAAACTATACTGGACCCATATTGTCTTTTAGTCACCCATGAAATTCTTTGAGAATGCTCTGTGTTTATTTGAAATGGGTCTATTTACATTTCTACAACTTGATATGTTCCTCATGTTGATGTAGATTATGGCCACATTTAATTGTTGATTGGCATCTGGAATGAAACATGATTAACTTACTCTTATACTCGTGTCTTATAAGGTAAAGCCTCTTTGGTAATGGGATAGGGGGGTTTATACCCCTTTTATCACCTGTTTTAACTCCACACGCAGTTTGAAAATGCGTTTAGTTTAACCCCGGGTGATAAAAAGTTATCCAGGATAAAAGGGTGATAAAGGGGGGGATACCTATCTCACCCATGGAGGGGGGATAAAAGTTATCTCTAGAGATAACTCATTAATTATAATATTTCATTCTAAAAAATTGTGTATCTTTCCCTACACACAGTTAAATGGTGTCAAATTAGGTATAAAGGGGTGATAACTATACACACTTTGTCACATCACATCACATTAAAAGTTATCCCTTTCCTAACTATCTCTCATTTAAACCATCTCAAACTAAAAAAGCTCCTAAACGTGAATAGCTTGTATATGATTTACTTATCCTCGGTCCGACTACACACAATGAGCCTCTTGTCATCGAGCGGGGGGGGGGGGGGGGGGGGCGACGTCCCGTGGGGTGCCGGAGATGTTTAAAGAGACTGCGACTGCCCCTTCTCCCTCTGCTTTGCATTCCCCTGTGCTGGATGCTCCTCTTCACAGGTTTCCACTGTGCGCTGGACCTACAGGAAATGCCAGATGGAGGAAGCGGAGGACTTACTCTGTGGAAAGCAGAACGACAAGGATTTGTCGACCTTGCAGGAGGGGCTGAAGACTTGAAGACCACACCTGAGCAGGGGAGGTCTAGGGCTCTGTAGAGGGCACCGGTCTAGGCAACAATTGGGGCTATGTAGGTAATAGCCTAGGCCGATGTTGGCATGTTGCCGACCGGTTAGTTTTCTTTGCCGACCGCTTGGAAGATGATGATCTCCTACTGGAGGAGGATAAAACTATCTTGATATGTCCGTCTATTGAAGGAACCCAGTTCCAACCCACTTCGATGCCTGGGGCGGATGGACTGGATGTTAAGGTGCTAGATTCTCAAACATTTCTTGATAAGGAGGGGAAGGAGTTGTTGTGGTTGGTGCAGAGGCTCACAGAAGAGCACCTAAAAGGGTTAACTGAAAAATTGGGGGTCTCTTATGATGGGGTGGAGAAGGGAATTAGAGGTTCAGTCTATATGATTCAGAAGAGATAGGTGGCAGCACTGGCAAGGGAGGCGAAAAAAGATAAATTGCAGAAAAAAACGAGGGCAGAGGTTTAGGAGGTGCAACAGGAGGACGAAGGGAACAAGGGTATGAGAGAGAGAGGGGGATGCTACTTTAGTTTCCTCATGAGGATCATCTCATGAAATGTGAGGGGTCTGAGAGATGGTGAGAAGAGGAGGATGGTGAGAAACTGTAAGGCAGATGTCTTATGCATTCGGGAGACCAAGTGTGAGGCTGGGGAGAAGAGTTGTGGAGGGAGGTTGGGGGAGGTAGGCTTTCTAGAGGAGTGGCCTCCCCAGTTGTCGGCAGAGCTGGTGGTATCCTTATTTTGTGGAACCTTTTCAAAGTGGAGGAGGTGGAGGAAGACAGGCAGATAGGTCGCTGTTGAACGAATTTTTTCCCCTTATATTAGAAAAAAACACTTGTTTTAAATATTTAGAGCAAGTGTATAAAGAGGAAAATATGTGTCCGGACTTCTGGATAAAAACAACCTCCAAACTCATTTATTCAGAATTTTCAGAATGAATGAAAGAAAAGAAAGTATTTATTCTGAATTTTCGGAATAGATAAATAGCAGAAAACATAAATATTTTTCTGCACATGTTCGAATTTTAAACGGGAGCCATTCCGAATCAAATTGGGGCTGAAACCATGTAACCTCCGGCATTTTCGGAATAAAATTCCCCCCGAGAAATTTATTGCATTAGAAAACACTTGTTTCAAATGTTTGGAACAAGTGTACGAAAGGGAAAATATTTGTCCGGAGTCCCGAGTAAAAGATAACCCTGGGAACTATTTATTCAGAATTTTCAGAATGAATAAATGAAATGAAATTATTTATTCTGGAATTTCGGAATAAATTAATGCAGAAAAAGAAATATTTCTGCATATCCTAGGATGTCGAAGAAAAGTCTCCCGGAGTTGACCAAGAACAGAAATTAGTCAATTCCCGATGTGCTCGGAATTAAATCCGATGTTGGGCGAACAATCTTTAATGCCCCGGGATAATCCGGCGAAAGTCGTCCTACGTGGCATGCATATTAACATGTGTGAGGGTCCGATCAAATACCCATGTCAACAACAGAAAATGATGTGACGTGACACACCGATCCTTGCACAAACGAAAAAGAAAGGCTCCACGTGGTGAAAAAGACACGTGGTGATGAATTTATAAAGGATCCATGGGTCCCCCCTTCTGCCATGGAACCGGGAGAGGTCCCACTGGGACTGCGTACCCAGTGGGACTCCCACTGGGGCCTGCGCACAGCAGGTGGGAACCCCACCGGGGTCCGTGCGGGGCCCGCCCTCGGTGGACAGTCCCACCAGGGCCGCGCGCCCGGTGGGCTGTCCCACCGGAACAGCGCGCCCGGTGGGAGTCCCACCGGTGCCCACAGTGGGGCCCACCACCCAGTGGAGCCCCTATTTGCTGTCCAAAAAATTAAAACGGAAAGAAATAAATGCGTACCTGATGGGATGCGTCTCCGGTGGGGCGCGTCTCCGGTGGGGATGCAGAAGATGAATCCGGTGGGATGTCCACCCCCACTCAATCTCCTATAAAAGGAGATGAACTCCAAGGAAGTGAAAGGAGGGGGCTGAAATCTGCCAGTCTGAGATCTGAAAAAGTGGGAAGAGTTGAGATCCACCAAGCTTGGGGAGATCTGAAATCCACCAACTCCCGGAGATCTGAAATCTACAAGAGTGGAGGTGGTTCGGAGCGGCCTCCTCCCATGTTGTTTGTTTCAATAGAAGGCGGCCTATGTTGGTGTTTCCTGGGCTGCATAGAAGAAGCCAGAAGACTTCCTAAAGCAGGTCAACAAAAAGAGGCAATGGCGTTGGATTCTTAAAAGAATTTAGCAAGGGTTTTGGAAGCTCTCGTACAAGTCCAAAATAAAAACTTTGTTGGAGTTTTGGAAACCAACGGTCTTTTAAAAGAAGACCCCCATCATAGCATATATTTGTCCATTTACATGTTTTAATGGACTTATATTAGATTGCAAATTGTAATTATACCCAAAACCCTTGTATAATTACATAAAGATCTACAGAAGTTACAAAAAGGAACCAGAAAAGTGACATGTTATGAAAGGCAATGTTCCACATATGTGGAGAATTGCAAATCAGTCCCTGTCTAAGGGAGAATTGCATGTAAACCTTGTTCAAAGGGTTAATGACACATCAACCCTTGAAGAGCAGAAAATTACATAAATACCTCCAAAGGGTGGAAAATTATGGAAATATGCTTGAAAGGTGAAAATTGCATAAAGGTCACTAGAAAGGTGAAAATTGTAACAAAAATCTCTCTAAATAGAGAAACTGCACAGATGTCATTGAAAGGGACAAATTGCAGAAATACCCTTCAAAGGGTGAGAATTGCATAAACATTCTCAGAAGGACAGGAAATTGCAGATATGTCCTTAAAAGGATAAAAACTGCATACACATCCTCAAAAGGGTGAAATATTGCAGAAATACCCTGATCAAGGGACAAATTGCAGAAATACCTTGTTCAAGGACAAATTGCAGAAGTACCGTGTTCAATGGACAAATTGCAGAAATACCCTGATCAAGGGACAAATTGCAGAAATACCCTGATCAAGGGACAAATTGCAGAAATACCTTGTTCAAGGGAAAGTTGCAGAAATACCCTGATCAAAGGAAATTTATAGAAATGCCCTTGTCAAGGGAAAATTCCAGAAATCTCCCTGTTTGAAGGGAAAATTCCAGAAAAGTCCATGTTGAGGGGAAATTTCAGAAATACCCCCATGTCAAGGGAAAATTGCAGAAATACCCCCATGACTGGGAAAATTGCAGAAATACCCCCATGTCAAGGGAAAATTGAAAATTGCAGAAATACCCTCATGTCAGGGAAAATTGCAGAATTACCCCCATGACTGGGAAAATTGCAGAGATGTCCCTGTTTGAGGGGAAATTGTAGAAATACCCCCATGTTAAGGGAAATTCCAGAAATACCCCATGTTGAGGGGAAATTCCAGAAACACCCCCATGTTAAGGGAAATTCCAGAAACACCCCCATGTTAAGGGAAATTCCAAAAATACCCCCATGTTAAGGGAAAATTTCAGAAATGTCTCCGCTTGAGGGGAAATTCCAGAAATGCTCCCGGAGAGTAGAAAAATTGCAAATCAGTCCTGTTACTATCTGAAAATTGCAGGAAAATCCTTGTGTCAGGGGAAATTGCTAATATATCCCTGGATTAAGGAAAATTGTGGAAATACCATCTAAAAGGACAAAATTACAGAAATATCCTCCAAAGGGTGATAAGTGCAAAAAATGTTCTCAAAAGGACAGAAGTCACCAAAACATTTTCGAGAGAAAAAATTGCAGAAATACTCCTGGAGAATAGAAATTGCATAAATGTCCCAAGAAAGGTCCCAAATCCAAAGACCTTGAGGGGGGGGAAATTGCACAAGTGCTCCTGCTTGTGAGGAAGTCCTTCAAGCTATGTTCGAGCTTCACGGAAGTCAACAAAATGTCGTCGAAGTTTAGAAATTGCAAGAAAATCCCTACGAAGCAAGATACTATACAAGGTCCATGCCGTTCACATGACTCGGTGGAGCGGGACACACGTCATTTCCTTGAAGTGGCGTGCGCTCTCCTGAGTCCGGTTTACAGTTGGCGAAGTTTTGGGGTCGTCAAGAAATGACAAATACACCCATGGGAGGCATGAAATGATTGAAAAGCCCCAAGAAGTCGAGAACTGACATAAGATACTCGGAGAAGTCAACAAATGACGAAAATATCCAAGTGTCCCAAGGGATGGTAGAAGCATCCGGGGAAGTCAATCAATGACGAAAATATCCAAAACAGCTTGAAAAAGCCAAGAAATGGCGGAAATGTCCGAGCATGTCAATCAATGGTGAAGACACCTAAGAACGTCAATAAATGACCGAAACACTCCGGAATGCCAAGAAATGGCAGAAGCATCCGGGGAAGTCAATCAATGACGGAAATACCCGGAACTGCTCGAAAAAGCCAGGAAACAGCAGAAATGTCCGAGGATGCCAATCAATGGCAAAGACACCTGAGAACGTCAATAAATGACCGAAACACTCAGGAATGCCAAGAAATGGCAGAAGCATCCGAGGAAGTCAATCAATGATGGAAATACCCGAGACTACTTGGAAAAGTCAAGAAATGGCAGAAATGTCCGAGAATGTCAAAAAATGACAGAAAAGACAGAATGTCAAGAAACGGCAGAAGCATCCGAGGAAGCAACAAATGGCAGAAGCATCGGGCAAGTCAACAAATGACAGAAATACCCGAGACTGTTCGAAAAAGCCAAGAAACGGCGGAAATGTCTGAGAATGTCAAGAAATGACGGAAATAACTCGAAGATATCAACTGATGACAGAAGGTCTAAAAAGGCCAAGGAATGACAGAGGTGCCTGGAAATGTCAGAAAATGGCAAGGAGCTCTTGAATAGTCATAGATACAATGCTGTCCAAATCTCCTCCAAGTTTCTTCTTCAAAACACAATATTGGTCAAGTTTTCAGTTCTATGATCATAGTGGCTGATACTCACAGAAATACCCCGATATGGGAGAGCTGCAAAATTTCCAGAAAGGGTGAAAGATTGCAGCGAAATCCCAAAAGGGGTACAAACTTGTAGAAACCTGACATGACCACTTAAAGGTCTCATTACTATCAAAGGGTGATGGTCACCACAAAGCAAATACAACGGGCCGACAGTAATCATCTTGGCGATCCAACGACCTGCTCGTGACCGAACTCAAATCCAACGATCTGATCGTGATGATACTCAAATCCAACGGTCCGATCGTGATGATATTCAAATCCAGTGGTCCGATCGTGATGAAGATGCAAATCAACGATTAGATCGTGACAGAAGCAAGTCCAAAAAGGGTCGATTGCAACCGAATGTAATTCTAAAGACCGATTATATAATCGGCACCATTTGTAAAGGTCTTGAAAGACCAGTTGTATTTCGAATTACATGTGTATAAGCAATGAATGCTTCAAATATCTATGCAAGAGTATGTATTCATGAAGGACGATCATCAAGATCAATATTGTCACAACGAATAGAGACAAAAGGTATTCTTTGACAGAGAATCAAAGGTGTTCGAAGTCACCTCGATGTAAATTAACATCGACTTCGGTCGGTGGGGAAATGTCCTGTACACGACACCTAAATCGCTTGATAAATGAAATTTGTCTGTTTTAACAAATTGGCACGTCCGCAAAATAGATAACCATCAACAATTTATCTTTTTCTTCTAAAAGATAAAAGATTTGAATGAAAACTTTTTCGCGTGCTAAACAAATTGGCACGCCCGGTGGGACAGTTCCTACCTTTCATCTCTGTCAAAGAATAACCTTGTCTCTAAGGTTGTGACTCCTTGATACTCTTGCAAGAAATCCAAATGGAAAAATCCTCACTGTTGAAGTTACCCCAGCCGAAGTTGTTGTTTGGGGAATCAAAAAAGGAAGGATCTCCTTTGAAGTTGAAATGATGGCATAAAGCTCATTTGAAGTTGTTCTTGCTAACAGGAGGCAACGCCATTCCAGCCGAAAATGCTGCTGCTAGGGGCATCAAGCCTGTTGCTACAAAGGGAAAGAAGCCCATCAATAGGGACATCAAGCCGACGGATACAAAGGGTCAAAAGCTCGCACTAGAAGCATCAAATATGTTGCCATAAGCAGGGGCACAAACCCACCCCCACGGGGGCAACAAGCTTCCTAAGGTTGAAGGCAGCGCGCATTTCACCACTGCTACAACTGGGGGCATCAAGTCCCATACTTCTAAGGCCAGGTTTATTCGGCTAATTCAATTTTCTTTGGTGTCACCCTTGCTCAACGAGGACGACCCAAATGCCACAAAAGCAAGAAATCGATGGCGATCAACTTGAGATCTAGTAAGAAAATCACCATCGACAATCTTCATGCCTAGCTTGACAAATGTGAGGCTCAAAAGCAAAATCCAAGGAGGTAAATCTCGACAAAGAAATATCAGATTGAATCTCGAGCAAATCCAAAAGGGCAATACTCGAGAACAAAATGCCGAAACAAATTTTAGGCGAACCAAAAAGAGGTAAAGTCCAAGACAAAGATGCCGAGTGTATCTATGAGCAAAGCCACAAAGGAAAAATGAAGATAGGGTCTCTGAAGTCAAGCTCCAGACAAATCAGAAAGCAAGAAGATAGCAATATAGAGAACTTCTCAAAATTCTAGCAGGCAATCAATGGCACCGTTTAACTGCAACAAGAGGAGATTAGTTGAGTCACTATGACCCTGAAGAAAAGCTCTCAACTTAAACCTCCTAAGAAGAAAGCTTCATGCAACAATTCCAACTGTGGGGGCATTCCCTGACCGCTTGCAGAGGCAGAAATCTCCTCTCTAACCAAGTTGGCCAAGGGTAAGAAGCAGGAGAAGAACAAAAAAAAAAAATTGAAAAGGAGGGTGAAGAAACATGCTGAACAATTAGCTTCCGCTGAGGGCATCAAGACAAAGTGCTTCCTTCCGAAGCCTAAATGTCAACATGGCACATGTCCAAAGCCGCTTTTGTTATCAAGGCACAACACCACCCCAGCTTTGGTTGTGGTTGCTCAAAACATCAAAACGGAGGCATCTTCACGAAGCTAAGTGCCAACGAAATCTATGGGGTTGTTCCTGCTAGCCGAGGGAACCGTCGCCAAGGTTGAAAAACCTGTTGCGGCTATATCCATGTCTGAAACGGCTCATCCATGCCAGGAAAAGAAAAAAAAAACAAAAAACATATGTGGCTAGATGAAGGCCAACCAATCTTGCCATGGGACTGTCATGTCCCTATTGTGCTATTACTACAACATGCTCCGCCATTTACATCAAGTTAAGGCGGAAATAAACGAAAGCCAGTGCATCGGTAGAAATCTAAAACCGGCAAATTCACACAAAAGGGGCAACCCTATCATCGCCTACATCAAGTCAAGGCGAAAATGAAAGAAGATGGCATTCAAGTCTCACAATGAAAAGGGGGCATGGTCGGAAGCCAAAGCCCCGAAGCACAAGCAACGGGGGTGTTGTGCCAGATTTCTGGCCGGCTTCTCACAGGAGGAACAAAAGAAAAAAAAAGGGGAATAAACCAAACAAATACAGAAAGGAAAAGTAGAGGGAGACCTCACCTCTTTGGGCTAGCCGCAACTTGCCGGCCCTGTACGGCTCCCCCTTGGGCGAGCCGTCGCCCCTGGTTGGACCGGTTGCAGGTGCCTCTGCCTGGTCCCCCCTGCGGCGAGAGGGAGAAGAAGAGGTAAAGGAGGGGATGCCGCCGCTGCTGGCCCTGCCGCCGTCGCCAGGCCCTCCACCCATCGTTGCCAGCCGCGGCCGGCTCGCCGCTGCTTCCGGCCCCTGCTGCCGCTGCCTGCTCTGCGTGGGGAGTCACCGTGGGCCCCCTTGCTGGCCCCGGCAGCCGCCGCTGATGGCCCCACCCCCGCTCACCGCTGCTGCCCCAGCCGCCGCCGCTCCAGCCGTCGCCGCCCTGCCTCGCCACTGCTGCTCCAGCTGCCGCCGCCTTGCCTTGCTTGCGCCGCCGGCAAGAAGGAAGGAGGAGGAGGGAGGTCAAGAGACCCTCCTCCTCCCTGCTCTGTTTCGCACAGAGCCAAAGCGGGAAGGCCAAACACAAAAAACGGAAAGGGAAAATAGAAAGGAAAAGAAAAGGGAGGGGACTAAGATGCAAATACGCAATCGGAAAATTGCATAAAACCCCCTAAAGGAACATGCAGACCTCCGGGGAGATGCACAAACCTTCCCTCCATGGCCACTCCTCCTTCCACTATAAAAGGAGGGAGGGGGCACCCCAAGCGATGGGGTGGATTTTTGGAGATAGAGAAAACCCGAGCAAGGCTTCGGGAAGAGACGGTAAGGCACTCTAGGAAAAGGGTCTGCAAGGCAGCCATAAAGAACATTGTGCAAGGCGCGATTTAATTTTCTCCAATTCAGAAACAAGGTCCATCGGGCTTCCCCTTATTGGGCCATAACTTGTTTATTGGGCCGGACTTGTAATTTCCACGCTATGATGAATTAAATGATCATGTTGCTTGATGTTTAATGGGCCCAATGATGGTTAATGGGCTGGTCTTTGATATATCTCCATCCGCGATGTTTAATGGGCCCATTGGGCTATTTTTAATTGTATAATCACCCATTATATGAATAATCACACGTAGTGTCACGTTTATTTTAAACACTTCGCTACTTGGTTTCTTAACCAAAACTAACCAATTTTTCAACCAACCTTAATAAAATATTTCACAAACATTGTCATCTAATTTTCAATAACATAAAATCAACAAACAAGTCATGTCTCACATCATTTTTGAAGAGGGCATTTGTTGTGCCAGATTTCTGGCCGGCTTCTCACAGGAGGAACAAAAGAAAAAAAAAGGGGGAATAAACCAAACAAATACAGAAAGGAAAAGTAGAGGGAGACCTCACCTCTTTGGGCTAGCCGCAACCTGCCCGGCCCTGTACGACTCCCCCTTGGGCGAGCCGTCACCCCTGGTTGGACCGGTTGCAGGTGCCTCTGCTTGGTCCCCCTGCGACGAGAGGGAGAAGAAGAGGTAAAGGAGGGGACGCCGCCGCTGCTGGCCCCTGCCGCCGTCGCCAGGCCCTCCACCCACTGTCGCCCGCGCCGGCCGGCTCGCCGCCGCTTCCGGCCCCTGCTGCCGCTGCCTGCTCTGCGTGGGGAGTCACCGCGGACCCCCTTGCTGGCCCCGGCAGCCGCCACCGATGGCCCCACCCCCGCTCGCCGCTGCTGCCCCAGCCGCCGCCGCTCTGCCTCGCCGCTGCTGCTCCAGCCGCCGCCGCCTTGCCTCGCCACTACTGCTCCAGCCGCCGCCGCCTGCCTTGCTCGCGCCGTCGGCAGGAAGGAAGGAGGAGGGAGGTCGCGAGACCCTCCTCCTCCCTGCTCTGTTTCGCATAGAGCCAAAGCGGGAAGGCCAAACACAAAAACCAGAAAGGGAAAATAGAAAGAAAAAGAAAAGGGAGGGGACTAAGATGCAAATATGCAATCGGAAAATTGCATAAAACCTCCTAAAGGAACATGCAGACCTCCGGGGAGATGCACAAACCTTCCCTCCATGGCCACTCCTCCTTCCACTATAAGGAAGGAGGGGGCGCCCCAAGCGATGGGGTGAATTTTTGGAGATAGAAAAAACTGAGCAAGGTTTCGGGAAGAGACTGCAAGGCAGTCCAGGGAAAGGGCCTGCAAGGCAGCCCTAAAGAACATCGTACAAGGCGCGATTTAATTTTCTCCAATTCAGAAACAAGGTCCATCGGGCTTCCCCTTATTGGGCCAAATTTCTTATTGGGCCATAACCTGTTTATTAGGCCGGACTGTAATTTCCACGCTATGATGAATTAAATGATCATGTTGCTTGATGTTTAATGGGCCCAATGATGGTTAATGGGTGGTCTTTGATATTCTCCATCCGCGATGTTTAATGGGCCCATTGGGCTATTTTAATTGTTAATTGCCCATTATACGAATAATCACACGTAGTGTCACGTTTTTTAAACAATTCGCTACTTGGTTTCTTAACCAAAACTAACCAATTTTTCAACCAACCTTAATAAAATATTTCACAAACATTGTCATCTAATTTTCAATAACATAAAATCAACAAACAAGTCATGTCTCACATCATTTTGATCCACCTTATGTTAATCCCCATTTAAATCAACCAATAAATGAAAATATTAATTTAATCTATATAATCCTAATTTAAATAAATAAAATAACGAAAATGTTTAAATAAATGGAATCAATAATTCTAAAATGCCAAAAAATGAGAAAATGAATTTAAAAATCAATAAAAAATGAAATAAATATTAGAAATTCCAAAAAAAAATGAACTGCATGTTTGCAACTATGTTTCTTTCCATGTATAATTCATTTCATTCAATGTGAGTCACGTTCTTTTATTTCAACGGGTTTGTCTGGTGTGCTAATCAAGGGTATTCAGCCTTTGTGCTAATATAATTAACACTAACCGAGGTTAGTGGGGGAGGTCAAATGAACTAAATAAGACTATGTCCATGTAAATAAATAAAACCCAAATAAATCAAACGCAAAGATAAATTTAAAATTTTTAAAGCATTAAAAAAATGGTTCTCACGGGGGGCTTCCATATGCAATAACTTTGTATGAAACAAATGTGGGGTCATCAAGGACGAGGCCTGAACAATCAAGGCAATCTAGTGTAGTTAAATCTACCTAGTTGTTAGCCTAGCGGCAAGCTAAGAAAACGGCTGGGTCAAAGAAATTCTTGAAGAATGAAAGCCTCCAAGGCAACAATCCAGGCAAAATGCCAACTCAAAAAGTCAAAAGGCATACCTGGGAATGAAAACTCAAAGAAAAGTCGGAGGTAAATATCAAATAATGCTCAGAATAAAGTCTCGGGCGAAACCTCAAGCAAGAAGCTCCGACAAGCAAGAATCCAAGAAGAAGTCCAAAGTGAAGGGCTCTCAGTCCAGTCCCTGGCAAAGCCAGCAAGGCAAGTTCAAGGAAGAAGGCTTCAAACAAAGCTCCAGGAAAAGCCATAAAGATGAACCTGGCAAAGAAATGATGACAACAGAGCCATAAAGGCAAGATGCTTGCGGCAACTGCCCCCAATTCTGGCAAGATCGTCTAGCACGGTGGAGGCAAGCTAACCATGCTAAGGACATATATGTTCCCACAATTTCAACCTCCAACAGTTTCGCACTCCTTTGCAAGTGCGAGAAGACCATTCAACCTTCAAAAAGAGGTCCATACGATGGGGGCAATACAACAAAAGAATGCCCTCTGAAGATGAACCAAATGCAAGTCTTCAAGGAGGAGACCTGTGTAATAGAAAAACTTGGGCAGACAAGCCCTCCAAGATGTCAAACTAGCAACAAGTGCACTCCAAAACCTAACCCACTACGTCCGCAAGGACCAAAGGGAAAGGTCGTGTATTAGAAGTCCAACTTCAAACCTCAAATCTCAGAAACCAATCTGAGTGGAAGAGGGGAATCATGCGTGGGTCTCAATGACATATGTCTCAGTCTTTGACAGACTGGGGCACCATCCCACGCAGGCTTACAAATACCAAAGAAGCGGCAAATCGCCTAAATATCTACCAAATCCGAAGAAGTCGCAGGCACCCACAAGTTAAAGGAACCTATTGATGTTGGGACATATTATCGAAGATTGTTACATTTTCAAAGATAAGGTGGAGAAGGCAATTCAAAACCGCCTCATCACAATGCAAAATGGCCCCAGTCCATTATAACCTCATGAGTGGGAGCAACCAAACCGATCGGTCAACATGATCTGCCAATCAATCAATGTAATCCATACACTGGAGGAAGTCCAAGAAAGCCAGTGACAAGAAAGAATCCTCACAAAGCAGTTAAGAGTATATTGAGCCAAAGCAGCCTTGTGGAAATCCCATGCAATCAAAACCCAGCCACTTATAATGAAGAATAGCCGACACTCCAAGTTAAACCCCTAGCTGAATCCAAGGGATAAACAATCCTGGTCAACAATGCTCGTGACAGAATTTCTAGACCAAGCCAAAAAGGCCAATGCCAGCCATCAAATGATCAGTCAAACCCAGGACCAAGCCAGAAAGGCGAGCTCCAAAAGCAAAATGTTAATCCAAGTTTTGGACCAAGCCAAAAGGCCAGTTCTAGGGGTAAATATCAGATGCCAAGTCAAGTTTGGACCAAGCCAAAAAGGCAAGATCTAAGAACCAAATATTGAATCGGGCTCTGAATCAAGCTAGAAAGGCCAGCTCCATGAACAAATGTTGAATCAAGTTCTGAGCCAAGCCAAAAAAAAGCTAGCTCTAAAAACCAAATGCCAAGACAAGCTTTGGACTAAGCTGAAAGGGCAAGATCCAAGAACTAAATATGGAATCGAGCTCTGGGTCAAGCCAGGAAGGCCGGCTCCGGCAAGTAAATGTCAAGTCAAAGCTCTGGACCAAGTCAGAAAGGCAAGCTCTAGGGATAAACCTCGAATTGGGCTCCGGACTAAGCCAAGGCCAGCTCCAGAAGCCAGACGATGCTTCAATCCCTGGACCAAGCTAGAAAGACAAGCTCCAGAAACCAAATGATGCTTCAGTCCCTGGACCAAGCCAAGGCCAGCTCCAGAAGCCAGACAGCGAATCAATTCCTCGACCAAGATAGAAAGGCAAGTTCTAGAAACCAAATGATGAATTAGTCTTTGGATCAAGCCATGAAGGCTAACTCCAGAAGCAAAATGTTAATCCCAAGCATTGGACCAAGCCAGAAGGGCCAGTTCCAGGAAAACAAAATATCAATCCAAGTTTTGAATCAAGCCATGAAGGCCAACCATAGACAATCAAAATGTCGATCCAAATTCTAGACCAAGTCAGAAAGACCTGCTCGGAAAATTGAATGTCAAAGTCAAGCTCTGGACTAAGCCAGAAAGGCCGGTTCTAAGAACAAATGTCAGGTCAAGCCTTGCACTAAGCTAGAAAGATCAGCTCCGGAAAACAAAATGACAATCAAAGTTCTGAACAAAGCCAGAAAGGTCAGCACTAGAACATATGTCAAATAAAATTCCGAGCCAAGCAAAAATGTAGCTTCCAGGGAAGAAATCTCAAATAAAATCCTGGGCAAAGTCAGAGAGGCAGACTTGGAAGGAAGGGTCTCACATTGAATGTCGGATAAATCTAGAAAGGCAAGTCTCGACAAGAGAATGTCAAATCGAACTTTACAAAAGGTCAAGAAGCCTAGCTCAATCACAAGCATGCCGGGCAGACCCAAGAAGGCGGGGCCAGAAACCGCCCCAAAGACAAGTTCTTAACAAATCAGGGGATGAGCCAAATAAGAAGTTGATGGCAGAATCAGCCTTCCAACACCCTAGCCTCTTTATGGCCGAATTCCAATACTTGCCGCTCAAAACAATCGAGAAAGCAATTAATATTATGTTCCAAATGCACAAGAAGGAAACTGATTGGGTGATGTGACGTCGAAAAATCGTCGGCCTAAACTCCTCGAAAAGAGAGTCCGACATGGCAAACCTAATCGGGAGGTGCCCTCAACCCTCCCAACCCAAAAGTAGGAGTCCTTTCACCAACAAAATTAGCATGGCGCCACAAAAGCCGGGGCTAAAACTGTCGTGGCAACAAATCGACACCGCAATGTGGGGCAGTAGCGCCCTCACCAACCCTGAAAGATACACCAATTCCCAATTGAAAAAAAAAATGGGAGGGTGAATGAATGAATGACCAACGAATGGGGAATCACTATATACCCCATTTTGATGTGCTCATCCTTGTCCCCACCATGGCAACCATTTCTCAGATCCAGAACCACAAAAGTCAGCCAAGACCCTGAATCCTAAATTCCAGACCTTTGGCTGATAAACCCCAAAGGCGGGTCAAAGTGAAACCTCAAACCTTTAGCCACAAAACTCCTAACCCCCTCTAGAAACCCAAACCTTCAGTCAACAAATCTTAGAGGTGGGTCAAATCTAGAAAACTCTTACCCTAAATCCATGTGAGCAAGGAGAAAGAAAACCCTTAAAATAGGTTGGACTGGAACAAGCCCTGAATCCTCAACTATCAAAACCATGAAAGCGGCTTCCGAATTCCAAGAAACAGACCGAAGAATCACATTCCGAATATGTAGATGCTAGGTCTTGAAAAAAAAAAAAGAGAAGAAAAGGGGCTTAAAATAGAGGTGCCCCGGCAGACTTGGGCACTCCCAAAAGGAATGACCAAGGGCAAAAAAGCCTAAAATCTGGCTGAGGTGAAAACCCGAAAGGGCGCCTCAGGCAAAAATTGATAACCCCTCAACGTGAAAACCCGCAAGCGCGCGTTGGAAAAAGCTAGAGGGGGCCAGCTTCAGTGAAAACCCGAAAGAGCGTCGGAATGGTAATGTGAAAAAAAAAACTTTATTGAATCCTTGGCCAACAAGCCTTTAAGGCCAGTCAGGTTCAAATTCAAATCGAAGATCGAACTCTTCCCTAGCCAGCAAACCACAAAGGTAGGCTAAGCCCGAAATCTGAATCCACTCCTTAGCCAACAAACCGCAAAGGTAAGCTAAGCCCGAAATCTGAATCCACTCCTTAGCCAGCAAACCACAAAGGTAAGCTAAGCCCGAAATCTGAATCCACTCCTTAGCCAGCAAACCACGAAGGTAGGCTAGACCCGAAATCTGAATCCACTCCTTAGCTAACAAACCACAAAGGTAGGCTAGGCCCGAAATCAAATCCCTCTCTTAGCCAACAAACCACAAAGATAGGCTGAGTAAAAAAAAAAATCAAATCAAAACCCATTTCCTAGCCAGCAAACCTCAAAGGTAGGCTATTCCCGAAATCTGAATCCACTCCTTAGCCAACGAACCACAAAGGTAGGCTAATCCCGAAATCTGAACCATTCCTTAGCCAGCAAACCACAAAGGTAGGCTATGCTTGAAATCTGAATCTGGCCAACAAACCACCAAGGTAGGCCAAGTCAAACCAAAAAGCCAAACCCAGAATCCAAAACTCCAGCTACTTCATTCAAAAAAGAAGAAAAAAAAATGGGGGCTTAAAATAGAGGTGCCCGACGGACTAGTATATGACATCTCATGTATTTGGGGGTAAAAATGTCGAAAACCCGTTGAGGTGAAAACCCGAAGGGCATCTCAGGCAAAAATGGGTAACCCCTCAACGGGAAAAATCCGCAAGGGCGCGTTGGAAAAGTTTAGAAGGGGCCAGCTCCGGTGAAAACCCGCAAAGGGCGCTGGAGTTGGTAATATAAAAAAAAGGGAAAAAGAAAAAGGAGAAAAAGAAAGAAAAAAATTTCTCATTGGTGGGACTCTTTGTTGTAAACACTCATTCTGCCTTGGCCATTAAACCACAAAAGTAGGCCAAGTCAAAATCAAAATCCCAACTCTTAGCCAGTAAACCACAAAGGTAGGCTAAGTTAGAACCGAAATCTCAAACTATAGCCAGCAAACCACAAAGGTAGGCTAAACCAAACCCAATTACTGCCTTGACCAGCAAACCACAAAGATAGGTCAGGGCAATACCTAAATTCCAAAAACCTCAGCCCCCAAGCCATAAAGGTTGGCCAAGCCGAAACAATTCCCAAACTTCAAGTCCGAAATCCAAACTCGTGGCTACTCCACTCAAAAAAAAAAGAGAGGAAAAAGGAAATTGGGGCTTGAAATAGACGTGCCTTGACGGACTTGAGTATGCGGTGGGCTGTGTACTTAAGGGTAAAAAAAGGTCAAGAACCCGGCTGAGGCGAAAACCCGAAAGGGTGCCTCAGGTAAAAAATGGGTAACCCCTCAACGTGAAAACCCGCAAGGACGCGTTGGAAAAAGTTAGAGGGGGATAGTGTTGTGAAAATCCGAAAGGGTGCTAATGCTAGTAAAAGAGAAAAAAAAAAAAAAGAAGAGAAAAAGAAAAGAAAAAGGAAAAGAAGTAGTGTTGACTTACATGTTCCTTTTGGACCGTCAACCTACTTGAATCTCAAATTTTGGTTTTGACTTACATGTCCCTTTCGGACTGTCAATTCCATTGAATTTCATTTGTAGTGTTGACTTATATGTTCCTTTTGGACTGTCAACCTACTTGAATCTTGAATTTTGGTTCTGACTTACATGTCCCTTTCGGACTGTCAATTCCATTGAATTTCATTTGTAGTGTTGACTTACATGTTCCTTTTAGACTGTCAACCTACTTGAATCTCAAATTTTGGTTTTGACTTACATGTCCCTTTCGGACTGTCAATTCCATTGAATTTCACTTGTAGTGTTGACTTACATGTCCCTTTTTAGATTGTCAACCTACTTGAATCTCAAACTGTGGTTTTGACCTCCATGTCCCTTTTGGACTGTCAATTCCATTGAATTCTATTTCTAGTGTTGGCTTGCATGTTCCGTTTGAACGACCAACTCTACTTGGCTTCAACCCGGACTACCAACAAATTAAAAAAAAAGGAGGAAATTTTTTTGGTGAAATAGATTCTGCTTCACTCAGAAAGATATAGTAAGAGCCTGAGACGAATACTTGAGCAGAAAGAAGATGTTTCAGATGGAGTAGAGCCTCAATCTCAAGATTACATCTATGGACGTTGAGTCATTTGAATTTGAAGCTGTGAAAACTGTGAAATCATCCAATACAGACACTTGCTGTGACGACTCGGGAAGAGTATGCCACTCAAGCAACAATGGCATGAAAGAAATTCAAGTTTTGTGCCATGCCTAAAAGATGAACTTCCAAGAAGATGTTGAAATCAAGCCGTTGAGCAAAGCTAGAAAGGCACGCCTCATCAGCAGAATATCCCATCGAATCCTAAGTAAAACCAGAAAGGTAAGATTCAAGATGAAGATGTCAAATCAAATCTCAAGCAAAGCCAAAAAGGCAAGTCTCGAGAGAGAGTTATCGAATCAGGTCGAAGAGCAAAGCCAGAAAGGCAGGCCTCATCGACCAAACGCCAAATCAGGCCGTTGAGCAAAGCCCGAAAGGCAATTCTCAGCAGTCAATACTCCAATCCAATCTTGAGCAAAGTCAGAAAGACAAGTCTCAGGAGGAAAGTCTCAAGTCAAGCCGTTGAGCGAAGCCAGAAAGACGGGTCTCATAGGCAAAATCTCCCATCAAATCTTGAACAAAGTCAGAAAGACAAGATTCAGAAGGAAGATATCAAAATCAAGTCCCCGCGCAAAGCTCTGACAGCAAGTCTCGAAAGAAAGACGTCAAAATCAAATCCTGAACAAAGTCATACTGAAGAAAAACTGAAGTCAACTCAAGCAAACCTATCAATAAAACTGAGTCGTAGGGTTGACTGGTGGAGCGGGTACATGTCACTTCTCTGAAGTGATGTGCGCTCTCCTGAGTCCTCTCCTGAGAACTACCGAGTTGGAAAATATTCAAGAAATATAGACCAATGGCTCAGCGCAAGATGCATGATAGAGCTGTTTGTCGGCCCAAACTACAACAACAAACAGTTGTTCGAAATTGCTGACGACGCCGCTAAATGTTAAAGCGCATGAACTATAGCCGTGGTCTTTGACCCAGTTCTCCACCATGTCATGAGACCAAGGGTAAAGTTTGAGGAATGCACGGGACGTCCACCTTCGCCTTCGCTTCGGCACACATCCGTGGGGGGCATTTGTTGAACGGAATTTTTCCCTTATATTAAAAAAAAAACTTGTTTTAAATATTTAGACCAAGTGTATAAAGAGGAAAATATGTGTCCAGACTTCCGAATAAAAACAACCTCCAAACTCATTTATTCAGAATTTTCAGAATGAATGAAAGAAAAGAAAGTATTTATTCTGAATTTTCGGAATAGATAAATAGCAGAAAATAAAAGTATTTTTCTGAACATGTTCGAATTTTAAACGGGAGCCATTCCGAATCAAATTGGGGCTGAAACCATGTAACCTCCGGCATTTTCGGAATAAAATCCCCCTCGAGAACTTTATTGCATTAGAAAACACTTATTTCAAATGTTTAGAACAAGTGTACGAAAGGGAAAATATTTGTCCGGAGTCCCGGGTAAAAGATAACCCTGGGAACTATTTATTCAGAATTTTCAGAATGAATAAATGAAATGAAATCATTTATTCTGGAACTTCGGAATAAATTAATGCAGAAAAAGAAATATTCTGCATATCCCAGGTGACGGAAGAAAAGTCTCCCGGAGTTGACCAAGAACAGAAATTAGTCAATTCCTGATGTGCTCGGAATTAAATCCGATGTTGGGCGAACAATCTTTAATGCCCGGGATATCGGCGAAAGTCGTCCTACGTGGCATGCATATTAACATGTGTGAGGGTCCGGTCAAATACCATGTCAACAACAGAAAATGATGTGACGTGACACACGATCCTTGCACAAACGAAAAAGAAAGGCTCCACGTGGTGAAAAAGACAGTGGTGATGAATTATAAGGATCCATGGGCCCCCCCTTCTGCCATGGAACCGGGGGAGGTCCCACCGGGGCCTGCGCACAGCAGGTGGGAACCCCACCGGGGTCCGCGCGGGGCCCGCCCCCGGTGGACAGTCCCACCGGGGCCGCGCGCCTGGTGGGCTGTCCCACCGGAACAGCGCACCCGGTGGGACATCCCACCGGGGTCGCACACCCGTGCCCGGTGGGAGTCCCACCGGTGCCCACAGTGGGGGCCACCACCCGGTGGAGCCCCTATTTGCTGTCCAAAAAATTAAAACGGAAAGAAATAAATGCGTACCTGATGTGATGCGTTTCCGGTGGGGCACGTCTCCGGTGGGGCGCGTCTCCGGTGGGGTTGCAGAAGATGAACCCGGTGGGATGTCCACCCCCACTCAATCTCCTATAAAAGGAGATGAACTCCAAGGAAGTGAAAGGAGGGGGCTGAAATATGCCAGTATGAGATCTGAAAAAGTGGGAAGAGTTGAGATCCACCAAGCTTGGGGAGATCTGAAATCCACCAACTCCTGGAGATCTGAAATCTACAAGAGTGGAGGTGGTTTGGAGTGGCCTGCTCCCATGTTGTTTGTTTCAATAGAAGGCGGCCCGTGTTGGTGTTTCCTGGGCTGCATAGAAGAAGCCAGAAGACTTCCTATAGCAGGTCAACAAAAAGAGGCAATGGCGCTGGATTCTTAAAAGAGTTTAGCTAGGGTTTTGGAAGCTCTCGTACAAATCCAAAATAAAAACTTTGTTGGAGTTTTGGAAACCAACGGTCTTTAAAAGAAGACCCCCATCATAGCACATATTTGTCCATTTACATGTTTAGTGGACTTATATTAGATTGCAAATTGTAATATACCCAAAACCTTGTATAATTACATAAAGAACTACAGAAGTTACAAAAAGGAACCAGAAAAGTGACATGTTATGAAAGGCAATTTCCACATGTGGGAGATTGCAAATCAGTCCCTGTCTAAGGGAGAATTGCATGTAAACCTTGTTCAAAGGGTAATGACACATCAACCCTTGAAGAGCAGAAAATTACATAAATACCTTCAAAGGGTGGAAAATTTGGAAATATGCTTGAAAGGTGAAAATTGCATAAAGGTCACTAGAAAGGGGGAAATTGTAACAAAAATCTCTCTAAATAGAGAAACTGCACAGACGTCATTGAAAGGGACAAATTGCAGAAATACCCTTCAAAGGGTGAGAATTGCATAAACATCAGAGAAGGACAAGAAATTGCAGATGTCCTTAAAAGGATTAAAAACTGCATACAACATCCTCAAAAGGGTGAAATATTGCAGAAATGCCCTGATCAAGAGACAAATTGCAGAAATACCTTGTTCAAGGGACAAATTGCAGAAGTACCGTGTTCAATGGACAAATTGCAGAAATACTGATGGGAAATGAAGGATGGCTAAGTCAAAGTATTTATTATGGCCTATTAAAAGAACCAAATGTTGTAATCTTATTTGGCTTTACAAATTTCTAGGGTCATTAAATTTAAGTCTTTTAAGTTTCCTAAGTCTTTAGTAAGGTTTTTATTAAGTGTCTTTTGGTATGGAGTGTCTCTTTGTTTTAAACTCTATATAAAGAGTCATGTAACCAAAGAATGAGGATAGATGATGAATTAAGGAGCTATTACTTGGAGACTGGAACAGTCCGTGAGGTGCAGAGCGCCTGTGCATGTGTGTGTTTGGAGGCTCCCGGGAAGGGAGGGTGTGAAGCCCCACCGCCCTCTGTTTCTCTTCCCCGTCTACTTCCTCCCCTGTTCTGCCTCTTTTCCCCTCCGTGCCAGTGCGTTCTTTCTCTCTCAATCCTCTTTCTCTCTCTCCACAGCACCTAAAACCCCGGTGCTTCCCCTTCCTCTCTTGCCGTCCCGCATCAATTTGGTATCAGAGCGGTTCCCCCCTGCGCGAACATCTTCCCCCCTGCGCGAACATCCCCCCTTGTCGGCTCCCTCCTCCCATCACCGGAACCCCGGCAGACCCCCCCCTCCCGGTTCTCTCTTTCCATTTCCCGTTCGTCCTCTCCCTTCTTCCGGAGCCCCGCGGGAGTCCCCCCCCTCTCGCTCTTCTCTTCTCCCTCACCACCCCGCACTTCCCCCTGCGCCGGCCTCCCCCTCTCTTCTCTCTCTCTCCCGCTCACCCCACTGCGCGAAACCCCCGGGCCTCCCGAAGCCCCCCCCTGCGCGGGCGAACCACCTCCCGATCCCCAGAACCCCCCGCGACATCCCCCGGCTTCCGCGACATCCCCTTTCCCCCCCCCCTCCCACCGCGAAGCTTCAGCGCGGGCGCACCACCCCGCGCTCCCTCCCGGCTCGCGCGGACGCCGGCCCTGCCCTTCGTCGTCGGCCCAGTCGCACCAGCCCAACTGGGATCGCGAACCCCCCCCCTTCTGCTGGACGCCCCTCCACCCCGTCACCGAAGAACAAGCAGGAGAAGAGGGGGAAGGAGGTGAGGCTGCCGGAAGCTCCCGCCATCCACTGCGGTCGCCGCCGGCCCCGCGGTCATCTCCGTCCGTCGTCGCCGGCAGCCACCGCGGGCGCCGGAGCCCCGGCCGCCGTCGCCGGCTCCTCCCGCACCGGCCACTTCCGCCCCCGGAGCCCCCTCCCCGCTGACTCCTCCCTGCGTGAGGGATAGGAGGAAGGAGGAACCGGCCCTTTAAAAGGGGTCCGGTTCAGCCGGCTTTGAAAGGGGGTCCGGTTCAGCCGGTTTTCCCCACCCGGTTCAGCCAGCTACAGTGCCGACGGTGCACTAAGGGCCTTATTGCACCGCCAGCACACCAGCCCCATCTGTGCTCCATTCTTCGTGCCGTTTGCGCCAGTGTCTTCCTCGCAGTAACGCCCACACACTTCTGTACGTGTCCCTGCAGCACAGCACCTGCCAGCGCAACTGAAAAGCACAGTGAGATCTTGATTTTTATATTTGATATGATTCCTCTTCCAATCATATTCACAGCTTCACTGCCAAATGGAGAATGTGCGGAGATTGATTTTATTGATATGGAATATGAAAATTGGGTTTCACCTCACATTGTTGAGTCCCTATCAAAAACTGGAGAAATAATTTATGAAGGTGATCAAGTATTTGTGGAATTTCATAAGGTTTTTGGCACAACCACCTATTTTGATGGAGCATGGTGTTACATCGGCACAATGGCAGCAACATGTATTATACTAGGAAGACAATGGCTAGAAGAAAGGCATGCTATCATTGATTTGAAACGACAAACTTGTACGTTGAGCCCGAGTCATTTGCAAGACAAGTTTGTTTTTCATAATGCACTGTTGTCTCTTCCTAAAGTACAGATTGGACGACATGGTTCTGAATGTCAACCCATGCAAGAGGTTGTCTACGAAGCTGATCCAGCACTAGCAGAAGAGTATTATGCAGAGGTTGAGTCTAAGATGTTTAAAACACATGATAGTCTCTTGGTAGCAGAGGATGAATCGACGGCAAAAGATGTAGCTGGGGATGTGGTTGAAGAGCCAAAGGATGATCCAGTTGCATTCATGCTGTATGACTTTGACCACATATGGAGTGATCTTGCGGCACATTACTCACATGGACGTGCAACGCTGTTCTACATGTGGCTTCGAGAGGCTTTTGTGACATTGTTCGCATTTACTATCTTCCTTATTTCCTTGGGGATACTGTCACACTTCAAAACTCGAGGACGAGTTTTTTCGAACCACGGGAGAATGATGGGAAATGAAGGATGGCTAAGTCAAAGTATTTATTATGGCCTATTAAAAGAACCAAAGGTTGTAATCTTATTTGGCTTTACAAATTTCTAGGGTCATTAAATTTAAGTCTTTTAAGTTTCCTAAGTCTTTAGTAAGGTTTTTATTAAGTGTCTTTTGGTATGGAGTGTCTCTTTGTTTTAAACTCTATATAAAGAGTCATGTAACCAAAGAATGAGGATAGATGATGAATTAAGGAGCTATTACTTGGAGACTGGAACAGTCCGTGAGGTGCAGAGCGCCTGTGCATGTGTGTGTTTGGAGGCTCCCGGGAAGGGAGGGTGTGAAGCCCCACCGCCTCCTGTTTCTCTTCCCCGTCTACTTCCTCCCCTGTTCTGCCTCTTTTCCCCTCCGTGCCAGTGCGTTCTTTCTCTCTCAATCCTCTTTCTCTCTCTCCACAGCACCTAAAACCCCGGTGCTTCCCCTTCCTCTCTTGCCGTCCCGCATCAAATACCCTGATCAAGGGACAAATTGCAGAAACACCTGATCAAGGGACAAATTGCAGAAATACCTTGTTCAAGGGAAAGTTGCAGAAATACCCTGATCAAAGGAAATTTGAAAATTCCAGAAATCTCCCTGTTTGAAGGGAAAATTCCAGAAAAGTCCATGTTGAGGGGAAATTTCAGAAATACCCCCATGTCAAGGGAAAATTGCGGAAATACCCCCATGACTGGGAAAATTGCAGAAATACCCCCATGTCAAGAGAAAATTGCAGAAATATCCCCATGACTGGGAAAATTGCAGAAATACCCCCATGACTGGGAAAATTACAGAAATACCCTCATGTCAGGGAAAATTGCAGAATTACCCCCATGACTGGGAAAATTGCAGAGATGTCCCTGTTTGAGGGGAAATTGTAGAAATACCCCCATGTTAAGGGAAATTCCAGAAATACCCCATGTTGAGGGGAAATTCCAGAAACACCCCCATGTTAAGGGAAATTCCAGAAACACCCCCATGTTAAGGGAAATTCCAAAAATACCCCCATGTTAAGGGAAAATTTCAGAAATGTCTCCGCTTGAGGGGAAATTCCAGAAATGCTCCCGGAGAGTAGAAAAATTGCAAATCAGTCTTGTTACTATCTGAAAATTGCAGGAAAATCCTTGTGTCAGGGGAAATTGCTAATATATCCCTGGATTAAGGAAAATTGTGGAAATACCATCTGAAAGGACAGAATTACAGAAATATCCTCCAAAGGGTGAAAAGTGCAAAAAATGTTCTCAAAAGGATAGAAGTCACCAAAACATTTTCGAGAGGAAAAATTACAGAAATACCCCTGGAGAATAGAAATTGCATAAATGTCCCCAAAAAGGTCCCAAATCCAAAGACCTTGAGGGGGGAAAATTGCACAAGTGCTCCCACTTGTGAGGAAGTCCTTCAAGCTATGTTCGAGCTTCACGGAAGCCAACAAAATGCCGTCGAAGTTTAGAAATTGCAAGAAAATCTCTACGAAGCAAGAAACTATACAAGGTCCATGCCGTTCACATAACTCGGTGGAGCAGGACACACGTCATTTCCTTGAAGTGGCGTGCGCTCTCCTGAGTCCGGTTTACGGTTGGCGAAGTTTTGGGGTCGTCAAGAAATGACAAATACACCCATGGAAGGCATGAAATGATTGAAAAGCCCCAAGAAGTCGAGAACTGACATAAGATACTCGGAGAAGTCAACAAATGACGGAAATATCCAAGTGTCCCAAGGGATGGTAGAAGCATCCGGGGAAGTCAATCAATGACGAAAATATCCAAAACAGCTCGGAAAAGCCAAGAAATGGCGGAAATGTCCGAGCATGTCAATCAATGGCGAAGACACCTAAGAACGTCAATAAATGACTGAAACACTCAGGAATGGCAAGAAATGGCAGAAGCATCCGGGGAAGTCAATCAATGACGGAAATACCCGGAACTGCTCGAAAAAGCCAGGAAACGGCGGAAATGTCCGAGCGTGCCAATCAATGGCAAAGACACCTGAGAACGTCAATAAATGACCGAAACACTCAGGAATGCCAAGAAATGGCAGAAGCATCCGAGGAAGTCAATCAATGATGGAAATACCCGAGACTACTTAGAAAAGTCAAGAAATGGCAAAAATGTCCGAGAATGTCAAGAAATGACAAAAAAGACATAGAATGCCAAGAAACGGCAGAAGCATCCGAGGAAGTCAACAAATGGCAGAAGCATCCGAGCAAGTCAACAAATGACAGAAATACCCGAGACTGTTCGAAAAAGCCAAGAAACGGCGGAAATGTCTAAGAATGTCAAGAAATGACGGAAATAACTCGAAGATATCAACTGATGGCAGAAGGTCTAAAAAGGCCAAGGAATGACAGAGGTGCCTGGAAATGTCAGAAAATGGCAAGGAGCTCTTGAACAGTCATAGATGCAATGCTGCCCAAATCTCCTCCAGGTTTCTTCTTCAAAACACAATATTGGCCAAGTTTTCAGTTCGATGATCATAGTGGCTGATACTCATAGAAATACCCCGATATGGGAGAGCTGCAAAATTTCCAGAAAGGGTGAAAGATTGCAGCGAAATCCCAAAAGGGGTACAAACTTGTAGAAACCTGACATGACCACTTAAAGGTCTCATCACTATCAAAGGGTGATGGTCACCACAAAGCAAATACAATAGGCCGACAGTAATCATCTTGGCAATCCAACGACCTGCTCGTGATCGAACTCAAATACAATGGTCTGATCGTGATGATATTCAAATCCAACGATCTGATCGTGATGATACTCAAATCCAACGGTCCGATCGTGATGATATTCAAATCCAGTGGTCCGATCGTGATGAAGATGCAAATCAACGATCAGATCGTGACAGAAGCAAGTCCAAAAAGGGTCGATTGCAACCGAATGTAATTCTGAAGACCGATTATATAATCGGCACCATTTGTAAAGGTCTTGAAAGACCAGTTGTATTTCGAATTACATGTGTATAAGCAATGAATGCTTCAAATATCTATGCAAGAGTATGTATTCATGAAGGACGATCATCAAGATCAATATTGTCACAACGAATAGAGACAAAAGGTATTCTCTGACAGAGAATCAAAGGTGTTCGAGGTCACCTCGATGTAAATTAACATCGACTTCGGTCGGTGGGGAAATGTCTTGTACACGACACCCAAATCGCCTGATAAATAAAATTTGTCTGTTTTAACAGACTGGCATGCCCGCAAAATAGCTAACCATCAACAATTTATCTTTTTCTTCTAAAAGATAAAAGATTTGAACGAAAACTTTTTCGCTTGCTAAACAGTCGCTTAACTATCACTCTTCATTTCTACTCTTTGGGAGGCAACTTATATTGGGATTTTTCAGGGATCTATGGAACCCAGGGAGGAAAAGAGGATTTTGTTGCCGGAGTTGCTAGAATTTCATTTTACTTCGACCCGTCCCTGGTGTTTTGGGGGCGACTTCAATGCAGTGACTTCAAGTTGTGAGAGGCTAGGTGGCTTTCTTCAAGTGGGGGAGATGAAGGATTTCTGTGATTTCATTCAACAAGTTGCCCTCATTGACCTCGACATGTCAAATGCACAATTCACATGGTCAAATTTGAGGGCTTCTTTAGTTTGTTCCAAATTGGACAAATTCCTGGTGTCAGTTGAGTGGTAGGATCATTTTTCATATGCTCAGGTATCATGTTTGACACGACCGGTCTCAAATCATAAGCCTATCCTATTGAAAACTAGCCGGGGTAGAGAAAGGAGATAGGCTTTCAGATTTGAGAGATTTAGGGTGGGAGAGGAGGATTTCTTTGACACTGTTAGAGGGTCGTGGAGTTTTGTAGGTGGCATACTTCTTTCATGGCCACCTTGGTTCAGGAGTTGCATCACCTGGCATTGGCACTTAGGAGATGGGGTGCTAGCAAGCAACTTCCCTCCTAGTAGAAGGAGGAGATCATTAAGAGACTATATGTGATGGATAACCTGGAAGAGGCACAACTTCTTGATGATGAGGACAGAGCTGAAAGGGAGTCATTGAAGGCAAAATATGATGAGATTCTTATTAGAGAAGAAATTTATTAGGAGCAGAGGTTTAGGAAAAAATGAGTCAAAGACATCCTACTCCCATAGGGTCGCCTCAAGCAGAAGGAAGAATAACCACATCTCTTCCATCAGGGTGGGAGGCACTTACTATCTCTGAGGAGGGAGCAATTAGAGCCCACGCCAAGGATTATTTTGTTAGCCTTTTTGTTGAGGAGCAGACCTTCTTTTGCACATGACTTCCTCCCCCATCTCTCTTTGGCTGATAGCAAGGCTCTTGTGGGTCCATTTCTAGAGGAGGAGATCAAGCAGGCAGTTTTTTTCTCTTGTAGGTGACAAAGCCCTAGAGCCAGATGGTTTTCCTATGATCTTCCAAAAGTGTTGGGATATTGTGAAGGTGGACTTTATTGGGGATGCTAGGGAATTTCAAGAGGGTAAGTTTACCTAAGGGATATCAAAGAAACCATGTTGGTGCTGATCCCCAAGAAGAGGGCTGCACAGGAGTGGACAGATTTTAGACCTATTAGCTTGCTGAATAGTACTTAAAAGACAATTGCTAAAATGTTGGCCGTAAGGTTAGAGCGGATCTTGGATGGTATGGTGAGTCGGCAGCAGGGGGCCTTCATTAGGGGGAGACACATCCATGAAAATTTCCTTGTCGCACATGAATGCTTAAATGGTATGAAGCTCCAGAGAAAAAGAGGAGTGGTTCTCAAGCTAGATTTTGAGAAGGCATATGACACTGTGAACTAGGACTGTATCTTTCGGGTGCTTTTGAAGATGGGTTTTCATCACACTTGGGTTGCTTGGATTAGAGAATGTCTCTCTTCTACCTCCTTTGCCGTCCTCATCAATGGGCGGCCCTCCTCTTTTTTTGCTAGTGTGAGAGGGCTCAGGGAGGGTGACTCTTTTTGTGCTCATGGTTCAGATCTTGAGCAGGCTTTGGATGAGAGTAGAGGCGGCAGGGGTGGTGCGAGGCTTCCAAACAGGTCACTCGAGCAACAACATTTCTCACCTTCAGTATGCGCTGATGATATGATTCTTTTATAGCAGATGAGGAGAGAGAACTAATTAACGCCAGGTTGATTCTTAAGATGGTGCAGGATATTAGTGGTTTGAAGGTCAACTATTCTAAGAGTCACATTTCTGGGATAAAGTTGGAGGATTCTGCCCTTACACATGCTTCCTCCATTCTTGGCTGCGAGATTAAGGCCGCGTTTGGAAATGCGGTGGTGGAGATTTTGAAGTCAAAATCTCTGACAAAATCTATTGCAGTTCCAAACATTTTCTGCTACCTTGGGGCATGTGAAAATCTCTGTGCTCGATTAAAGAGAGAGACAGAGAGAAGGAATTCTCTCGCTCCTCCCCCGTAAAAGCGGGCTGGAGTCCGCTTTTGTGGATTCCGACATGGGCGACGTTGCTCCGTCGCCCGTGACATTTCGCGATGGTTTGTCTTTTTAATTTTTTTTTTTTTAAGATTTCACAACTTTCACAAAAACGGTGTAGATGACGAGGTAAAAAGCATCTATCTCGCAACTTTTGCAGAAAAATTGACTTTTGTAGATTTCTGGGTTTTAAGTATCTATCCCAAACGGTGCCTAAGACTTTTCCTTTCACCTATTTGGGTCTTCCTTTGACCCCTGATGCTCTCCATTGTAGGGACTGGCAGCCAATAATACAAAGATTTGAGTCCAGGTTGGCAGGATGGAAGGTTAGGCTGTTATCATATGGGGGTCACTTGGTTTTGTGTAGATCAGTGCTGGACAGTTTGCCAACTTACTTCCTTTCCATCTTTAGAATCCCCAAAATAGCGGCCAGGAGGTTGGAAACTATTTAGGTCTTTTGGAATAATTGTGTGGATAATAGATGTATTGGGGTAGAGTGTGTAGAAGCAAGGAGGTAGGGGGTGTGGGCATAAGAAACATTAGAGATTTTAACTTGTTGTTGCTTTGCAAATAGATTTTGGCAGCTTGAGACAGAAGATGATGGGCTTTGAATTTAGCTGATTGCTCAGATGTATTATTCTTTGGCTAGGGTGTGGGACCTTATTCCACCACATTTGCACACCATATCCCCTATCTGGAGAGGCATCATTCAGTGTGTTGAGGTCATTAGAGTTAGTGTGCGATGTACCCTGGGGAGTGGTTTGAGATGCTCCTTTTGGCATGATAGGTGGATGAGAGATTTTACACTTGTTGAGGAGTTTTTGACCTGTTTACTGTCATTGGGGCGCCAGATGCTTTGATGGTTCAGTGTTTTGATGCGTAGCTGTCCAGGGGTATTTGGGCCTCTATCTTCAAGAGAGACCTCACTGTATTAGATATAGACCAGCTTCAGTCTCTTCTTAATTCTCTGCTTCAGGTCAAGGTGGGAGCCTCTGCAGTGGATACCAAGGATGAGAGTTTCGGTTTCGGTCTCGGGATCGCCCATGCTCGAAACCGAAATCGTTTCGGTTTCGTTTGGCCGGTTTTGGCTGGTCTCGGGCGGCCTCAAGAGGAGATTGTTGGCCGGTTTCGGTTGGCTTTGACATGTTTCAGTCTGGACTAATTAAAATATTATTATTTTCAGTTTCGGAAATTGTACAGTAGTTTTTTCGGTCATGGCCGAAACCTATGCGCTTCGGTCGAAACCAACAACCATGGTGGATACTTGGAGGTGGAGATGGGACCCTTCTGGTCATTTTTCGGTCAGGTCGGCCTACACTTTTATTTCAGATGGAGGTCTTCGTCACTTTGCTGCCCCCTATGTCTGGAATATCAATAGTCCCCTCAAGGTAAAGGTGTTTATTTGGAGGATTTCTCATTGCTGTCTGTCGACATATGTCAGATTAGATTCTTTCCTTCTGGACATCTCCACGACATGTTGCCTTTGCGGAGGAGAGGAGGAGGTCCACCTACTTGTCACTTGCCTCTTTGCCCAAGATATTTGGGCAAGAATTGGCCGAACTTTTCAGCGGACTGTGGACCTGGTTCAGGGGGTCTTTCAGCTATTTCTGAAGTGGAGAAGGAAATGGGTGCTTAAGGGCTTTTGTGGTGGCTAGTCCTTCGTGCCACCCTTTGGGCTATTTGGAATGAAAGAAATAGAAGGATCTTCAAAAGGGAGTCGAGGTCGGAGGAGAGGACTTTTTCTTTCATTTGTGAGAGGATAGTGTTTTAGGCGAGGCATCTTTGTAAAGTGGGGGAGCATAATTCCTCCATTCTCCTCTCTTTGGGCAATTAGATTTTTGCTTTGGTGGGCTCCTTTTGTATGTGGAGGATCAAACTTGTATCTTTGTATGTGGGGAATCCTTTTTGGGGTGGCTTGCTTGTATAGGGGTATTGGGAGGTTGTTCGTTTTGGGGCTAGTTTTTTGGAACTCCTATACTTGCACATTCTTCCTCCATTCTAATGCAATTGTGGTACTATCCACTTTCAAAAAAAGAAAGTATGATGGCTTCAGTAAATCACATACATTCTTCTGCATCACCTTTCATCTTGTCTATCAGTTGATAAGGTTTAAATATCAAGGGCAAATAAAGTTGATGCTCAATGATGAGCTATTGAGCCCTGGTTAGGTCTCCAAAGTCACAGTCAATTCATGTTAGTTTCACATGTACTCTTTGCTCTTGCATTTGCCCTTCATTTGAAATTTCTGTCCACAAAAGCTGGATTCAGGCTTCTCTTTTCTTTCTAATCTCAACATGATTTACATTATTATGGTTGTAGATGGTATACAAGATTTCTAGCATTAAGTCATGTTGATAATCATCTAGTTACTTTTGGAGTTTTCATGTCTATAATCCCCCGCCTTAGTTACATAATATGATTTTGGTGGAGTTAATCTTAATCTCGTCTCGTCAACTGAAGCTTGTATACTGACACATAGTCTAATAACATTAGATGCCCACAATAAATTGACAGTCAGACAATTCTGGAGGCCATGTTCCATCAGTACTATTAGAAATTTGGTAGCTACATGCATATGATCACTTTCAATTTGGAAACTATCTGAGAACATCACTTGAGGAGCAGTAGGGCAGGAAGGAGCCGTTGTCACTGTCATTAGGACTTAGAGTACATGCATATATTACCATCAATTTGAAAAATATCTGAGGACACCATTTAATTGTCTTTAGGGAGTAAAGAAGCCACTTCACTAGGGATCTGGGCAGATACATGGACATTAGTTTATATTCAATGGCTGTGGTTCTGGGAAGATTTGGTTAGGAGTCTTTTCCTATTCTCAATCTCTATGTACCTTTTACATTTGAATACTCAAATCACCTACTCTACGTGCTATGTTCCTTGAAGATGAATAAGGGATCTTAAGAATATGATGGAAGCAGGGGCAAAGCCCCTTGAAGGAAAGTGATTGAGTTCTCTGTACTAAAATGAAGTGTATGAATTCTATTCTATGGAGGATACATGATAAAGGAGAATTGATTGTTCCCTCATCCACCGATTTGCCTTTTGCAGGCAATACACATTCATTGTGTGCCAAGTTGATAGCTGGTGTCAAAATTTCTCAGATGTCACTTGTCAGTAGTTTAAAGACCGTGCACTTTTTTTAGGTGCTCAGCTTCTTTTCCCTTCTTTGGAGAAAGAGTGAATGGTCTATCATGAGGTAAGGGATAAAGTTGTAAAACATGTCTTTGGTTATATAGAATAGCAAGTTCAGATGTCTGTCGGTTTTAGTACCATCTGGTAGATAATACTATGCATACATGAACTTCATGGCTTATGCCATTTGGAATTCGTGCATTGATTTCATTATTTGCAACTTCTTCTTATCCTCAGATCGGGGGGCACCACATAACTTGCTTTCACACAAACTGGACCTGCATTCTTCAATTCCCATGCAAGATGCCAGGCTGTTCAACAATGGGGCTGCCTCCTGTTTGCAAGTTTCTTACTAGAAATCTGTCATGCTGTAGAATAAGACAATTCATATTTTTTTGTCTTTTCAGACAAAGCTTACCGTTCTGTCAGATGATATAATCTTTTTGAAGATAGAATCCAGAGGAAGAAAACTGTGGTTAACTACTTTCTTGTTTACTTCTAAAGCAAGTCCCACCTATGCAGCTGCTGCATCTATTTCTATGCTTTTCTTACTTGGTTTCTGCATTTCCAAATCTTTATATTACATAAAGTGTACTTCATACTATCCCTTAGGCACAACGCTGTTTTCTAATTCAATTCAGTTTGTTGCCTACAGAGCTGTCAAGAGCATCCACATTGCTCTTCTTTGTATGTGATCCTAGAATAGAAGATTGCATAATGCAGATTGATATTATATACTAATAGGTGACTTGTTGAGTGGAAAGTAACATTTTAAGATTTTAGTGCATCTGAAGAAATATCTCTCAATGCTAAGCCATGATCATATCTTAGGATACCTGTAATTCATATTTGTCCGACAATTTTGTACACTGATCTGATGACTTTTGAGTTGAGGTTTTACCTTGTGGATGATGAAGCTACTGCTTATTAAGGTTTGGTTTTAAATTTTAGCTCCATTGCCTGAAAGAAAGTCCAACGGGTACCTACTAATTGCAGCAAGTGGAGGATTGAATCAGCAGAGAATTGGGGTAAGTAACTATTTCTGCTAATAGTGTGGTTAAAGTCTACATCATATCAAGCTTGACAAACTGAATCCTGCAGTTGCTTGTAATGTCTTTCCTAGCCTTTTTCTTCTTCCATCTTTGGGCAGACTGTTTTAAACTGTGGAAATGTCCAGGGCTCCCATGTTATGTGAGAAATTATGACTTCTTGGCATCCAGGGATTCATTGCTGTCATCAAATGGTTGTGAAGATCTTGTTTGCATGGCAGGCTGACTCAGATTGATTGAAGAATCGGTCTGGTCTGAGTCCAATCTATTCTAATCAAATCCGCCAACCCTCAGGAAGTCGGGCCGATCTTGGATCGGTCTGATTTAAAAATATTATAAATCCATGAAAAATTAGGAATATCCAAAAAATAAAAAAAATCAGAAAAAAGAGGAGGCCGGTAAAAAAAGAAGAGCAAAAGGGCACATTGTGAAGGAGGGGGGGGGGGTTCTTTTTTTATTTGAAAGCTGGTCAGATTGGCTGGATCATTCAATTCTGGTTGATCCAGATGGAACTTTTCAATCCTGACCCCTACTCCACTGACTTGGATCGCCACCTGGCAATCCCGAGCTGAATCGATCGGTTCCAATTTGGATTGGCTGATTCTCCCTTACATGCTTGTAAAATGTTTATGTCATGAAAAAATAGGATGAGAGTCATTTTTGTTCAAAGAAGTTGTGTTTCTCAACATTAGAGATTTAGGAAAATAAACAGTTGCTCAAAACTGTTTGTTTCTTCGGCCAGAAAACTACCTTAAAAGTGTTAACTTCCTCTGATCTGAAGAGAACCTTTTTCCCCCTATGATTTTTGAGACATGGACACAGATATCAAGTGTTGACATGGATACACATGTTGAGCACAGTAACTCACAAAAGTAGACACATGCCAAGTTCTGATCATGAAAAATCCAACTTGAGTCAGTGTTCTACATCTTCAAAACCCATTCATATCTTTTCATCATATGAAGAATCTCTTCAGAGCCCTAAAATTTGAGCATTAATTGACCTTGAAGGCATCCACCCATCCACCACCATAATCACCATCTGGCTGATCTTAAAGTTCCATTTCATGAAACAATCGCTGCTGCTGTGCTTCTCTTTGGTGCCTCTCTGAATCCTCATAAGTAGGAATGAAGGTGGGTTCTTGTCCATGCCTGTTCTTCACTGCTGTTGCCATCCACAAATCACAAGAATGGACAATTCACTAGAGGGGACTTTTATTGCTGCTCTGCCAAATAAAACACAGTGGCATGGCTGTTTCTTGCAATATCCTCCATTCCTCCTACAGAGTGAAATCCACCTCTGTTTGTTCTTACTACCACTGGGAGAGAATGACATGTTGTTGTGCTATAGTTGGGAAGGGGATTGGGATTTGGGGGTTTGACTCACCCACCTCCTCTCTCAGTCTATTGTTGGAAGATAGAGGCATGAATAAAGAGGGCTAGGTTCTTATCTGGAACTGCTCTCTAGAGACTGCTGAAAGCATAAACGATTCCTGAAGGTTCAGGAGCTTAGGAAACAAACTTGCTTTGTTTAAGAAACCTGTTTCTGCAGCTAGTTGGCCCAGTGAAACAAGGAATTCCAGATCAGATTGGGGTCCAGGATTGGACCCCCCCAATCCCGATCTGGAATCGGATCGGATCGGCCGGGATTGGGGGAATGGGTTGGGGGAGATTGGCCAAGATTTTGTATAATCGCCTAATTATTGGCCATTTCAATATAAAATCATGGGGGAGGCCCGGATAGGCCGGTTTGGAGCGGAATCGGATCGGCTATGGCCGGCGGATTCGGATCGGGTGATTCCGCAATCCATGCAGTGAAAGAAGGGGTTGGGCCATGTGATGGTGGAGAGCTGGATTTAGCATTAGATTCCCATCCAAAAAAGTTGCTGAACTGAGTACTCTGATTCTGAATCAATTATTGCAGAGATGGATCTTCTGATAAGGATCTGGATTGGATCTGGATATATGGAATTTGCATCCCATACCTGAAGTATGCCAGGCATCTGTAAACCATAGAGTTATGTTCTTGTTGGAACGCGGAATTTCTTTTCGCTCATTTTTTTCTTTAATTTAATTTTGAGAATGAATTTCGCCCCGGGGGGTTCCATCCATGTCTTTCGCTTCTGCTGGCGTGCCAGACTGTTTACGAGAAACAGAGAAAGAGATTTATTTTACGAGGAGTATTGGGTGTGAACCCTGGTACCCTCGAATTTCATTTCATTTATTTATTTTCCGCGCGCGCTCGTATTTTTAGGGCGATTGGAGTGGTCGTGTACTGGACCGTTTTCCATCGACCGAAGTCGATGTTTCATTTATATCGAGTGCAAAAACTCGAATACCTTCGATGCGTAATGTTTGCTAAAAGACCATATGCCGAAATTTAAAGGAAATAGATGACAAGTAAATTTCCATAATTTCATTCAAGCATGCTCATGTCATTTATATTTATGACATTTACATTTGCACCTTTAATGGGGTTTTTTTTTGTACCTCCACTGGGCGTTCATACAGCATGTCATATACATGGGTGTCGACGACGGGGTGTTTGTGCCTCCGTCGGACATCACACAGCATGGGGATTACATCGATGTTCGTAACGGGGTTTTTGTGCCTCCGTTCGACATTTACAAGATGTAAAGTTTATATTTGCACTGACAACGGGGTGTTTGTGCCTCCGTCGGGCGTTCACAAACGTGTCGGGTCTTTAATGCCAGCAGCGGGATGTTTGTGCCTCCGCCGGACGTTTATAGACAAGTCATCTCTTTTGAGTCGACGACCGGATATTTGTTCCGCTGTCGGACAATATTGCCTCTACGTATGTCGTTTCATTGACAACGGAGGACTTAAACGAGGACGCCGGGAGTCATGTAACAACCTATGGTGACTTCCCGCGGACGAGACGCAGGAAGGCCCGAACGCGGCGGACAGAACACCAAAGGCAGCCAGAGACTTCCCCCCAGCACTCGCTGACCAGAGCTCAGAGCTCCGGGGGCCAAACAGACCAGGCGAGCGTGGGCGATGAACGTGCGGCCTTTTTCTTTAAGCTCGCGCACGTGTAGCTCTTGATGTGATGTATGCCCTCTGCCCCCTTTTTTGCAATGGGGGTATGGACCCCTATTTATAGGATTTCCAGGGGTCGCACCGGCGGGGGTGCACGACCCGGCGGAGGGTTCGCGGCACGAGCGTCGAGGCGGATTGAACTGGCGGGGCACGCGAGCACGAAGTCGAACCGACGGGGGTACCCGCCAGTCAGGGCCCCGGACCGGCGGGGGTGTGGCCTGGCGGCCCCCCCCCTCCCCCCGAACCGGCGGGGGTGCGGCTTGGCGGCCCCCCCCTGACCAACGGGGGTGCGGCTTGTGGCCCCCCTGACCGGCGGGGGTGCGGCCTGGCGGCCCCCCCCGAACCGGCGGGGGTGCGGCCTGGCGCCCCCCTTGACCGGCGGGGGTGCGGCCTGGCGGCCCCCCCGACCGGTGGGGGTGCGGCCTGGCGGCCCCCCGAACCGGCGGGGGTGCCGAACCGGCGCCCCCCCCTATCGGCGAGGGTCCGCCTGGCCCACCTCTATAAAAAGATGGGGCCTCTTCTTCATGGAACATCTCCTCCGTGTTTTCCGGGAGAGAGCTCCGTGGGGCCTCCCGTGCTGGGTTTGTTGGTTGACGGCCGTGCCACGCAGGTGCATACGCGTCTCCGACGTGCGTTTTTTGCTTGTCCGACGTGCGTTTGCTCCCGTTTTCTGGGAGCACGTGCATTTGGCTGCCCTTGACGTGTCGAAACCGTGCGCGGTCCTGAACGATAGCCCGATTGTCAGATTTTCGCTGTCCGGGGTACGTCTTGCTTCGTCCCGTAGGGCTTCGAGTGCCGTATCCCGAACGCGCAACTCGGGTCGTTCCGGGTGGATGCGTGAACTCGGACTTGCCTATCTTCGATGTCCGAGCGGGGAGACTGGGAGTTTGTTCCCGGTTCTTCCACGGCGTATTTGTCGCCCGAGGTTTGTTTAAGCCCCGATATTTTTCGGGTTCAACAAATGCCCCCCACGGGATATCCGTCGGAGACGGGGGTGACGACGGGTTTCCCGTGGCCCCTTCGAAATGCATTCTTTTCTTTTTGCATTTGTCTTCCCCTACCTTGTAGCAACGTCCTTTCATTTGACGGTTGAACAATTTGTTCGGCAGGGTTGACGATGCCTCGTGCTCGCAAGCGTCGTGGAGAAAGCGGCAAGGTGTCGCGCCGTTCGGAAGACGAGGTCGAGCGGACGGACGACGCCATGCCGTGCTTTACCCTTTCTCCGATCCGAGAGGAGGACCTGGGCCGGCTTGACAGCGGCATCAGGTTGCGCATCCTCGGCCCTCTGGAGGAACCTTCGCCACTTGAAGGCGTGGTGGACACGAGCCGGATAGACCGGAGCGGGAGGATTTACCGTTACCGGAGGGGAGATGACTACCCCAAGCACTTCCCCCTAGACGAGCATCTTTTCCCGTTCATTCAGAACTTCGTGCCGGCCAATTGGGAAGGCCCCGCCGATCTCCTTGCGATTGAGCGGGTCTAGCTGGAGCGGGCGATTTTGTCCGGTCGCGACAGCATGATGGGGACCTGTAGTTTCCACTACCCCAGCTTTCCTCTCGGCTACGATGCACAGGTGCACTTTCCTGACGCGGCGCAGTTGAGGTTGTTCAAGTCCGAGCCAGCTCATCGAGTGGGGGAAGTACTGCTGGCGCAGGGCCTGTGGGAGGTGCACGGACTACCTAAGACCGGCCCTTCCTTTACCGGACATACTTTGCCGCCCTCGGGTCCTGAGTTTGTGCAGGAGGGCTATGACTGGTCATGTTTCCTTGACCGGATTTTGAGTGGAGGGGCCGCCAGCTGGTACGACAGGTGGTCCGTTGCTTCGTCGCACCGCTTCCGCTTCGGCGCGACAGAGTGGTTGATGGGGATCTTATACCACTACCACAAGTTGTTGGACCAGATCGGCATTCTTTATGCTGTCGTCGCCGCTCTTCATGATTATCCTTGTCATTCCGGGCTTCTGCAGGCCCTGGCGGAGAGATTCAACCGGAGGTTTAATACCTTCGGTATCGCAGAGGGGGTGACTTGCCTCGACTTGTGGGCTTTGCACAGGATTTCTGGTCTCCCAATCTCTGGCCAACTTTATGAGGAAGTATGCCTGGGCGACCTGGACAGGGACCAGTCTTCCGGCTCCGGCTCTTACATTCTGTCCCACAGTTTTCGCTACCTGGCGAGGGTCTGGCGAGACTTAGCCAGATGTGGGAAAAGTGGATGTCCCAGTGCTTCGAAGGGGACAGTGAGGGTGAGCTGTGACGCCTGGATTCGTTTCTTCTACAACGGGCCCCTCTGCTTCCACAAGGGGTTTGCTGGCGACAGTTATAACCCGGCAGACTATATGCAGCTGTCGGTCAGCTTGGACGACAACGCCAAGTATCTTTATGCGTCTCGGGGTGACAACTGGAATCCAAGGCGGCTTTCGGACCGAACTCACTTGGCGGCCTACCTTATGTACTGGCTGTGCACTTTTGTCCTCCCGTTCGGAGAGGAGGGGAACATCAGACCGAAAGTCATTTACCCGGCCTGCATCCTGGCCGGTGGCGTGCGACTAGCTTTGGCCCCGGCGGCCCTGGCGAACATCTTCCACGGCCTGGGTGATCTCACAGCTAGCTCCTCCCCTCGCGATAGGAACGTTGTCCTGGCGATGCACTATTTGAGTGCTTGGGCCGGTCTTCTACTGCCCGAGCTGAGTTATAACATCAGCCTGGAGAGCCCTTCCATGCCGCTCATCTTCATGTTTCGGAACCGCCCAGAGTAGGAGCAGTGGCGGCAATTGAGCGAGGCACGTCGACGACTTTCTTTTGTGCCGACGGCCGAGCAGCAGGGGCTCGATCTCGCCTGCTGCTCGCGTGACTTCCGGCCTTGGGTGGAGGAAGACAGGGGAGGACAGGTTTATCGCCTCCCCCATAATGCTGTGCCCAGTGCTTCTTTTCGCAAAGACTGGCTTTGCTGCATCCGCCCCAGCGTCTTGCTTTTCCGCAAAGGTGGCTCTCTATTTATGGAGCCATACTTCCCACACCGCTTTGCTCGTAACTTTGGGTACGACCAGGCTGTGCCCCCGAATGCTGATTTCGCATTATCCGCCAGTAGGTACAAGGGCCTGGACCGACACCTAGTAGCTTCCAGCTGGTGGTGCTACTTTATCAGGCGCGACTCGTCCCCAGAGTGCTTTATCCCCGAGCAGCGGTATGAGGGGCGTGTGGGCATCCTTTACGCCCGATGGTGGACCCGACATAACTAGGCGTTTCGGAAACGCGCCGAGCGGATCAAGAAAGCAGAAGGCGACTATTTGTCCCGGGCGGGCGCTCCCATTTCTACGATCGTGCCAGACTTTCTTCAGAAGGAGTTCTCAGAGATAGCTGGGACGGTGGCGACTGTGGGTCGCCATCGTGCGAGGGCGCAGGCCGCTGGATCGGCGGATTGCAAAGCTTATGTAGGGGCTTTGGAGCCCCTGGTGCGCCCCGGGAGCAGCTTGGCGATTTCTCGGGACAGCGGGGAGCCGCTGCTGGTTTATTTTTGGTGGCGCCATTTTCTGCTGGATAGCTGGTACTAGGTAGACGCGGCGCTTTCCAGTCCTATCCTTCCGGACTTGTCGCGAGATTGGGAGCGGCACATCCGGCACTCCATTGCTCGCGTCGGATCAAAGAAATTTATCAGCTGGATCGAGAGCGGCACTATCCTGCAGCATTTCTGGGATGCCGTCGCCGAGGCGGGGAAGGCCGTAAAAGTCTCTTTCGATCGAGTGGTACTTCCGCCAACCTTTTCTCAGGCCTCGCGCGGTATGTCATTTCCCTTTTCATATGCTTGGCCTGTATTTTTCTTTTCCCTGTCATGCTGATTGGGTTTGACCAGAGAGCTTTATCCTTTTGACGGAGATGCCGAAGCGCGACGCTTCGCACGGTCGGAAGAGGCGCGCAAGCAGGGAGGCCGACCCTTCGCAACCGACGGCTCGGGGGAGGACCCCCGACCCTTCTTCTTCGGCTGGGGCAGGTGGGCCTTAGCACTTTCTTTCGTCTCCTCCCCCTTTCTCCTTTTTTTTTTTTCTAACGAGGGATTTGCCTCTCTCGCTATTCTTCTTTGTGCAGCCACGTCGACTCCTGGGGGCGGTGATGTAGCTGAGGATACTCCACGGGATGATGTGGTTCCTCCAGTCGATGACGACTATAATCCCACGTTTGATGGGACACCGTCCCCCGACGGGGCAGGCACATCCCGGGCGTCTCCCACTGGGCCGGGTAGGGTGAATGCTTGCCCCCCCTTTTTTTTTTCACGTGGTTGGCCGACACCATGGTCATGTGTGGCCTGACGATTGTTTCCCCTTCCTTTCTTTTCAGGGTACATTCCGGCGGACGCTATAGCTGCCGAGGGTATCGAACACCCGGCTGCGATCGCGCCGGTTGTATGCGGGACGCCTTCATTACATGCCATTCACGACCTGTTAATGTCTGGGTCTGAGTTGGAGCTGCCCGGCTTCTCTGACTTTGCTCCGAGCATACTCGAGGGAGGGGGTTGGCAACGAGCTCTCCATAGCGCAAGTAAGGGGTTCTCGCTCTCCTCGCCTCACCTCTGTGCTGCCTCCGCTTTCTTTCTTTATGTAGCGAATGACTTTGCCCTTTTTTGAATTTCAGTGGCGGTTACTTCCGCGACTGTGCTTCCTACCGCTTCTCCGCCGGAGGAGGGCGAGGTCGCCCGAGGAGCAGCTGGAGATGGCGACGGTGGGGACTTGCTTCCGGAGAGCGAGCTTTTCCCCTTTTTGTTCATTTGCCCCGACACTCGTCGGGACGAGAGAGATAGAGAATGTTCTCGCGCTTAATTCTTGTGTTCATCCCCTTTGCAGATGGTGCTGAGATTGCGGCGGAGATGATGGAGGCGGGTCCTCCAGAGGCCATTCCCCCTCCTACCGTGGCCGTAGGCGGTGCAGAGGACGCTCCTCGTCGGATTGCGCCCACTCTGTTCCTTCCAGGGGCCAGCGAGCTCCCACCAGGTATTTTAGTTTGAGGGCGCCGTTTCGTTTGTGCTCCCCGTGCCTTCTAGTATTGCGGCCATCTTTTCTTTATTTGACTCTGCTTCTCTCCCCTGTTGTTTGTTTGTTCTTGGGGCAGGCGGAAAATCCGACGCTTTGGTCGAGGGGTGCTCGCCTGTGGCGGTCGGGGAATCCGTAGGGGCAGTACCCACTACAGAGGGTGGCGATGGCGCTTCTTTTCCGCTTGATACATAGGGTTAGTGACCTGGGATTCGAGCCCTTTATGCTCCTCGGTCCCCGCTTTTCTTTACTTTCTGCGGTTGCGCCATTTTCCTTCGAGCTGACTTTCTGTCCGCCTCTGGCAGCTATTGGTGGCAGCTTGCTTCCCCCGTCTTCGAGCGAGGTGTCGCTTGAAGGACCTGACGCGTTTCCAGGGCATGACATCCTTTGGCCCGACGTTCCACAAGAGGGTCAGGTGCGCGGGGTTGAAGGAATGCTTAGCCTTTTTATGGCGTCCGCGCGGGCCGTTATGGAGGAGAGCAGCCCCCCCTCCGTCGAAGCCGTGCGGGGCGTCCTGCGGAGGAGTACCCTCGCCTATCACTTGATGGGCTGTTCCAGAGACCCGTGGATGGCCTCTGTGGATGCGCTCTGGGGCGAGGTGAGGCAGAGGCACCAGGAAGCGGCTGCTCGTCTCAGGATATAGGAGCTGCACAGCAGAATTTCTCAGCTGAGAGAAGAGGCCACTGTCCTTGACTCACTGATGACCGTCTCCCGGGAGCGTGCCCGGACTTTGATGACCGGGCGAGCAGGCTTCCTCGAGGAGCTGACGAAGCTTCGGGAGAAGGAGGAGGAGATCCAGCGACGTATCAGCGCCTGTGAGCTGTCGGTTGCGACTCTGGACCAGGGGATGTCTGCAGCCGAGGCAGAGACAATCGCTTTGGAGCGGGACCGCTCCGGCGTTCAGCCCGAGCTTGTTGACTGCGAGGCCGTCCTGGCGAGATTGGAGGGCGGGGCGCCCCGTGCTCCTTGAGGGGCAGACTCCACGCTTGAGCCGTTTTTTTTTTGAGCCGATGTGCATACTTTACCGGCTACCCCGAGGGCTTGTCTCGGGCTCCCATATATTTTAGAGGAATGACGAGTTCCGGTTGTTGGCTGTACTTTCTTTGGCGTCCATATTTCCTTCAGCTGTATTTCTTCCTTGTCGCCGTCTTCCTTGGCTTGACTTGTCCCGCCCGCTACTCGGTTTCTTGGACTGGTAAGTTCGAGCGATGTCCTTTTCTTTTTGGACTTTGCATTTCTGGCATTCTTCCAGATCTGGTGCAACATTTCAGGTGTTGGGGTTGGCCCTTTTGAGACCTTGTCCAGCGACCCGACTTGATATTTAGTCGACAAGGTTTGCCTTTTCTGGCTTTGCTTCTCGCCCTGATTTGATATTTTCCTTTTCCGAGATTTAACTTATTGGCTTTTCTCGGACTTCCGCTTGGCATCCGCTCCTTGAATCTTGCATTTCTGGCGTCCCTCAAGATCTGATGCAAGCTTTTGTCACTGAGGCTTGCCTCTTTTTATTTTGGCTTTGTTCAGCGACTTTGTTCTCGAGACTTGCCTCCTTAGCTTTTCTCGGGATTTCATTTGGCATGCTGCTATTGAGTTTTGCATTTGTGGCATTCTTCAAGATCTGATGCAACGTTTCGGGTGCCGAGGCTGGCCTGTTTGGGCTTGGCTCAACAACCACTTCATATTTCAAGTCGTTCGACGGGTGTGACCCGTTAGTTCGACCGACACTTCCTTCCCTTCAGAGGGGTCGGTTTCACTGCATTCTTTCATTTTCCATTCATTCATTTTTTCATTACCATCTCAAGCGCCCTTTCGGGTTTTCACCGGGGATGGCCCCCTCTAGCTTTTTTCGGTGCGCCATTTCGGGTTTTCACCTCAGCCGGGTTTGAGGCCTTTTGCCCTTGAACATCTCTTTTTGGAGGATGATCAAGCCCGCCGGGACATCTCTAGTTTTAGTCCCTCTTTTTCTTTTCTTTTTTTTTTTTTTTTTGTTTTAGGGCCCGGGGCCGGACCCTGGGGCAATTGATTATGGGATCCGCCATTTGGATTTAGCCTACCATTGTGGTTTGTTGGCCAAAGAAATTTCGGTCAGCCTACCACTTTGGTTTGCTGGCTAAAGGGTTTTGGTTTGACCGACCACAGGGGTTTGTTGGTCAAAGACGGGGATAGCCGACCTTCTTGGGGTTTGCTGACTAAGGTTTAGGTTTGACCGACCACAGAGGTTTATTGGTCAAAGGGGATAGCCTACCTTCTTGGGGTTTGCTGGCTAAGGTTTAGGTTTGACCGACCATGGAGGTTTATTGGTCAAAGGGGGATAGCCGACCTTCTTGGGGTTTACTGGCTAAGGTTTTAGGTTTGACCGACCACAGAGGTTTGTTGGTCAAAGGGGATAGCCTACCTTCTTGGGGTTTGCTGGCTAAGGTTTAGGTTTGACCGACCACGGAGGTTTATTGGTCAAAGGGGATAGCCTACCTTCTTAGGGTTTGCTGGCTAAGGTTTAGGTTTGACCGACCACGGAGGTTTATTGGTCAAAAGGAAATGGCTTGATCTACCATTTCGGTTTACCTACCAAGCAGAATAGGGGCACAGCCTGACATTTTGTTTACTGGCTGCGCGAAACATGTCTTGATAAGTAATGATTTGATTTTGAATTGAATTTTTTTTTTCACATTATTGGCTCCTACGCCCTTTCGGGTTTTCACAGAAGCCAGCCCCCTCTAGCTTTTTCCAACGCGCCCTTTCGGGTTTTCATGTTGAGGGGTCATCCATTTTTGCCTGAGACGCCCTTTCGGGTTTCCACCTTAGCTGGATTTTAGGCATTTTTACCCACGGGCACTCCTTTTGGGGAGTGACCAAGTCCGCCGGGACATCTTTATTTTTAGTCCCTCCCTTTTTTTTGGAACTTGGAGTCCGAAGCAAGGTTGCGGAACCTTGGCTAGGGGATTCGCCGTTTGGCTTTAGCCCACCATTATGATTAGTGGGCCAAAGACGGTACAGCCTATCATGGAGGTTTACTGGCTGAGGGGGCATTGCTTAGCCGACCTTTTTGGGGTTTATTGGCTAAAGGTTTGACTCGGTCGACCACGATGGTTTGTTGACCAAGAAGGAGTTTTAGCCTACCTTTTTAGGGTTTATTGGCTAAGGTTTGACTCGGTCGACCACGATGGTTTGCTGACCAAGAAGGAGTTTTAGCCGACCTTTTTGGGGTTTATTGGCTAAGGATTTTAACTTGGTCGACCATGGTGGTTTGCTGACCAAGAAGGAGAACATAATTCATAAAGGAGGGAATTTTTTTTCTTTCTTTCTTTTTCTTCCCTCTTTTTTTACCAAGCCTGGCACCCTTTCGGGTTTTCACCAAGTCTGGCCCCCTTTGGTTTTTTTCCAACGTGCCTTTTGTGGGCTTCCACGTTGAGGGGTTATCCATTTTTTGCTTGAGACACTCTTGTGAGTTTTCACCCCAACCGGACTTTAGGCCTTTTTGCCCTTGGGCACTCCTTTTGGGGAGTGACCAAGTCAGCCGGGACATCTCTATTTTCAGTCCCTTCCCTTGTTTTTTTTTTTTGACATGGGCGCATATGCCCAACCCTAGCCTGATTCGGCTATAAGGGGATCAGAGGGCTGTTGCCCGTAGAGTTCATGCTCAGGGGCAAAATACATTTTCAGATGCTTGTCATTTAGTGGTGGAAAGGGGTGGTCGCCAGTATGTGTTGCCAGTGTGTATCCCCCGCCTTCATAGGCTCCAGTGACCACGTACGGTCTGCGTCAGTTTGGCTGGAGTTTACCACTTGATTTGCCTGCCATGACTTCTCTTGCTTGACCATGACAAGGTCACCTTTCTTGAAGACACGAGGCCTAACTAACTTGTCGTAGGCTCGAGTCATGCGGGCTTGATAGGATTGGAGGTGTTGGTACGCTTCCAACCTTTTGCCCTCTAGGTCGGACAGTTCCTCCAACCTTCTTTCGATTTCCTGCCGCTCCTCGGGCTGAAGACCGGTATGGACGGCTACCCTGTAGGATGACATTTCAATTTCGATGGGGAGCATGGCTTCAGCTCCGTACACCAGAGAGAAGGGGGAGCACCCCGTGGGGGTCTTATAGACCGTTCGGTATGCCCAGAGCGCTTCATGCACTTTCTCCCCCCAGTCGCGTTTGCGATTGTCGACTATCTTCGCAAGCAACTTGCAGAGGGTCTTATTGAAGGCTTCCGCCAGACCATTGGCTTGAGGGTTGTAGACCGTTGACGTCCTCCAGTCTATATGGAATTTAGCCGCCAACGCATATATTGTTTTATTTTTGAAGGGCGTACCGTTATCTGATACGATCCGATGATGGGTGACAAACCTGTAAATCAGGTGTTGCTTGACAAATTTTGCAACGGCTACCCCGGTGACTTCCTGGAGAGGGATTGCTTCTGCCCATCGGGAGAAATAGTCAGTGGCTGTCAGGATAAACTTGTGGCCGCCAGAGGATGGTGGGAATGGTCCCACGACATCCATTCCCCATTCGGCAAAGGGCCATGTAGGGGCAGTTGGATGCAATTCGTTCGGCGGCTTTCTTGGCACCGAACTGAAGACCTGGCATTGATGACACGTGCGGGCGTATTGGACGCAATCTGTGTACATGGTTGTCCAGAAGAAGCCTTTTAGCTTGATGTTGATTTTCATTTTGTCTCCCGCCTGATGGGCCCCGCACAGTCCGGAGTGGACTTCGTGCATAATGACTTTGGCTTCTTTGTGGGAGAGACATCTTAGGAGGACAAACTTGTCTTTTTCATGGACAAGTCGGTATAGTTGGTCCCCAATCATTTGATATGACATGGCCCGCCGCAGGAGCTGGACTCTTTCAGCCCGATCCGGGGGTAGCCAACCGTTCTTTATTTGGATGATCGGTTGGCGCCAGTCTTTTTCTTGGCTGGCTTCTTCTTCGAGGGCGTTGACCTCTGCATTTTTTGGGTCGGAGTCGTCCTCAAGAACACTGGGCATCAGCCTCCTATGTCGGACGTTTATGCCCAGTTCTCCTTCAGGAGGGAGCTTTAGAGCCGACGCCAATTTTGCTAGCGCATCCGCTTGAGAGTTTTGCCCTCTGGGGACGTGTCCGATTTCAAACAAGTAGAATATCTCACGGAGTTTCATCACTTTGGCATGATAGGGGATCAGTTCCTTTTTTCGAACGTCGTAATCTCCCAGCACTTGACGGATGACCAGCTGTGAGTCCCCATAGACTTTTATGCATTTGATGCCCATTTCGGTAGCCAGTTGAAGTCCCACGATCAACGCTTCATATTCGGCTTGATTGTTGGTCAACGGCTTCATGAGTGCACATGAGTTGTGCAGAATTCCTCCTTGTGGAGTCACCAGGACAATGCCCGCTCCGGAGGTATAAGTTGTGGTGCCGTCAGTTTGCTTGAGCACCCGGGAAGCGCCATCAAAGTAGAGTTCCCAATGTGGTAACTCTATGGCGAGAGTATTTCCACTTTCTTGAATGGGGACTTCTTCTTGTTGAGTCCCCTCCCCCTGAGGGGGTGAGAGGGTTTCCTCCTCGGGAAGGTTAAACTCGAGGGGAGAACCGGCCGGAAGTGGATGGGCCGCCAGGAAATCCGCCATACCCTGCCCTTTGATTGCTTTTCTTGGGACGAAGGTGATATCGAACTCCATGAGGAGAAGAGCCCATTTTCCCATCCTTCCTGACAACACAGGTTGGGTAAGGAGCGCTTTTAGCGGGTCTATCCTCGAGATGAGGTTGACTTGATGAACCAGGAGATAGTGCCGTAACTTTTTGACGGCGAATATCAATGCCAGACATACTTTCTCCACTGGGGAATATCGGTGCTCCGGACCCACCAGCATTCTGCTGAGGTAATAGAGCGGTTGCTCCTTGCCTTCCTCGTTTATTTGTGCCAGGAGCGCTCCCAGCGACGTTTCCATGGCCGCGATGTAGAGGATGAGCGGCTTTTCTTTCACCGGGGCTCCCAAGACGGGAGGGGTAAGGAGATACTCCTTGATTTCTTTAAAAGTATCTTGGCACTCTTGGTCCCATACAAATGGAGCTCCTTTCTTCATCAATTTACTGAAGGGGGCGCACCTGCCCGCGAGATTGGAGATGAACTACCTTATGTAGGCCAGCCTTCCTTGGAGTGATTTCAGCTCTGTCAAGGTTTTTGGTGGCGGCAGCTCTCTGATGGCTTTCATTTTGATGGGATCAATTTCTATCCCGCGATATTTGACGATGAAGCCGAGGAATTTGCCGCTCGAAACGCCGAAGGCACACTTCATCGGGTTCATCTTTAATTGATGCTGGCGAAGCCTTTCGAAGACCTGGCGTAAATCGCCCAGGTGGTCCTCTCGCCTCTTGGTCTTGACGACCAAGTCATCAACATAGCACTCGACCAAGGTATAGAGCATTTCGCCGAAAATCTTCGTCATAGCCCGCTGATAGGTGGCCCCGACATTCTTCAAGCCGAAGGGCATTCTTTTATAATTGTAGATCTCTTTGGGGGACCTAAAGGCAGTATGGCCCTTATCTTGGGAGCCATACGAATTGATTGTAGCCCGATGACCCATCCATGAAGGATAGTGCTTCATGCCTGGTGGTCATATCGATCATAGTTTCCGTGATCGGGACCGGGAAGTCATCCTTTGGGCAGGCTTTATTCAAGTCCCTGTAGTCGATATAGATCCGGACTTCGCCGTTCTTCTTCTTCACCGGCACTATGTTGGCCAGCCAAGTTGGGTATATGCAGGGCTCGGTGAAGTCAACTTTGAGGAGTTTGTCCACCTCGGCATTTACTTTCAGCTCCAGCTCATAGCGCATATGCCTTTGGGCCTGCTTGACCGGCTTCGCTGTGGGGAGTATGGACAACTCATGCTCAGCCACAGAGGGGTCTAGGCCTGGCATTTCTTTGTATGTCCACGCGAAACAGTCCTTGAATTCCAGCAAGAGTTGCCGGTATGACTGTCTTTCTTCCTCATTGAGGAGAACGCTGATGAAAATGGGTCGGGGTGCTCCCAGTCCCCCGAGGTCGAGTTCCACCAGCTCGTCCACGGTAGCTTGTCCGCCGTCTTCAAGTTCGCGGGGTGCCGGCTGCAGGTCGATGAAATCTTTCTCTTCATCGGAGTCGGCAACATGGACGTCGTAATATTTAAAGCCTCCCTCGGTAATCGGCCAAAAATTATACTCCTCGTTTTGAGGCGTTTCTTGGCGCGCCGTCCCGTTTGAGAGGACATGCATGGCTTCTCCCTCCTGCTGCTCCGTTGAGGATGTAGGAGGTTGCCTATTGGAAGGGCAGTGATCAGATAGGGGGACCAGCCCGACGGTATTTACCGTGTAATAGGCCTCGGAGTTCGTCCCCTGACCGTAGCCCAGCCCCCGAGTGTCTTTTGCATAGAAAGGGGGTTACCCTCGGAGTTGCTTCGGGTACCACAGCTGGTGGAAGTATTCCCGCCGAGAGGGATCTTGCATTTGCGCGATCTTTTGTCTTTGGCACAATTTCTTGATGTGCTCGGGCATGTCGTCCATTTCTTGGACGGGCTCTGGGGCGACTTGAGTCATTTTGCTCCAGCCGAGGTCATCTTTGAGGGGCCCGTACGGGAGTGGGTCTCCTTTGTAGAAGATGATCGACTTCGGTGTCTCGCCTTTCTTGAGACTATCATTTCTGTAATGGGTGACAATGAATGTCTTTAGTCGTTCCACCCATTGCTCCTCCCTATGGAAGGGCAGCTGCATGTACACCGGCGGCAAGGAGATGCTTCGGTTGATGATCTCGCCGACGGCGTTTGCTTCATAGTTGATTTCACGCCTTTTTGGGCAACTGGGCCCTGATTCGGTAGATTCGACGAGGCGGGCGAGTCGATGAGCTTCAAGGAGGTCTTTATTGACCGTAAAGAGCTCCTCCTCATCCCGATCTTGGCTTGCTTGATCCGCATCGGCACTTTGCTTTTCTTTGCCTTTTGATGCGGCTATTGACTTGCTGGGAGGCTCGCCGAAGTATAGCTGGGCATCCGCCAGATTACATTCATTCGGGCGGAAAGGAGCCCGGTCGGCGAAGACTGTATGTTGCTCTCCTTCTTTGATATATTTTATACATTGGTGGAGAGTCGAGGGGATCACCTGATTTTCATGCAACCAAGGTCTTCCCAGGAGAGCCTTGTAGGACGTATTCGCATTTATGATGTAGAACACGACCTTGGTGGCGAGGTCATCCATGGTCAGCTGTACCTCCACCTTTCCCAAAGCGTTTTCAGAGTTCTGGTTGAACCCTGCGATTCTAACATCATTTACCCTTTGCAGATAGGGCGTGAGGTACAGAGACTTGAAAGTCTTCAGGGGCATGATATTGATCGACGCCCTAGGATCAACCAAGATTCGGTTGAGCTCATGCCCATTGACTTTTCCTTGCATGTACAACGGGCGATTATGGTACAGCGTAGGCAGCAACATATCCTTATCGGAGAATGTAAACTCCGCCGCCAGTGCTTCCAGGGCTTGAGCTTGGAGTTCGGTCACATCAGCTTCGTAGACCTCGGGCTCTTGCAGTATTTTGATGAGAGCCGCTCTTAACTCTTTGCTCCAGGCGATAGCGTCCCATATGGTGATGTTAGTTGGGAACCACTTCATGTGCTATATGATTTTGCGGTCGGCCCGGGCACGGAGTTCCTCCAATGGTGGGACCATGTCCGCCAAAGGTTTTATCTGCTGCCCGAATTGGTTAGTCCGCCTTGCCCCTGATTGTTCGTTCGGCTCTTCTTCGAACAAAGGGGTTAGGAGACCCTCTTCCGAGGCGAGACTTTCATCTTGGCCGCCCTTGGATGGAGCGGGTCGGTCGGCTGGCTTGGCGACTTTCTGGCAAGGGAGTTCGCTTATGATCTCCTCTTGCTCTTCTTCTTCCTCGTCAGACGGGTCGAAGACGAAGGAGTTGACTCGTACTTCCACTTCAGGGACGGGCTGGGGCTCCTCTCCCCGGAAGATGATGGTTTTGCTGAGGTCGGGCAAGCCGGGCTTTTCGCCGAGTGACGGGGCGAGCTTCTTTCCTCGTCCGCGGCCCTTTCCTCTGCCTCGGTTGCGGCGCCGATATGTTGCCACAGGAGGCGTGTCAGCCGGCGACTGCAAGCTTGCAGGCGGTGGTATTGACACCATGTTGCACGAGAAGTCCTTCAACATTTCTTCCAGCTTCTCGACAGTGATTTCATCCTCCTTATAGAAGATTGCCAGTTCTTCGGGCAGAGGCAGCTTCTCGCCTTCTTGAGCCCTTTGTAGCATTTGGTGGAGCCAGTTTTTGAGCCTTGTTTTGCGCTCCATTTCTTCCCACGGGATGTATATGTCCAAAGGGACTCCACAGGTGGGCTTGGAGGGGATATATTCCTCCAATTCATCAATGAGCTTTTGTAGCTTCTGGAGCGGAGTCAGCTCCGCAGGGGCCGCCATGGCCGTTGCTTGCTCGGCTCGCTCCTTCAGGCGTCTTTTCATGTTCTTTTGCCTGTTCTTCTCTTGTTTTAGCGCTCGCGCCATTTCAAGCGGCGTGAGCTCCTTTGCTAGTTTGGATGCCCAAGAGGCGTCCTCTCGGGCGGGGCAGCTGTGCGACCCTCCCCTTTTTGGGAACGCCAGTGAGGGGCTCATTCTGGAGGCCACGGTGGTCCAGCCAGCCTTATCTTGCCGGTGTTGGAAAGTAGAATCGATTGCCTGCTCGATTATTTCGGGCGGCAATTCTTGGAATTCGGCCCAGTAGGGGCTTGCCTCTAGGGTGGCCGGCTCCATCGCTGGCTGCTTGCCCCTGCGGTCTTTATCTTGCCGCTTGAGTATTTGCGGAGGCGAATTTTCGAAGCGCCGTCCCCTACTCCTATTTTCCAGAGTTTGTTCATAGGGAGGGGAGACTTGATGTTGTCGAGACCCCTTCTTTCGCCGAGGGGGTTGCTGCTGGGCTTCTTCCTTGGCCTCGGACTGGATTATTGGATTGCCCTCCGAGTCGATCTTTCCCTTCTGGATGAGGGACTTGACCCAGTCTCGGACAATCGAACACATATCCGTAGGATGCAGCAACGTGGCATGGTATTTACAATACATAGGGTGGTTTATTTCCCTTTCTGTGTATGTCGGTGGCGGCTTATGCGCCTTCACACAGCCTTGCTGCAAGAGTTTTTTGAAGATTTCCCCAGTATTTGCGGTCGCAAAGGGATTCGGGGAGACTCGCCATCCGGGGTACCATAGGGCAGGGGCCTCGTCAGAGGAGCCGACTTCTGTCATATCTGGATCCTCTTGATTGTATCTTGAGATGGGCTGCTCCTTCAGGGATATGTTCCCGAATTGCTGGTCCAGGCTCGGGCCTCCGACGTTGACCGTGGACCGCATTGGCGGTATGAGCCATCCTTGTTCGTCAGCTTTGGGGGCTTTGAGGTTCTTGAAGCGCATGTAGTCGCTTTCCTCAAATTCCTGCTGGGCTGCTTCCCTGGCTCTCATCAGGACCATGGAATTGCCTTTCGAGTCGATTCTCCCCTTCTGGATAAGGGACTCGATCCAATCCCGGACATCAGGGCACCTGTCCGTAGGGTGCAGCAGCATGGCGTGATATCGACAGTACATGGGGTGATTTAACTCCCTTTTAGTGTACGTCGGTGGTGGTATGTGGGCCATCACGACACCCTGCTGTAGAAGCTTTTCGAAGATCTCCCCAATACTTCCGGTCGCCAAGCGACTCTGGTAGGGAATTCCCCCTCCCGGGCACCACCAGGTGGGAGCCTTGCTAGATGAGCCGGCTTCTGTCGTATCCGGGTCTGGGAAAGTAAAAGCCACCGGTGTATAGATTTCCGGCGGGTCGATGACGTTGGCTGTATGCGTGACAACGTCGGCTGAATGATCCGTCCATTCACGAATGTGAGGCTGTGGCGGGTCGACACGGGCGTTGCCCAAGTCGATGATCCCTTGGTTGACCCATGCTTCAACCTTGTCTTTAAAGACGTAACAGTCCTCTAAAGCATGCCCTGCATCTTGATGGTATATGCAGTAGTTTGGCAGGACGCTTGTTGGCGGCTGGCAGCCTAATAATCCTGCCCACAGGCAAGTACGGTAGAGTGCCAGTGTCCGATGGCGCGGGAAGGAATATAATCTTCCGGCGATTTCATCGTCAGACGGGTTTGAAGACTCCTCCGAGATCCACCCCCCGCAGGGAGGGCGCGTCCGGGGCGCAGATGTGCCTACAGGCACCTAGAGTCCTTGCTGGAGGGCCGCCAGACTTTCTTGCATGGTCCTTAGGTACGTCAACATTTAGCGCTGACCGTGCCGCTGCGATTGAACCTGTCTTTCCACGTTTTGCACTGCCTCCGACCATGTTCTGTGCTCCGAAGCGGAGGGATGATCCCTTTCCCATCCGTTTGTGGACTGAGCGTCCCAAGGATTTGCCTCGGGGTCTTTTGGTTCAGGAGCCGTCATATTGACGTGAATGACATTGACCGATTGATTTGACTAATCCCAAGCGTGGGGCTGTGGAGGATCGACCAAATGTTCACGCATGGTGATGAGGCGACTCTGGATCAGCTTTTGTACTTCATTTTTGAAGACGTAGCAGTCTTCAATAGATTGCCCCAGCATACGGTGGTAGAGACAGTAATTTGGCTCGTCCACCTTGTCCGCTTCGCTCGGTCTTCTCAGTCCCGGAAGCGTGAGCAGATCATTCTTCATGCACAACTTGAAGAGCATCTTCGTATGGTCCTTTTTGAAGGAATACGGCGTGCTCATATGTTTTGGCAGTGAAGTCGGGGGCGGTCTCTCTGCCACCTTCTTGCTTGGAGCGCCCGAGGCCATGACCTTCTTCCCCTTAGTTTGCGGGGCAAAGTCCACAGCATTGGCTTCTTTGCCAACGGCGCGCTCCTTGCCCGGCTTGCTTTTCGAGGGAGCTTGCACCAGGTTGTCGGCGAAGAATATTTCGATCTCCGCCACGACCGAGTTGAGCTGGTCGAAGCCTTTGATGTTTATCCTCAGCAACTTTTCGCTTATCTGCGGCGCCAGGCCCCGTCGACAGATAGTTATGGCATCTTCTTGTGTCGAGGGGTTGTCGCACCTCATGCTGAAGTCACGCCACCGCTTGATGAAGTCGAGGGCCGTTTCTCCTTTTCTTTGCTTGAGGGAGCACAGCTCTGCGAGCGACACCTTTCTTTCGGCCGTCTGGAAGCGGTCGATGAATTTCTTTTGAAGGTCAGCCCAGTCGACAATGGAATTGGGCCTTAACCTTGAGTACCACTGGAAGGCAGTACCCGTCAGAGATGTTGCGAAGTAACGGAGGAGGTAGGATTCATCGAATGCCAACTCTCCCATGGCCGTTATATAGTAGGCCAGGTGCTCATTTGGCGAGCCTTGTCCGTCGAACTTCTGCAACTTTGGCGCCTTGTGGCAGTGCGGTGGCAGCTTCTTGAATTAATGATGGACGGGGTAGGGCACACTATATAGATCTACAGTGGCGGTCCCCTCGCCTCTTTGAGCGAAGCGGTGGTCCACGATCTTTTCAATCATTCGCCGTTGGGCCACGATATCTTCGGCCGCGGAGGCTTGGGAGTTTATGCCCCTGCGCGGCTGTTGGACCGGATCGACGGTATAGTCGTTAACCACGGCCGTGCGTGGATTGACATCGGGCAGGTCGCCTTGTTGATGTCTTGTCTGAGCATTTTGGTTTGCTGTCGGCACTTGGCGGCGTGGCGCGTTTGCCCCTGCCTGTTGCCCTCGCTCCGTCAGGAGATTGGCCATTTCAGCCTGCCAACGCTGTATGAAATCATACTTGGCGTTGTCCGTCATTGCTTGGAAGGCGGCTCTGGTTGGCGGCATGAGGAATACTTCAGCTTGCTCCCCGTCAGCCGGCAATTGTTGATCTCCGAGATGGAGGCTGGCGACTTCGTCTTCTTCCCCTCCTTCGAGGTCTAGCTGGACTTGTCCTGGGAGGGGTCTTTGGTCATGCTCGAGTGGAGACTCGAGAACTTGCCCCAGTTTCAAAGGTCCAGCTTGACTGCCTTGCTGCCCTTGGGGAGGTCTTCTGGCAGGGTTCCGGGTATACCGGGCAATGGCTTCGCCCTCCTGGCCGTGTTCATCTATCCTGAATGCCCCGAGAGGGACGCCGGATGGCCCAGCCGCTTCTCTTCCAGAAGCGTAGCAGGTGAAGATTTTCATGCCTCCACCTTCTTCAGATGTCCGCTGCACCCTCCGCTTCTTGGGCCTCTGGGTATTTGGACGGAGTGCTGCTCCAAGTCTGCTTAAGACTGAGGTGCTCAGCCTCTCAAAGATTGAGACCCTAGGTACAGAAGTTTCAGTGTGCCTCACGTCTCCTCCTTCAGCAGGTTCTGCTTGGGTGGAGACAAAGTTGGGCTTCCGATAGACGCCCCTCCTTTTCTGTCTGCGAGGACGAGGAGGTTCGGGGTCCTGAACTTTTTCTCGCTCAGGCGCTGCCTTCTTGGGGCATTCAGCGGGTTGATCCACTCTAGCTTGCTTGATTTGGCGGGCTTCCTGCTTGGTCACCCACATTTGCCTCATTTTGCGAGGCTGCTGGGGTGCCGAGGTTGATGCCTGCCCCCGTCGGGCTCCTTTTGGGGAGTCTCGATCTTCTTGGCGAATCCCTTGGAGAGGAGCGAATTTGTTGGCCGTTGCCACCGTGGGGACAGTTCTGTCCCGGGGCAATATTGGCTCGCCTCCATCGAGCCTGACGCGGATGTCTCCCACGAGCACGGTCTTGCCGGGGTTGGAGACAACTGCGCGGGGCTTGCTGCCCCTGCGTCCCTGGCGCTGTCCCCGTTTTCTAGGGACTGTGACGCAAGAGATGGTGTTTACCGAGAAGACTCGGCCTTGACTTGGGCGGGGCTTGGTGCCCCTGGTTGCAGTAGCTTTGGGCGCCGCCTTTGGAATAACTTGGACGGCGGGGACCACCCCTAGGAAGTAAGGGGATCCCACCACTGCAGGGAAGTCGCCGAACACGATCGGCGTAGTCAAATAGCCACATTTGGTGTGGCAGGCGACGACCAACGGACCGTAGGTGACGGCGGCCATCGAGTTGCTTGAATTTGCAGGCAGGGACGGGCTTTTGACGCCGGCGTTTGCTCCTTGTACCTGTAGTGTGGAAATTAGTCATCTTCTATTTCTATATCGGCATAAGGTCTTTTTACATATGCATGGAAGGCAAGAACAGTCCCACCGGGCGTGCCAGATTGTCGGAACGCGGAATTTCTTTTCGCTCATTTTTTTCTTTAATTTAATTTTGAGAATGAATTTCGCCCCGAGGGGTTCTGTCCATGTCTTTCGCTTCTGCGGGCGTGCCAGACTGTTTACGAGAAACAGACAAAGAGATTTATTTTACGAGGAGTATTGGGTGTGAACCCTGATACCCTCGAATTTCATTTCATTTATTTATTTTCCACGCGCGCTCGTATTTTCAGGGCGATTGGAGTGGTCGTGTACTGGACCGTTCCCCACCGACCGAAGTCGATGTTTCATTTACATCGAGTGCAAAAATTCGAATACCTTCGATGCGTAATGTTTGCTAAAAGACCATATGCTGAAATTTAAAGGAAACAGATGACAAGTAAATTTCCACAATTTTATTCAAGCATGCTCATGTCATTATATTTATGACATTTACATTTGCGCCTTTAATGAGTTTTTTTTTGTACCTCCACTGGGCGTTCATACAGCATGTCATATACATGGGTGTCGACGACGGGGTGTTTGTGCCTCCGTCGGACATCACACAACATGGGGATTACATCGATGTTCGTAACGGGTGTTTGTGCCTCCGTTCGACATTTACAAGATGTAAAGTTTATATTTGCGCTGGCAACGGGGTGTTTGTGCCTCCGTCGGGCGTTCACAAACGTGTCGGGTCTTTAATGCCAGCAGCGGGATGTTTGTGCCTCCGTCGGACGTTTATAGACAAGTCATCTCTTTTGAGTCGACGACCGGTATTTATTCCGCTGTTGGACAATATTGCCTCTACGTATGTCGTTTCATTGACAACGGAGGACTTAAACGAGGATGCTGGGAGTCATGTAACAACCTGTGGTGACTTCCGCGGACGAGACGCAGGAAGGCCCGAACGCAGCGGACAGAACACCAAAGGCAGCCAGAGACTTCCCCCAGCACTCGCTGACCAGAGCTCAGAGCTCCGGGGGCCAAACAGACCAGGCGAGCGTGGGCGATGAACGTGCGGCCTTTTTCTTTAAGCTCGCGCACGTGTAGCTCTTGGTGTGATTGCAATGGGGGTATGGACCCCTATTTATAGGATTTCCAGGGGTCGCACCAGCGGGGGTGCACGACCCGGCGAGGGTTCGCGGCACACGCGTCGAGGCGGATCGAACCGGCGGGGCACGCGAGCATGAAGCCGAACCGACGGGGGTACCCGCCAGTCAGGGCCCCGGACCGGCGGGGGTGTGGCCTGGCGGCCCCCCTGACCGGCGGGGGTGCGGCCTGGCGGCCCCCGAACTAGCCGGCGGGGGTCCGCCTGGCCCACCCCTATAAAAGGGTGGGGCCTCTTCTTCATGGAACATCTCCTCCGCGTTTTCCGGGAGAGAGCTCCGTGGGGCCTCCCGTGCTGGGTTTGTTGGTTGACGGCCGTGCCACGCAGGTGCATACGCGTCTCTGACGTGCGTTTTTTGCTCGTCCGACGTGCGTTTGCTCCCGTTTTCTGGGAGCACGTGCATTTAGCTGCCCTTGACGTGTCGAAACCGTGCGCGGTCCTGAACGAGAGCCCGATTGTCGGATTTTCGCTGTCCGGGGTACGTCTTGCTTCGTCCCGTAGGGCTTCGAGTGCCGTATTCCGAACGCGCAACTCGGGTCGTTCCGGGTGGATGCGTGAACTCGGACTTGCCTATCTTCGATGTCCGAGCGGGGAGACTGGGAGTTTGTTCCCGGTTCCTCCAGGGCGTATTTGTCGCCCGGGGTTTGTTTAAGCCCCGATATTTTTCGGGTTCAACAGTTCTGAGATGGTAATTAAATTTTGTTGTGCTCAGATGACTCCTATGCCAACATTTGTTGCATGATGCAAGGCATGTGGTTCTACATGTGATTATCACTTTTCATAAATTGGATGCATTGGGAATCAGTCTCTCTCCGGCAGGATACTGTATAAAAAAAACGAAATAAGTAGATGACACAAATTTGTTGGCAGCTTGGGCCATTTTCCTTAACTAACTTATGTGTTTTTCAATTTTAGATAGGAGCATTTGTTTATCTGCATTCTGATAAACTGCAAACATAGTTGTCAAGGCGGACGCCTAGGCGCCGCTTAAGCTCCAAGGCGCTTCCTTAGCCGCCTTAAAACACCTCACCTTTTTAAGAGGAGAAAAGGCGCCCCAAGGAGCCGCTAAGGCGGCCAAGGCTCACGCCAGGGGCGTTTGGGCGCGCCTAGACCCTTTAGGGGTTCGTAATATCCCACTTAGACATCAGATTCAAGTCGGTTTTCAGGACTGGGTCCAGCCCGATTCCAGGTAACATCTTAACACCTCGCCTTTCTAAGAGGAGAAAAGGCGCCCCAAGGAGCCGCTAGGGATCCGTAATATCCCACTTAGACATCAGATTCAGGTCGGTTTTCAGGATTGGGTCCAACCCGATTCCAGGTAACATCTTATTTACCTGAATATCATTTAAGTAAATGTTATAATTTATTGTTTCATTTACTTAAGATATTACATGTAAATAAGAAAGTACCCCCCATTTGAATCCAATAAAAATATCAAAAAAGTCATATCTCTTACAAAAAAAAAGTCAACTCTCCCATCGAAGAAGAAAATCACGATTTCGATGATTTTAGCGAAATGTTAACTTTCTAATCTCTCATAATTTGACCTATCTAAAAATTTGATAATTCAAATAAACCATATGGAACACTAAAAATCTAAAGTCCGGTAAAAAAAGTCAAACGTGCATATGACTTCTCCAAGGGAGCCGCTCTCCTACTGACAGCACTTAGTCTGTTTGAGATCTCTCAGGATTTGGTCAAACTTAAACTATCATCACCCAAACACATGAGACTTGTCATTTTCTAGTTTCTTTTCAATTTTTAGACATATTATGGGATTATGTAATAGACTCATTTAGTTTTTACTTGTTTTAAGTGTGTTAAGATATTGCACTTCTTATTTTTATTTAACATATTTACATGTATGTGTATTCACTGGTTTGTTTTAAAAGTTGAAAATTAGTTTTCTGATGATAGAATGATATTTGCACTTCTTGTTCTTATTTAGTGTGTTTATTTATTTGAAGATGTCAATTTAGATTTTTTATGACTTTATGATATATAATGTGAGTTTGTTTACTTGGAGTTTAATTTTTGTTGCTTTCATTGTCTTTATGTCTGTGATATCATGATATTTTTTATTGAATTTTCATCATTATATATATTTATATATACATAAATATCATGTAAGAGGGACACTTGAAAACAACTCATACTTGGTTCTGTCCTAAACGCCTAGGCACCGCTTAGGCGAGCCCCTAAGCGCTTAGGCGATCCGAGACCCCACCTACGCCTTGGTCGCCTTGACGCCTTGACAACTATGACTGCAAATCATGAATGGAACACCTGAAACTCATAATTGCAATAAAATGAGGAAGAATGTACGCATCTTAATGAATACACTTTCTGATTTTTCTTTTCTTAGCTGTTGTTTGTGATATACATACAGATAGTTGATGCTGTTATTGTGGCACGGATTTTGAATGCAACGCTTGTTATACCTGAGCTTGATCACCATTCTTTTTGGAAAGATGACAGGTAATCAAGTCCTAGATTATTTGTTGGTGACCTATGAATCTGAGCCGAACAATCCTCATTAATAACAAAATGCCTCCTCTTATACAGTGATTTTGTCCACATTTTTGATGCTGATTGGTTCATTTCTTCCCTCTCAAAAGATGTCAAAATTGTTAAAAGGATAAGTGATAGAGTGATGAGGTCAATGGATAGGCCTCCATACACAATGCGTGTTCCGAGGAGATCTGATCCTGGGTATTATCTTGATTTTGTTCTGCCAATACTTCTAAGGAGGCGTGTAAGGATTCTGCCACTTATCTGCTGTCTTTTCTGTTTTCTTTATTGAATTGTGTTCACAGAATTTTTATACATTAGATGAAATGTGCTATTGCATATGGAAGGCTTTTTAAATGTTATTTTGCATCTGAGATTATTCTTCAGTCCATCACTTTAAGATTTCTTTATTGCCATGTGTAAAACTTACAGTCCTGTTCCTGTAGATCTGCATCATTCTACAACTTCTTCATTTTCTTGGAAAGTATTGTAACTGACAGCAAGATCATTGTTGATCTCATATTCACAATGACACAACCCTGTTCCGTCCAGGGTTTGGCATGGCGAATCGGATCGGCCCGATTCGGCCGAAGGAGATCCGATCCGATTCGCATGGGTACATGCATACATACCCTTTCTTTCCCTTTCTTCTTCATACTTATTTACCTGAATATCATTTAAGATATTACATGTAAATAAGGAAGTACCCCCCATTTGAATCCAATAAAAATATCAAAAAAATCATATCTCTTACCAATAAAAAGTCAACTCTCCCATCGAAGAAGAAAATTATGATTTCGGTGATTTTAGCGAAATACTAACTTTCTAATCTCTCATAATTTAGCCTATCTAAAAATTTGATAATTCAAATAAACCACATGGAACACTAAAAATTCAAAGTCCGGTAAAAAAAGTCAAACATGCATGTGACTTCTCCAAGGGAGCCACTCTCCTACTGACAACACAGTCTGCTTGAGAGCTCTCAAGATTTGGTCAAACTTAAACTATCGTCACCAAAACTCATGAGAATTCACTCTTTCTAATTGAAAAGAAACTAGAAAGTGAATTCTCATGACTTTGGGTGATGATAGTTTAAGTTTGATCAAATCCTGAGAGGTCTCAAGCAGACTAAGTGCTGTCAGTAGGAGAGTGGCTCCCTTGGAGAAGTCACATGCACGTTTGACTTTTTTTACCAGACTTTAGATTTTTAGTGTTCCATGTGGTTTATTTGAATTATCAAATTTTTAGATAGGCTAAATTACGAGAGATTAGAAAGTTAGCATTTCGTTAAAATCACTGAAATCGCGATTTTCTTCTTTGATGAGAGAGTTGACTTTTTATTGGTAAGAGATATGATTTTTTTGATATTTTTATTAGATTCAAATGGGGGTACTTCCTTATTTACATGTAATATCTTAAGTATACTTAAATGATATTCAGGTAAATAAGTATGAAGAAGAAACCGTGTTTCCCATGGATAATATACACATATCTATATATATACATATATTATATGTGTTATATTAAATATATATATAATAATCCTATGCGAATCGGACCGATTCGCTCCTATTCCATGCGAATCGGATCGAATCAGGGCGAACCCGATTCGGTCCGAATCGCCGCTCCAATAAACCATGGTTCCGTCAACCTAGGGTCTTACAGTCCTATTCCTGTAGATCTGCATCATTCTACAGCTTCTTCATTTTCTTGGAAAGTATTGTAACTGACAGCAAGATCATTGTTGACCTCATATTCACAATGTCACAACCCTGTTCCGTCAACCTAGGGTCTTACATTTAATGTTTTTGACACAATTTCAGAAGCCTACCTGATGCTAGTTCTGCAATGTGGTGTATGAATCTGGCAAATATGTATCTGGACGTGAGGGAGTTCGTCAAAAATCTCACTAGGTCAGTTGGTGTGTAGAAAACTTTGTTCTGGTTGTGCATGCACCACTGGAAACGGCCCTCTTGTCAAATATCCCACATCCTTCCACACATTTCCATTCTATCACAACAGGTTGTATGATTTGAATCATTGAAGGCAGGATCAAAATCGGATCGGGATCGCCAGGCACTGATCCGATTTGGATCGGGATCGGATCACAAGATCCCACGGATCCAAGGGAAGTCTAGCCAATCCTGGATCGGTCAGTCTGCAAAATGTTTTTTTTTTTTTAATTGAGAAACATTCATAAAAAATCAGGAAAAAACAGCAAAAAGAGGAAAAATCTGATAAGTTGAAAGAACTAACATTTGCATAAAAAATCAAAAAAATCAATCATACATGCATTCATAGTATATGAAACATGAAATTAAAGACATTGTGTATAATATTATATAATAACACGAGAAAAGCATAAAATATTAAATGTAACTTACATTTAATGGAAGACTAATAATCTTGCCGTCCACTTCCAGACCTAGATGACTCACCATCATGTGGGTTTTGATAGCCGTAACCAAAGAGGGAATTTGCCAAATTATGCATACCCATTTGAAGGTCTTCTTTGAGCTCCTCTCTAACCTTTTTCAAAGAGAACAAGTGAACAAACCTCCAAAGAAGAAGAAGAAGAAGAAGAGAAGAAGAAGAAGAAGAAGACCGGCGGGCGGCGTCGGTGGCCGGTGGACCGAGAAGCCCTTACCCCTTGCGTTTTTTTGAATGCATGCTTCACCTGAGGCATGTTCACTATATAATGGATCTAAAAATCCTCTTATTTATTCAGAAATTTTGGAGACAGGCTCCTCGCAAGAAAAATATATCTTGTGATTGGTTTTTGCTGTTTATGGAACACATAATAAATAAAGGATATTCACTTGAATGCCATTAAGATTTGTTATACTGGTACCTAGAGTTTTGAATATTCACTGATCCTAGTCCAAGACACATTATAGGAACAACTAGTAACATCTTCTGAATTTAAAATGATTTTGAATTGGATGCTAGATTGGAATTAAATCAGGTTCATGTTTTTTTCTTAGAAAAAGACAGATTGTAATTCATTGATTGTACAATCAGGAGAGGATAGAAGAGTTCCTCTTCCTCTAAAGTATATAACTACCAAACTAGAAAAGAATTGCATCTCCGGCAGTGGGCAGGGCAGGTGGTATTGTGGTGATGTGGAACACATTTGGTGTGGAAGAGGTGGAGGAGGACCGACATATTGAGTGCTGGGCTATTTCCCTACATCTCCGAAGTTTGAGCGATGGCTTCGTTTGGACTTTCTCTGGGTTCTATGGCCCTCAATCTAGGGAAGGGAAGAGAGCTCTGTGGCAGAAGCTGCTTGATTATCACCTGGAATCCACTCTGCCTTGCTGTGTAAGTGGTGATTTCAATGCAGTGGCTGCGGCGTCTGAGAGGACAGGTTCCCATTTCCCAGTCGAGGAGACAAGATTTTAGAGACTTCATTCAGCAGGCTGCCCTCATTCATATTGGATTGGTAAATGTTCAGTTCACATGGTCCAATTTGAGGGAGAAGCCGTCATGCTCGAGGCTCGACAGATTTCTAGTGTCTATGGATTAGGAGGACCACTTTCCCCATGTGTAATCCTCTTGTCTAGCTACAGTAGGCTCCGACCATAAGCCTATCCTTTTGTTGACAAGTCAAGACTCCAAGAGGAGCCATGCCTTCAGAATTGAGAGATATTGGCTCAGAGTCAGATTTTTTTTAGTATAGTTCGAGATGCATGGTCCTCTTTTGCACCTTAGGGCCTGGGGATGACTGTCCTCACTAGGAAATTGCAGCACCTTGCTAGGTTCTCAACAGATGGGGTAAGAACAAACAACTTCCAGGTAGACTCGCTAAGGAGAACATCCTTCAGCACCTTTAGGCACTAGATTCATGGGAGGAGGCAAGGTTGATGGATGAGGCGGAAAGGCAAAGCAGAGATTCTCTTAGAGCAAAGTATGAAGAGATCCTTACCCGGGAAGAAATCTACTGGAAACAGAGATTAAGGGAGAAATGAGTTAGAGAAGGGGACAAGAACACAACCTACTTTCAAAAGATTGTGCCAGGAAGGAAAAGAGTGAACCAAATTACTTCTATCAGATTTGGTGATTAGGTGGTCCACAGGGACAAAGACATTAAGAGGCTCGCTAAGGAGTTCTATGCTTCTTTTCTTCGAGGAGCAGTCTTCTATGTTTGGGGAGGACTTGCTACCTAGGCTTCACCAGGCGGAGAGCAAGGCCCTTGAGAGTCCCTTTCAGGAGGAGGAGATCAGACAGACCGTTTTCTTGCTAGCTGGTGAAAAGGCCCTGGGGTCTGATGGATTGCCTATAGTCTTCTTTCAGTATTGTTGGGATGTAGTCAAGTGGGACTTCATGGAGGCCCTCTTCCATCTAGGCAGAGCTCATTTGAGGGGCATCTATAAAACTTCTCTAGTCTTAATCCCTAAGAAGCAGGGTGCACATGAATTTTCTGAATTTAGACCTATCAATTTGTTGAACAGTTCCTATAAAATCATCTCCAAAGTTATGGCAAGAAGGCTATATAGGGTGATGGATGGTTTAGTCAGTGGCTTCCAAGGGGCTTTTATTAGGGAGAGAAGTATCCATGAGATCTTCATTGTTGCTCACACATGCTATGAGGGTGCACAGGAAAAGTGGGGTGGCTCCCAAATGAACTTTAAAAGGCTTTTTACAGGGTCAAATGGACTTGTATGATTCACGTGCTTGCTAGGATGGGATTCCCCAAAGATGGATTTCTTGGATTAGGGAATGTATCTCCTCCACAGCGTTCGCGGTGCTCATTAATGGGCATCCCTCGGACTCCTTCGTCAGTGGGAGAGGTCTTTAGTAGGGAGATCCTTTCCCCCCTACTTTTTGTTTTAGTTGCCCACATTCTTAGTAGGTTGTTCTTGAGGGCTAAGGTGGTGGGAGTGCTCAGGCTTCCAGATCCGTCAGGGTATTTCTATCTCTCATTTATAATATGCTGATGACACCCTCTTATTTCTGCTAATGACATTCAACAGCTGATTGATGTAGATTGGTGTTAGAGATGGTTTAGGATATCTTTAGATTAAATGTGAATTACAAATTTACAATAAAAGTCTCTTGGTAGGGATCAACTTGGAGGGGCAGGGCATTGCGAGGGCTGCATTCATCTTTGGGTGTCAGATTGGGATCTTTCTTGTCTCTTACCTTGGCCTTCCCCTCACTCCTGGGTCTATTGACTATAGAGATTGGCAGGGGTGGTTTGCAGTTTTGAGTCTAGACTAGCAGGTTGGAAGGCTAGGCTTCTTTCTTATGGGGGTTGCCTGCTCTTGTGCAGATTGGTGCTGGAAAGTCTGCCGATTTACTTTATCTCCATTTTCAGAATCTTGAGTCGGTGGCTAAGAGACTAGAGGCTATTCAAGCAAGATTTTTTGGCATGGTTGTGAGTGCAGAGTTAAGAGGGTGGCATGATATAACATGGGGCAGAATTTGCTAGAGCAAGGAAGTAGAGGGTCTGGGTGTGGTTATGGAGGTTGGGGACAGAGTATGGAAGTTTGTGGACTCAGCTGATCTCCCAAAGGTATTATAGCTCAGGCAGGGTTTGGGATATTCTTAGACTCACAAGCCACTTGTACAACGTCTCTCCGATTTGGAGAGGGATCTTGCAGTGTGCTGATTTTCTCAAAGCTAGCATTAGATGTTAGTTGGGTGATGGTCAGATATGCTTGTTTTGGCAGGACAGGTGGTGTAGTACTTGCTCCTTTGTAGAGGCCTTTCCTTCTTTATTTGCTGTAGCAGGTTTGGCTGGGGCTACAATGGCGCAGGCTTTTGACAATCCGCTGCTTGGGGGTACTTGGGCCCCCCACTTTCAGGAGGTGCCCGTCTCTCCAGGAGATGGATCAGTTTCGGAGCCTTTTAGCTCTCCTTCAGGACTTTAGACCTGTCCCCAGTAGGCATGGCACATGGGTTTGGAGATGGGAGAGTGGAGGTCTATTCTCCATACAGTCAGCTTACCAAACTCTAACTGTGGGACTATTGCAGCACCCTTGGTCTTTTCAGATTTGGGTCTCAAGAGCCCGATGAAGGTGAAGGTGTTAATCTGGAGGATCTCTCACGGTCAGCTATCGACTAGTGATAGAGTGGCGCATTTTCTGCAGAATATTTCCACCTACTGTTGTATGTGTGGTGACAAGGATGAGGACATAGATCACCTATTCACTTTCTACTCTTTTGCCAAGTCTTTATGGATGAAGATGGGACAAAGATTACTTTAGCCTATGGGGAATTTTGCTATGGTGCAGTAGTTTCTCTCCAAGTGGAATAGAAGATGGGTGCTCAAGGGGATAATATTATTTGGTGGCTTGTCTTTCATGTCACACTATGGGTCTTGTAGAGTGAAAGGAACAATAGACTAATCAAAAGAGGGGCTAGATCTGAGGAGTCAGTTTTTGCTTTGATTTTGTGAGAAGGTTGTTTTTGGGGCTACTTATTGTTGTAAAATGGGTCCTCATAACTCCTTGCTCTTTTTGTCATTGGGGAGTTCGGTTGACACACTAACTTGGTGCATGGAACGCAAAATCGGCCGATCCAGATCGAGATTGGCCGATTCGGATCAGAATCGGGGGGGGGGGGGTCCCGATCTGATTCATGGGTGGGAATGCCGATCATGGAAGGGGGATAATATTATTTGGTGGCTTATCTTTCATGCCACACTATGGGCCTTGTAGAGTGAAAGGAACAATAGACTATTCAAAAGAGGGGCTAGATCTGAGGAGTCAATTGTTGCTTTCATTTTGTGAGAAGGTTGTTTTTTGGGCTACTCATTGTTGTAAAATGGGTCCTCATAACTCCTTGCTCTTTTTGTCATTGGGGAGTTAGGTTGACACACTAACTTGGTGCATGGAATGCAAAATCGGCCGATCCGGATCGAGATTGGCCGATTCGGATCGGAATCGGGGGGTCCCGATCTGATTTGTGGGTGGGAATGCCGATCATGGAACACTAGACTATTCAAAAGGCAGTGCACTTTGCGCCAAGAGGAGAAGAAGAAGAGAAGAAAAGAAAGAGAAGAAGAAAAGAGGCAGCAAGGAATTTAGGTCAGCACTAAGGACAAGAAGAAGAGAAAAAGAGGAGGAAAAGAAAAGGGGTTCAGCACAGGGAAAAATCCCAAGAAAGCTATTCTTGTGCACTGAAGGCAGGGGGTGCAAATTGCAGTAAAACCCCTTGCAAATTAACTAATTTAGAAACTTTTAAGTTGTATAATTTTGTTTTAAGTCTTGATGTGATGTATTTGGTGCATGAATATATCACAAAAGGACGTTATTTTTTTTTTATCTTGTAAACACATGATCACATCAATACCCTAAATTTTCTGGGTAATTGGTAATTGCAATTATACCCTAATTTTATGGTAATTGCAATAATACCCTGATCTTTTAGTTAATTGTAATTATGCCGTAATTTCTGGTTGATTACTTATTTAGCCATTCTTGAGTATGCAATTACATGAATTATCTCCCAGAGGGGTAGTCTATGCATTTTTTTAGAATGGAATGTATAAACAAGGAAAACAATAAATAGCAATATAACAAACGAGAAGGCTAAGTGAGTAAGGCATACTATTCAAATATTCGGATGATAAATAAAGCATAGTTAAACACACAAACAATGAACGAACAAATATTAGTAGACAATGATGATGCAGTTAAGTATGTTTTTTAGAAACTCCTTTATTTTCAAATTCCTTTTCTAATTAGTCGGATTATGGGCATCATGTGGTGGTTAATTAGGGATATTCGATTATACAATTGATGCCGTTAACATCAATTTATGTTGATGATGGGGGGAGGCAAAGGACAAGAGCCTATATCATTAGGCCTGGTTTAAAAACATAAAAATATACATGCCATGAAACCCAATGAAATAAAGAAAACAATCGTTAGAGATCCATGTGACGAAATCTTTCTTAAAAAAACATCCGCATTGCAGATACTGTTGTAAGTTGACTTTAGAAACCTACAATCTTGCCAATTTTCTGCCAGATTTCTGAGCTTAAGGGACATGCCATAAGTAGTGTTTTAAAAAGGACTAATCGGTCTGAATCAGACAACGTCCCCATTGATTAGTTGAACCTATTAGTCGTTGAGTTGGATGCCTCAAGTCCAAGTCAGTTATTTTTCAGAGTTTTTTTTTCATTTTTTATGCATGACTCTTGTTGATTGTTAGTGTTGAGGGTATATGGCTGTCATATCTAAAGATATAAGCATCACACAAAAAATCTGATTGAATTAAAAGGACTGATTTATAACACATACCTATTGCTCAAATGGTTGAGCATTAATGTTGTATGCATTATGAGCTGAATACAAGAGTACAAGGCAATGGAGAACGAAAATCTGATTTACTAATATGAACTATTTCAGAAGTCATCATTTAACATTGAGTTGATATTGCTGAAAAATATCATTTAACTAATGAGTCAAAATCCTTACATCCAAAATAAAACATCATAAAAATAGATAAAATCAGACTCATCAATGTAAATAAATGAGAGTAGAACTAATGTGAGTCTTGTTTGTGTATGGAAGAGGAAGGGTCTCTTGTTGGCTTTACACAACGTGCTGCGGTTGCCTATTGGAGGAAAGAGTTGGCAAAAAGGTGGTCAAGGCACCAAGGCCCCAAGGTGTTCTTGGGGTCCTTGAGCACCTAAGCGCTTAGGCACTTGCCTCGGCAGTGGTTAGGCATCCAAGGTGGTACCCAATGTGATATCTCCCTCCTATCACCTTTAAAACCTTATCCTATTATTTGGGGTCGACTGTATGAATCCTATTCTGCCAAAGATTTCTATCAAGTGCTATATTTGTGTTTAAATCTATGGAGCCAATGTCCTTCCTAATAACATCATATCATCTAATTTTAGGTCTTCCTTGAACTCTTTTTAGCATCCACTAAGATTTGGTCACATCTTTTAACCGACACTAAGTTAGGGTGATGGTGCACGTGTACAAACCATTGAAGTTTATTTTCTCTCATTTTATTATCGATTGGAGCTATCCTCATGTTCTCATAGAAGTGCTCATTTCTAATCTTATCTTTCTTAGTCTTACCATACATCTATCTCAACATCCTCATCTTTGCTACATACATTTTGTTAATTTGTTCCTTTTGTACTGCCCAACAGTTGGTACTCTATAGAAACGCAGGCCTCACAACCATTCTATAAAACTTCCCTTTAAGTTTCACATATATACAACAATCACAGAGGACTCCTGATGCACTTCTCCATTTTAACTAGCCTGTCTTAATCCTGTATGCAACATTGTCATAAATCTCCCCATTCTCTTTAATGATAGACCCTAAGTACCGAAAGCTACTACTCTTAGGAATGTTTTATTTATTAATTAGAACCATATCTTCTTGTAACACCCCCTCATTACTGTAATTACTATGCATAAACTCTGACTTACTCTTACTGATTTAAAAACTTTTAGAATCTAAGACATACCTCCAACTTTCTACCATAGGTATCCATAACCAAAGTAAAGAGATACAGATTTAGTGCAGAACCTTGATGTAAATTTATAGTGACTGAAAATTCACAAGTCTCGCTAGCAATAGTTTCTCACACTAGTAGTCAAGATTTGTCATATCGGATCTCAGCTTTGTCTTGGGGGGGGGGGGGGAGTTAAAAGAGAAGAGATCTCGATAAAATCTCGAAAGATCATGATGGCGCTAAAAAAAGAAGAAGATATGCACAAACATGTATGACAACAATATGATTATTTCTTAAGAAACATAAATAATTGCATATATTCTCAACCATGGTTTGTCATGGCGGGGCGAATCGGCCCGATTCCCCCGAATCGGAGCGGATCAGGGGCGGGCCGAGTTGTGATCCGCATGGATCCGCCGCCCGGCCGCGAATCGAATGGATCCGATCCGATTCCCCGATCCGCCACGATGCGATCCCTGATTCGCCCAGAATCGAGGCGAATCGGGTCCGATTCGCATGATTATTATATATATATATATATATGATATTTATGTATGTGTGTCAGGCAGGGTTGTGAGGAGTCAGGATCCTCTTCAGGCAGGGTTGTCAGGATCCTCTTATTTACCTGAATATCATTTAAGTAAATGTTATAATTTATTGTTTCATTTACTTAAGATATTACATGTAAATAAGGAAGTACCCCCCATTTGAATCCAATAAAAATATCAAAAAAATCATATCTCTTACCAATAAAAAGTCAACTCTCCCATCGAAGAAGAAAATCGCGATTTCGATGATTTTAGCGAAATGCTAACTTTTTAATCTCTCATAATTTGGTCTATCTAAAAATTTGATAATTCAAATAAACCATATGGAACACTAAAAATCCAAAGTCCGATAAAAAAGTCAAATGTGCATGTGACTTCTCCAAGGGAACCGCTCTCCTACTGACAGTACTCAGTCTGTTTGAGACCTCTTAAGATTTGGTCAAACCTAAACTATCATCATTCAAACTCATGAGAATTGTCACTTTCTAGTTTCTCACAATTAGAAAGTAAAAAATCTCATGAGTTTAGGTGATGATAGCTTAAGTTTGACCAAATCCTAAGATGCCTCGAGCAGACTAAGTGTTGTCAGTAGGAGAGTAGCTCCCTTGGAGAAGTCACATGCACGTTTGACTTTTTTTACCGGACTTTGGATTTTTAGTGTTCTATATGGTTTATTTGAATTATCAAATTTTTAGATAGACCAAATTATGAGAGATTAAAAAGTTAGCATTTCGCTAAAATCATCGAAATCGCGATTTTCTTCTTCAGTGGGAGAGTTGACTTTTTATTGGTAAGAGATATGATTTTTTTGATATTTTTATTGGATTCAAATGGGGGGTACTTCCTTATTTACATGTAATATCTTAAGTAAAATAACATTTACTTAAATGATATTCAGGTAAATAAGAGGATCCTGACAACCCTGCCTGAAGAGGATCCTGACTCCTCACAACCCTGCCTGACACACATACATAAATATCATATATATATATAATAATCATGCGAATCGGACCCGATTCGCCTCGATTCTGGGCGAATCGGATCGCATCAGGGCGGATCCGATTCGCCCCGAATCGGCGATACGTCAAACCATGTTCTCAACTATGGATCACATAGGTTCACATATATCATACAACAAAAATACATAAAAAGAAAGTCGATACATTCCTATGATAAAAAAGATGAATGGTGCCCATCACTTTGTTCACTCTAACTAATATTGCTGGGAATGATAGTTTTGAATATAAAACACAATATTGTTCCAATCATGGAAGGCAGGATCGAAATCGGGTCGGGATCGTCCAGGCCCGAT